>CM053593.1:100153084-100191805 GCA_028646575.1 Pseudocheirus occidentalis | reverse complement strand
CACAAATAGAACAGGATCCCTCAAGCAGGGATCCCTCTCAGACTCACGACAGTTTCTCAGCCTGGTCCTTGGAAGTTCTCAGTAGAAGCTATAGAAGCAGGATCTCAGGAAAAGGTGCAATCTCCAGGTGGTGTCTGAGAAAAAGGGCTCAAGGTCCTCCTTGTTCTCGCCTTACATACAGTGTAGCTCCTCCCTGTTCAGCCCCTTCCTGTTAAGGTGTGACCTACTCCCAAGTAGCTCCTCCCTGTTCAACCCCTTCCTGTTGAGGTGTGACTTACTCCCAAGGAGTTAACTGGAAGTAAGGAGCTAAGCCTTTGAGGTGCTAAGTGCCTTTACTAGGTGCCAATAGAAAGGGGCATGGAAGATCTTCTGATTTCATTAACATTACAGGCTCCCTATTACCTAAAATACTAAATATAAAATTCTCTGATATTAAAAGTCTTTTGCAAGTTGGCTTCTTCTTACTTTCCAGTCTTCTTGAACCTTCCTTTCTTCTATAAGTCATTTACACTGGTCTTGTTCCTCTCACATGACTCACTGTCTCCAGACTGTGCCTTTTCATTGTCTTCCATACCTTGAATTCCTACTCTATTTGACTCCTCCTCTTGGCTTTCATCAAGACTCAGTTCAAATTTCACCTTCTGTGGGAGGCTCTTCCTGGTCCTCTTTACCACTATTCAATACTTTCCCTCTGAGATGACTTTCCATTTATATTTTATATGTCACATGTATTCATATGAATGTATATATAAATTTAAATACTCACATACTACTTGGTTTGTCTGTCATACCTTTTTGTCTTGTATACTTCTTATCTACACTTCTTAAAAAATACTTTAAAGGGTTCTATCCAACATGCTAAGGATCTTTATCTAAAGAGTAGATTACAGATCTCTAGACATTGAATGAATGCTAGAGGCTCCTTTCATGATGTCGTCCTCAAAACCTACACCTCCTTCTAGCATTTATTAAATGTATTGTGATAAGTACTGGGAATATGACATAGAAGCAAAAACAATCCCCACCCTTCAGGAACTTAATTTATTTTTATGTTTGCAAATAAATTGTAATCTTTTTCAGTTATCAGGCATTTACACTCCTTCCTCCTTCACCCCCCCCCCCCAACTTCATGCTTCTATGTTTATTAATTGTGGTGTGGCTCTTTTTTCCCCTATAAATTTGAATCAGTTCTTTTTATGTCTTATTAGTGAGACCTCTATCAGAGAAAATTGCTGCAAAGATCCACCCCCCACAACTTTTCCTTAGCTATATCAGATTTGTTTGTGTAGCCCCTTTAAAATTTTATATAAATTGTCCAGTTCATCTTTTGGGATTCTTTGTTTCCTTTGGTCATGAACTCATATATATATATATGTATATATATTTGAAAAGTAATTTTCAGATTGAATGTTGTGTGCAGATTATAGAATATGTGAAAACAAGAAAAGTATAAGATTGACAAAGTGAGGAGGGGACAGGTTGTGAAGGCCTTCAAACCCCAGGGAATTATACACTTGATCTTAGAGGTAATAAAGAAGTCATTCAACTTTATTGAGTGGGAGAGGACACTTGGTCAGGCCTGTACTTTAAAAGGATCATTTTGGCAATTGAGTGGAGAATGAAATGAAGTAGGGGAAGACTTGATGCTAGGGAGAACCACCTGCTATCATAGTTACATATGACCTGATGAGGGCCTCAGTCGTGGTGACAGCTATGTCAGAGGAGAGAAGTGGACCTCTACAAGAGATATTTTGAAGGTTTATTAATGATAGGACTTGGTAACATATTGCCTATGTGAGGTGGAATAAGATGGAGGAATTGAGAATGACATTGAAGTTGTTAGCCTGAGTGAGTGGGAGGATGATAATAGTCTCAAGAGGAATATGAAAATTTGGAAGAAAGGGTTTTTGGAGAAAAGATAATGAATTGAGTTTTGGACATGTTGAGTTTAACATTTCTTCATCCAATTTGAGATGTCAAAACAGCATATTGAAGATGTGAGCCTGAAGGTCAGGAGAGAAATTAGAACTAGATAAAGAGATTTGAGGTACATCAGCATAGATTGGATAGTTGAGTCTGTGGAAGCTTATTAGATTTTAGAATGAAATAGTATAAAGGAATAAGAGAAGTGCCCAGACAGAGCCCTGTGGGACACCAACCAATAGAGGACACTCACCTATCCAGCAAAGGAGACTGAGAAGGAACAGTCATACAGGTAAGATGAGAAGTAGGATAGAAATGTATCATAGAACCCTAGGGAGAAGAGTGTATCAAGGAGAAAAGGGGGATCAACAGTGCCAAGAGCACCAGATAAATCAATGAGAATGAAAATTGCAAAAAGGGCCATTAGATTTGGTAAATAAGACTATTGGTAATTTTGGAGAGAGCAGTTTCAATTGAATGATGAGACCAGAAGCCAAACTGGGGAGAATTTAGAAAACAAGAGGAAAGGAAATGGAGATGGCAGTGTCCTTGATAAAAGTAAGGAAGTTGAGAAGAAAATAGGTTTAAAAGGAGCTATAATGAGTTCTGTTTTAGACATAGTGAGTTTCAGATGCCTGTAGGACATTCAGTTTGAAATAGGTAGTAGGTGATATGGGATTAGAGCCCAAGAGAGAAGCTAGAGCTGTATATATAAATCTGGAAGTCACTAGCACAGTGATGGTAATTAAATCCACAGGGCATGATGATGTCATAGTGATAAGCACTGAGAAAAAAGAGAAGGGGGCCTTTCCCAGTCCCACCCTTCAATTGCTCCCCGCCATATACTGCTTTCACTCCTATTCAAGTATTGAATAGAGTTGGAGAAAATCATAGTCTGCTGGGTCTGTGAATTTGTATTGCATAATCTCCACTAAGTTCTCACTGAAGCAAGACAATTCTTTTATAGCTCCCTAATTGTGTCACTATCCTACTCACCACAGAATTTTTCTAAATATTTTGATCCTTCCTCAAGAATCCTATGCCATTCCCTTCACTCAGACTCAGCTGAGAATCTTACTTCATACATCATTGAAAAATAAGGCCATCCACCTCTTATCCACTCTTCATCTAGTAGTCTTCCTCCATTATTTCCTGCTTTATGTGAAGAAGTGGCCTCCTCTTTCCTAAGGCTGACTCATCCCTCCATGTGTACCTGTACTCCCATTCTATCATATTCCCATTCTAGCATTTTTATCAGATTGCCCCCATTGTTGTGCCTTCTCTCTAATCTTCAATCTCTCCTTGTCCACTGTCAGTTTTCCTGCTTCCTACAAACATGTTCATTCTTCTCATTCCCATTCTTAAAAAAACCAACCAATCAAAAAACCCTCACTTGACCTATCCATCCAACTCCCTATCATCCCATATCTTTTCTCCCTTTCATGGCTAAACTCATCCAGAAGGCCACCTGGCATTAAAAGCCCTTTATAACCTGGCCCTAATCAACCCTTCCAGACTAATCACATGTTATTCTCCTTTATCCAATCTATGGTCTAGTTAAAAGGACCTTTTTACTGCAAATCAAAATTCCTTTGTGTTTCTTCTGGTTATTCCTCCTCCCTGGAATGACTTCCCTTCTCACCTTTGTTTTTCAAGGCTCTCTCTTGACTCTCTTAAAATCTCTAGTCTCTTTTAGGATTAGACTCAAACACCGTGAAGACATGAGAATTTTCTTGATACTTGAGTTGGTATTGCTCTTCTCCACTAAATGACTTCATGTTTCTTTTGTATATAATATGCATATGTTTTCTCTCTTGATAGAACATTTGCTTTTATAGAATAAGGATTGTTACTTTTCTCTTAGTGGTTAGCACTTTAACTAGGACATACTAGGAGCTTAATAAATGCTTATAGATTGTTATTTCATGTTCAATGATGTTATATAGACTATTGTTCAGGGAATAAAATAACAGCTTTTCATAGTTGAATAAGAGTGTTATGATGGGAATTCATCCTTTGTTGATTCATAGAAGGACCCTTGATACAACCCTTATAGCACACAGTTCACAAGTTACATCTGAAGTTCATAGTGCTTTGGGTCTGAAGTCAGGAAGCTGCAAGTTCAAAATTGTCCTGGGACATTAGCTGCATGACTTTGAGATTATTACTTAACCTTTGTTTGCCTCCATTTCCCTAGAGGGGATTTTAATAGCATCTACCTCCCAGGGTTGTTATAGCAAACTAAATAGTTGAAGTGTAGCATGTTGCCCAGTTGCAATATGTCATCCTGTTTGCTCGTGATTTTGATCTCCTATACTAGGTCCCCTATATTGTGAAAGCTTTTCATTTCATGTAGCTTGGAGATTGTCAGTATTTCATGATAGTGACATTTGAAAATATCGTTCTAAAATTTTTATGGACCAGAATTATGTCTGGGCAATTGTGGGCAATAGCTTGGTTAGTGAAAATGATCGGGTTCCTCAACTACTTATTAGTTGGGTCTTCCAGGATATGTCTATATTTGTAATAAATGGATGTTTTCATCTTTAAGACAGTAAACAAACATTTATTAAATGCCTATTATGTTGCAAGCACTATACAAAGTGCTAGAGGTACAAAGGAAACAGTTGTTGCTCTCCAAAAGGTCACAGTATAATGAGGGAAACAACATGAACACAACTATGTAAAACCAAAACAAAGAGGATAAATTGGAGATAATCAACAGAGGGATTGGAAAAGGCTCTTGTAAAAGGTAATATTTTTGCTATGACTTAGAGCAGTGGTTCTCCACCTTCCTAATGCTGTGACCCTTTAATACTTGTATGTGGACATATCTGCATGTGGATGCACCTGCCTGGAGACAGAGGAATGGTGTCTTGGTTCCTAAGGCCATTGGAAATACGTATTTTCCAATGGTCTTAGGTGACCTCTGTGAAAGGGTTGTTCAACCCCCAAAGGGGTCGTGACCTACAAGTTGAGAACTGCTGACTTAAAGGAAGCCAGGGAACCCAGGAGGTGGAGATGAGGAGGGAGAGAATTCTAGCCAGGGGGCACAGTCAGTAAAAATACTGGAGTTAGTAAGTGGGGGCAAGGTGTAAAAAGACTGGAAAGTAAAAAGGACCCTAGTTATAAAGGACTTTAAAAGCCAAGGAGAGAATTTTATAATTTATCTGTGAGGTGATAGGGAACCACTGGAGTTTATTGAATAGAGGAGTGCTAAGTATGATCTAACTTTTAGGAAATCAGTTTAACAGCTATGTGGAAGATAGAGAGGAGTAGTTAGAGATTTGAGGCAGGTAGACCGCCACCAGGAGAGAAGGGGCCTATACAAAATATGTCATGGAGGTGAAATCAACAGGCCTTGGCAACACCTTGGATATACATGATGAGAGGGTGGGGAAGAAGGAAGAAAGGATGGAAAACGAAAAAAGCACTTGGTGCCCACTCTGTGCTATGCACTGTGCTAACCTCATTATAGTTGGATATTCACAACAACTCTTTGAGGTTATTTTATTATTGTTGTCTCCATTTAACCGTTGACGACACTGAGGCAGACAGTGGTTAAGTGACTTGCCCAACTAGTAGTGGTCTGAGACAATATTTGAACTCGATTTGAACTCCTGATTCCAGGCCCAGGGTTCAATCCCACTGTGCCACCTAGCTGTCATTATACAAAGTTTCAAACTGGGGAGATTGAGAGAAGGATGATAAGAGGGAGGTTTGGAAGAAGAAAGATAATGAGTTCTGCTTTGGTCATAGTGAGCTTAAGATGTTCATGGTAGATCCAATTTGTGATGTCAATTGGGCAATTGGATAGGTGAACCTAGAGGTTAGGAGATAAGTTAGGCTCATAAGTAGATCAGGATAGATGATAATAGAACACATGTGACCTGATAAGATCAATTACCTAGATAATATAGCAAGAGAAGATGGCAGGACCTAGGGCATGGCCTTGAGGGACAATAAAAGTGAGTAAAAGAGATTTTTAAACATTTAATTGTAACAACCAGGTCATGACTTTTTAGGTATTTTGTAGGTCCTGAACTTTTCAACCTGTGATATTGTATTGCATAGTTTCTATTCTTGCACAACTCACATTAAACGCTAAGTCTAGACTTTTTAAGGGTATAATCTTTTCTGTCATTTCTGATGGTCATGACCCAATTCTGAATTGCCATAGAAAAGACTTTTCAAATTTAGAGACAAAGGATTTTGCA
Source organism: Pseudocheirus occidentalis (assembly GCA_028646575.1). Taxonomy (NCBI): domain Eukaryota; kingdom Metazoa; phylum Chordata; class Mammalia; order Diprotodontia; family Pseudocheiridae; genus Pseudocheirus; species Pseudocheirus occidentalis. Next base: position 100,185,665 of record CM053593.1, on the reverse strand, counting down.
GCATAAAGATATCAAGGACAAAATTGGGAATGAAAATGGTAAGAAACTGACCAGCAGTCAAAGCTATTAATTGTTTTTAACATGTTCTATTTAGCTTTGATTTTTGGCATGCTTGCCAGTCTCAATTTGTCTTGCCTGGGAAGACCATGATATGTGTAATTAGTACCTTAATCCATGAGTTCAATGATCTCAGGATTAAATCTTTAAGCCTTCAGTTGTTCTCTTCTCTTGGCATACATTAAAATGTATACTTATAAAGTACAAATGATATTTTGATATTATTGGAGAAGGATTTCATGAGATTAAGGGAGCCCTTTAATGTGTTTTCTGGTAGAATCATATAGCTTGATATAATCCATAGATACTAAGTGATTAATACAATGTTTTGATTTGACTTCCTTTTAATTTGGAAGCCATGCTAGGTACAATTTAGGAAAGGCTATAATGGATTTAAGGCTAGGCAAAACCAAAATGGGCTTAACCTATCCTTCTGAAAGATACCACATCTTATATCAATTATTTGTTGATATTATTGTGTTGGTGGTGTGTTTTGGAGAAGAGTTTTCCACGTGGACATCAACTAGCTTAGTGTTCTCACCATACTTAGATCTATTATATTTTTGTAATACATGAATGAGCAATTAGTGTAGAATTGAGGGCTTTGTAGTAATTACTAATGGCAGCATAAATGTTATAGTTCTTTGAGGCAGTTTATTAAATAATTACTATATTGATAATAAGTTCTTCACATGCTTGAGATTTTTGGCATGTACTTTTTGCTTTTGAGATAATATATAGTGTTCTTATGAGTGTTTATAGATTTGGTTTTTAGTGACATATGGTGCAAGTATTTTGCATATGAACATGTAATTAGTCTATTTGACTAATTTGAAAGGTAACTGGTGATCTCATATTTTAGTAAAAGATGTATGATATCTTTTGCTAAGAAAGATGGAATCAGGATTACATGTGAGAGGACGTTGGCAAAAATACTTTTAAAAGAAAAATCACCCCATTCTCTATATGCAACTGGGAAATAAGATGCACAGGCACTAGGGTACAGAGGTCCATCCTCCCCTGCTAGAAAGTTAGAGGGGGTTGATGGGGGAAGATATAGGGGAGAACTGATTGGGGGAAGGAGTATTCAGAGGGCTTGCTATTTTGGGGTGGGGGTAGGGAAAAGATGGGAAGAAAAAATTGTAGCTCAAAATCTTGTGAAAATGAATGTTGAGAGCTAAAAATAAATAAATTTAAAAAAAAAGAAAAAAGGAAGAAGGAAAAACTGTTTTACATGTAGTTAGAAAAAAATAAAATGTTAAAAATATCACCATTTTTAAAGAGTTGCTTATATTTTAGATTTGGAAACAGAACACTATGATCTGAAAAAAATTCTAATTTCAGTATCACAAAGATTGAAAGAACTTTGCAGATCATGTAATTAACTCTACTTTCTAGTTGAGAAAGGTAAGGCTTAATATGGTTGAAAGGCTTATCTAACATCACAGTCAGTGACAGCCTTGGGATGCATCTTCTGACCAGTTCCATTTGCTTGGGGATTTTTTGGAAGTCAATTTCATTTTTACATGTATGAATATATAAAATAATTTCCATATATACCACATATATTGTAGATATTTAGACTGATTGAGAGAGCATATCTTCAACTTTTACCTGCTTCTCTAGTCCTAATATCTCTACTGACCTCCAGTCTCAAATCTCCAAATGTCTATTAACACCTAGAACTGGATGTCTTGTAAACATCTTAAACTGATCATGTCCAAAGCTGATCTCATCTTTCACTCCAAACCCTCTCACCTAGCAGACTATTATTATTGAGAACATCGCCATCCTCCTAGGCACTTGTGTTTTCAGCCTTAGGTGTCATCAACTCCTCACTCTCTCTCTCTCTCTCTCATCCTCCCTCCCCCATTACCATTTTATTAAAATTGGTTTATTAGATGACTTTATGCTGCTACTCAAAAATTAAATTACTTTGTGCTGCTACTTTTTGGAATTCCAGTCCAAGTATATCTGTCTCCTTTTCAAAATTATTTAAAATATTGGTGGTGTTTTTCCCATCTATTTGTTATTAGGCATAATATCTGGAGTTTGCATTAAATGGAAATTTTCAAACACCTTAGGATCTTTTCAGTTTTGAATAACTCATTGTGTTTCTTATTTTGTCTAATAAAGGTTTAGAGATAAATTGTTGTTGTTGATTTTTATTACAACTTGGTCCTATAGCATTTTGATTTACAAATAGTTTTCTCCACACTTACCTTATAACATGAATAGCACATTATTATTCCTATTTTAATGAGAAGGATACTGAATCTCAGAAAAGCTGTGACTTGCCAACATAGCTACTAAATAGAAGAAATGGGACTTGAATCTGCATTGTGTGCAGAGAAATGGACAAATCTAGCACTCTGTCCTTCAAATCATGATGCCTTGCTCCTGATAGATATTCAGTCTGTGCTGTAATATTTCTATGATGAGAATCCAGTATAAGGCAGTATATTTCATATTTGGGCAATTTTACTTGCCAGAAAAGTCTAGTCTAGTTTTTGTTCTATTTTTCAAAGTCTTTGGAAATGAGAAGATGTGTTACCCCTCTGCCCTGTGTACTTTCACCTCTATAGTTCTTATTAACTGAAATCTCAGTGTACCTAGATTCTTTTGAATCAGACTCAGTACTACATCAGTTACAAAGTCCCATATCATGAAGCCCCATCATGATTGCTCTGTTTATTCCCCTCTGCTTAGGTATGACTAATTTCTACGTAATGCCTCAGGCTTTCTCTTTCTTGGTCTTTTGTATTTTTTGAACCTATTTCCTTTCTCTTTTAAAGTACATCTAATTACTCCTAACCCATGTCCTCTTTCCCAACCCTCTAACTCCCAATTGCTGCCATGGCCATTAGGAGTTAGAATCCCTATAACTAGGCATATCGATAACTTTTTAGGATATCCATTGAGTTTTCTTGCTTAGTTTATAAATCCTTGGAGGATGGGAATTTTGTTTTTCTATGCTTTGAAATCTGTCTCTCTCTGTCCAGTTGAGGTGAATTCATTGAAAAAGGAAACAACTTTGGTCAATCCTACTCTTAAAAAGAACATGCCATCAATTGAAATAATGGTATATAGTGGGAAATTGTTGCAATAAGTTATTTAAATGAGAAGTTAAAAACATTAAATAATGGGAGGTTAATATCTTAAATAACAATAGTAAAACTCTGAAAACTTCTACCTGATACCAACTGAATTCCCTGGGGTAAAAGATCAGTTTGAAGTCTATCCTAAATAGTTTAGATATATAACATTATAATGTAAATGGAAGCTTCTCACCAAGAGTACTATCAAGAATCACATGTGTCCGGTATAGGTCAAAAGAATGCCCAGTTCCCCTAACAGCATATAGCTTGCTTTGCTCTCTACTTTGCTTGAATAGGTGCCCATCAGTCAAGAAATCCTGACATCTGTTAGTAGGTATGTTCAGATTAGAACAGTAAGGTGATTGGAATGTTGGGCCTGGAGTCAGGAGCACTTGAGTTCTAATTCAGCCTCAGAAACTTCCAGTTGTATGTCAGAACTTTCTAGTTATGTGCCCTGAGCAAGTAATTTAATTTCTGTCTGCCTCAGTTTCCTCATCTATAAAATGGGAATAATAATAGGTTTTTCCTCCCAGGACAATTGTGAGGATCAAATGAGATAATATTTGTAAAGTGCTTTATAAAACCTTAAAATATCATATTATGGCAAACTATTGTTAATATTGGGAAGAAACAGTGCACATATAGAGTCCTGCCTCCTCCCCTCCCCCAATAAGCTGATCATCTGAAATATCTTCATCATGCACATTGACTTTGGTTTTGATACCCAATATCTCAACTCATCATTAGTTTTCTCTCCTTTCTGATTGGAGGACTGAACGGTGGAGTATTAAAATCTTCTCCAACTCTTCCTTTATTGAGGGCTCACAGCCTTTTAAGTAATTCCATTTTCTATCAGTAGCTCTGCCTAACCTTGACTCCAACAAACACCTTCCCCTGAACTTTCTGGTTGGTGACCCTCTCCCTGTCCCCTTTTCAGTTTCTTTTGTTTGTTGTCTTTTCCCTTTGGATTGTAAATTTCTTTGATGTCAGGGACTGTCTCTTTTTCTTATTTGTATTCCAAGAGCTTAGCACAGTGCTTGGCACATAGTGGGCACTTAAAAAATGTCTATTTAATTGAGTTGAATATGGTTTGGTTTGAAGGAAAGCTGTTTCTCTTTACTAAGAAGGGGCTAAAAAAAAAGCCACTGTCTCCCTAAGGATTCCTGAAGGTCACATTTTGATTTAGAAAACCACATATTAATATTATCTATGTTCTCAATTACATTTTAATCTGGTTTGGCAACACTTGGGAATATTGTTGACTATGGAAAAATCACTTAGACTTTTACTGCACTGTTTTAAATTGGGGTACATGGAGAGTGAGTTGTTGATCTGCATTTGTGGAAGGAGTTTTTAAAATCAATATTCCCCACTAATTCACTCATAGGTTCAGACCATATTTATAGCCTCTCCATTCCCTCAAAATGTCAGTAATATAAAAAGGAATTTGAATGAAACATAAAATATGTTAAAATATTGGTATCTTAATTTTTTAATTTTCCTTTTTATCTCTTTAAAAAAATAAAATTATTTTCCCCCCAGTAGCAAAGACTTTCTTTCTGTCTGTGCCAATTGAGAATGAAGGCAAAACAAAATCTCTGTTCAAAAATAAAGTTAAGCAAAAAAAAAATATAATGCATTATGTCTAAAAGGAAATACATAAATGTGAGGGTATACAAATGTGTCATTATGTACTGAGTCACCTCTCTTATCAGGAGGTGAGTAGCATGATGGTCTATCCTCTGGAATCATGGTTAGTCATTTTCTGATCAGAGATCCTAATTCTTTCAAAGTTGTATGTCTTTATAATATTGTAGTCATTGTATAGATTCTCCTTGTTCTGTTCACTTCATTCTATGTCTTTTCAGATGGATTTCCCAGGTTTCTCTAAACTCATCCCCTTCATCATTTCTTATTCTATAGTAGTATTCCATCACATTTATAAACCATAACTTGTTCATCCATTTCCCAATTGTTGGGCACCCCCTCATCTTCTAACTTTTTGCCACCTCAAAAAATGCCATAAAATGCTATAAATGCATTCCTCCCAGCCCCTCTTCCCAGTTTTGTAAATTCCTCAAGGATTTAGATCTTTCCCATAGAAAACTTCTGGATTCAACCATTATTAGCCTACTGAGAAACTGCTGGTTCACTGATAGTACTTCGGTCTGGGATTCCTGCCCTGTTTATTCTTTCTGCAGGCTTTAGATTGGCTAAAAGCTGCAGTGTCTGAGTTCCTTTACTCTATTCCTGGGGTCTCAGCCCTGCTGCTGGGACTTGCTTCTGAATGTCCTCCTTTCTTAGTATATAGGCTAGGACTTGTGACCTGTCCTTACCTTTGGGTATAAGTCTCTTCCCCAGTCTGCCCTGGATTTGTTACCTGGAGCTGAATAATGGGTAAGAGAGCTTCCATTTGGCACCTATTCCTGTACTCTGATCAAGGTCAAACTCGCTATGGGGTTTTGGACCTCTTCTTGCTCTTGAATAGTCACTGGACTGCTCTTAAAAGTGCTCCTGATCAGACCCTGTCCTCAGAGACCACAAACCTCTTTGACTATATTCCTATGCTGGTCTAAGCTGGAAAATGACTCTGTGGTTTTTTTCTTTCTCTTCCCTGCCTTCCTTTTCTTTTCATCCTCATCAGGATTTGGTCTTGTACATTTTTTAACTCTGTGGGGAAGAATCTGGGGAAAGAATTTGCTGTATTTCTTCCTGCTTCTCCTCTGTCTCAGTTCTGCTTTTTTTTTTCTCTTCCTACTCTTGAATAGAACTTTACAGCTCTGATGTTTATAATCTCAGAAATGGTCATCACAGTTTTGTCCATAGTATGCAGAACTTTTGAGGAAAAGTGCTTGGTAAACTTAATATGATAACCTAAGACCCAAGGTTCCACTTGGTATTACCAGGTTTGATTCTGGGGTTATAAACCCAAAGGAGTAAATTTTTCTCTTTGTCTTCCCTGCTCTGGGGGATTTTATTCAGGATAAATTTCTAACACGAAGCTTTCCCCAAGTGTCAGTAACACAGTCCCCTGTTCCCACACAGACTCTCAATGTACGACATAGGTATTGTGCATGGAATAACTATTCCTTCCACTCCAGAAAATGCATAAGGACTCAGGAGAAACCCATGTGCAAACATGGAGACACATTCCAATAGCATATTAGACTCTTGTAGGAGGGAAAGCTATTTTGGGAACACCTGAAGAAACATACCCTGAATCTCAGATCTCCTGGCCACCTCTCTCCTACTGCATAGTTTGGTCTCAGTCCTCCAGCTTCAGGAACTGTGTTGGCATTCCTCTTCCCTTTCCATAATGTGGAAGATTTCTTCCCTATATAGGCTCATGCTTAAACTCTTAATTTTGGGTACTCTTGTACTTGGGATTGTTTCAGGTAATCTCATAAACTGGAAAAGTTCATTCTTGGGTATCTCTGTTCTTTGGCCATAGTGTAAGTATATTGTTACTATTGTCATGTGCTTCTGTATGAGCACCATCTATATGCCAGTTGCTCCTGTACCTTGAGCATGTGAAGTCCATTTTCAGTCCTGTCCAGTCTAAGCACAGACTCTGTGCTCAAGTCTGCACTGGTTATGAAGGTCAGGGCCTTCCTTTGAGCTAATGAATAGCAATTTACTCCAGTATTTAAATAACATTAGATACTCTCATTGCATTTACATGAATGGTCACTGCTTTTGCAAGAGAATGTATAATGAATATTTTTTGAAAGGGTTGGGAAGAAGATCACAGGCAACACGAACTTTATAGTTAAGTAGCAAGTAAAAGACAATGGGCTGAATTGTGGAATTGGTTGTAACATCCAACGAGTGCTTTGTTCCCTCATGTAATCAGTTGTCTATGTTTGTAGTATCAGTTTCTCCCAATTTCGTACAATTTCCTCTATTGTTGTCACCAGTGATTTGTGATTTGTTATTCCAATTAGACATCTAGGTGGCAGAGTGGATAGAGTCCTGGACTTATAGTCAGGAAGACCTGAATTCAAACCTGGTCTTAGACGTTTGTTAGCTATTAGACCCCAGTCACGTTACTTAACCTGTCTCATCTGTAAAATGGGGATGATAATATCACCTACCTCCCAGCGTTGTGTAGATCAAATGAAGATAATATTTGTAAAGGGCTTTGCCAGTCTTTAAAGGACTATATAAATTCTGGCTCTTCAATTAAGGTATTCAGAGGGTCCTTAAACCCATTATTTTTCTGGAAAGCAAAGACAACTTTTGATGCTCATTCTAGTTCTCCTTTGTTTTGCTCTGAAGCACACCATTTGAACATGTGACAAACTCTTAGATATGATGAAATTAGCTTGAGCCAGAAGGAAGAGTGATAGTTTTATTCACATCCTACCTACTATGTAAGTGGTGTTTTATGACCACTGGGTGTTCCCCATGGGGAAAGTCTCATCACCCAGACTTACAACCTATAAGTTGTCTTGACTTCTCACTCTATTTCTAATCCCTTGTGTCAAATCTCTTGTCAAGGCTTACTGACTTTTATCACATGCCTTTAATATACCTCTTTCTCTCTAACATGGTCACTCTCCTGGTTTGGACTACTGTAATAGTCTGCTCACTGGTCTTCCTGCTACAAGTCTTTCTCTATTTCAGTCCATCTTCAACTCGGCTGTCAAAATAATCTTCCCAAAGTTCAGGTCTGACCATATCATCTCCCTACTGTTCAATAAATTCCAGTGGTTCCTTATTGCCTTTAGGATCATATATAAAATACTTTTTGACTTTAAAGCTCTTCATAATCTGAACTCTTTCTATCTTTCTAGTCTTCTGATCCCTTACTCCCCTCTATACACTCTGCAATCCAGTAACACTGAATTCCTTGCTTTTCCTCACCCCAGACATTCCATCTACCAACTCTGGGCATTTTCACTGGATATCCCCCATGTCTGGAGTTCTCTTCCTTCTTGCTTTCTCCTGGTCCCAGCTAAAATTCTACCTTCTATGTGAAGTCTTTCCTAATTCCCCTTAATTTTGATGCTTTCCCTCTATTGATTATTTCTGATTTATCCCTTAAGGTAACTTGTTTGTACATAATTGTTTGCATATTGTCTTCCTTATTAGACCATAAACTTCTTGAGAGCCAGGATTATCATTGGCCTTTCTTTATACTCAGTTCTGTGCCTGGAACATAGCAGAAATGGAAGAAATATTAATTAACATGAGATGGGGAAATTGGGGCTAAATAAATATATAATAGATGGGAAATATGACAAAATGTTTAAAGATTAGTTTTACCAATCGGTCAACAAGCATTTATTAAATTCTCACTATGTTCCAGACACTGTGCTAAATCCTTGGATTATAAGGAAAGGCAAAATCCTGCTCTTAAGGAACTCACATTCTAATGGGGACACAACATGGAAATAACTTAGTACATACCGGATATATCCAGAGTAGATGAAGGTAACCTGAAAGGGCCATTTTCAAATCAGTACTCATTCCTGACCTGATAGTTGGAAGGAAACCTCTTGATATGATATACTAAAATGGTTATAAAAGTAATTCATTTTTTCTTGGTCCAGGAAGGCAGTAACATCTCTCTCAGATTGAAAGTCTTATGGGGATTAGGAAAAGGAAGATGTTAGCTGTGTGTTCCTTATTTGATGGATAAATAAAGTGATACTTAGAGTTTCCTGGGCTGACAGACTTCCAACCTTCAAAAGAATAAATATTTGCTAGTACCATTTTTTCAACCAAAGTAAAAGGGCATGTCACTCCTTCACTGGATGAACAGTAACTACTCATACCGTTATTATCTTGCATGCCTGAGGGCATAGAGCAAACCCTTCAAGGAAGGGTCACTGTGAAGACCTTTCTTTCAGTTACAGATTTTTTTTTTTAAAGAATAAGACAATTCAAAACGCACCGCATGATACTTTGCTATGAGAGAGGTTAAAGCGATGCATAGTCTTCCTTTGGCTTGAAAAATTTTCCCTTCGTTTAGTTTATCAGAAATATTTTAATAAGTTTTTCTCAGTACTGGGTATTGGAGCTGAAAAAAATCTAATAAGACGTAGAATGGCTGGATGATAAGTACTTATGGTAAATCATGTATTTCTTTTAAGTATATAAAACTTAGATATAAGCCATTTATTATTTAATGGAATATAAAGACTCAGTATCCCATCTTCTTCTTTTGTTCAAGGTTTTATCAGAGGTAATTCATGCATAGTAAAAATGGGAGTTTTAACTCAGCTTTGTTTGTATGGCAAGACTTAGCTTCTACTTAAGGCAGCTGCTCAGAATCTTAAAGACATCTACTGAATATTGGCAGGAAGTTTGAATGCTGCATGGTATGCAGAAATGATTTCCTATATATCTATGCACATGTCAAGTATTTGAGTGATAGCACTTCTGACTTTGGGTCAGTAGTGAGTTCACATCTCTTACCAGCCCCTTGGCTTCCTTCCTGAGAGTGTAAGGGAGGATTTCGACATACATCATTTTCATCCTTTATTCTCTGTCTGAGATCTGTGAGTGTTCTATCTGACTCCATACTTTTTAAACGGAAGAGAAGAAACTGAAGGGGATTTGGGAAAAGATTAAAAAGGATTATTCTAAAGCAATTGTAAGGAAAATGGGGGACAGATAAAGGAATTATGAACAAAGGATCACTGATTTAAAACTAGAGAGGTTCTTAGAGACTATGAAGTCTGACTATTTTATAGATGACTCAAAATCAAGTCAACACAAATTTATTAAGTGCCTACTATGTGCCCTCTGGGCAGCTAGGTGGTGCTCTGGGTAAAGTGACACTATCTCCTTGAGTTCAAATCTACCCTCAAATCTAAGCCTTAAATCTTGGCACTTACTAGCTGTGTGACCCTGAACAAGTCACTTAACTGTGCTTGCTCTACTATCCTCATTTGTAAAATGAGCTGGAGAAAGAAATGGCAAAGCATTCCAATACTTTTGCCACTAAAACCCCAAACAAGGTCACAAAAAATCAGAAACAATGGAACAACAACCTCATGTGCCAGTTGCTCTGCTAAGCTCTCAGGATTCAAAGGTGAAAATAGTTTCTGCCTTCAATGAGCTTCCAATCTAATTGAGGAGAAACCGTACATACACCTATGTACAAGCAAAATATTCATGGGATGAATTAAAGTCTTAGAGGGAAAGGATTAACATTAATGAGGAATAGAAAAGGTTTCATGCACAGGATGGAATCTTTACTTATACTTGAGGAAAGCCAGGGTAGACAGGAGGCAGAGGTAAGGAGAGAGAGAATTTCAGGCCTGCAGAACACCAATATGGATAGAATGTCTTGTGCAAGGAGAATTCAGGTTTCCTAGAGTCACTGTATCTTAGAATGATCAACTCCATGAGGAAACTTAGGCCTTTAGAGGTTAAATGACCTGCTAAAGAGAGTAAGCAAGAGGCTATGTGCTAAGTACCATCCTAAGCTCTTTCCAATTATCTTATCTGATCCTCATAACAACCCTCTGAGTTAGGTGCTATTATTATCCCCATTTTGCAGTTGAGAGGGCAGACAGAGATTTAAGTGACTTGCCCAGGGTCACATAGTTACTAAGTGTCTGAGGTCAGATGTGGATTCTGGTCTTCTTGACTCCTGGCCCAGCACTTTTTCCACTGTGCCAGCTAGCTGCCTGAAAAAACAGAGCTGTCAATAAATTTATGGCTTACCTTTATGAAAATTTCATCCTTTATGAAATAGAGAAAATGACAAGGGGAATTACTATTCTGGACCTGCTTATGTATACATACACAAATGTATATATACAGATGTATATAATGTATGAGTGTATAAACACTTACAGTTAGACCGTCTACGTCTTCCACTGTCCTTTAAATTCTGTGACATGGAACCTTATCTTACCTAAGCTTTTTATCTCTTCCACTTGGAATGCTTTGTAAACAATAGATATTTAATAGCTATTTGTTGAATATATGAATAAATATCTCATCAATTAAATTTATATAACCCTGAAAGGCAAATACCAGGACCATTCTGCATTGGTATGACCCACAGTTCCTAGCATGAAATTTTGTTCACAGTTTCAGTTGTGTATGACTCTTCATGACTCCATTTTGGATTTTTTTTGGTAAAAATACTGGAGTAATTTGCCATTTCCTTCTCCAATTCATTTTACAGATGAGGGAAATGAGGCAAACAGGGTTAAGTGACTTGCCCAGGGTCACACAACTAGTAAGTGTCTGAGGCCATATTTGAACTCAGAAAGATGAGTCTTCCTGGTTCCAAGCCCAGTGCTCTATCTACTGTACCACCTACTTAGTTACCCCTAAGGGAACATTGCTCTCCTTCCAAGAATGTAGCATAACTATGTAATGGCCTTTTCTTTATGGTTCGACCTTTAAGCCTGCATTGCCTATAGGATGATGAAAGGCATCTGAATTTTAATGCTTAGGAACAGAACTTTGGCAAGTTTAGAAACTGCAGCTCATCTCCATGGGGGCATTATAATGTTTATTTCAAAATAGATTTGATAATGTGTCTCTCCTGATGTCTACACTGTTCTCCTGTGGCTCTATTCTTCATTCATTGATGTACTCTCCTCTGCTTAAGCAGAAGAGACTGTGGAAGTGTGGTGTAAGGAAGGCATATTTCTCCTATGTAGCATTCTTCTGAACTAGAAGGGATCAATGGAGTCCATTACAGAGACCTAAAGGTGACCCAATCAAAATGGTAGCAAATTGAAAAAGAGATGCCAACAGAATGAAGACTAGAGAATGACCTGACATCCTACCTCTACTTTCCAAAGTATCTTCATCCTCCTTAAATGGGGATTTAAGGACTTCCTAGATACTGTTACTGATCCTATCTAATCATGCATTTAAGATATACCATCCACATTTTTCCGCACTTGCCTCAAACCCTAACCTAGGGAAGTGAAAGAGATAGGTAGAGAGTTTTTTTTTCCTCTAACAAATCAGAAACTCTATCTTGCATATTCCTATCCCCTTTGATATCTGGCAAGGGGATCATCAGAATGAGCTATTGTCAGAAGCAGAACTGCCACCTTAGCCTTCATTATTTGTTGAGCTGTGCACCCCGATCAGAATTGTAAAGTGGTCCAGAGATACTTAAAGCATGAAATGTGTTTCAAAAATCTAAACCAATTTTTATCTTATTTATATGAAGAGATTTGGGAGGGGGCAGGAGCAATGGGAGAAAAAAGAACCATAAGATCATCATTAGTCATTGGTTTTTTTTTAAACTAAAAAAAAGCAAACATACCTTATCTTCCTAGAATTCGGTACACATGACACCAGATTCTTCTAGTAAGCAAATTTGTGATAAGTTGATAAAAAAAAAAAAAGGTCCTGAACTCTTGACTATGGATATAATACAGTGGAAGAAGAAAATCAAAAACATGCTTTCTATCTGACTCAAAATAAAGGTGCACTTAAACTTGTAAAAGACAACATTTTTATTTGAATGATATGACAGAACTGTCACAGGCGTGTTACCTGCTATAAAGAAAGCCTAAGAATTATTACCTTTATTAGACCAGTGACACTGAGCTTTCCGCCATACATTTCTAACTTCTGTCCCTCTACAGAGACAATTTTCTTTTCTTAAATAAACTGTCATGGTAGTGTTAATATATTGTTGGCTCTCTCATACTCGGAGAATACTGCTGATATAAAACATGTATATGTTAGATTGGTAATAGTATCTTTAGTGTAGCTGACTAGAACAAATGTGTTTCCCTCATGGCTGTGCTAATGTGATAAAGGAAAATTGGCTGTTCATCAGCTTTTGGCTGGGCAAAGACAGTAGAGATGGAGCCACATTCTTTTTTATGCATTAATACCACCGAGAACTTTTCACTAGTTATATTTCATGTGCCTGCATGTTGTACAAAGATGTTGTAAAACATGAGATAATGCTACAAATAACAAAGTGGAAAAGCCTGTATCTTTTATAATGATAACAGTCAAACACCAAATGACAGTAACAGGCTGTAAAAAATGGGATGCAAAAAAGGCAAGTATAACTGTCCCCCTCATGCAACTTCATGTATGTGAAAGGTTGGTTTTTTTTTTTTTTTGAGAATGAAATAAAATCTGGTGTTTGGGTCACTGATATTTAAGAAAGAAAGTGGTGAAAATTAAAGAGGTTCTGTTGGACTAGACAAAAACCACGTTGGATAACTCTGGGGAAAGCTGTTGTTGCCAGTAATTATGATTCTAAGTCTAGTTTTTTTTTTCCTTAAGGGGAAAAGATCCTTATAATCATCCAAGTCATGATCTTATAGACAAATAATTAGCTGTTTCTGTTGATCAATTTGGCAAGGATTTAGGAATAGTGGGGGTAGTGTCTATGTTGCTCATGTTTGATTTTCTAAAATCAAATCTTCAGGGTCAAACCTTGCAATTGTCTGGTATTACATTATCTCTGAAGCCTTTTGTTTGCCCCCTTCAGACCCTTTGTTCATAGGGACACTGTGATTTCTATTCATATTTCAGTCAAGAAGATTTAGTCCCATAGGAGAGCTGTACAGACCAAAGCTGTGTCTATATCACTTTGAAACAGCCAGTCAGTTCTGTTAAAAAAAATTCAGCCAATCATTTTGGTGTTTTGTGTGCACTAGCCCTAAGAACTTTATTGGGAGGATTTTTCAACCAAATTAACTAGAAATTAGAGGTGTATTTAGAACTGTCTTTTTTCCCCCTTTTCATTTACTTTGTACATAAAAAGTACTTAGTAATTTCTTGTTATGGCCATTGTCCAAAGGAACTCTAATTTGTCCTTTTCCCCTCATACAATGCAGTTAATTTGCTTGGTTACTAGAAATGTCAAACACACACACACACACACACACACACACACACACACACACACGCACGCGCGCGCACACTGCTGTTGAAGGTACATTCAGGTAACAGAAGTTATGTACAGAAGGTAAAGGAAATAGAGACCCAGCCTTGGAAAGGAGAAGACCTGGGTTTAAGGTCTTGCCTCTGGCACACCCTGGCTACATGAATGTAAGTAAATCTTTTGACTTCTCAGGGCCCCAGGCAACTCTCTAAGAGTCTTAGCACTAGAAATTTGGAATCCTGAAGACTTGAGTTTGAATTGTGTCTCAGACACTTAGTAACTGGTCAAGTCACTTGATTCCTGTCTCAATTTTCTCATCTGTAAAATGGGATTAACAGTAGCATGTAATTGTAAGGATCAATGATTTAACATATGAATAGTGTTTTGCACACATTAAGTACTATCTAAATGCTAGCCATTACAGATACTCACTGAAGGAAATTTTTACACTGAAATCAGAGAACCAGATAGATGAGAAAGACAGAGAGACCAAGACAGCTCTCACTAATCTGCTAGAAATAAACAGAACAAAGGTTAATATTTCAAGAGAGTTTTGTTTCATTTTTGGTCTGAGTAAACTTGTATAGGGACCTCCTTGGAGTGGAAATTCACTTTACCAAGGTAGATTGACAGCTACAAGGTTCTCAGCATTGCAAAGTCACCAAGTCCCAAAGGCAAGGCTTGAAACTAGGTGTTACCAGCTCCCTATTCATTATACTACACTGCTTCTCCAGAGATATTATATCACTTAAATGGACCAATATTTGGTATTAATCATGCATTTGCTATTCTTTAGGCATGTTTTAGCTTATTTAACTGGGGTCCATTTAGAGTCTTAAAACTCTTTCCTCAATGTCTAGTTTGTTCTTGGATCCTGATGCAGACAGTGCTGTCATCCTCTCCTGTCCTGGGGACATGGGGGGATGTTGCTAAAATGCCAATGAAAAAGTCCAAATCCTCCAACCGTCCAAGTTCATAAGGTCCTCTTCTGACCTCTAGGTAGGGGCAAGGAACCTTTCTGAGGCTCAGTCATTCTCTGATGACTCACTTGGATGGAATGGTTCTCTGCTCTTGAAAGCTCAATTCCAAACTATGTTCCTGGTTTTGTATAAGCCCCATAGGTGTTATCAAATCTCTTCAACCAATCTGAATTTTTTTTTTTGTGTGTGTAACATTACTTCATAGAATGCAGTGCTTTTTTTTTTTAACCTAAAGACTTTGATTTATTGATTTAGTCAAAAGAGATGTTATCACTAAGTTAAGGTATCAGTGCATGACATCTAGTTTTTAAAAAATGTTGTTCGGCTGTGTCTACTTGAGTTCCAGTTTGTAGCTTTCTTGGCAAAGATACTGGAGTGGTTTGCCATTTCCTTCTCCAGTTCATTTTACAGGTGAGGAAACTGAGGCAAACAGTGTTAAGTGACTTGCCTAGAATCACACAGCTAGTGTCTGTGTATAAATTTGAACTCAGGTTTTCCTGACTCCTAGTCCAGAACTTTATTCACTTTGCTACCTACTAAAACAGAATAGTATAGTAGGAAAAAAAATGTCTTGGGATCAGGAATGCCTGATGAGGAATAGTTTGAAGTCAGGAATCACTGATACCAATTGCCACATTCACATTCTTACCTCGAGTAAGTCATTCTATATGCCTCAGAGCATTGGCTCTGGAATCAGAGGACTTGGGTTTAAGGTGCTTTGTGTGACTTCATCAAGTTCCTTAACTTGACCCTCAGTTTACTTATTTGTCAAATGAAGGGTTGCTCAGTCTAGATGGTCTTTGATTTCTTTATATGACTGATCTAGTAAATGACAGATGGATTGGGATTTTCAGGAACAGAGGGAGTTCCAAACTCAGATGAATTCAGAGTTCCTTCCAGTAGTTTATAAATTCAGGCAGTGATGAAAGGTTTTCAGTCATCAAAACATTTATTAAAGACTATGCAATACATACTGCTACAAAGATAATTAAGGCATGATTCTGCCCTCAAGATTATTATAATTTAATTTGTTACAAGGAATAATGTGTGCCTAAATGTAAATAATGCCAATGAGCAATATTATTTTAGTGGCTTCTATTAGTGATACCACCTTATGCCTATAACTGATGTATAGTTTTTGCAACTTCCCAGCTGTATGTTCTTTTATTTGTTCTTTGCAGCAACCTTGTGAAATAGCTTGGATAGCTAATCTGATCTGCTTTTTATAGCTGATGAAATGGAAACAGAAAGTTTTTAAGTGTAATAAAATAGAAGAAGCACTAGATTTGGAATCCAGAAAATCTGCTGGGGAATTTCTTCTTTGTTGCTTTAGGTGATTTTTGCTGGCTTTTCTTTAATATGATGATCCCTATGTGTCCTGGCTCTGTCCTGGGTAGTCTTCTCTCTCTATACTCTCTCACTTGGGGAACTTATCAGTACCGATTTGCATGCATTCTCATCTCCATGAAAATGACTCCCATATTGACATACCCTAGTGTCTTCTCTGAGCTCCAAGCCTGAATTACCAACTACCTATTGGATATTTCAAACTGATCACATACATATCACATTCACCATATCAGAAATAATCATTATCTCTTTCCACTAACCCACCACTCCTCCAAAATTCTGCATTTTTGTTGAGTATTCTCCCCCATATTCCTTGAATTAATTTTGTATATATTCTGTAGTTATATACTGTAACTAGGCTCCTCTACTATATATATAGAGTAGTATCAAATACAACACACATAATGTTAAATTGTGGCTTTCTGAGTCACTATGTGGCCATAGGGATCCATTTCTTTTTGAGCTTGACACCAATGATCTAGACTTATCTTTTTTATAGGGATAGATTTTAAGTGATGGCTCACTCCAATTTGCATTTGCCACCTTGATTTTTCAACTCCATGGAACAGGATACTCCTTGGTTTAACCCAATTCTGTCTTCTCCCCTCATGCTGTCCTGACTTCTGTTGTATGGTGTCTTCCCTCTTTAGATTGCACCTTGAGGGCAGGGACTATCTTTTTATTAACTGAATTCCTAGTGCCATTAGATTGTAATCTCCCTGAAGGCTGGGCCTATTGTTTTATTAATTGTATCTCTAGTGCTTATCACAGTGTCTGACACATAGTAGGCACTTGTTAAATGCTTAATTGATTAGACTGAATTACTCAACCCACTTCTATACTTTAATACAATAATGATCACTGTAATTTTTATCTGTGAGTATAAACAATAATTTGATAACACATTTAATATGAAATAATAATAGGGGGACTTCTGTGAGCCAAGATGGCCTCCCTCCTTGATCTTTGAAAGCCCAGAAAATATCATTTCAGTGAAAACCCTGGAATAGCTGAACCAACAGAAAGACAGGGCACAGCAGTCTTGTAGCCCAGGAAGCTTGGAGGATTAACAGGAAAGACCTCTCTCACTCTGGGGCTCAGTACAGTACAGAACGGGAGGCATTCCAACAAGCCAGAAGCAAGCCCCACCTCAGCAAACCAGGGGGAGATACTGAGTCCCAGAGTGGTGGAGCAGACAAGCACCAACACTAGGACCCCCTGAGTGCCTCAGCACAGGCAGGGGAACTAGTAAATGCCAGCTTAGAAAATTGCCCCTTGCACTGCCATTCTCCAGCAGCCAAATCTCCCAGTGCTTCAGCACAACTCCAGCTTGGCAGACATTCTCCAGCAGTCAAACATGTGAGTGCTTTAAAGAAGCCTGGGTGAGTAGGCATCCTCCAGGGGCCAGATTGCCCATCCCCATCCCGAGACTTCCAGTGCTGCTGATCCCAGCCCAACACCAGGAAAGTTGCCAGACCCTTATAGCTTCCAGCTGCCAGCACTTGAGGCCCTAGCACACAAACCCAGTGACCAAGTCCAGGGTCCCAGCACTAGAAACTTGGATCAGTGCCCCTTGTGCTCCAGCAAAAGAGATCAACTTTAAAAACCAGGAAATAGGCAAACATCATGAGCAGAAAGGAGAAATGGGCAATGACCATAAATTGTTATTATGGGGGACAGGCAAGATCAAAGCACAAATTTAGAAGAGGACAACATTGTCAATATACCCACATCCAAAATATCAAAGGGGAATATGAATTGGTCTCAATCCTAAAAAACCTTCTAGGAAGAGTTTAAGAAGGATTTAAAAAGTCAAATAAAAGAGGTAGAAGAAAAATTGGAAAAGTAAATGACAGGCATGCAAAAGAGAGTAGATAGCTTGGAAAAGGAAGGACAAAAGTTGACTGTAGAAAGCAGGTCCTTAAAAAATAAAATTGGCCAAATGGAAAAAAAATACTCTGGAGAAAAATCCTTAAAAAATCTAATTTTTCAAATGGGAGAAAAGTACACTGAAGAAATCAACTCCTTAAAAAGTAGGATTGACCAAATGGAAAAAGAGGTACAAAATCTAATAGAAGGAAACAATTTGTTAAAATTTAGAATTGGGCAAGTGGAAGCTAATGACTCTATGAGATATCAAGAATCAGTCAAAAGAATAACAAAATAGAAGAAAATGTAGAGTACTTCACTGGTGAAACAACTGACCTAGAAAACAGATCCAGGACAAACAATTTAAAAATTATTGTTCTACCTGAAAATAATGATAAAAAAAGATCCTGAACAGCATTTTTCAGGAAATCGTCAAGGAAAATGGCCCTGAGCTCCTATAACCAGAATGTAAAATTGTCATTAAAAGAATCTACCAGTCACCCCCTGAAATAGATCCCAAGTTGAAAATTCCAAGGAATATTATATCCAAATTCCAAAATTACCAGGTCAAAGAGAAAATATTGCAAGCAGCCAGAAAGAAGCAATTTAAATATCACGGAACCACAGTCAGGATCATGCAGGACCTTGCAGCTTCTACATTAAAAGTTAAGAGGGCATGGAATATAATATTCCATAAGGCAAAGGATCTTGAATTACAACTAAGGAACAACTACCCAGTGAAATTGAACATAATCTTTCAGTGAAGAAGATGAAATCTTCTCAGTGAAATAGGGGGCTTCCAAACCTTCCTAAAGAAAAGACCAGAGCTCAACAGAAACTTTGATCTTCAAATATAAGATTGAAGAGAGGCATAAAAAGATAAACAGGGAAGAAAAAAAGCAACAACATATTATTAGTAAAGGCAAACCACTTACATTCCTATAAAGGAAGATGGCACCTGTAACTCTTGAGAACTGTGTCTTTTTTTAAAAATGTAATACATTTTATTTGTTTTCTTGTTTACATCATTCATTTTCATGAGATTTTTGAATTACAAATTTTCTCCCTGTCTTTCCCCTCCCCCAACCCCCAAACAGCCATCCCACTGTAGAGTCCCTCCCCCGGTCTGCTCTCTAACTTTCTGGTAGGGTAGGGAGGATGTCCCTACCCCATCCCCTATATATCTTGATTCCTAGTGGCAGGTATTGCAGAGCTTTAAATTCTAGATTCTTTTGGTTACTCACTTGACACCCACCCCTGCTTGAAGGACAACCAATTCAATACAGGCTGTGTAGATGTGATTATACAGGATATCTTCATAGTGGACATATTGTGACAGTGATATGTCTCTCCTTCCTATCCCTCCCCCCTTGTTCTGTTCTCTACCCTGTACCACTCTCTTTATTGACGTGTGAACATCCAGCATCCCTCCCCCAGACCCTGCCCTCCCCTCCGGCATCCTGCCTTTCATCCCCACGCCCCGTGCTCTCTTGTGTGGCATGATGCCCCATTTAGACTTTATGCCATTTCTTCCCTAAGCCAGATTCAATGAGAGTAAATGAAAGTAAAGCTGTAACAGTTATCCCTTGCCTCTTGCTATTAGGGGGGTGTTGCAGCCTCCTCTAGCTTTGGCTTGCTGAAAGTACTCCCCAGGACCACCACCCAAGACCACGATCCAGATTCAGGCTGCTCAATGCAAGAGCACTTGGCCCTGACCGATCAACTCAGCCCCCCCTGCGGGATCCATAGGCCAGGGGCTCTGAAGCAGCCCAGTGGGGGCAGCTGCCAGTTGCAGCAGTTTCTGCCCTTCCCCCACTGCTTCCTTGCCCTGGGGGTATATTGGCCAAACTGCTTTTCCTCCCCCAAATTTAGCTTGAAAGCTTCACTCACTTTCACTGACCTTTAATCCTGGCTTAGTAGATGTGAAGATTTCTCCAGGTGCTTTAGATCTTCTCTGAAGTAGAATCACACTGCAGCTTGGGAGGTTCTCCTCCTCTAGACCACCCTGGAGCCTGGCCACATGGTGGTTTTAGGCTGGGCTGGTCTCTGTGCCTGCAGGCCTGCGGGATGAGCCCCTCCTGCCTAGCTGCCTTTCTTTAATCCCTATTTTTCACACGTTGGTAGATGTGGAGTTGCTGGAGGCTGTAGATCTTCTCTCTTGTAGACTGGCTGTGGCTTGGCTCCTTCCTACTGCCCCGGGGCCTGGCCCACAGTTGCGATTTCAGGCTGGGCTGGCCTCGGATTGCATCCTGCTGTGATGATCCCCTGCTGCCCAGCTGCCTTCCCGGAGAGATGTGTTTTCTGTATTTTTTGAGTTTGAGAGTTCTAGAATTTGTCCAGAGTCATATTTTTATGGGTGTTTAGGGTGGCTGCGTGGGAGATGTAGGACCCTGCTGCTTCCACACCGTCATCTTGGCTCCACCCCTGGAAGTTGTTGAGAACTGTGTCTTTGTTATGACGTTTAAAAGAGATATACATAGAGGCAGTGGGTATAAGTTGACTTTGATATGATGATAAAAAATCTAATTAAGTGGTGAAAAGAGATTGTTCTGGGAGAAGAGGCAAGGAGGAGGCAGACAAGAGAAAATTACATCACATGCCTTTAAAAGACCCAAAAACCTATTACAGTAGAGGGAAAGAATGGAGGGAGATAAGCATTTTTTTGAATCATTTGCTCAAAGAGGGAATAATATAGTCAGTTAGGTATAGAAATATAATTTACCCTTTGGGGAGTAGGAGGAGAAAGGGGAAAGAACAGGGAGAAGGTGGATAGAAGGGTGCAAATAAATAGTAAGGGAGAGGAAGAAAAGGGAGAAGGTTGACAGAAGGGAGGGCAGACTGAGGGAGGTGATGGTTCAAAGCAAAACTCTAGTGAGGAGGGAAAGGGACAAAGAAGAGAGGAAAGCATGAATTGGGGGGCCAGAAATAGGATGGAGAGAAAGACACAGAGTAATCATAACTGTGAATGTGAATGGGATGAACTCTCCCATAAAATGGAAGGGGAAAGAAGAGTAGAGTAAGAAGCATAATTCTACAATATATTGTTTAAAAACCTGCAAAGACTTTTACGAACTAATAATGCATGAACTGAGCAGAACCAGGAAAACAGTGTACAGAGTAATACACACATTGTGCAATGACTGACTTTGATAGACTTAACTCTTTTCAGCAATGAAAGGATCTTAGACAACTCCAAAAGACTCATGACGGAAAATGCTATCTAGAGAAAGAGCTTTGGAGTCTGAATGCAAATGGAAGCATACTATTTGCTCTCCTTTTGTTTTATTTCTTCTTTCTCATGGTTCCTCCCATTAGTTCTAACCCTTCTTTACATCATGACTAATGTGAAAATATATTTAATATGAATGTATAAGTAGAACCTATATCAAATTGAATGCTGTTTGGGGGAGGAGGGAAGAGAGGAAGGCCGAGAAATTTAAAAACTCAAAATCTTATGGAAGTGAGTGCTAAAATCTAAAAATAAATAAAATATTAAACAATAATAGGTAATACTTATATAGGGCTTTAGGGTTTACAAAGCACTTTTACAAATATCACAAATGCCAGGCTAAGAGCCATTGACTGAAATATTTGCAAGTTGTCATTTCTGTTTTATAGATGAAGAAGCAGAGCTGCAGGGAGGCAGAATGCAAGCAGCTGGAGAGCAAGGACTGCTTCTCTCTCTCTCTCCCTTTTTCTCTCTCTTTCTTTTTCTCTCCCTTTTTGCTTTTTACTTTTTTTCTTTCCTTTTTTCTTTTCCCATTGCTGAGTACATAGTAGACTCTTAATAAATGACTATCAATTGATTAATTGTCCAATTTTCCTTTTAGGCCTCTTTTTTGAAAAATATGTACACTTAGGACTAGATCATCTCAAAGTCCCTTTCAGAGCTAATTGCTATATTTTTATGATATACGTATAGTAAGTGATAGCTCTGGGACTAGAACTTGACTTTTTTGGACTACTAGTTCAGAGCCTTTTCTATTACACTGTCTAATTTATGCATTCTCTGAGCCAATTCATTTTACTTTTTCTGAATTTTTCCATCTGATCTCTAAATTTCTTAAAGTAATGGGATAAATATGAAAACAAATACCATTTTCAAAAACTGTGCTGCCAAAACACATCTATCTATTCTGAATTAGGCACCATGAGTTTAGATTTATTCAACTAGCAATGGGACTGACTGAATAGCTAGATTAGTTTCTAAACTTAAATTATTATTTTAAGGAATTAAAAATGACTTATGGTGATGGTTTCTTTATAGGTGCATCACAGAAAAATCAGTTTCTTCATTAATGGTTTGGAAGATGACCACACAGCTTTTGATGTAAGAACTCTTAGTGGTCCAGTTACAGATCTTGCCCCTGGGGCTGTGAAAATTGGACAAAATTCAAATGGTAAGTTTCAGAACTTGAAGGCCATTATGTTTCGTTCAACCTATATTTTCTCAAGAAAAAAGTCAGTCAAATCATTATTTTAAAGACTTTATGAGTCTGGATGCTTAACCATATGAATGCTTTTGTGAAGAGAACTCTTTTATAATGTAAATAAACATCTATTTTGGATTTTTACTTGTAAAGCTTTCTTAAAATGTGCTTTAATCATAATTTAGCAGAGAGGAACAGGGCTTATCACTTTTATGGTGAACCAAAAAATGATCATTAAATTATTTTTGCATATTAAGGAGAAATTGGATGGTATTTTGCCGATTTGGTCACATTTGCGGTATTAGACCATCATCCAGTAGAATCAACTTTTCCCATTTTTGTGACATGAAAATCACTCAAAAATTAATGATTGATTTCCATTTTTAGTGTGACTATGCATTTCCTTTGGTTTGGACTAGCTTAGGCAAATAAGTTGCTGGTAAATGGTTAACAACTGGCTCTTTGGGGAAAAAATGTACATAGCACACACACAAGTTTTATACGCGTTATTAACATGTAATCTATCACTTTCCTAAATTTAGGCAATCAACAAAATAGTAAGACAAGGTGATTTGTTGTTTCTGATGATTTCTGAGATGTAATTTTTCATACTGAAAACTGAACAATTGGTTCTCCTTAGCCAGTTTGAGAGGGCTCCAGAACACCCCTGCTTGAATCCTCCCCAGGCCTGTGCAAGAATTATTCTTTTTGGACTTCAGGTGGTTTGATGCAACTGGCCCAACCATTTCAGCCTTCTTTTGGAGGTTGAGAGCCCTAGTGTGGAAAAATCTCCCTCCTATTCTTCTCTTTTTTGGGAAACTAGACCAGAGGTATCACAACTGGGGACAGCAAAACTCCCTAGTGCTTCTGAACCAGATCAAAATGTAATGGGGAAACGTTTAATGAAATAAACACAAATAACAGTACAATATACATGATGTTAATTTGTGATTATCTAAGTCAGTGTGCAGCCAACAGGGATCCATTTTCTGTTTGAGTTTGACATTAAAAATCCCAACCCATCCTTTCTATTGGAATGGGTTTCATGTAATTGCTCACCCCACTTCTATGCATGGATCACAATTATGTTTATTGTAATTATTATCTCTGAGTATAAACAGAAATTTGATAACACATATGAGAATAAAAATAACACTGATAGTTAGCATTGATGTAGGGCTATTAGACTGCAAGATACTTTTACAAACATCATAGATACGAAATTAAGAGCCTTTTACTGAAAGATTTCCAAATTGCTGTCTTTGTAACAAGTCTGTGCGTTAAGTAGGAGTATTGTCTCTAATTTATAGACAAAGAAACTGAAGCATAGGCCAGTTAAGTGACTTGCTGCATGGTCATACTACATATAGAATCCTGAACTTGGAGTTGAGAATATCAGATATTAGGATAACAAATTTGGATCCTACCTCTGATACTAATGAGCTTGGTAGCCTGGACAAATCACTTAAACTCTCTGAACCTGTTTCCTAATCTGTGCAATAGGAATAATAATACCTTTAGCACCTACTTCTCAGCATCGTTGTAAGGACCAAATGAGACGTGTATAAAAAGATCTTTGGAAAGGTTCAAGTACTCTAGTTATTATTTTTCTTGTGTGTCTTGACACCAAGGCCAGTAATTTTCATCATATCATATTGTTTTATTATGAAATTAATTTCTCTATGTGATGCCCTAGACTAGCCTCAGGGTCCCCTTTTCTCAAAGGGCAAGGTAGCCCCTAAGAGACTATGTGGTCTTGCCTCCCTCTTTCCTTTACATGTTTATTAGCATTTTTCTTTTCTTACTTTACAAAACCAATGCTATTTGATGCTCTTGCTTTTTGTTGTGTGCCCAGAACTTAGCACAGTGCCTGGCACATAGTAATGGCTTAAAAAATGCCTGTTGGGGGCAGTTAGGTGATGCAGTGAATAGAGCACCGGCCCTCGGGTCAGGAGGACCGGAGTTCAAATCTGGCCTCAGACACTTAACCTAAAACTAGCTGTGTGATCTTGGGCAAGTCACTTAACCCCAATTGCCCTGCCTTTCCCCCTTCAAAAAGAAAAAAAATGCCTATTGACAGAGTGACTTCTTATCAAGTCTCTGTTTCTGGCTTATGGGCAGCTTGTTCATAAGTAGAATTCTGATAACTTGTAGAATTGGGGAACTAGACCAGAGGTCTAGTTCCCCATAAGTAGAATCCTGATACATCTTGTGTCCAGTCCACAGTGGACAGCTTTACTTGGCTTGGCCTGTGCTCCACTCAGCTCCCTACCTTGTTTTGAGAGCACTGACTCACTCTAAGTTTCCACTTCCAGGGCAGAAAGCCGTGTTTTAGATCCTGTGTTTCACAGTCATTAAAAAAGTCTGTTGCATACAGCTCATTATATCAGCATATTCTGAATGAATCAATGAAAAAACGTTTTTAAGCACATACTTAGCACTGTGTGAGTACTGAGAATACAGATACATACAAAAGCCAATAAGCACAAATAGTATAAATACAAAATACAAAAACAAACAGAGTTCCTGTTATGAAAGAGCTAATATGGAGAGACAATACACATAATGGAGTGTGGGGAGGAGGCGGGGAACTGTAAGGGATGGGGAGCTGGGGCATAGGGGATTAGATTGACACACCCCTTCCAGGAACAGTGACTGAGTTGATGTGATCATGATTTCCCTTCCTCTCCCCACCCCAAACCCATAAGGAGAGACCCTACTAACACAATAACAAATTAAATAATGTAAGTCTTTTCTAAATTTAGTTTCCACTAGTACTTTAAAGGTTTATAGTGCACCAAAGTGCTCCCTCCCCCAAACTTTTGATGGTTGGGTAATAAGATTTGTCTATTCTATGCTGCTTGAGATGACTAAATTTTAATCCTTTCAGTATACTAAATGTTGAACTAGCTCTTCAATACAGGAAGCATGGACTTTAATATGAAGTTAGTTTTTCTTTTAACTGAATCAGGCAAAATTTAATCTTGATTTCTTGTTGCAAAATGCTTCTTTGGAAAGCTTATTTTTTTTTCATTTTAAATATTAGGTCTTGATATAGTAGAAAAAAGATATTTAAAATACTTTTAATCTTTATTGTATCAATTTATAGGTACAGTTGTACCTACTGTATCTTTTCTCTAATTAGAGGTGGCACAGGGACTGGCTCATTACTTCTGCTTAATGAGCCAGGCTTCATGCCACCTCTCTAATCAGAAAAGAGATAGGTACAGAATGTTCCTATGGACTTATTATAAATCATTCTTTTTTTTTTTAATCAAAAAATTAAGTCACTGCTCTCCATACTTTTGTCCATATCCAAGATGGTTTCATTCAGGAGAGGTAATTGTGCAAGAGAGATCACTGTGAGCTGAATTAAGGGAGCTCTCATGCAATTCAAGACCGGCTGTCTTTGCCTCGATGCTTACACTGTCTCACACAGAGGTAGCTCAGATGATGGCCCATGGCCAGTTCCTCCCACCCCTCTGATCAGGATGTGTCCTCCCTTTCTATCTGAGAAGCCGCTGTGCTATGGTATGAGGCAGGCACTTCCCTTCAGTCCCCATTTTCTGGAAGTGGACCTGACAGGGGCTAGGATTTCTACACATGAGTTCTTAGATAGTTCTTAGCACCTAGAAGATGCTATTCTTGAAATGAGTAAGAGATTTTTTTGTTGTTGATGCTACTGTATTTTTAACACAGTCTTCTGAGACAATTAAAAAAAAGTAAACAGAATTTACATTTCACTGCAATTTCTTCATTATTAGGAGAGTTCCATTTAGTTATGCTAATCTTTGTTATATTTATGTAGAAAAACTGAATCAGTCTAACAGCAAGAGTTACTGCTGTAACAATAGCTGAAATTTCTACGTAGAGCTTTACTTAGCCATAGGAACCCAGCCTGTGATTTCGCTGATAGAGGGAATGACCAGGAAAGGAATCTTCCTCCAGCAAAGCAGGTCAGCATCTTCTCTGTAACTCATGGTTTTGCAGTGTTCTAGAGAGCTCAGAGGAGTAATGTGACCTTGTCCAGGATGTAATAGCTAGTGTGTGTCAGAGATGGAACTTAAACCTAATTTTTCTTGCCTTTAGGGACCTTTCTCTATTAATTATGCCCCACTATCTCCAGATGTTTTACATCTGTAACCTTGGTTGACACTCACAACATCCCTATGAGGTGGGTACTTTTGTTATCTTCATTTTAAAGGTGAGGAAACTGAGGTTCCAGGTGGAGAATTGTCTTACCCAGGGTTATACGCCTAGTTAAGTGTCAGGTGGAATTTTAAATACTGGGCCACTAATGACTGTCTTGGGTCTTCGTGGTTCCCCATCTAGCCAACTATCAGCTATTTCTTTCCTACTTATTCCTATTATCCTATTTTTAAAAAAAATAGTTCTTCCTATTAACTCTGCTTTCTAAATCTAGACCTGATTTCTTGTGTCCAATCAGGCATAGGTACCAGGGGGAGTTTGGTGATGGAATTACAGCAAGCCTTAGGGCTATTCACAGTATGGAGGTTTTCTCGTAGTATGAATACAACCACTTTCAGAGTTAGAAATCTGAAATAGATGCTGAAGAAAACCAATGTTCATATCTGCCAATGGGTTTCACTTTTGCTTCACGGGTGGGAAACTCTGTCAGGTGAGGCCACATCTTACATGGTATCTGGTCAAGAAGGTCATTGATTATCAATGAATCAAAAAAGTTAGTCCTGCTCCCAGTACCAGATATTTATTAGAACACACAGAAAGAAATAACCCAGAAAGAAAAGGATTAACATCTGCAACTGCTTCCTCCTTCTTCTGGGTTCCTTATTCTCTATTCCCACTGCACTGGTATTTTCCGAGTTCCTGAGTGAGATGGTATCTGTCAGTCACTTGGCCACAAATTGTGCATGGGGGCATCCATCCCCTCTTATCAGCAGAGAGAGGGCTGGAAATTTTCAGAAGGAAGCTGTACTAGAAAGCAAAGGAAAAATAAAACCCCTTAATTATAGAAATGTTTACAAATCAATTTCTTATCCTAATCTGAATAAAATCTAACCAAAGATTGACTTACTTGATGTAGCAGACCTTAGTTTCTTTTAGTTTCTTTAGCCCCTTATTCAGATATCTTGTCTAAGGTAAGTGTAACTCTCAGACTTTGCGGAAATCCCAATCCTTTTATGAGTTCCATCACCTGTTATAGGCCTACAACTCCATCCTCTGAACTAGGTTACATTGTTCTGGTGATCAAAAGCTATGCTAGCCTTCTAGATATTTTCCAGAAATCAGTCTAGGCTCCTTCCCTTGCTCCTGGCTATGCTACAAACAGGTTTATTTGTCTATCTGCATACATATGAATATACAAAATGAGTATTATATAAGATCATTTGAGAGGGAAGGCAGTGTCAACTGGAGGAAGGGAAAGAACTGAGACTACAAAAGTCTTCATTTAGAAAATTGTGCTTTATCTGAGCCTCACAGAAAATTAGGAATTTTGGAGATGTGGAGTTAAACTTGGAGTCCAAATATGAATCTTCCTGATTCCAGGCCGAACACTCTATTCATTGTACCACCTATTTACATAGTAAAATGAAAATCACATAATATGAAGAAGAAAAGAGCACTAATAAAAGGGGTCAGAAAAGCTTCCCATGGCCTTCTTAATGTTTCTCATACACAGTACTCTTTCTGTCTCTAGGCAATACTCTGGGCAAGCCAGACATTGTTGTTGAGTTGTTTTAGTCATGTCTGACACCCTGTGATTCCATTTGGGGTTTTCTTGGCAAAGATCCCCGCGTGGTTTGCCATTTCCTTCTCCAGTTCATCATAGATGAGGTAACATAGATGAAGCAAGGGCTATGTGACTGCCCCAGAGTCACATAGTTAATAAGTGCCTGAAGCCAGATTTGAACTCAGATATTCCTGACTTCAGGCCTGGGTCTGAACTGCCTGCAACAACAACAACTGAATAGACAGCACTCTGGGAGATTCAAACATATGAATTCTGTCCTCATTTCTAGTGGGGTTATGTAAGATATACAGAAAAAACAGAAGGCAAAACAAATGGGACAGATACCACAATACATCAGTAAGCATCTGTTAAATATTAGTATGTGCCAGATAGCATGCTAAGTGTTTATTATTGTTGTTTGTCCTTCCTTCTTGAAGAGGACCATGACATCAGGAAGATGATGCCATGAGCAAATCAGTCTCTGCCTTCAAGGAGCTTATATTTTAATATGCACGGAATTTATACAATGGATATGTGGTAGTTTTGCAAAAGTGAGCACTAGCATTTGGAGGGTAAGGTTCAGGAAAAATTGCATGTAGAAGGGGGCCCTCTCTCTGAGTTTTGAAGGAATCCAAGAATTTCAAGAGGTGAAAATGGAGAGTAAAGGCATTTCAGGTGTAGAATGGTTAAAGAAAGACAATACTTTGGGAGTTGGGAGGCAGAGATTCCAATAAAGAGGGTTCAATAAAGACTTCATGAAGGAAGCCATATTTAAGTTAAACTTTGAAGTATGAGCAGGATTTTAACATGCAACAATGTGGTACAAATGGCATTCCAGGTAGACAGAACAACATGAGTAAAGACAGAGAGCTAAAGTATGTTTAAAGAATGATGAATAGTCTTCTTTGGCTGGAGTATTGCAGGGCACATGAAAGGAGGGAGAGTTTATATGGAAAGTTGATGAGTATCAGATCATGGAATGGATTGATGCTGGGCTAAGGAGTTTGAACTTCATTTGGTAGGTAATGGGAAACTATTGCAAGTATTTCATCTTGTAGGTACTGTGATCAGAGGGGGGCCATCTCTGCTTGTCCTGATCTATATCTTGCCACTGGCAATTGGCTCTGGAGGACAAAGCGAGACTGGTAATCTTGCACAGTCCCCCCTTACTTAAATTCAATTCACTTGCAAGTCATGGCATCATCTTCCTGATATTCTACTCCTCTTCAAGAATGAAGGGCAAACAACAACTGTGATCAGAACTTTAATAAGATTATTCTGGTAGCTATATGTATGACTAATTAGAGAAAAGAGAGAATGGAGGCAGGTTGAGAAGCTAAGAAACTAATCAATAGTCTAGGTAGTGACAGAATTTCGAATGGGAAGGAACCCCAGAGGCCACCTACTCCAAACTGTCCCAGAAAGGAATGTAAACAACAGCAGAGCCAATAAGTAGTCATCCAGCTTCTGCTTTCAGACATTCATTTGGGTCTAATACACTGCTTCTCCAGGTAGCGCATTCCAATTTTGTACAAATTGATTGTGTAGGAATTACTTGGGCTGAATTTAGTTTGTTTCAATATTCAGAAGTATTGAAAAATGATTGAAAAAATGATGCTCATAAAATTCAAACAATTGGTATAGGAATCTTATTGTTCTATGATATTTTGGGACAGAATAATTCTTTTTTAGGTGCCAATAGAACACAGTAGATACAGATAGATTCAGATATGTCACCACAATTTTAAGGACTAATGACTAGTTAGTAAAATGACTTAACAATTGTAACTTGGTTGTAGGAACAAAATCTTGAATCTTCTCTGAACACTTATCTTAAAATCCTAATGATTTTGGTCCTGTAATCAAGTAAATGGTCCCAGTTCATTCTTCATATGGCTATGATGCCTCTTTTATCTACTTTCCATGGGATAATGATTCTTTTCTGAATCAATTTTCATGCTGATTAATATCTTAGGTTGTTTAATCAGATTTTCCCTATTGAGCAAAACCTAGTGTGACACCTGGTTGCTGTGTTGCTCTACTTACTTCAACTCATTATTTAGTCCGTGGATGGTCAGTAATGATTTCCTGCTGATATGAGTCATGTCTGTTTATTGCTTGGTTTGTATCATTTAGGGCCCTCTTTGCCATAGAAACATTTTTCAAGAAAGCATCTTCTAAGAATAATTGTTCCAACAAACACTTGTTGACTCAAAATTGGTAGCCTAGATAACAGTAAGGTCCATCTTCATGCCCATGTCCTTAGAGGATTTTATAGCTAACTTTCTAAAATATAATTCTTGCCTGTTGAGTTGACAATTCATAATTTATCAAGGACTTTAGAGGAATCTCTCTAGACCACTTTATTAAATTTCAAGATATGGATTCCAACCAAACTACAGTGTAGTGAAAAGAACAGTAGAGTGATAACTGGAAGATCTAGCTTCTAGGTCTGGCTTTGCCATTCACTAGCTCTGTGACCTTTGGCTCTCTGGATCATAATTTCCTTGACTATAAAATGAGGGACATGGACTAGATGACCTCTGAGGTCCTTTCTAGCACTAATTTTCTATGATTTGGATCAATTTCTAATTTTGTGGGGGAATGGATTCAAGCATTTCCTGTTAGGAGAATGTCTATTTCATGATTAATAAAGGTGAGATTTGGGTGCCAGTTTCCCTAGTGGAAGTTCTTAAGTGACCATGGTAATGATTTAAAGTCATGAATCATAGGTGGCATGCCTCAGCACTGCCCCATTCTTTGATCATATCACTCTTTTTGTCATTTTTGCTTTGCTCAATTTGATATTTTGGCTGTTCATAATATGAGCAATCAGATTGCTGTAACCCAAGTTTCCATTGCTCTTACTAGTAATAGCAACTTCCACTTAAGTAGCTTCTGTAGTTTGAACAATGACCCTGAGAAGTAAGGAATACAATTATTAGTGTCTCCATTTTGGAGATAAGGAAACTGAGGGTAAAAAAAAATGTGACTGACAGAATCATACAACTTTAAGTATCTGAGGAAGGATCTTTCTGATTTTGAGTCTAATTTTCTATTCTGCCATGTTATCTCCAACTCTATCATACTGTTTCTCTTAAAGACAGAGTACCTTCATTAAAAGAATTGCAGATGGATTTTTAGGTTTTCAAATTGTTGGCTTAAACTTTGAAATTTGTTGAATTGTTTTTTCTGTCTTGGATATGTTAATGGGAAGGTGAAGAACCATGAACTTTCTTATTGCTCTTTGATGATTTCTTTTTGGGGCCCTTTGATTGTATCTGGTTTTGAGATTCTAGGCTGAAAAATTAAACCAAAAGTTGCCTTTGCCCTCACTATAGCATTTGTCTTGTTTCTCCTCCATCGTGTTAGTTTGATCACATTGTGCAGCTCTGCCTCACATATTCAATTCATCCATAAGTTAAGACATTATACAGTTCTTATTGGTCCTCTTTGTAAACAAAGAATGAGAAACAAGAGAGCCCTCTAACCTCTGACCAATGGAAACATGCCTAAGGGAACATTTGAATTTTATACCTACTCCAGTGCCAACCACAGTGTTCTATATACTGTGGATGCTGCATAAATGTTGAACACTTAATGAATGGTATGTGAATAGAGAAGGGTTCAGAAGGAATATCAAAGATGTAGTGGATATTGTCCATTTGGCAGTCATCTTTGCCCAATTAATTCTTCAGTGTGCTTTGCATCTAAGACTTTGGGCAGTTTGCAACAGTCTGGTATGTAAAAGTTCTCTATCAACACATAAAACATCAGAGAACAAAAACATAGACTTATATTCAGGATAAACTATCAAGGTATGTGAAATCCCAGAGCTCAACTACTTTCCCACAATAAAACTTCACAAGTCTATCAACTTCTCCGTTCAACGGACAAAGTTCTCAAATTGCAATAGGACAGGCCAACCCAAACTCTAGCCCATAAATGGTGGTTCGTTCTGCTTTCATATACTGCTTATTGGCAGCTTCAGAGTGGGAGAGAGACTGGTTCTCTTTTTGGGGTCATTGGAGACTTGTTGTCTTCTTCTTTTTTTTTTCTTTCCATTTATCAGCTGTCCAACTGCCCTGATTGTGACCTTGCCCCAGTTCTTCCCCACCCCTTCCACCTCTCTTGTCTCCTGTCTCTTCTCTTCTCTTCTCTTCTCTTCTCTTCTCTTCTCTTCTCTTCTCTTCTCTTCTCTTCTCTTCTCTTCTCTTCTCTTCTCTTCTCTTCTCTTCTCTTCT
>CM053593.1:100136602-100152584 GCA_028646575.1 Pseudocheirus occidentalis | reverse complement strand
TCTTCTTCCTTCTCTCCTCTCTTTTTTCCTCTCTTCTCTCCCTGGAATTGTAGTGTGAGTCTTATTCCTTGCTGTTTCAGGCTACTGAACTATAACAATTATCACTTGCTGCTCTATCCCAAGTATCCTTCTCAGTTAGGAATTTCCCAGAGACCCACCTAGATTGATTAGAATGGGACAACTTCATACAGAGAATTTTTGGAATAACAGATGTTTTTGGAGTAGAGAAGGGATGATGTGGATGAAATAAAAATTATGGCAAGCAGTTTTTGGAAGATTTTTTTTTTGTTATTCCTTGTTTGCCTTTATGAGTATTTCTTAGAGGTAGACCATGCCATATTTTGAACTGGAGGGATCCTGATTGTTACTTGTTATTTATGTAAACTTTGGTAAGTTAGTGCCTCACTTCTTCATCGGTCAAATGAAGGGGTGTACGGGAAAATATCTAAGGTCCCTTCTAGATCTAAATGCAATGACTGTCGCATATCAGTGAA
The DNA here is from genome assembly GCA_028646575.1 of Pseudocheirus occidentalis. Taxonomy (NCBI): domain Eukaryota; kingdom Metazoa; phylum Chordata; class Mammalia; order Diprotodontia; family Pseudocheiridae; genus Pseudocheirus; species Pseudocheirus occidentalis. Next base: position 100,152,090 of record CM053593.1, on the reverse strand, counting down.
TATCTTAGCCAGGAGCCTTCCACACTTTATTATTTATGGAGAAGACCATTAATATCCTTGCAAAGAAGTCCCAAATATGATAATTCAATGATAAGTATTAGAATGTTTAAGCTGTAAGATTCTGATGAGGAGACAGTGAGAGGGTAGGTGTATTATGAATACATCTCATTACTATCCCTCTAAACCTGATATTTCAGTTTGATTGCCCCCATACCACTTTGTATCTTAGAATGGAATAATCTGTAATATATGTATTTCTGCAGGTTCAGAGCAATTTATTGGAAGGATGCAAGATTTTCGATTATACCAAGTGGCTCTTCCAAACAGGTAAACAGACATAATCTTGTAAAGCTCCAGAAGGGTGTGAATAAATGCTGAATTCACTTAAATAAGAATAGAGTGAAAATTATAGCATTTTTCATCTTTACAGTATCTTGCAAACATCACATAATTAATGTTTACTGTGTTTGCTCTGGGCTGTAGTCTGTGGCTGTTCCCCCACCTTCTCCACTGGGTAATGCTTTAAAATATGCAATTGATCAAATGCTTGACAAAGGACTTTCTCTAGGAAAATTCAAGTTAGAAACAAGCTATGTTACACTATTTGGCATAGCCTATTGAAATGTTCTTTGAATAGTCTGTGTGAAATAACTCCTAATGCTTTTTTATGAAGTTGCCAGATTTCCTTTTTAGAGCCATTTCGTTGAGTACATTGCTCTCCATATTAGGAATGTGAAATGATGAGAATGTTTAAGACATTTGGATCTGTGAGGAAAGACTAAAGGCTTATTTTACTTGGAGAGAAGAAGGTTGAGTTACATGAAGGTTATTATATAATTCAATACTCTCTACTCCTCCCACAGTAGACAATAGGTTCCTTGAGGACTGAGATGCTTTCTCCTTGCATCCTTGACCTGGGTATCTAAATGGTACCATGGATAGAGGGCTGGGCCTGGAGTCAGGAAGACCGGAATTCAAATTCTGCCTCAGACTTAACTCACACTGTAACTCCAGGGCAAGTTACTTAACCAGGTCTTTTACCTGTCTACCTCAGTTTCCTTAACTTTAAAATGGGGATAATAAGACCACTACCTTTCAGTGTTGTGAGGATCAAATGAAATAATATTTGTAAGGCGCTTAGTATAGTGCTTGAAAAGATGCTTATTTCCTTTTCTTCCTAGTGAACTAGAACAACAAATATTTCTCACCAAGACTGCTGTCTCATCTAAAACACTTTAAATCCTGACTATCACATAGGAAGTGCTAAATAAACACTTGTTTTCTCTCTCCCCTTTGGCATCTAGCACAGTCTTATATAAAATAGATAGTTCTATTAAAGGGAATTAAATTGATTTTATTACTTGTACTAAATAAATGAAAAGAAAAAATTTAGACTAACTATAAGAAAAATTTCCTGAAGTTGAATAAAAAAAATTCCTTAAAGATAATGTAAAGGGGAGGCTAGGTGGCACAGTCACCTGGAGTCAGGAGGACCTGAGTTCAAATTTGACCTCAGACACTTAACACTAGTCATGTGACCTTGGGCAAGTCACTTAACCCCAATTGCCCTGCCTTTCCCCCCTCCAAAAAGGAAAAAAAAAGGTAATGTAAAAAACAAGATGGATTTTTTTTTCCAGCCCAAGTATAATTTAAGTGCCTTCAAAGATAAACTGATTGCCCTTTTAAGATTTGTTCTGGCCTTATGTTTCAATGACAAGGTGATATATGTTTGATGAGTACATCCTATTAATTCTATCGACTAGAAAACAAGATGAAATCAATGTGTATTGCTGCAATGTTGTTGTTATTCAGCCATTTTTTCATTACGTCCAACTCTTTATCATCCCATTTGGGCTTTTCTTGGCAAAGATACTGGAGCAATTTGCTGTTTGCATCTCCAACTCATTTTACAGATGATAAACTGAGGCAAATGAGGTTAAATGACTTGTCTACACAGCTAGTAATTGTTTGAAGTCAGATTTTAACTCAATGGTGAGTGTTCATGACTCCAAGCCCAGCACTTCATCCACTGAATCACTTAGCAACCCATTGCTTCTGTAGGGATTTGGATTGTTAAAGGGAACTACTTAACAATTGAAGATTCCTGATGATTCATGTGCAGATTACCTGTGTTGGAGATAATCTTTCCATAATCTTGAGAATCACCTGGAGAAGATGATTACAATTCTATTCCATTAGATTACATTTCCACTTAGGTTGATTTAGACAGCCTTCATTCAGTACCTACCTACTCTGTGACAGACACTGTCAAGTGTTGGGGATACCAAAAGTCCCTTCCCTCAAGAAACTTACAGTCTGTTACTGTAGACTGACTGGTTAAGCAAAAGCCTTTCATTACTGAAAATAATCAAAGGCTGCCTATAAGTAGTGTGATACCAGAACACATTTCAAAGGGAAGATCTTTTTATTTTCCTCCCTGTTCAACTTTATTATAGGCTACCTTGGCCTGAATTTCTAAATATGTTCTACAATCCATCTTTCAGAATGTATGATCATAGATGAAGTTCTTTCTTGAGAGAAAGTGACGAGCTATGTGATCTCTTTTGGTTCCCTTGGTGTTGAGCAAACCTATTAATGAAATTTAAAGGAAATGATGTGATTTATTAAAATTGATCACCAAATGGAAAAACTACCTACCACGTCCAGTTTTTTTTCATGCAGCATATTGGAGAATGCATCTGTCCTCTTTATAATATCTGTTTAATACAATTAACCAATGTGAGAAAATTGGAAATCACATTGGGTTGGGAACTGCATTTCCATATGATTCTTAATTCTTATTTAGGACAAGTATGTGGACTCTTGATTAAAAAAATACTTGCTTGGTATTTTTCCCTCTTTCTCTCCTGGCAATATATATGGAATATCAGGCCAGGAGAGCAACTCAGGGTGCCAAAATCTGCAGTGATGAATCACAGGCAGAGACATTGGCATGTGGCCCTGGCCCCAACTCCTTTCAGACACATATGAAAAGTCATTCAGAAATAAGTGTGGATGAAAGGTCACTTATTTGTTACTTCTTATGAATGGTCCAGTGACCCTATCTGTACCTGATATACAAATTCTCCATCACATATTTTTCATATTGCTGGCATTATAAATAAACTATATCAATGGAATGAATGAACTCTTGCTAAATTAATATTGTCACAATTACTCTAAATGAGTAGAAATAGTCACAGTATGCTGATGTTTAATTATAGCCACTCATGACTATTAGATTAATGCCTATGATTGGTGTCTGCTGTAGAAGGTCTAAAGATGGACCACTTTCCTTTTTTTTTTTTTTTTAGTTTTTTTCCCCTATGAATTTATTCCTTTGTCAGGAATGTGTTTGAGATGTCATATTGTACAGTGAAAAGAGCAATGAGGTCAGTCAAAGACTTGGGTTTGAGTTCTGGCTTTATCAATGAGTAACTGCGTCACCTTGAGCAAAATGTCTCATTTTCCTGAGTGTTAGTTGAAGAGATGGTCCTCATTGGTTGAGAAGATAGTGTCCAGACAAATGACAACTGTAGCATCTTCAGTAATTAGAAGCTGTGCTGCTTGGGGGCGGCTAGGTGGTGCAATGAATAGAGCTCCGGCCCTGGAGTCAGGAGGACCTGAGTTCAAATCCGGCCTCAGATGCTTAACACACACACACACACACACACACACACACACACACACACACACACTAGCTGTGTGACCTTGGGCAAGTCACTTAACCCCAACTGCCCTCCAAAAAGCAAAAAAGAAAAAAAAGGGAAAAAAAAGCTGTGCTGCTTTACAGGGATAGTGAGGGTATGGCCATCATGCCTCCCTGTCATAGATGTTGGCTTTAGGCAGGGTAATGGGAGAACTAAATGGATATTCTATACTTCTTGAATCTAATTAATTCTGAGATGTTATTCTTCTGCCCCCATCCTGATTCACACTCCCACTAACATTTTGACTTTATTCTACATGCATCTGTTTTGATTTTAACCTCTGGCTATGGTGTGCACTTATTCTGGTTTAGGTCCATAAGGGCTTCTAATAGGGCAGGGCATCTTAAATTATTGAATAAGAACATTTTCACACAATTATGATTGGTCGTTGAGGGATCACGGAAGAAGAGAATCTAGAAGACCATAAATTGGAAACATTTCTCTTAATTTTTCAAAAAGAGAAGGTAGCTATTATTAGCACCTCAATGGCTTTAAAGTTTACAAAGAGTTTTAACGTATATTTTTTCATTTGATTCCTGTAACATTCCTGGAAGCTAGATACTATTATTACCCCCATTTTACAGATCAGGAAACTGAGGCAAACAAGAATGTGACTTGTTCAGAGGCACACAACTGGTAAGTGTTGGAAATCAACTTTGAATTTGAGTCTTGCTCACTACAAGTCCAGATATCTATCCACTGCATCACCTGACCATAACTAGCTTTATAGTGATCACCTCAAAAAATTTAAAATGGATTTTTAAGTGGATCACTTCTGGGCACTTAGAAAGGAAAATAATGATTTCTGGGTTCCAGCAATCAAAAATCAGGAAGCATTCACTAAGTACTTTCTGTATGCTAGGCACTGTACTAAATACCTGCAAAAATAGACCCCACCCTCAAGGAGTTTACATTCTAATGGAGGAAAGTAGCACATAAATAGAAACTGAAAAAGTTGAGTGTGGGTGTGGTGAGAGAGAGAACTGATGAAGATACCTGGCTGGGAGGGTCGGGTAGGACATGATAAAGAGTCATAAAGAAGTGTGGGAACTGGCTAGCCTAGACACCCTCCTTACATAGAGGTTCTGGGAGGAACTGTCCAATGAGAAGAAGAGACTGCAGGCTGGAAGGACACTTCTACCAGTGCATCATTTCCAAGGCTGGAGTTAGGCTATATGATGAAGAGCTGGAGCATGATAGATGAAGTCCAGACTGTAGCCTGGAGAGGCATCAGGATAGACTAGTATTCTAATTTCTTTTTTGAAAGTCATACTAAATTGGTTCATCAGAGTGACATAGATACAAAATCTATCTAAATTTCATCAAGTATTTGACAAAGTTTCTCATGATATCCTTAGTAGAAGAACTATAGATGGAATAACTATATTGATTGGGAGTTGGTCCCTGGTGGTATTCTTTACGGCTCTGTCCTAGGCCTTGTTTTTGTTTTTATTAATGACTTGAATGAAAACATTTGGTGTCCAATGTGTAGTATATAAGATAGCCCTCATTCAATACTCAAAATTCCTTTGCCCAGTTATTCTGGATGAATATTTACTACACAGACTAGACCATGGAAATAGATAGGATTAGATAGGAAATAGATAGCATTGTCAATTGAAAGATATTTCTTTCTGAAATTTTAACAATGTAGGTTTTTTTTCTTTAGAATAAATAATTAAATCACCAAATGGTGGAGGCTCTCAGAGATCACCTAGTCTCACCCTTGTCTGAGCAAGAATACCATCTACAACATCCCCATGAATGATTAATTGGATTCTACTTAAACACCTTTAGTGATGGGTAACTCAGTTTGAGGGGCAGCTAGGTGGTGTAGTGGACAGAGCACAGAACCTAGAATCAGGAAGACTTCAGTTTATAACTGACTTCAGACTCTAGATATGTGACCCTGTGTGAGTCACTTATCCTCTCTGTCTGCCTTGGTTTCCCCAACAGTAAAATGGCGGTCAAATATCACCTACCTCCCAGGGTTATTGTGAGGATAAAATAAGGCCTTAGTAGTTGCTTGTTTCCTTTTCTTCCTGCTGGCCTCGTATAGTAAATATTTGTCACTAGGACAACTGTCTAACTATAGCTTCCCTATCCTGTACTTTCACAACTGATTTAATTTTTTTTGAAGCCAAGTTTAAGCACATTAATTATTATTATATTCATTACTAAATTTTGTCTTAGATTCAGCTCCTTGTATAGTCCTGTTGTGATTTTTTTTGGATCCTGGATTTATTATTTAGGCAGCTAATTAGTGCAGTAGATAGAATTGACCTGAACTCACAAAGACTAGAGTTCAAATCTTGCCTCAGTCACATACTAGCTGTGTGATCCTATGCGAGTCATTTATACTTACTTGGCCTCAGTTTCTTCATCTATAAATTGGGCTAATAATAGCTGTTGTTGTGAGGCTCAAACGCGATATATGTGAAATGCTTTGCAAACCTTTAACCAGTCTATAAAGGCTAACACTGGATTAGTGACATTTTAGAATAGCAATATTCTAGAATAGCAATCTAATTCTGCCAATTTCCCCCCAAACCTGTCTTTTTACATGCCCAATAAGGTGATTCAACCTCCCTCTTAAAGACCTCCAAGAGGAAAGTTTTCCATGACATCAAACCTATAACCTGCCTCTTTGGTACTTCCCATTGCTCCTAGGTCTGCCCTCAGATAAGAGCAGGATAAATCATTCTTTTTCCAAACTGCATCCCTGCAAATACTTGACTGTAGCTATTATGTCATCCCCAAGTTCTCTCTTTTCCTGCTTAAACAATCCCACTTCCTTCAACCAATCCTTATTTAATATGGTCTCAGAACCCTTCACCATTGTGGCTCCTCTCCTCTGGATCTTCTTCCATTTGTCAGTTTCCTTCCTAAGACCTAACACTGAAAATATTCTTGATGGGATTTAATAAAAACAAAATAGAGTGATACCATCATCTCCTTTTTCATGGAAGCTGTACCTCCCTTATAGTCTCATTATGCATAGACTGGTGGTCCATCTAAAGATTCCTCCCAGTTTTGTATCATTTGTGCATTTTTCAGTCAGGTCCACTTCTGCCTTCACAAAATTTCTAAGCATCCAAGTAGAGATCTGAAACCCAGGTTTCTCCTGATTGCAGATTCTCCTGCTCTTTCGATTATCACATGTTGCCTCATTCACAAAAATTGCTGACAACTTTGAATGGAACAGAGTCAAAGATACTATATTTGAAAATGCCGCTGGTGACCTCCCTGCAGGTTGCTTAATTAGTTAATTGTGATTTTTTTGTCACTAGTTTGGAATATAGTTCTGAAAACTATATTATCATACTGCTTTCATTATCCAGACCTATTTTTACTTTCTTTTTATATATGGCAAATCATTGAAATTAAATTGGTATTTAACGATTCCACTATTATAGGAAAAGTAGCCTATTTTATAACCTGCTTTTTGAAGTTTTATTCTTTGTTGAACTGTTTTGTCATGCCCTTGACTGACTGTCTTTCTTGTGGTCTCCACAGAGATATTATGGAAGTTTTCTCTGGAGAATTATACTACTTGCACACCCAGACAGAGTGCCGTTGCCCTGTCAGCCACCCGAGGGTCCATCCTTTAGTGCAGCGGTACTGCCTCCCTAATGATGCAGATGACACAACCAATGATAGAGTTTTGAGGCTGAATCCTGATGCTCATCCTCTCTCTTATATCAATGATAATGATATTGGGACTTCATGGATTTCTCATGTATTTAAAAACACGACTGAGCTTGAAAATGGAGTGGCGATTACAATAGATTTGGAAAATGGACAGTACCAGGTAATTAGATGAACATTTTTGCTTATGCCAATAACATCTGGGAATTGAATTAGGCAAATGAGCATTTGATTCATTAAAAAAAGTATAGGGAATAGAGCTTGTGAATTAAAAGGTTCTGTAGGGATATAATGGCTTCATTTTTAGAAATGTTTTATATTCAAAACTTATATTATGAAAAGAATACTTGATATTTATAGAAAGCTTTAAGTTTTCTTGTGAAGCACCCTGTCTTCATTACACCCAAGGTCAGAATACCTGTATAGGTTATCATGCATTCAGAATTAGGACTTGAGACCATACCACTGCCACACTATGTCAGACCAGACCAAATGACATGAATTCAAAGGCAAGAGAGCAGCATATTATAATAGAATGAAAAAAATAAATGACAATGAATTAAATCAGGTGATTAGTAAACATACTACCCACGCATAAATGATTGCCCTTTCTCATGCCCTCCAAGGAGTGCTAGTTAACTTCTGATTTAATTCCTCTACATCTTCAGCATAGTATAGTGGGGATACATTGAGATCAAACGCATGCTTCTGGTAGCTAAGAGTCCAAAGCTATCCTCTTGATCATGCTGCAGGTATCATTGGTGTGACAATTAGCGGGGCTCAGTACACAGAGCACTGTACCTGGGGTCTGGAAGGACTGTGTTCAAATCCTGTTTCAGGCACTTATTAGCTGTGTGATCCAGGGCAATTCACCTTATCATTTCCTGCTTCAGTTTCCTCATCTGTAAAAATCTGGATTCTTAAAATCTCCCAGAGTTGTAAGAATAAAATAAAATATTTACAAAGGGCTTTGCAGACCTTGAGTTCAATATAAATGCTAGCTATCATTGTTATTATTATGAAGTGAAGGAGTACTTACTCCTTGGGGCCTGAAGAAAAACTGAAAACTGTTGCCATGGCTCTCATAGTCATTATTATATTTCAGATAGAATACCAGAGTCTGGTTGTCACGGTGTAGCAGCAAGCACCCTAGCATACCCAGGATGACTGTTAGCACAAGTTCTTTGATCCACTTTTCTAAAGGAAAGCAACTCAGAAAGGGTTAACAATCTGATTGTAGTCAATCAAACATATATTATTTAGTTCAGGGGGAAAAGTCAGCACCCTGAGCTTTGGAGAATACAAGCAGAAGTTACAAGAGAAAATAACACAATTTAGCAGACAGGGTTCCTAGCTGTCTGACCATTACATCCATACCTATTTAGTCAACAGAGAGAGAAGCACCAACACCTGGGTTTTCAAAGCAGGGGTGAGGGGTGAGGGGTGGGGCTCAAGAGCTGACCAGAGTCTCATCCGACTAAATCACACAACTCTTTCCGAAGTGAGCCACAAAGCAAAACCTTGCCTCAGAAGCATATATAGCCCTCTCCAGGGTCAGAGAAGATCACAGGTTTTGTGACCCACTTGACTACAAGGTAACAAAAGTTGTGCCTTCATGGAAAAAAATGCCTCCTACCACAGACTCCAGGTGAGCTCATGTAGCCTGTTGGGGGTAGAGTATGTTTTCAAATCAGGAAAGGTCCTTAAGTTCAGTTTAGGCTTATTAAGGGGCAGGGAAGATCTTCAGATTTCTACTATTACACATGGAAAGGCTGATGCTACTTGCTTTTGCAGTATGGATTTCCTTTTATTCTGTCTCCTATATCCAATCATCCTTCTCACATTCCTGTCACCCATGACTTTGCAACCCATAATCCTACTGTTTATATCTCTGTCGTCTACATCTGACTCATGTGATACACTTGCCTTTCTACACTTGCATAGCTTCATGGTACATAGCACACCCACATTGTGTTTCAGGTAATGACATCTTATGTCAGGCTTCTGCACAAGGCTTCTGAGAATACCTCTCAATGAACAAGGATTGTGGAAAATGAAGACCATGAGTACATTCTCTCTCCAATTACATAACATCTCCACCATACATAATTCTAATTTCTTTTTAACGAGTCTATGTGGTGTCTAGGGCAGATTTGATTGTCATTTAACTTATGAGGAAATGGAAGATTCAAGAGGGCAAAAATGACTTGGCCAAGGTCACTGAGCAAGTTAATTATGAGTTTAGATCTAATTATTTACAAAATGCTGAAGGGACTTTGATTTAGGTTGAAGTGCTCATAGATGAGTTCAGTATAAAGTGCTTAATACAAAAGACCACTTTAAAAATACTTTGCAGATATACTTTTATGGTTTTTGTATTTAGTTTGGTAGAAAGAACATCGGGGTGAGTCAGGTAGGTGATATAGTGGATAGAGTACTGACTCTGGAGTTAGGACACTCCACACTTGCTAGCTGTGTGACCCTGGGCAAGTCACTCAACACTGATATCCTGAGAGAGACAGACAGAGAGAGAGAGAGAGAGAGAGAGAGAGAGAGAGAGAGAGAGAGAGAGAGAGAGAAGAAAAGAAAAGAAAAGAAAAAAGAAGAAAAGAGAAAAGAAAAGAAAAGAAAAAAAGAACACTGGATTTGGGATTAAGATCTAGAGTTCAGTTCCCAGCTCTTCCTCTATTGGATATCTTTTTGGCCCTCAGATTCCTTCTTTAGCAAATGAGGGAACTGGGCTGTATTCAGGTCCTTTCAATCTCTTTTTAAATATTCTTTGATTGCAAATATGCATTTATTGTATTGGGTTTCTCTTTGGCTTATAATGTGGTCCCCTCTCTTTGAAGACTTTAGCACAGTACTGGGTACAAAGTAGGTGCTTAATAAATGTTTATTGACTGATCCAACATAGGGACCCCATGCAACCAAGTAGACTTGATAGCTTGTAAATATTTGACGACATTGACTAGAAATGAGACATAAAGAATAAATAGAATGTTCTTAGTTGGTTTACTGATGCATCAACCTTAGAAATTTCAGCTGTAATATTTAATGTACTATTCCTTTACAGGTTTTTTACATTGTGCTTCAGTTCTTTAGTCCACAGCCAACAGGAATCCGAATTCAAAGGAAAAAGATGGATCACTCAGACTGGGAGGACTGGCAGTATTTTGCTAGAAACTGCAGTGATTTTGGAATGAAAAACAATGGCCATTTGGAAGATCCTGACTCTGTCAACTGTCTTCAGCTTCCTAAGTATGAAAAAAATAAAAGAAACACATTTTGGGTTTATTTTTATTGTATTTTTTTTTAAATTGAAGCAGTTAGGACGGGTGATGAAGCAGATAGAGTCAGGTATGCATGAATTCAAATGCAGCCTCAGACATTTACTAGCTGTGTGACCTTCTGTCAATCATTTAATCTGGTTGCCTCAGTTTCCTCATCTGTAAAGTGGACATAATAATAGAACCTACCTCCCAGGGTTGTTTAGGATAAAATGAGATAATTATAAAACACTTGGCACAGTGCCTGGTGTATCATAATCACTACATAAATGTTGTTAATTGGTACTGGTGAACAGATCTTAGCCTATAACTACAGATGATTTGGGTAAATGTCTCTTGAATTTAAAATTTAGTCATATGACATTTTGAGACATGAAGAAATCCATTAATCTTTGTCTAAGAAGTCTGGGAATATTGAGTATGTCCAGTGCAGAGAAGGACGTGGGGAATTTTAGCACAAAATAAAGGAAATCAGGACCACTTAAAATAGAAAATCATCCATGATATATGTATATAAACTCAAAAATACTATGCATGATAGTGTTGATGTACCTATTGTTTCCTATTTAATATTTCAGAGGAGAAACCTGATAGCAAGAAAATGCTATGGAACCTCCACATTATGTGGAACACTAGAATCCCATTAAACATGGCTTGAGAAATGCTTATGTATGTTATAGGAGCCAAAGACTCTATTAAGGCCTTGTTCATCCCTCCTCTGTAAGACAAGACCCTAAGCAAGCATTGTCAACAAATTGAGCTCTCCAAAGGAGATTTGTATATCTTCTATCATTAACATGATTTAGCACTTTGCAGCCCAACGTCTGAACATTCAGTCATATTTTTTCACACTTTCGATAAGGTTTTTATCATACTTACAAGAAATATATTTCTAGGATACCAGAAGGGCAATCCTATCACTGGTGTAGGTCGCAACTCCTCCACACTTTATTAGCTGGTTTTTATGGGTTGTGTTCAACTTTCTGAGGACGAGCCTAATAGAATTTAGTTGTCTGGTTCTTAGATGACAAGTACACAGTGCTTTACAATAGTAATACTTGAAACTTCTTCAGATCAATAGAACCTTCCAGAATTAGAGTGCTACATTACTATAGTTTTTAAAGATCTCTGGTTATCTCTGTTATATGGTGAGAAATTGGAATAGAATATAAGTCATAACACCTGGATTTTCAGCTCAAGTACTATTAACTAAGACTGGAAGGCCTGACTTAAACATGGAAAACTTCCTACGATCTGACCACAGAATAACGTAGGGGCTCTGAAATCTTTGCTAAAATGTGATTCTTGACAAATGGACACTATTGATGTGACTGCCAAAATAAAAATAAAAATCCCTAACTATTCAACTAACAAAGGCAAATGTGAAATAAAACTTTTATTTCCCTTCCTTGTAGATAAAATCATGACCCTGACAAAGTGTTCTAAAGTCTTTTTCCTATTTGATTTGAATATGAAATATTTGGAATGCCTGTAGTCTTTAAATGCTAAGAATTTAAACTGCTCTTGATGTTATATAACCATTTTCTGTAGGTAGCATGCAAAACAGGAAATGGATTTTTAATATTTTTGCATTTCTTTCATCTACAGTTTTACCCCATATTCTCGTGGTAACATCACATTTAGTATCTTGACACCTGAACCAAATCATCGACCTGGATATAATCATTTCTATAAAAACCCTTCTCTCCAAGAATTTGTAAAAGCCACACAAATAAGGATCCATCTCCTTGGTCAGTATTACACAACTGAGTCATCTGTTAACTTCAGGCATAGATACTATGGAGTAAATGAAATTACCATCAGTGGCAGGTAATGTTCATTGAAACTATTTGTATTAGCTTGTGATTATGAACTGTCATTTCAATGAAAGCTTTTGTTTGGGTTATAGAAAAATAAATAAGATTGGTTGTACATAAGTCATAGATTCTACATGGATGGAGTCTCATTAACTTTAGCCCAAGACATTCATTTTGCTACAAGATCTCTGGGAATAATACTGTGATATAAACTGCCTCTGAATGTTTTGAACTCTAGAACTGTCAGATCTTTTAAACAGCTACCAGTAAGCCAAACATCTGATTTCCTCTCTTATTTTAATATTGTCTTATCATGTCATATCCAGTTGTCTTACTTTGATTCATCCACTTCCCTCACCTTCTTCTCCTGTTTAAGATCTTTACATTCTTCTTTGGCTTGAGTTTTGTTCCCTTCTGTTATTCCCTTACCCACCTCTTTTTCCTGTTTTCCTTTTCTTTCTCTTCCTTCTTTTTCTTAGGTGTTTCTGCTTGAATACTTCTTTGTCTTCCTCTTAATTTCCCCTCCCACACTTGAACCCCTAGACCATCAGACTCTGGTTCCAAAAGTCAAAGTCAAATTTCTTTCTGAAAACTTGACACCATTTCCCAACACAAGGATGTTTTGTGACTTGTTTTTGACTCTGATATGATCACTTGGCTATGCAGTCAGTTTGGTCCAGTGTCACTGAATTTGGCACCACAAATTCTTTTTGGGAATGAGTTACCATACATTTTATTTTGTAATAACCAAATCAAACGTGGTAGTGGATTTTTTTTTAAAGAACCATTGAGGGGTATCTAGGTGGTGCAGTGAATAGATAGAGCACTGGCTCTGGAGTCGAGGACCTGAGTTCAAATCTGACCTCAGAAACTTAACACTTACTGGCTGTGTGACCTTGGGCAAGTTCACTTAACCCCAATTGCCCTCCCCTCCCCTCTCCAAAAAAGCAAAAAAAAATGTACCGTCAAAATTAAAAATTTATTGTAAAAGTGGAAGACACCTTTAAGGAATGCTACCAACCAATTGGAAATCACTGGATACTGAGAGGTTCCTTCATTGTACCCAGACTAAGGCTAAGTTCACTCAGAACCAAAAGCTGTGAGTTGTAGTTCTGACCCCTGAAGGTGTCACTAACTCACTCTGTGACCTAAGGAAATTAAGCCTTTTCTTTGGCTTCCCTCTTTCTCCCCTTTTAAATGATAGGCTTAGAACACATGTCCTGTAGAAGATGACAATATCAGTCTCCTTTTAGATCTGTCCAGGAGACATAGCCAGGTCAGCAAACTCCCTTCTATTTACCTGTGATACTCTGAGGCATAATTTCTCCCTATATCCTCTCAGAGGATAGAGACAGATATTTTCCTGAATTCGGGTTCTGGGAATTTGGACAGTTAGAACAGATGATGTATGGTGGTCGGGTGACACAGAGTACCAGACTTGGAGTTGGGAAGACTAATCTTCCTGAGTTTAAATTTGGCTTCAAATACTTACTAGTTGTGTGACCCTGAGCAAATCACTTTACCCTGTTTGCCTCAATTTCCTCATCTGTAAAATGATCTAGAGAAGGAAATGGCAAACCTTGCCAGTATCTCTGCCAAGAAAATCCCAAATGGGATCATGGAAAGTCGGACACAACTGAAAATGACCAAACAGTGAGAAACAACAGCAGAATATGTGACTGTGCAAATTCTCAGTTAATTGGAAGTTTGCAGCAATAGACCTAAAAGAGGCTATAGCAGAGTTAAAGGGGAATCATTGCAGCAGGAATCAAGTTATAAATATGATAGCACAGGTTTTACTCTAGACGGAAAATCTGATGATTCTTGACAGACGTATAAACTTTCTCAGCATCATTAAGGATGATAACTTTAAGGATGATATTATATCAGATAAAACGTAATAGTTGCAAAAACCTTGGTGTGGAGGTGGGCTTTTTGTTTACTATCCATTTTTTTTCTTGGAAGGGAAGAAAGAGGTGAAAATTGTTACCTTTGGATGCTTCCTTTATTATGTATGTTAATAATAGAATATTGTTAAAGGAATAACTTTACCATGTAAGAAATAATTTTCAAAGGTGCATGGGATAGTGTGAGCAAATGCTATTATTGAACTTGATATCGAATATGTATGTATATATTTATAAATATAAATAATATATGTATGTTATATATGTGTATATATACACACACACACACACACACCTTTTTAAGTGTGGAGACTTCTCCTATATAGTATACTTCAATTGAGTGATTTCAACAGAGGTATTCTCACCTAGTTAATATAGTTACTTTAAGTGTGGTGGTGTGATTTAGTGATTGATTCAATAGAGATGTTCTCACCTGATAAAAGAATTAGAGCTTAAGCATTTCATAGGAATTACTTGAGTTGGATGGAATGATTGATTTATCACCTTGATTGACCACTACCCTACACTATCCCCAAAGTTTAATATATATAATATCTGTATCTAGATATATCATCTACAGTTATATGCTCTAGAGAGGAAGTGGAGGGGGATAAGAAGAGAGGGATAAGCAAAAAAAAGGCAGGGGGAAGGAGAGGCAGGTTGCATAACATAGTAGGTTTATGGAGGCTGGGTTTGGAGTCAGGAGTAACAGTTAAAATCCAGTCTTTGACTTTAGCAGTTGGGGAAACTTTAGTCAAGTTACTAAGCCTCCATTTGCCTCAGGTGCCTCCTTAGGATTTAACTATTAAGTAACCTACATTGATAGAGGGAGTTCTCATATTGAGAATTCCCTACATAGCCAAAAACATAGCCTATGTATGCATATTGAACATAAACATAACATTTTGGGAATTTGACTAACTTAATAACAGAATGAAACTGCCCTCACTTGACCATACTATGTTCTCTGTCTTTTCAAAGTGAAGTAGACAGCTCACTTATTAAATATTGAGATAATTTATTTATTTATTTATTTATTTTTTGAATTTAGTTTTTATTTGTTTTCTTGTTTACATTATTCATTTTCATTACATTTTTTGAATTACACATTTTCTCCCC
>CM053593.1:100111979-100136102 GCA_028646575.1 Pseudocheirus occidentalis | reverse complement strand
GACCACGATCTGGATCCAGGCCACTCAACACAAGAGCACTTAGCCCCGATCAATTGATTAAGCCCACCTGCGGAGTCTGCAGGACAGGGGCTCTGAAGCAGCCTGGTGGGGGCCTCTGCTGGTTCCAGTAGTTCCCCTCCCCCACTGCTTCCTTGCCCCGGGGGGTAGAATGGCTGAACTGCTTTACCCCCCCAATTAAGTTTCAAAGTTTCAGCTTTCACTAACCGTCTCTGACCAAAGCTCCCCTCGGCCAGTGCTTTAGATTTTCTTTGACGTAGACTCAAGCTGCGGCTTGGGAGGCTCCGCTGCTCCTCGTGGCCGCCCTGGGGCCTTGCCTGACTGCGGTTTTGGGCTGGCCGGGTCTCTGCTCCACTGCGGTGCGAGCTGCTTCTCCGTCCTGCTCCTCACGCCTTGGCAGATGTGGAGGTGCTGGAGGCTGTAGAACCACTGCAGGCTGGCTGTGGGGCTCAGCTCAGCTCCTTCCCACCGTCCCAGGCCTGGCAGTGGTCACTGCTTCTGGCTGTTCCAGCCTCCACTCCAGAGGCCGTGCTGAACCCCTGCTGCCGAGCTGCCTTCAGCGAGAGCTGTGTTCTCTGTATTTTTGTGAGTCGGAGAGTCCTAGACTTTCCTAGACTTTGTCTGGGCTCCTATTTTATGGGTGTTTAGGGTGGCGGTGTGGGAGCTGTGGGACCTTGCTGCTTCTACGCCGCCATCTTGGCTCCGCCAATATTGAGATAATTTGAGAAATGTTATTTGGATATTTCTTTCTTGCATGGCATTCATTCACTTAGCTATGTGGGTACATAGGCAGAGCTTGAGCTAGACTGAAAGAAGTGTTGATTTTTATTGACAATCATCTAACATTTCTATTCACAGATGTAACTGTCATGGTCATGCAAGTGATTGTGATATGGCTAGCAGACCTTATCGATGCCTCTGCTCTCAGGAAAGCTACACTGAAGGACGGAATGTGAGTTCTCTCTTTTGTGAATAGAATGATATCTATTCTATGTGTTAGTTAATTTCTAACAGAAATTCAAAACATTTTCCTTTGTATTTGAGTACAAGTGAATATGATAGGCATATGAACACCAAAGATAGAATTTTTTTCAAGAGAAATAAAGAAATATCTATAAATGTATTTGCTATGTTAAACATTTTGTTGTTTTAATGAATTCAAAGCAGGTGCCACTGGAACTACAATCTGTATGAATTTCTCTTTTTGTTGTCTGCCTTATTGTCATTATCTTTTTTTTTGTTTTTGTTTTTGTTGTTAAGACTGTTACCTATGTGCCCAGATAAGCATGGGCCTAAACAGAATTAACAAAAGATGGGAAGAGGTCTTGTCTTTAAAATTTTTCTTTGCTAAGAAACCAGAGATTCTAAGTATGCAAAGATAACCATGAGGCAATTTATTCAGGCAAAATATGCTTTTAAAAAAAATCAGTTCCCTTTTTTTGCACATAATGTGAATTTTAAACACAATTTTATTTTGGTTATTCAAAAATTACAAAGACTCAATTGACAATCATGTCATTAACTCATATCATTCCACAGTGGTAGTGTGTGGAGGCTTTCTGAGCATGTCATATTTACCATCATCATCATCATCATCATCATCATCATCATCATCATCATCATCATTCCAATGCTTATTAAGGCTTAGAATTAAGCACTAAAACAAGAAAAAAAAACCCAGCCTGTGCCCTCAAGGAGCTTGCAATGTAGCTGGGAAGACAGGACACAAATGTAATAACATAGGTTTAGTTTACTCTTCCCATTTTTCCTTTGTTGCAGTGGAGACAAAAGATCTAAAGAGAGAAACAGGAGATGTTCTTAAAGTTAGAAAGTCTGATTTCTTTTCACTGGTTTTGCCTCATGTGGTATGGAGAGGCAAGAGCACTACAGTTGTTGTCAGAAAACAAATTAAGTTCAAATACCATCTCTTCTACTTACTTCTGTTGTAACAACCTCTCTTGGCCTTAATTCCCAAATATGTAAAAGGAGGAGCTTGGATTGTGCTTTGAATCTTGTGATATCCATAAGAAACCTATTAGGGATAATCAGACGCTAAAAGAGTCCCCAGTATTGCTATAGTTTTGTGAAAAATGATTCATCTTAGGACATTTATAGGTAGGTCTCTTGTTCAGTGCCCAGGTGATATAATGATATGAACATTTGACGTATAGGTTGGAATTGTAGAATTGGAATTTATCTTATGAAGTAATTTGATTTTTATGATTTTTCTCCCTGAGGAATACTATAGCAAAACTATTAAGACAGATAGATAGCTGTCTATTCTGTTTATACCTAAGTACAGTAGCTACAGGAATGCAGTTTCCACAAAGAGTATTGAAACACACACACACACACACACACACACACACACACACACAAGATCACAGTCTTTTATGCCTCAGGTTCATACTGTTGTTAATATTTGTAACACAAGGAGCTATTTAAGAATCGTACAAGATATCATGTCCTAAAGTGCCATTCATATCCAGAGAAAGAAATACAGAGTCTGAATGCAGATTGAAACATACTATTTGCTCTTTTTTTTCTTTTCTCATGGTTCCTCCTATTCATTCTCATTCTTCTATACAACATGACTAATGTGAAAATATGTTTAATAAAGATGTATATGTACAGCCTACATCAGATTGCACGCTGTCTTAGGGAGAGGGGAGAGGAGAGAGGTAGAGAAAATTTAAAACATATGAAAGTAAATGTTGAAAACTAAAAATAAATAAATTAATAAAAAGATATCATTTCTTAATGGTTGATAATATTTTCCTTAAAAAAAATGACCCATTTCTGTTTGTCAGGGATGGTATTGTTTTGTCTATTACTCTTTATTCATTTCAGCTAACAAAGAGACTTTATTATTTTTTTTTTATTATTTTCCAGTCATGTCTGATTCTGACCCAAATTATGGTTCTTTTTGGCAAAGATTACTGGACTAATTTGCTGTTTCCTTGTTGAGCTCATTTTATAGATGAGGTAACTGAGACAAAACAGGTTAAGTGATTTGCCCAGGGTCACACAGTTAATAAGTTTCTGAGTCTGGATTTGAACTCAGGACTATGTGTCATCTAGCTGGCTTCTAGACTCTATTGCTTGAAGGCAAATAATACACAGAACCTTATTTACATTTCATAACACTGTAACAGTCTTAATTCAGATGTAACAGAAGGCTATAGATATACCATGCAAACCACACTTCTGTTATGAAGGTCCATTGTTATATTAGCTTTTAA
The DNA here is from genome assembly GCA_028646575.1 of Pseudocheirus occidentalis. Lineage (NCBI taxonomy): Eukaryota > Metazoa > Chordata > Mammalia > Diprotodontia > Pseudocheiridae > Pseudocheirus > Pseudocheirus occidentalis. Next base: position 100,132,842 of record CM053593.1, on the reverse strand, counting down.
AATAACATGATGATGATGATGACATATTTACCTTGTTGTCTTCTCCGACTCCCAGATCATGTTTTAGTGGTATCTGCTCAATCATTCCTGTCTCACTTCTGTTTGTGTAGCTTATCTCAGTTGGTTAAGTTGAGTATTTTGAATTTCTCCCTATGGAAGAATGTACTCTTATTGCTGATTAATTTTTTTCTAACCTAAAGTTTTCTGTTAATTCCATGTCTTTCCTTTAACATACTAACAATACTACAGAGTAAGGATTTAATAAATAACAAATACTTGTGGACTTATTAGTAAATACCTGTTGCCTGCTTGATTTTCTTTACTAACTTCTGGTGATAAGACTTTCTGAACTTAGACTGGTCATTGAATGACTATATAGTACTCATCTAGTGCTCAGACTTTTCAAAATTGTGGAAACTCTGGGTCTGGATTTTTCAGTTTTTACAAAATAATTTGTCAATGAATAAGAATGCATTTTCTCTCCTTTCCTTCTTCCCTCCATACTGCAAATGGGGTAAAAGAAAAAACAAGACCCTTGTAACAAATATGTACAGTCAAGAAAAAACAAATTCCCACATTGACTGTGTCCATTTCTTATTTTTCATATCTCTTATTCTTCTCTCTTAATCTTTATCTCTTATTCTTCACATTTAGTCCATTACTTCTTCACTAAGGGGCTGGTGCCATCCTTCTTCATCTACCCTCTCAAATACTTGTTGATCATTGCACTCATTAGAACTTTTAAGTCTCTCAAAGATATTTATTTTTACTAAGTTGTCATTGTAGTATAAATTTTTTTCATGGTTCTACTTGCTTCATTCCACATCAAGTCATACAAATCTTCTTAGTTTTCTCTCAATTTGTCCTTGTCATTGCTTTTCTCATCATGATAGTATGTCATTAAATTCCTGTACTATCATTTGTTTAGCTATCAGTTGGGGAATGACTTTGAGAAAGCAGGATCTCAACTCCACCCCATAATGAAAGATTGGAATAGGGCTTTAGTAGAAGACGCTCCTAGAACACATTCCATAAGATAAATAAAAAAATAAATTTAGTCCACTACATAGTTTTATATAAAAACTCATTAAGAAAATGGTCTTTTAATTTATGAGATTCAATCCAAAAAGCAATTATGAAGTACCTACTATCTACAAAGTCTAGTGCTGAGAGATGGGGATATGTAGACAAAGTAATAAACAATTCTTGCCTTTAAAGAGTTTTCATTTTCTTTGAGAGTGATGGGAATTACAAGATTTATACAGATAAGGGTAGCCTTGATAATTGAAGAGAGGGAGAGCACTGAAATTAAGGAAATGAAGAAAGGCTTCCTGAAAGAGGTGGCCTTGAAGGAAGTTAGGAAATTTTAAGAGGTGCTGAGGGCATGGATTTTCAAGATGGAGACAGGTTGTTCAACATCAGAGTTGTGGGAGATGGAAGTTGAAATTTAGAGAAGAGCAAATAGGCCAATTTAATTGGAATGGAGAGTACAGGAGCAGTATGTAATATGAAATAAGCCTAGCAAGGCACGTTAGGGTGAGATTTAAAACAAACAAGCAAACTTTAAATGCCAAACTGAGGAGTTTGTTACTTATCCTGGAAGAAACAGAGAACCACTGAAGGCTCTTTAGCATGATAGTGACACAGGCAGATGTTCTTTAGGAAGATTATTCTGGCAGCTATGCAGAGGAATAGTTTGAGTAGGGAGAGATTGGAAGCCAGATCTTCAGTTAGGGATCTGTTACAATCTATAGTGCCGTTGAAAGCTTTAATTAGGATGATGGTTATGAGTGAAGAGAAGAGGGTAGATTATAGATATGTTAGGGAGGTAGGTAAAACATAACCTTGATTCAGTGCTGTGCTATATATCATATAAAGACTGCATTCCTTCCTTATAGAGAAGACATTCCATGCCTTTGTAATTGTGGTTCTTCATATCTGGAAATCTTTTCTTCTTCTTAGCTTCTTTTAAGATTTGGCCCAAATACCACCTTTTGTAGGCAATTTTTCTTTGTTTTCTCATTCCTTCAATTTCTAGTATCTTCTGTATGAGACTACCTTCCACTTACACCATCTATATCTTGTATGTATTTAGTTTTTAATATCTGCCCTAGTAGAATGTAAACTCAAGTTAGAGACAATACATCTTCCTTTTTTATATCCTTGTCACTTAATACAATGTCTGACACTTAGTAAGCATTTAATAAATATTTATTGACTGACTGGTGAGGGGGCTAGAGTGCTAGGATATAGGATAGTTGGATGGAGGAAGTCCTGTGTTCAGATCTCACCTCCAACCCTCATTTATACTTAGCAAATAATTTTACCTCTATATACCTCATTCAGTTTCTTAGTATATATGTATACAATATATGTTGTATATATATTGGACTCAGTGTGTTGGTGGAGAGAGTTCCATGGTCAAAAAGAATTATAGATCTTTCCTGCATTCATTTGCTATTAAAAAAATGTGAACTAAGCCCTCAGTAATTATAATCACTTATTTGTTTGTCTTTTGGTTGTTCATATAGACCCACAACTAACACTGTGCATTTGGGGGCTTATCATGGCTAAGGACACTTGACTGAGACAAGAATAAGTTTCCATGCTATTTCACTTTTTAAAATAATAAGCTTTAAGATAAACCATCCATTTCCTATTGGAACTAGTGGTTCTTTTTAAAGATCTGGAAATAATCCAAGAAGAATGTCTTCAATTTCACAGTATTCTGCTAACCATTAATAATATTACTCAATAAACAGGGCTTTTGTGAATTATATTACAGCCATTTGGCAAACAGTTGAAAACGTAAGCCTTGAGAATATGCCAGTTCCTGGCAATTGCTGCTCGTAAGAGAAAGTGTTTTCAGGGGAAGTGAAAATGAATGAAGAAGGAAAAAAAAAGGTAGAACTCAGCAGAACACATGTTATTATCTATATTCTGGGAGCATTTTTCTTAAAGGTGAAACTTATTTACCTCCAGAAAGTTATCAGATGTTCTGGTCTAGTAACTGTGCCTTGACTAATAACCAAAATAGTGAATTAAATCACTGTGGGTATAGTCAAGGCAATTCAAATCAACCTTCATTCTTTCCATCCAGTTCTCTTACCTCTACCTATTTCCCTTCCTCCAGTTCCCAAATCCAAACAATTTCCAAAGTTAGTCCCAGTTTTAAGATAATGCAAAACTGGTCTCCACTCACAAATAAATCCTCATTACTGATTGCGTTTTTGGTGACTTTCCTTAATGTTAGTGTTTTTGTGATGTTATGAAGACATTAGTCAAAATATAATATGCAGGATGAAGAATGTTGGCCCATTCTTTTTCTTTTGAAATTTTGAAGACTTTACATTTAACATGACTGCATTTTACAGAAAATGTGAGACAAATATTCCCTCATTAATAAAGCATCATCTTAGGAGTTTCTGACAAATTTCTTCTTTTGCTTTGATTACAGTAAAGAAATAAGAATAATTGAAAGAAGAGCTGAGATATTTACTGGACCCAGGTTACTGAACTAGGCAAGGAAATCCTACATGGTCTGCTATGCCCATTTAATAAGGAAGGGAATTGAAAGCAAATTTCAACTTTTTATAGTACTTATTGTATTTGAATTATTTCAAAGCATTATATTTTCCCCTCTTTCTCTGTCTCCTCAGTTTATTTCTCTTTCCCTCTATTTCCTCCCTTCCTGTTGCCCTTTCCCTCCCTTTCTCTTGCTTTCTCTCTTCTTTCCATTGTTTTCCTTTCTGTTCCCTAAATCTTCCCCTTCCCTTAAAATTTCCCTCTCCTCTTTCTCCTTTTCCCTTCCCTTCTCTTCCCTTCCCTTCCCTATTTTCTCCTCTCCTTTTCCTCTCCTCTTTGTTTCCTTCCCTTCCATCTTTCTTCCTTCTCTTTACCTCTCTCCATACTTTTCTTCATTTCTCCTCCTTTTCTTCTTTTTTCCCTGTTTCTCCAATGACTTGTCTCTGTATCCATCTGCATCTAGGCAACTAGATAGCTCAGTGGATAGAGCATTGTTGTTCTTGTTTGTCCTTCATGCTCAAAGAGGACCATGACATCAGGGAGATGATGCCATGACATGCAAGTGTGCCAGATCTAAATGAGGGGAGGGCTGTGCAGTAAGCAGCCTTACTTTCTCCTCCAGAGCCATCTGGGTCCAGTGACCAAATCAGGACAACTTGAGATGGCCCTCGATGCAGTGGGAGACTTTGGCCTTTTTAAGCAAGGGTCTTTACTAGGTCTTGGTTTGCCTGAGGTAACACCCATTTAGTGAGTAATGCTAAGTAAGAAAATAAGATTAGAACATAGGGAGTAAAGATGACCTGAGTTCAAATGTGGCCTCAGATACTTTACTATCTGGGTGACTCTGGGCAAGTCACTTAACCTCTGTTTGCCTCACTTCCCTCATCTGTAAAATGGCAACTACCTCCCTCAGTTGTTGCAAGATAAAATGAAGTAATAAATGTAAAACACTTAGTACAGTCCCTGGGGCATTGTAAGCACTATATGGTAATTACTATTATTATTTTCTCTCTGTCTCTCTATATCTTGCTGTGTCTTTCCATCTTTTCAATTTTTTCTCTTTTTTTTTCTTATACTTTTTCTTATAAGCCTTCAAGGAAAAAGAATACATTGTATTTTAGATGGAGCACCTGTTTATAAATCAACATTGCCCTTTGTAAAGTACTTTTCCTTCCCATATATAAGACTACTCATTGTTAGTTTCCCTCTCTGAAAGTTTGGCCTCAGAGAAGGGAAGGTGAGATGGAACCTGCAGTCTTGGACTTTTTTTGCCTTCCTTCCATCTCTGTTGCCTTTCAGAGGCTTCTGGCCAAGTGTGATGCAATGATCAGTACATTTAGCCAAGCAGGGCCACTTTGCTGGCTCCTTAACGATTCTTTCATCATTTTGTGACATCATTACCTGCAAGGGTGGCCAAGCCTTCACAGAGCAATTTATTAGTATCCATGAATAGTTTCTCTTTTATTCTCTGGCTCTGATTTGTGACCCTTTTATAACATTAATCACAGCTCTTATGAATTAACTACAATCAAACTCTCAGTATGCATTATTGTTAGTATTATAAGTAGCAGAGCCAGCTTAAAACATTTCATACAATAAACCTTCCTACTATTCAATAATCTGAGCTGTGCCAACACTTCTCAGTATGTTCCCTCATAGACCCCAAAATACGAGGCACCCAGGACTAGTTTGAGTTATGTTTCTCATAGAGTAACTTTTAACACCCCTTACCCTTAATTTTCATAAAATATTAACACTTTAAAAATGTTTTGTTTTTAATTGTAATAATAAACATTTTGTAGCTATGAATTAATTGAATACTTGTCTTTATATCTTGTTTTACTTCGATAAAACTAGCCCCAAGGAAGCTACTATCATGGCTAGACTATTGGGTACGCACCGTGTGAGTCAAGATTAAGAACTTTATCCTCTTTCTGCTACATGATGAAATCATTCATCTTTGATAAGCACTCAAATTAGTTCCTTTTGCAAAATAAGGCTATAGGCTATCAAAGTCATCTAAATTCCAATAGAGTGATGTTAAACCCTGAAATAATGGTGAGCTATGAGAGTATCTTTACCAGGTTTTCCTACTCTTTGCACGATCCAATGTTAATGCATTTTAAAGGGATTAAAGGAAGAGATTTTATAATATCTGTAAGTTCCCCAAGGTCTATAATACCCTTTGTCTAGACTGATGACTTTAATTTTATATAGGAACTGAGTCAGAGAATAATCATTAGATGGAAGTTAGTGAACCTGGCTTTCTTAATGCAGAAGAAAACCTTTGCAAATTAAAGAAATTCCCTAATTTTAGTCTCAGTTCAATTTAATTCCACAAACATTGATTAAGCATGTAATACTTAAAACGTATAATGCTAAGTAGGGGTATAAAAGCAAAAATGAAGGTCCTTGACCTCAAAGAGCTTGCATTCTATTAGAAGGTTAGAACATATATGTACATAGGGAAAAATAAAGTAATCTCAGTGGGTAGGAGGAGGGAGACAGAGATGGAGGGATGCACAGAGACACCCTGAAATAGATACCCATAGACAACTGACGCAGAGAAAAAGATACACACAGATCCAGAGACACACACACACAGATAGAGACAGAGACAGACGTAGAGAGCCAGATTGACACAGACTACCACAAACTATGATTGCCATAGGCAGACACACACATGCAGATAGATACACACAGACACAGAGAGACTACCACAGATAGAAACAGACAGACAAACACAAAGAGAGATAGAGACAGTCACACACAGAGAGACATGAACACAGAATGAGAGACAGAGAAAAAAAGAACACATGATTTTGAACTTAGGAATTAGGGGAGTCTCCATAAAGTCAACAACAAGCATTTTATTAAGCTCCTACTTTTTTCCAGGCACTATGTTAAACATTGTACACCTGATATGACACCCAAACTGAGCCTTGAATGAAGATAAGTAGATAGGACTTTGGAGATCCAGAGATGAGGAGAGAGAACCTTCTAAGCAGAGATACAGATTGAATGAATACAGAGGTGGACAAATGAATGTTGACTTCAGGGGACAGATCTTATTCCAGTGCCTCTAGAAAATATAGTGTCTGATTGCAGGGGAAAATATTTTGCCAAATAAATTATGGAGGAGTTACTAACTGATTGAAATCCTCCACCTTCCCAGGGTCCTGGGTCTGAGCATATGAGCATTTGAATAGGGAAGACAACAGATATCTAAATAGGTGTCTATGGGTTTCATAGGATATATTGGCTGCAGCAGCTGGCGGGACTGTGGGTCTTCTATAGAAGGCAACATTTGAGCTGAGTTTGGTGGAAAGGTAGGGATTACAATATGGAACATGGAGGTGAAGAGAAGATTCCACACAAAGGCACAGTGAGGATAGCTAGAGCATAGTGAATGAGGAAGAACAAGCCAGCCTGGACTATAGACTATATAGAGGAGAGTACTATGTGAGAAGATCCGGAATATATGAAGAAGCCAGGTTTGAAGAGATTTTAAATGGTGAATAGAGCAAGTTGGGTGGGAATAGCCCTCACTGGGGATCTTTCTATCACAATATTCCTGGTGCTATTCTCTTTTGCTTTCCTACTTCTGGCTTGACCTCTTCCCCCCACCCATCCTCCTGTCACCACGTCTATAGGAGGAATCCCAGAATCCCCACTCCACTGGGACCCTAAGGCCCACTCTCTACTTCCCAATGGTGGTGAGCCAGTCCCTCTGGGCTTTACTTCCCTCTCACCTCCCTCTCCCCAACTCCAGCAACAGATGAGGATACTTATAATTCTTGGATGAGTTAACTATCAAACCATTAGAGGACCATCAGGCCTTATCATTTGCCTTGCTATTGCATCCTAAGATCCTTTGAGCCTTGACATTTGCTCTGTTTCTGCAAGATCCCTGTCCCTATCATCTGACCTATTGATGCACTCAAAGAAACCCTGTCAGTCAAGTAGGATTTACTATATACCAGGTTCTGTGCTGAGTACTGAGGATACAAAGAAAGGAGGAAAAGATTTCTGCCTTCAATGAGCTCATAGTATAATGGGGAGAAAACATGCAAACACCTATGTACTAATGAGATATATACAGGATAAAGTAAAGGGGTAATCTCAGGGAAGGTCCTAATATTAAGGAAGACTCAACAAGGCTTCTTGCAAAAGGTGGGACTTTAGCTGAGACTTAGAAAGAAGGCAAAGAAGCTAGACAGGAGAAGCAAGTGTTCTAGACCTGGGGGACAGACTGTGAAACAACTCAGTGGTCAGATACAAAATCTTGTTGAAGGAAAAGCAAGGGACCTCAGTGTCACTGGATTGCTAAGTGAGGAGGAGCAAGGTGTGAGAAGACTGGAAAGGTAGGGATGGCGCCAAGTTATGAAGGGCTTTGAAAGAAAATCAAAGGATTTTATATTTGATCATGAAAGTGATAGGGAGTCACTGAGGCTCATTGAATAGAGACGAATATGAGACCTGCATTTTAGGAAGATCAGTTTGACAGCTGATTGAATGGTGGATTGGAGTGGAGAGAGATTTCAGACAGGTAGAGCAACCAGCAGCTCTATTATATAGTATTTATATTATATATAAATAGCAATTATTCAAGTGTGAGGTGAAGACGATCTGCCCCAGAGCAGGAAAAGTATCAGAGGGAATCTACAAGAGATATTAGGAAAGTGCAAACAGCAAAATTTGACCACTAATTGGGGGTGGGGTGCGGTGGGGTGGGGTGGGGGATGAGAGAGAGGGAAGAGTTGATAATGACACCTAGGGTCACTGGGAGAATGGTGGTCATTGATACACTGTTGACCTCTTGGAATGTCTGGGTCTTTCCTTTTGTAGCTGAACCTTCTATCTTGTGTTGTCTAACCTGATTCCCTAAAATATGAACTTCTTGAGTCAGAGACTGTCTTGTTTTTTAATTTTTATCCACAGTGCTTAGTACAGTGTTTGGCACATAAGTGCTTAATAAATGGTTTATCATTCATTTATTCATTCATTGATCCCAGAAGTAATACCTTGTCTCCTTGAGGCTAGGGATCTTTAATGAATCTGGGCTCCTTTCATATAAAAATGACTTCATTATTTAAATTATCAGAGGCTCCTCTGGGCCTCTATATTTTATTATGTGAAAACTTGGGAAAAATGTAAAAGTTGAGCAGTCTGTGTGTTTTTAGATGATAACAGAGGATGTCAGGATTTAAGGGAAGTTGACCCAAAATTCCACTAGTATAATAAATGAAAATTCATAAAATAGAGAGCATAATATCCAAATACAAGAGTAGTAATGGGGATTATAACCTCAAAGCCATATGTGGCCTTCTAGGTCCTTGGGTGTGGCTTTTTGACTGAGTCCAAATTTTACAGAACAGATTCCTTTATTAAGAGTATTTGTTCTGTGAAGTTTGGATTCAGTCAAAGGGCTGCACTTGAAGACCTCAAGGGTCACATGTCCCCTTGAACCTGTATGTTCCTCAACTCTATACAAGAGGATACTTAGAAAAGCAAGCATGATGTTTAGGGAAGGGAGTAAAGTAAATTAAGCATATTATGTGTAGTTTAAGATAGGACTATGAGGAAAACACAAAAATTAAGACAAGATTCCTTCCCTAAAACAAGTTTATAGTCTAGTGGGGAAGATAACACAATTAGCCACAATTCAAACTGGAACATAAATGTATAGGAGAGATACAAATAAAGAGTTATGAGAGCCCAGAGGGGATCGTTTCCAATAGATGAAAATCTGGGTTTAAAGGAAAGATAAATTAGAGAGTAATTATGTACTTAAAAACATACTATCGATAGGATTTTTTAAAGCAAGCAACTTTAGTGAATCTAAAATGTAATTTGATTTATAAAAATTGAATTCGCAGAAGACCTTTTAGGAACATATAATCTTCAAGGTATATTGGCATATGTTACGGCTTGAGACAAAATGGTTGAATTACCAAAGCACGGAAGAAACATGAACAAATACATACATTTTCATAGACTTAGAAAAGGTGATTGTTGCTTAATTTTGTACATTTACCTCATCTTTACTGAGCTTCTGTTATATGCATAATAATATGCACTGAATTCTGGTATGGTTACTTAGAAGTATAGAATGACTCATAAGATGCAAATTATTATTCAATGACAAACCCCAATTATTTTAATGAAAAGCAGAATCTAGTGAAAATAAATGAGCCTGGCCAGTAGCAGTGGAAGTCTAAAAAGAGTTCTTAATATTTTGCTAACAAGTCTTCCCTGATAGCACACTTTACCTGCTTTACCTATACAGTCATAATTTGTTATTCTAGCAATTGGGAAAGTACCACAGAATACACAAAAGTTTCCTCAAGTCAACTTTTTAAAAAAAATTTAGTTGAGGAGTAATATGAGAGACCTCAGCCCTTGGGACATAAGGAAGGTAAGAATAAAACAGCTGGTAATAGTAACAAGCTACTAATAATAGTAACAATTAGCATTTGTATAGCATTTTAAAGTTTGCATAGCACTTTGCAAATGAAATCTCATTGATAACTCTTGGAAGTAGGTGCTACTCTTACCCCCATTTTACAGATGAGAAAACTGAGGCAGACAGAAGTTAAGTGACTTGCCTAGGATCACACAGCATTTGAATAGTTTTGAACTTAGGTCTTCCTGACTCCAATTCTAGAGCTCTCTGTTCACTGAGCCATCTGGTGGCAGAAACCCCAGGACTAAGAAAAACTACTGGGATAGCCAAAGACAGGGGAGAAAATGCGGGGAATTGGAGTTCTTTCTTGGAGCTTTTTTCTATTTTAGTTCTTCATTGCTAATAATGCTAAGCTGTGTTTTTACCCATTCAAAGACTGCTTGTACATGCTCTACATTTTGGCTTCCTGAGACAAAGCTTTGGTCACTCTGCCCTGAAAGGGACAGCTTGAATCAAAATGAAATAAGAGAAATTAAGAACTAGACATTTCAAATGTATCTCTTAGTTTTTTTCCTCGTCTTGTTTTTCCTAGTCTTGATATGATATTTGTTGGCTTTTAAAAATCAGTTTCTATTTCCCTGTCCTAAATGTGTTGAATAAGATCCTTGATTGAATACTGAGACTTTTTTCCATTTTTGTTTTCCCAAATCAATGATTTGTCCATAGGAGTGCTAAACAGACACTAGTAGAATGGAGATAGGAATTCTAAGAAGCAGAGGAGAGGAGAGAGAAAGAATTTCAGGTATAGGAGAGAGTCTAGACTAGAGGTAGTGGGTAGTGCAGTGGACAGAGCAGTGGGTCTGGAGTTAGGAAGACTTGAATTCAAATTCAGCCTCAGACACTTTCACCCTGGATAAGTCACTTACCATACTACCTCCCCAAGGTTGCTGTGAGGACCAAATGAGGTAATATTTGTAAAAGAACTTTAGCACAATGCTGGGCACATAGTAGGTGAATAAGTGCTTATTCCTTTTATGCAGAGGCAGGAGATGGAATGTTGTGTGTGGAGGCTGGTAATTCCACTTTGGCATATAGATTGTATTTTTGGTTGTTCAGTCATTTGACTCTTTGTAACCCCCTCCAGATACTGGAGTGGTTTGCTATTTCCTTCTCCAGCTCATTTTACAGATGAGGAAACTGAGGCAAAGAGGGTAAAATGGCTTGCCTAGGGTCACACAGTAAGTGTCTGAGGCCAGATTTGAAGTCAGGAAGATGAGTGAGTCTTCCTAACTCCAGACCTGGCATTTTATCCACTGTGTCACCTAACTGCCAACACAGACTGTAGGAGGGGGAAATAATATGAAGTTAATCTTTAAAGGCAAGTTTGGGCTAGATCATAAAAGGTTTTTAATGTCAAATGGATTATTTTTGTATTTTATGCTTGAGCTTATAGAAAACCACTGAGACTATTTGAGTGGAGGAGTAACATTGCCCGACTTTTGCTTTAGGAATGTCATTGTGGCTACTGTGCGGAGAATAGATTGAGGAGAGGGTGGATACAGTGAGGATACAATTATAGAAGGCTTTTGCAGTAGTCTAGACGAAAGGAGATTGGGCCTAAAATAGGGTGGCTATGTGAGTGGTTAATGGGAATTCATCTGGGAATGTAGTGGTCCCCACACAGGGCCAGCTGTAGGTCTAATGCTCCCATAGTTGATGTCTTCCTTTCTTTTATCTTGGCATTCCCTGGACACTGTCCTCCTTTACTTCCAATTCATGGTGCCCAGTTATCATTGGCCTTTAGTTTATGTCCAACACCTGGACCTGCTATTTCTAAATAAGAGATAAATGAACCACTAGTTGAATGATTATGTTTGCCTATTAAAGCAGCTGATGTGATGAATTAGAGATTCCATGTTCAGCTATTCTGGAAACAGACGTTCTGGTCCACATTTCAGAGGATAGTTTCATTCCTGATTTCCACATTCCCCCAGCTTTAGATTTGTTGAGAGGCAACTATTCTCCATGCCTGTTGGCACTGCCTTTTTACCTGGTTGGAGAAGAACCAACCTAGGTGTCTTCTTGCCTCAGAGTAAGTCCAAGCATAGAGTGGGAGTTGGTCAGTTGTAGGCATACCCTAAAGTCTGATGAAGTATAGCCCTATGTGTAACAATTAGATGGATCCTACTTAGCTTCAGATAAGAAAACCAGTAATAATTGGTTTTGATGTAAAGAAGATTTGATTTGGTTGTAAAGAAAAAAATGCCAACAATTGAAACTATTCAAGACTTGAATGACCCTGTTGCGGAGATACTTTCTGTTACTTGCTACCTGGGTGGCCTTCGGCAAATAAACCACTCTCTTTAGGCTTCATTATCCTTATCTATAAAATGAAAGACTTGGATGAGATGACCTCCTTGGTCCATTCTACCTCTAAATCCTACAATACTATGTTGTAGAGGAAATTTCTAAATTGCCTGAGAGGTTGAATGACATGATTGCTAAGCTTCCCTCCATTTCTAATAACCTATAGTTCTTTTACAATCATCCTCCAATCATAGTCCAAATGCTTTTGATGCTGGGGAGATATTTACCTTTCCCCTACCCCATGACATTTTTGTCTAGTTATCCACTGAGTACTCCTGCCTTTTCAAGTCTCAATCAATAAGTGGAAAATTGATATTAAATTTTCTCCCACTGACGGGTATATACCTTGATGTTGTTGACTGACATGCTGACAGTTTGTAATGGATAACATTAATGGTGGCTCACTGATGGCATGTGAAAACTTGAAGTGATTTATTGAAATAATTTAGGCAAAACTCTTCTTTTACTGACAAGATGGTTCATTGTTTTTTCACTTGTTAGAAATACCGGATTTAAGGAATGATTACCCAACTCTCCATTTCATTTTGCCAAGAGAAACCCAGTCTTGGTTTTTGAGAACCTGAACTAGGCCAAGAGCAGTAGTCATACGTTAAAAACTGATGTGTCAGGGAAGTTGAGCCTGCTCAGTGTGGAGAATCATCATAATGCCACTGCTTCTGATCTGCCAAAGAGTATTAGAAACAATTTAAGCCAGGCTTTAAATTTCAGCGCACAAATAGCATGCAACTACACTCAATCTGTGGACTCTTTAATTACATGAGAATTACCAACTAGTGGAAGGATAATTACTGAGTAAGGAGGATGTCATTGAAGGATAAATACATGATTATTTCTGTCTTCTGAATGGCAATGCATGGTAATTGCTTTTGGATCTGCTAATTGTAATTACATAGTAATCCATAGGTGCAAATGGTCCTGCATTTACCATTAAACCTTTGATGTTACTATTCAATTAAATACTAGTTACATTAAGGTGGAACCCTGTAACTTGTCATAGGCTAAAAAAGTGTACTGGGCATTGAGTTCAGTCCCTTTGTGTAGAGGGGACCTTTTTTTTTTTTTTTTAAATCTACACTTCCCTGTCAAGCTTTTAAATTCATTGATCATTGATTATCACTAGCTGGAGGTTCATCAATATTTTCTTTATGACTGAAGGAAGAATTGGGGTGGATTCCCTCTGATGCAGTTTGACTGTATTGAAAGATATATGAATACTCAGAAGTTTTATCTTTATTAAGATGATTACCATAGCCAGACAAAAGAAATTAAACTGGAACTGAGTCACTCGAATTACAATTGAGTTGCTAGGTACAAAGGTAAAAAGAAGCAGTGAATAGAGCATGAGAACAAATTATTGTTATTAAAGAGATTTAGGCTCTAAAAATTTCTAACATAGTAGGCCTGATCGGACTGATGAGAAGGGAGCAATTTGCAGACTTTAGGAGGCTCTCTAATTCTATTAGACCATTTGAGAACAGCCTAATAAATTACCTCTTTCAATTCAGTAAGTGGTGCCCTACTGACCTCCAAAAACTGAGCAGTTTATTTCCTTCTTGCTTAGGCTGAATCTCTTCCTTCTTGGTACAAAGGAAGGGAGGGAGCTGTTTGCTTGGTCCTGGCCTTTTTATTTAGCATGGGGATTTTGTGGGAAGGAATGTCAATTTCCCCTTCTCCATGAATCCTCTTTTCACATAACTGTGGCCTTCTTTTATCTTTAGAGCTGTTCATCCTGGTTTGTAGCTCTATTTGGAGAAAAGTAAGAATGACTATGAAGTGCTCTGGTAATTCTGAGGGCCCTGCTTCCTGACTCAAAGTCTTTTTGTTTGTTTGTTTGTTTTTTACTTTGTGTGCCTGGAAAATCCCGTATACATTTGCTAGTGGGGTAGAGCTACAGGGACAGAGAGCCTCCTCTGGCCAGTGGACCAAGAGAATCCTGGAGTCCAGGACTGTAGCTTGCGCTCTCCAGATAGAAAGAAGAGGATTGGCTTCCTCATCTCGATTTATCAGTGAATATGTGTCCAGTGTAAAATTAATGTCAACATAAATGTCTTCTATTAAGAAAACTTTATAAATAAATGAATGGCATACCAGACAGAGGGCTGGCCTTGGAGCTAAAGAGATCTGAATTCAAACTCCCTATCTGTCACATACTTGCTCTGTGGCTGCGGACAATTCACTCAATCTCCCAGTGTCCCCAGGAAGCTCTCTAGGACTGTGTAATAGGTAGGCTGGAGTTGTTTACCTATATTACTGGAGGGAGAATTTCTAGAATCCTGATAAGATCATAGGTATAGACAAAATAAAATAAATTGTCCCCTGAATTTATGGGGATTCAGAAAATAAAGTCTAGCTGGTCTTTTTGACCAGCTCTCTCCCTCCTCCCCCACCCTAAATATAGCAACATCCTATTCATCTGAACTGGTTGGAGACTGAACTGTTACCTATGAGCAGACTTTCATGATATCTGAACCATGTTCTTTAAGGGTAAAAACTTTAAAATGTATAAACTGTTTTTGATAGAAATCTTTTGAAAACAGTATTACTTACTTCCCTGCCTTCTTAAAGAGAGTATATTGAACATAATTTTGCCTTTTCTTGAAGATGTAGGGTCATTATATATATCATTTATTGTACTGTGCCATAGTGTAGGGATGCTCAGAGTTGAGTTGGATAAGGACTCTACTCAGTAGCTCCAGGCTAATATTCTTTTTTGAGTTACAGTGTCTCCTTTTCATAGTTTTTCTGTCTTCTTGCTGTCAAGTTATCACTTCTTCCTGCTGTCAGTGTGCTTAACTCTACCAGCACTTTCCCCCACCTTCTGTTTTGCTGATTTCATTCTATGGTGGGTTGGAAAACCAGAGATTTTGAGGTGGAAAGCCTGGGGGCTCTCCTGTAAGTAAAATGCATGAGTTTCAGTGACTTTGTGACTTCTGTTTGGGCTGCTCTGAGGCCCATTTTGCTTCCTTCTGTGTTCTCTGTTGCCTTTCAGAGAGTTAAGTTCCTGAACGGTACCCTTAAATAAATGTAGTGTTACTATAATTATGTGATACACATTTCTTTTTCTCCATATGATTTTATCTACTTTTCCTGTGTTGTATTTGTATATAAAAGAACAAAAATAGGCTGGATAGGGGCAGTACTGATAATTTTTTTCCTCTGGTAGTTTAACTTTGAAGATATTTGCAAGCCTAACAGTGACAAAAGGAATGTATTCTAGCTTAATGATCTGGAAGACTGAAGTGCCATTGTGTATTATTAGAGTTTAATGCAATAAAATCAATTTTATCAGTGTCCTCAAGATTCAGTGATTATTCAACGATTTTCCTACCTGAGCATGTCAAAGTATTTGGCTGAAACTCTTAGTGAAGTTGATTAGTCATCTTTGAGAAGCCATCAAGTTGATAGAAGTTAAATGAATCAATGATAAAGGTCCTCAACCTTGATATCATAGCCATTGTAGAGCCTTGTAATTTGAACATCCAGGGACATATCAGGGGGAATCCAGTTGTTACAGAAGAAACTAAAGCATAATTGAAACTGACAAATGATCAACTAGAGATTGTAGAAAACATTATGTAGAAAGCCATCTGGTTCAGGGGCTGCATAAAGTATAAGATTTTAAATAAATTTCAAGTTGTCAGTAGAAAAGATGTGTGTATTTAGACATCTGGCCTCAGAAAACTGAGAAAAGTTGTTGTAGGAATTTTGCTGTATTTCTCACCCATGGTATTTCTTGTATTTCAGCTTCCCATTGTAACTGATTAAGTGACCAACAACTGGATTTAAAAGTCATTTTGCAAATCAAAGGGCAGATCTGCATGTGGTATTGGTATGGAAATGACTGATGGTCTCTCCTCAGTCTGGCACTGTGGATAGAACATTGGGCTTGAAGTCAAGGAGAAATGAGTTCAAACCTTGCCTTAGATACTTACTGCTTGTATGATCCTTGGCAAACCTAACTTTCCTCATCTGTAAAATGAGAATAATAACACTTAACTCATAAAGGAGTTATGAGAATTAAATAAGATATAACGTTTAAAGTGATTTGAAAACTTTAATGCCCTTTACAAATGCTAGCTATTATTCACACATAACTATACACAAGTATCATGTGCCAATAGTGGGGTTGTCTTTCAGAGCAAAAGACACCAAATATGATAACTTGGTTATATTATGGCAATTTAAAAAATCAGATTTGGAAAGAAAAGAAACCTAAGATTCTTCTAGGTCCATAATTTCCAAAAATAAGAGACTTGGGGAAAGTCTCCAATATGTTGGCTAGAACCTATAGGAAAGATTTGTGGAAGAGCTTGGATAATAATTATACAGGATGAGGAGGTGTAGATGGATTGAGGTCTGTACCAGTAAAGAGCACATTAATTAGACAACAGGATCTATCGATGAAGAAGTGGGACCTATATCCAAAATCACTTTGTAAAAAAATAGCCACCTTTTCATGCATCCTTTATTTATGAGTTCTTGAATGTGACCAGCTTACACGGCATATTAAAAAAAAGTCATTTGAATTTTTTACATAATATTAAGCTGTCCAGAGGACCTGCCAGGTGCTGCAGTCTGTTGAGCACCAGACCTAGAGTCAGGAAGATCTGAATTCAAATACAACCTCAGATACTTACTAGTTGTGTGACCCTGGGTTAAGTGACTTAAGTTCTGTTTACTTCAGCTTCTCATCTGTAAAATGGGCACACACTGGAGAAGGAAATGGCAAACCACGTTAGTCCCTATGTCAAGAAAACCCCATGTACAGAGTCTATGGGGTCATGTGGAGTCAGACATGACTGAATGCTTGGTCAAATGAGTTTTTTCTTTATGGGGAGAATTTTTTTTTCATTTTTGTACATATATCCATATTGCCTAGTGTAGTACTTGGCACATAGGCCCTTAATAAATGCCCACTTGATGAAAGTGACTTGAATCCAGATCAGTTGCTATGATTTAGCATCCAGTTGGTGTAGATCCAGAAATGATGGGGCACTATTATGTCTCTCAGTGAAAGTTCAAGTGCATCTTTTTGGGTCTTTTCCTTGTGTCTGCTTTAGTTAATTGTATTTCCCCATGATTCCTCTCTTGAAAGGATAGAAGAAAGAATGAGTATTTGTATTATGACTGTGAAAAAAATTTGAGTATTTTTGGATAAAAGCAAGTTATTTGTATCTAGAACCATCACTCTACTGTAGTGGCAAAGTGTTCTTTAATTATGGGCTTTTAGAAAGCAGGGACGGCATTTTGGTAGCATTGACTAGAGTACATTGCCGATGTCATATACTTATTAAGTGGGGATGATAATGGACACGCAAGTCTGTTTTCATTATGCCAATTCAGATTTTAAAAAATTTTTAGGTCAAGATTCAGACTCTTGAGAAGAAAAATATGTCTGCAATAGACACTATCAAATTCAAAAGATTTTGCAGTCGCATGATTTACCCCATCAGCTTCTATAGTCAAAGCCAAAAATTCAACAACAGTGAGAGGTTCCACGAGAGCTGTGTGTAGTTGCTTTCCAGAAGACAAACTACACATGTAATCACTCTGACAGGGCCCATAGGTTGCACATCTATCACCTACATCATCTTCTATTCAAAAAAGCAACAACTCGAAGAATAAAAGTAATACTGTCAGGGGAGCAATGTCTTCAATTATGAAGAATAATTATGAAAGAAATGAAAAAGACTTGAGGCATTTTCTCCCAATCCCATTCCTCACTTGGGCAAGGCTTGACAGTGGGATGAGGGGAACAAAAAGGAATGAATTGAAGCTATGTTTCCTGCTATTTCCTCATGTCTCCACGAAAGCTAATGTCTCAGTTTAGCTTTTTTTTTTTTTCTTGTTCTGTTTGGCTTCATGACAGAGAATGGCCCCAGTGGATCATAACCCTTAGTGAAGACCAGAAGGGCTCTGTGATGGATCCCGCCCCCTTCGGGCCACCAATGAGATTGCTTTGCCTTCTGGGTCAGCAACTGAAACCCATGACTCTGGGGCATAACTGATATAGTGGTTAGGAAAATGATAGTGGGTTAGTCTGCTTCAGGTGTCACTGCCCCAGCACAACTCTACCTAGTCTCCTTCCTCCTTGGCAAGAAGTAATGGTGAACAGGGCAGTCAGAAAAGTAGGGATAATTCACAATATGGGAGAAGATTTTTTTTTTTAGCACATTCTTATGGTGCCTGCTCACAGCTGCTTCCTCATTATTTCTTTTTGGAATTAATTATCAGTAATATAGCTAACCATATTAAAGAAAAAAAGGGCAGGTTCTTTTTTTCTGCAATTGAGTGGGAAGAAAGGAGCTTCTTAGGAGCTTACTTATGTTCCACGAACTTGGCCGAGTGCTTTTGATGTTCATAATAACCTTGGGACTAGGTGCTATTATTATTCTCATTTTACAGTTGAAGAAAGTGAGGCACACAGAGAGGTAAATTGACCAATGTCACACAGCTAGTAAATGTCTGAGGTTGAATGTCAATTCAGGTCTTTCTGACTCCTGGTCTAGCCCTTTCACAACCGAACCACTTATAGATAAACTTAATTTAAATAAAAAATACTTCACAAATGAATAGTTAGTTATTTTATTTTAACTCTTAAAAATATTTAGATTTTTTTTCCATAGGAAAAGCAATGCAGAGGCAATGCATTATGGAAGGAACGCTGGACCTGAAGTAATGAGACCTTGTGATCAAATTCTCATTATTCTGCTTTCCTAACTCTGAGACTTTGAGCAAGTCACTTACCTGACTTTTACTTTCCTAATCTATAAAATGGGAGTGATGATGCTTTTAGAACAGGGTAATTGCGAAACTCACCAGGGAAAATGTTTGTGTAAGGTGCTGTGTCTCAACTCCTCATTCTCTCTTCATGCTCTCCCTCCCCCAATCTAATCTATCTCTAATACTTGTTGATTTAACTTCCTTAGCATCTCTCAGGAATATCCTTTTCTCTCTTCTGACACTGCTACCCTCTTGGCATTATAGGTGATCATCACCACATGCTGGAACACAGAAGTAGTCTACTGAGTGGTCTGTTTGCCACAAGTCTCTCTGTGCTCCAGTCCATCCAAGCTGCCAAAGCAATTTTCCTAAAGTTCAAAACTGATCGTGTCACTCCCCTACTCAGTAAATTCAACGGACTCCTTATCACTTTCAGGATCAAATATTAAACCCTCTGTTTGGCATTAAATATCCTTCATCATCTGGTCCCCTCCTACCTGTTCAGTCTCCTTATACCTTATGACTCTCCATGTGTGCTGAAATATAATGGTAATGGCTTCTTTGCTCTTTCTTATATAGAAAACTTCATTTCTCACCTTTCCACATTTTGACCAGGTGTTTCCCATACCAGAAATAATCTCCTTTATCTCTGCCTCCTGGTTTCTTCAAATCCCAGCTACAATCACCCCCCCCCCCCCTTCTACAGAAAGTTTTACCCAGTCCCGCTTAATTTTGGTACCTTCTATCTCCAATTCATGCTGTCTATAACTTGTTTGTATGTACTTGTTTGCATGTTGTCTCCCTCATTAGACTGTAAGCTCTTTGAGAGTAAAGACTGTCTTGTTTTTTTTTATTGACTGACTACATATGAAAAGCACTTTGTAAAATTTGAAGTGCAATATGTTACTATTACGAAGTATAGTGGGCCAATTTCCCATTAAAATGCCAAAATTATGACTTTGTTAACAGTTTTTTTCATTGAAGCTGTGAAAAACATTACCAATAGCTCCAAACCATAAAATACCACCTACAGAAAAACAACTCATTATGGGAAAATTATTTTTATTCCTACTTTAGGTTTGACTTTCATGAAATAAATTTAATATTTTTCTCCTCTCATCGCTTTAGTAAAGGGTTTCTATCATGAAGGGGAGGAAGCTGACAGTCTTTTAGACTTTATTCCAACCTTTACATTTCCTGAATCTGATTTCCAATTCCATGGATACATGATCTATTTTGAAAAGAGTACTCTTGACATTTTTGGGTGGTTATAATAATGCTTTCATACCAGGAATGGTGTAAATGATGATTTGGGGGCATTTCATTGAGTTTAAGTAGTTCTTTTAGTCTCTCCCTGAATTAAACATTGCATATCAGAGTCTTGCTCAAATTATGTCATTTTGATGTCTGAAAAAAAACTTCAAATTTTTAGATTATTTAGCTTTTAAACCAACCAACCCATTAAATTTGGGCATATAGGTAGATACATATTGCATTGCTTTTACAAAAAGTCAAGTATCATATAGAATTGCTTAATTTTTCTAAAACATTGTACTTGAGAAGGAGAGATTTTGATTTAGTCTCTACCATTAGTATATATTCTTTTGGAGGTCAGACCTAACAGCCTAGCATAGTGCCTTGCACAAAGTAGGGTTTAAACACTTGTTGAATGAATGAGTGTATTTTTTTTATTTTAATTTATTTTCTTGGTTACATCATTCATTTCCACAAGGTTTTGAGTTACAAATTTTCTCCCCTTTTTGCCCCTATCCCCCAGCCCAGAACATTGATCCCACTGTAAGGCCCCTCCCACAATCTGTT
>CM053593.1:100064284-100111479 GCA_028646575.1 Pseudocheirus occidentalis | reverse complement strand
CTTCTCTTATTTGGTTTTCAAAGTCCTTTTTCAGTTGATGTATAGCTAGTAGGCATTCTTCCAGTGTCTTGGAAGCATTTGGTGAGGGAGTTTTGACTGAGCTGTCTTCCTCCCGTTCCATGCTTTGGTCTTTTTTGTCCATAAAAAAGGATTCTAGAGTTTTACTGCTGTTCCTAGCTTGCTTCCTTTTTCTCATGTTGGCCAGTCTATTAATTGCTTGTTTTTTTAGCTCTGTGGAACTCTGCTTCCTGGAGGGGGAAAGCTCTATCCCAAATCGCTGGGACCTTCACAGCTGCCGGAGCTCTTATGGGGTGCTGCAGCCCCACCTCCCAGCCTTGGCTCACTGAAAGCGCACCCCAGCACCACCACTCAAGACCAAGATGCAGATCCAGGCCACTCAACGCAAGAGCCCTTCGCCCTGATGGATCGAGTCAGTCCCCCTGCTATCTGCAGGCCGAGGGCTCTGAAGCAGCCCAGTCGGGGCTGCTGCGGCTCTCAGCCGTTCCTGCTGCTACAGCCGCCTCCCACTGCTTCCTTGCCCTGGGAGCAGTTTGGCCGGACCTGCTCTTCTTGGCCCTGGGTCGCGAAGAGCCCCGCCTGCTGCGCTGCCTGTAGCAACAGATGTGTGTTTTGCCTTGTGGAGAGTTTTGGAGCTTGAAAATCTGTTTAGCGTCCCATTTTATGAGTTTTTTAGCGTGTTTGTGTGGGAGCTGTGGTGCTTTGCTGCTTGTATGCTGCCATCTTGGCTCCGCCCCCTGAATGAGTGTATTTTTGGTTGAAATATATTTGTTTTAGTAAATAATGTGAATGTTACATGATTTCAGTTGTTATCTTTATTTTTAACTCGATCTTTCCTCATTTATATGACAGAACTTAATGCGTAATTAAAAACATAATCCAAAGGAAAATGAATACGTTGTTTCCATAGTATAAATTTAAATCTATGCAGCCCTTAGAGTTTGATTTTCTGATATTACTGCTAATATGTAACAGATGCTAATGTCTTCAATGGCTAATCCTAGAACCTGTAAAAGAACCTCTCTTGAAACATTTTTCCCGTTTTTTTTTTCTTTTAGTGTGATCGTTGTTTGCCCCTTTATAATGATAAGGCCTTTCATCAAGGGGACCAAGTTCATGCTTTTAATTGTAAACCTTGTCAATGCAACAACCATTCAAGAAGCTGCCACTATGATGTGACGCTGGATCCTTTTCCTCATGAATATCATCGAGGTGGGGGTGGAGTTTGTGAGAACTGTCAGCATAATACTACAGGTAACTAGCAATTTAAGTGTATCATTTCATCTGTGTATTTTTATTAGATTAATAAAAATCATTTCAAATTGCTTTATTGGTATATTTCAAATGGAAAAACAACGTCCATGTTGTAAGGTTTGAACTACCTTCCTAAAGCAGACAGAGTATTGTTAGAATACCAAGCTCCTGCTTGTCTCTTTCTCTTCATTGGAAAACTGCGATAAGATAGATCATCCTACTGGTCCCCCAGTCAATACTCAGCTCTAAATACTTTCACGCTGAACTATTATGCATAGTTGACATTATATTGCCTGTTAAGATTTACAAAGCACTTCCCATAGATTATCTCAGTTGATCCACATAATACTGTGATGTAGGAGATATTATTATCTCCATTTTATAGATAATAATTGGCTTTATAGATAAGCCAATTGAGGATGAGATGTTAAGTGACTTGGCCAGGGTCATATAGCTAGTAAGTGATTGAAACAGGATGTAAACTTCAGTCTTCTTGACTTCCAGTCTAGCATTCCATTCACTAATTCCTTAATCCACCCGGCAGCCCACCATCATATCGTTCAATCAGCATATATCACAAAAACAAGTTTGATTATTTTGTTTTTGCCTTTTGTTATTATGTTATTATTATAATTGCCTTCCATTCCTGTTTCTTATGAGCTTTTGTTTAAATATTTATTAAAAGCTGAATTTTGGCTTACAGAGTAGTAATATGGGAAGATATATATTTCAAAATAATTAATTTAATGCTAAAGTTGGGGCGGCTAGGTGGCGCAGTGAATAGAGCACCGGCCCTGGAGTCAGGAGTAACTGAGTTTGAATCCGGCCTCAGACACTTAACACAAAAAACTAGTCGTGTGACCTTGAGCAAGTCACTTAACCCCAACTGCCCTCCAAAAAAAAAAAACAAGCAAAAAAAAAAATTTAATACTAAAGTTAAATGAAGACCTTCCATAGCCTAAAACTTTGGTTTTGGTCTTTGAGAACTTATTTCAAATATCAATAATTCTTAAAAAACAGAAGTTGTGGGGTGGCTAGGTGGCGCAGTGCATAGAGCACGGGCCGGGCCCTGGAATCAGGAGGACCTGAGTTCAAATTCGGCCTCAGACACTTAGCACAAAAAACTAGCCGTGTGACCTTGGGCAAATCACTTAACCCCAACTGCCCTCCAAAAACAAAACAAAACAAAAAAAAGTTGTTTAGTTTCTCAAATAGTTTGGTGGAACATAACAATTCAATGTAAGATTGCATCATGTCTGTTCAAGCAATTATGCCAGGTGACAGGGACATATGAAAAAAATGGCCACCTTTGTTGAGAAATTGACAAGGAAGCCCCTCTCTGGTTCATGAAATCAGAAGATAGGAGGAGTTTCTTAATGGAATTGTTGCCTGGTAACAACCTAGTCATTGTAATTTTTTTTTTTTTTGCTCTGGGAATAAGGTATGCAGATAACAAGATGTTTGAATCCTCCTTAAATAGCCTTCAAAGAAACCTAAAAGACATTGTGAGCATCCACAAATACATTTTCACTGGCCCCCAAAGGACAAATACTGTCTTATAAATACCTTACATATATCTTAATTTTAAAATTATTGACTGTGAAGATAGGGGTTCTTTTGAGGATGCTTTGTTATTTTAAGTCTTTTCCCAAATGATAGGTTTTCTTTTGAGTAAGTTTGCTCATTTTTTAATGTTGGGTTAATGATGGTAACATGTCTGGGGAGTTAGAGGAACTTTAGGCTTCACTGAGAGTAATGCTATTGACTTAAATGACCTTTCATAAGTCTTTGAAACTTTCATTTTTCTTCTTTTTTTTTTTTGTTTTCATTTTGTAAAATGGTGACAGTCTCCTACAGGGAAGTGATGAAGTGATGAGCACTAATTAACAACTTGTAAATCAACAGAATATCCTTGAAAACTAAGACAATATATCAGAGTAGTATAA
The DNA here is from genome assembly GCA_028646575.1 of Pseudocheirus occidentalis. Taxonomy (NCBI): domain Eukaryota; kingdom Metazoa; phylum Chordata; class Mammalia; order Diprotodontia; family Pseudocheiridae; genus Pseudocheirus; species Pseudocheirus occidentalis. Next base: position 100,108,261 of record CM053593.1, on the reverse strand, counting down.
GGAAATGCTAATATTGTCTATTTTCACATTTTATTCAAAAGCTACAGAGTCACCAAAGTATTCTTCATTGATACTGAAAGCAGTGTACAATATCTTTCTACTTACAAAATTATATGTTATGTTAATACCGGTTTTCTTTTCACAAAAAGATCTGTTTCTGGCAAAAAAATTACTTTTAGATGTAAGATTTAAGCCTATACTTCATGTTAAGGCCCAGAACTTCATTTGCCATGTACTTTGATAATTTTCATATTTCATCTAGATTATATGACTGACAGCAAAAATCAAGAAAAGTTTTAGGTTCAAAGCGAACTCTTACAAAATGTATAGACATTCACAAAGCAGAGCTTTTATAGAAGTGTGGTATTATATAACAGATGGAAGTTTAATGAAGTAAAACACAGTTTGTAACAGGTTCATTGTTTCATATGCTCTGGATCACTAAATTGGCAGGTAGAGATGAAAGGTGCATTAAAATGGACGTCCTGAAAATTATAGAATTCTCTCAAAGGAATAGAGTCTTTAATTTTGAATTATGCAGCTGATATTAATGAATTGGAAGCCATAATGCATAACCTTTCCTTGATGCAGGAAGAAATTGTGAGCTGTGTAAGGATTACCTTTTCCGACAAGTGGGTGCCGATCCGTCAGCCAAAGATATTTGCAAACCTTGTGATTGTTATGAAGTTGGCACGAAAAATGGTAGCCTCCTTTGTGATCAGGTTAGTCTCTCCAGTATTGAGCATAAGAAATTACTCCATTAGTCAGAAATAGTTTGGAAGAACTTTGTAACAGAGGATAGATACCATGTACAAATTCTGGGAGAATTTGCCATTTCAAAGTCATAACTGTTTTAGAAAGTCTCCAAAAGTAGTCCTTCAGGTTATGAAACTTAGGACTAGTTTGTGTGTTCCTCATACTTTAGAAATGTTCATCTTATCTTTGCCAGACAAAATAGGGATTCTTAACCTAGGGTGCACAGTGCTGTAAAATGCAAATCAATCATTTGCATTTTAGGAGGTTGGTGAATTTGGAGCTTTTAATGTTTTAAGTGTATTTTTTTCAAAATTGATTTCTTTTGTAATCCTATGTATTCTTTTTTTATTCATTTAAAAATATTTCGAAAAGTTGATCATAGCTTTCACCAGACTACCAAAAAGGGCCATGGCACAAAAATAGGTAATGAACCCATAGCCTAAGAAATGCCAAGAAAACTTTTCTAAAGTATACTCAGTCTGTGCCATGTGCTCATAGGTGGAATTCTATTATAATGATGTCATTCTGGTATATGTGTTAAACGTAGCTCAAAATGAATGCATCTTACACTAAATTCCACGGTAGATATCAATGGAGCCAATGTATTTATTTTCAGAAATGCTTGCTAAAGAAATTAGAAGTCATGATACTATTGCTTTTATACCTCTAGAGACCATCTTTCCTTTATTTAATATCTTCTATATGTGCATTATTTTAACCCACCAAAAGTTTCTTTTTTTTTTTTTTTGGAGGGCAGTTGGGGTTAAGTGACTTGCCCAAGGTCACACGGCTAGTTTTTTTTTTTTTGTGTTAAGTGTCTGAGGCCGGTTTTGAACTCAGGTACTCCTGACTCCAGGGCCGGTGCTCTATTCACTGCGCCACCTAGCTGCCCCCACCAAAAGTTTCTAACCCAGAGGTCTAAGCTATGTATTTTAGTACTGCTATATTCTTGGAACATGAATTCATTTTATGATGATGATGTTTTGACAGTCTTTCTTAAGGACATCTTAGTCTATTCTTCAGGTTAGGTAAATCTGATGCAAATTGCTATGCATTTTTCAGGTAGGATCTTGAAAATGGAGGGTAGGATCTTTCAGGTAGGATCTTGAAAACTTTAGTGTTTTCTAGTAATAGTGTATTTAATATAAATAAACATAAAAATTATGAAAATTATTATGGACAATCTTAAATACAAAAGATGAACTCAATACCTGGATCAAATCTCTGGTAATATATTTACCTGTTAATAACTATGTTTTCTGTAGTTGAGAACAACCACATATCAGTTATAGAAAATATGAAGGAAATATTTTAGCACCATTATCAAGAAAATAAATTATTGGCAGCAAATTTTGTACTAATGCTTCTGATGGTTATTTATCACTACTTCATAAAATGTTCCGTGCAATTCTAGAGACATAGTTGTCATAGAATATTAATAACTATGCATCCTATGCAGCCCTCAAAAGAAGAAACTGAGAGAAGTAATTAGCATTATCAACTTAGGGTTTTGCTGGATTTAAAAAGTAAATAACAATAGCCCTACATAGAATGATAAACCATAACCACATAATAGAAAGAGGGCCAATCGTGGAGTCAACAGACTGTGGTCTAAATACCAGCTTTGCCTTTGCTGCCTGTAACCTTGGGCAAACCATGTTAACCTACCTGTGCCTCAGTTTCCTTATTTGTGAGATGAGGTAATTGGATTAAGTGATCTCTAGGGTACCTTGCAATTTTAAATCTATAATCCCTGGATCACACCACTAAAACTTGGAAACTTAGGGCAAAATCTAAGAGAGCATCCACAATCCAACTTTAAGGCTGAGGTTGGAATCGACCCCCCAACCCCCTTGTTGTCCCAAACAGACATTTAACGCCTGTCTACATCAGTAAACTAAACTACTTTGGATAGGACCGTGTCTAACATGTGACTGGAATTAGGTAGGGTGTGGTATTTAATGAGGCTGCTGGTTTTGATTCGGGGCATTCTTGCCATCAACCCTGAAGCTAAACCTTCCTACATGCATTGTTTCCCACTGAAAGCCTTAACTGTTTTGTGACTCCAGTACTTAGCAGAGTTTGTTTTTTTTTGACACATAGCACTTAACACATAAAATACTTTTTTCATTCATTTATTTATTCAGAGTTAATGACAAAAACTTTGTTTTTAGATGTTGATGAGTCCTAGTAACTAATGGGATACAAAAGCAGGTACTCAGAGGATGTTTTGACCCAACTCATGTTAGGATTTCAGAGGAATAATTTGCCCTAAAGAGTAAATAAATTACACAATTTCAGTATTTCACATTTGGAAGAGACTTCAGTGGCCATACAATTCAATCTATACTTAAAACAGAATTCTCTTTATAATGTCCCTAACAAATAGTTATTCATCCTGAGACAGCCCATTCCACCTTTGGACAGCTCTAATTTGGAAGTTTTTCCTTATAGCGAGCCAACATTTGCCTCTTGGTAACTTCTATCAGTTTCCCTTAGTTCTGCTTTTTGGAGTCAAATGCTACTGCTTTTTGGTCTTTTAGTTGTGTCCAACTCTTTGTGACCTCGTGACTTATCTAAAGTTAATGTAGAGGTTTGCTGTTTCCTTGTACAGTATGTCCCTATTTTGCACGTGAGGAATTGAGGCAAATAGGAGGTAAGTGACGAGCCCAGGGTTACACAGCTAGTGCTTGAGGTTGGGTTTGAATGCAGATTTTTCTGACTCTAGGCCTGATACTTTATTGACTTCACCAGTTAGCTGCACCCATAGTCAAATATAGCAAGTCAAATTCCTTTTTCATGTGACAGTGGGAGCAGCAAAACACCTTTCGTCTGACACTAACTGCCTCTATAACATTGGGCTTCTCTAGCCCCTGGTTTCTTTATCGGATAAATGAGGGGGTTATGCTGAGGTCCTCTAAAGTCTCTTCCTTTACTGTATCTCTGATTTCTATGATTCTTCAAATAATTGAAGAGAATTATCATGTCACATACCTCTCCCAGGTGTTTTGTTTTCCAGGCTAATTATCCCTAGTTCCATTACTAAAGATAATCAGACTATCTCTATGTGGCATGAACTTGAAGCTAGCAATGAATTGCATAATAAAAAAGATCTCACAGAGGTTAAGTGACTTGACCAAGGTCAGCCTAGAAAGGAAGTTTGAACAAAGAGCCTCTGGCTCAAAGGTTTCAGATTTTTTTGCCCATCACTGAAAAGTATTCAAGAAGAATCTGTTTGACTACATGTCAGGTATGATGTAGCTAAGATTCCTGTCTTGCATGAGAGGATGACTCCTGACACCCCTTTTGATTCAGTCTTTTATTCTATTATTTTTACTTTTCTCAATAATCAGGGATAAGAAAAACAAGAAGAAAATTTACAGGATTTTTTTTTGTTATCACTGCCATTATTATTCCTAAAATAATACTTAAATAGATCAGTGATCTAATCAACATTGGTATTGTCTTCAATTCTAAGGGTTGTGACCCAAACAGACTTTATTGTTCTGAGCTATTTCCCCCCTAAATCTTCTGTCAAGTCAAGGATCTACTGAATGTGCCAGGAGGCTTCCTCTTTTAACTAACTCTTCCCCCACCCCTTCTCTCTCTCTCTCTCTCTCTTTCTCTCTCTCTCTCTCTCTCTCTCTCTCTCTCTCCCCCTTAGCCCCCCACTCTTCCTTTCCTCTTTCTTCTTTTCCCCTTTTCTTCCTCTCCCTCCTCTCTTTCTTCCCCCTTTCCTTGTCTTCTCTCTCCTTCTCCCCTCTCTCTTTTCCCTCTCTCTCTTCCTTTCCTTCCTCTCCCTCTCTCTTTCTTCCCCTCTCCCTTGTCCTTTCTCTGTCTCTTTGTGTATGTGTGTGTGTGTGTGTCTGTGTGTGTGTCTGTGTGTCTGCCTGTCTGTCTTTCTCGTACACAGGCCTTTGGGATGTCTATCAATTATCCCTTGCTTTTCCAGCATGATAATCCTTTTCCAATTTTACATGTCCTGGATGAGAATTTTTATGCCATTTTTAACAAGAGAGTCATCATTAGTAATCTGCTATCTCTCTGTAACTATGTCATAACCAAGATATTTATATCTGAAAATTTGATTATAAACATACTATATGTTTATTAATTTGTAAACTTCATGCTAATGTGAGCAATAAGAATTATTTTTTCACTTAAAAATAAGTCTCCCCCCTGATGAACAAAGTCAGAATACTTTGGTGCATATTGTTTAGTTAATCTTCAAAAAAACCTTGTGAAATTATTTTTGTAGTTGCTTAGTTATTTTTAGTTATGTACAAGTCTTTACAATCCCATTTAGTGTTTTCTTGGCAAGGATGCTGGAGTGGTTTGCCATTTTTTTCTTCAACTCATTTTAGAGATGAGGAAACTGAGGCAGAGTTAAGTGACTTGTCCAAGGCCATGCAGCTGATAAGTTTGAGACCAGATTTGAACTCAGGAGTACAAATCTTCCTGACTTCAGACCCAGCACTCTATCCACCATGCTACCTCCTGTCCTGTGAGATTATACTTTTCGGTTTTCAGTGTAGTCAATAAACAAAACCATTTTTACTTCAGTCAAAGAAGAAGATAATAAACAGCTCACATTTATATAGTACTCTAATGTTTGCAAAGTGCTTTACAAATATCTTTTTATTATTTTACTTTTTATCTTTACAACATTGCTGGAAAGTAGATACCATTATTATCATCCCCATCTTACAGATAGGGAGCTGAGGCAGATAGTGGTTAAATGAATTGCCCAGGGTCATACCACTGGGAAGTCTCTGAAGCTAGTTTTGAACTCAGGTCTTTCTGAGTCCAGTTCCAGCCTTCTCTTTACTGTGATGTGCACACACACACACACACACACACACACACACAAAATCTCCTGAATTCTAAAGTCCACCTACTTCATAAGTAGGGACTCTCCATTTATTCATGGAGCTCAATGTCCTGCCACCTACATGAGGGTCAGGGTAGAGCTGGTGAGAAGGCAGAGAAGAGAGGTTCACTTTCTTTGAGCTCTTGAATTTCTTGCCTCTTTGGTCTCTGCAGTGGCTTTAGGCACTTCTGGCTTCCAGCTTTGAGAGAGAAGATGTGTGATGTGAACTTCACTTGAAATCACTGACATGAGAGCAGCTAGCAGTTCCCGTCATATCCCTATTCCCAGCTTGCTGCATTGAAGACGTGGGGGAATTTCCTCTTTGGGTGAAATCTGGAACTAATTCTCTCAGCTGAGCTGTTACCTTGCTCCCAGGGGAGAGATTCTTCACTTTGTATTGTCTCGTGTGTTGGTGAGTGGTTCCAGTCACTTTCACCTCTCTCTGAAACCCATTTTGGGGTTTGCTTTGCAAAGATAGCAGAGCAGTTTGCCATTTTCTTCAGCTCACTTTACAGATGAGGAAGTGAGACAAACAAGGTTAAGTGACTTACACAAGGTCACATAGCTAGTAAGTGTCTCAGGATAGAGTCAAACTCATGAAGATGAGTTTTTCTGATTCCAACCCCAGTGCTCTATCCACTGAGCCATCAAACTGTCCATTGTCTAATATATACTATTTATATATGTGGATTTTTGTTTTGCCATTGACTTGGATGAGTAGGGTGGTTTGGGTTTGGTTTTTTTTTTTTGATTACTTACTATGTGTGTTTGTTGTGGAACTTATATTTAGTGGGAAAGAAGTTAAACCTTGGATATAAAACTTGAGGTTTTCCTTTCACCCTTAATGAATATGATCAGAAATTTAGCTTGAACCTGAAAGCTCCATCTTCTAGACAACAATATTTAAGGGAAATAGATTTCTAGCCCAGTATCCCAACTCTCTATGGAGAGTGGTATCCAAGCTGCTGACTTTAACCTCCTGCTTCCTCTTCTTGTAGGAAACATAGTCTCCCTCAGGGAAGAATGGAGGGAGAAGAGGCTAGAGATATTTATTCTGCCTCCTTTCAAGGCATGTAAGAACATTCCTATGCTATGTATGTGTGGGATGGCTTTACTACATATGTATGTTGCTATGCAGTCATTTTTCCGTTGTATCTGATTCTTTGTAAGCCCGTTTGAGGTTTTCTTGGCAAAAATACTGAAATGGTTTGTCATTTCCTTCTTGAGCTCATTTTACAGATGAGATAACTGAGGCAAAGAGAGTTAAGTGATTTGCCTAGGGTAACATAGTAAGTGTCTGAAGTTAGTTTCAAAGTCAGGCCTGAATCAAGGCCTAGCCCTCTATTCACTATACCACCTAGCTGCCCCCTACATTTGTGAAATTGCTTTATCACTGAAGAGGCAGCTATCATAAAATAAAATTTATTATATGTTTTTGTGTGCACTGACCATCAAGCAAATCACAATTATTGTTCAGGAGAGGCAGTGTGTTATTTAGTTTTCTGGGAGAATGCAATGAAAGCCTGGTACGCAAGAGCAGAGTAGTGTATTGGAAAGAATGTTGGACCTGAAATGTTGAAAGAATGTTCAAAGATTAGCTCAACAGAGACTGGTTGCAGATTGATCATTTTTTACCTTTAAATTGATACTACCTACTTTGCTGAAAGTTTGCTTTACGAAGTTAAAAAAAAACAGCCTTAGTGTTTTAGAAATGGGAATTCTTATTATTGATCATATGAAGAATTTAATCCAACTTATTCTCTTATCTATCTATCTATCTATCTATCTATCTATCTATCTATCTATCTATCTATTCATTTATTTATTTTGGAGGGTTGGGAGGCAGGGCAGTTGGGTTTAAGTGACTTGTCCAAGGTCAGTTAGTAAGTGTTAAGTGTCTGAGTCCGGATTTGAACCCAGTTCCTCCGGACTCCAGGACCGGTGCTCTATTCACTGTACCACATAGCTGCCCCCAAAAGCGTGTGTACTATATATATATATATATATATATATATATATATATATATATATATATATACACATTTATGAATATATTTATATTGTTATTTACATATAAATATATATTTGCTTATTCTCTTATTTAAAAAGAGCATTTCATTTGTAATCAAGTATCTGACCTCAGACACCTAACAACTGTGTGACCTTGTGCAAGTCACTTAATCCTGATTGCCTCAGTTTCCTCATTTATAAGATTAGCAGGAGAAGGAAATGGCAAACCATTCCAGGATCTTTGCTAAAAAAAAAAAAAAACAAAACCCAAATGCAGTTATGAAGAAGCAGATGTGAATGGAAAAGACTAGTCAACAAATTTGAAATCAAAGAACATAGATTTAAATCCTGGCTCTGCTACATGGGTTATTTCTCTGGTTTCCTTATTGGCAAAATAGAGTTGCATGAAATCATCTCTAAGATTTTTTTCCCTCTAAAGTCTGTGATTCCCTTTGTACGAAATAATGCCATTCCACTAAGGTGACTGGGGAAATTTCTGTGTGGTCATCTCTTCTGACTGGTTATCAGGAGGGCAAGTTACTGGCCTCTTTTAATTGTGGGAACCTTCTCCGTCTTGAAAACAACAAAAAGAACAAAGTAAATGGCTTTTACTCATGTCAAATACCTGGAAACACTTGCCTTTCCATGATCCAAGCCTAAACTGTTCTGTAAGAGAGACAGAAGTGTTGACTCTCATTTCCAAAGGGAAAACAGAATAGCTACTAAAAAAGTTGTCAACAGTGTCAGAATTATAAACCGTAAAATCAAATTCAAGGACATTTTAAAAATTCATGCAATTGAAATCCGTAATAATATTAGGAAGCACACAGGGAAATTAGGCACTCACTCAAGTCCCATTTTGTTATAATAACTTAGGACATAAGCCAACCCCAAATGGCCTGAGCGCCTGTGTAGCATATTCTGTATTCTGGAAGGGAACTTTCCCTTTGGCAGTCACTGGAAGCAGTTCAGTTCCGTCTTAAAGAGTTGGGATGGTTTCCTTCTGCTCCCAGGAGAAGTGTTGTTGAGTCTTCCTTATTTGGATGCCAAGCTCATGAGATTTGCATGAAGCAGTGTATGAGGCTACTGAATTTTAAACTTTGAGTGACAGATGAAAATACAGTGAAGACTTCAAGCCTAGAGAAGGAATAGCATATTACAGGGAAGGGAGCATTCAGTTTATGAATAGGTATTGCAGGCTCTGACAGTCATACAGAAGTTCTGAGGGCTCGACATGAATCCACCTAGACTTTGGCCACATATTGCTTCACTTCTCAATCTCTGAGGTTCAGCCAATTGGGTTTTACTGTTCCTCATACATGGCCCTGCATCTCCTACGTCCCAGCTTTTGTAATAGTTGTTCCTTATGCCTGGAATACATTCTCTCAACTCAACCACCTCTTAGTGTAACACACTTCTAGACCCTTCCCATAATTCCTCTATGCTCACAGGGTTAGTCCGTAGAGGACAGCTACCCCAGGTTATAGGTACTCTGTGGATCTGAGCTTGAAAACTAAAGCTCACAAGCCCCACACTGATAAACTTACCTTTAAAAGTTAGCCATTTGACATAATTAGCTCAAAGTAAAGGCATTTATTGATATATCATAGCATGAAGAGTAGTAAAAATGATTTCCCCATGAATCTGCAGTGTACTTGATAACTTATAGCTGCAAAATTGGTGGAATCATGGGCACACACATATACTGGTAGAGCAGAAGCCATCTCACCAATACTACAGGGTCCTGATATCCTTGTTCTTTTCATAATATGCTCATCTTGAGTTTCCTTGGGTGCAGCATCTCTTCTAAAGATACTCAGTTGGAATCTCTTGTCCTTCTCTCTAGTAAGCATGCTTTTTATTCCTGGGTGATTTGCTCCACTGCCAGATGTCATAGCCAGGGAGAGGAAAGGAAAGAGACATCCCCTTCTATTTCTGGGCTCTAAAAGAGGTTCAGAGAAAAAAAATTAAGAGTAAATTTTACTCAAGCATAGAATTTTTCCTTCATAGCTGCTCTTGGCTAACAGAGAATTCTCTTCTCAACTAATTCTTCTCAGAGTGGCTTTTTCATTAAGGCATCCAGATATCCTTATCCTCAACCAAATGTCCTTAAAACAGTCAATGGCTAATAGCTCTAGAATTCCATTGGCTGTTTGAGGCATCTCTTTGAGTAACTCTTCATATCTCTTAATTTTTTACATGACATAAATAAGCCATTCCAATTTTTATACTCTTATAATCTGAGACTGTGGCTACTAAAAGGCTGAAAAGTGGGAAAAACAATTTTGATTTCTGATTTTTTTTGCTTTTTTTGGAGGGGGGAAGGTAGGGCAATTGGGGTTAAGTGACTTGTCCAAGGTCACATGCCTGTTTATTTTGTGTTAAGTGTCTGAGGGCAGATTTGAATTCAAGCCCTCCTGACTCCAGGGCCGGTGCTCTATTCATTGTGCCACCTAGCCACCCCTCTAATTATTTCCATCTTCCCTTTATACACTAATTTCTTCAAGTGAGTTAAGAAAATTCAACTATTTAGGAGTTCTGTGATTATTCCCTCCCCCACTACATTAGACTTGGTGATTTCCTTGAAGACTCAGTTCCAGTGCCATCTTCTGTGGGAGACCTTTCCTCATCTCCTAGCTGTTAATGCCCACCCCTGAACCTTGCAAAATCACCTTATATCTACCTATTGTATATTTAAGTTCCTTGAAGGCAAGGTCTGTTTTGCTTTTGTCTTTGTGTCTCCATTGCCCCTAGTACAGTGCCTAGTATGCACAGAAGGTTGTTAATAAATGCATATTGAAGAGGTCATTCACTATTCACAAATATTTCTTAGTGGGTCAGTTATATGATAATTCATTCTGAAATTTCATTCAGAGCTTAGCTTACAACAGGCCTACCTGAATTTTGACTTTGAATGAGACAAAGAAGTAAAGGGCAAACATTTATTAAGTTCTTTTTATGTGGCAGACACTGTGCAAGGTGCTGAAAATACGTAGACAAAAATGAAACAGTCCCTATTTTCAGTGGACTTATATTCTGCTGGATACCAAGTACGTGGCATTAGCCACTAGAATGTTTGCTCAGATGTATGTCTGCTTTGTTCCTTTTGCTAAAGTTCTTCTACTAATCAAGAGAGAACTATCTGAAATTGCTATTTCATGGAGGTCACATTGCATTAGGGCACAGGAAAACCCACTAAACTTTGTCTTAGAAGCTGGAGGTTCCAACCTATATCATTAAAAAAAATAAATTGGGGAAAGTAAAACTGATGAAAACCTAAAGCATTATTTGGAAATATATAAAGCGAGAGGAATGGTTGGCTGTAATACCCATCAATAGACTGCTGCTATAGAGCCAGAACAGAAAGCAATGATTAAGACACATTAAATATAGATTAATAAGTCAGGAGACTAAGGGTTGAAATGAATTAGATGAAATAGAAAGGCATCAATGAAGGAACAGTTTCCAAGTCTGACCCATGGAAGATGAAATCATAAGAAATAAGGATCCTCTTTGTGAAAATTAATTGTCCTATCACAATGAAAATTTTCAAGGAAATACGTTAAAAACAGTACAGAATACACTTTCTCTGCATACTTTCCTGCAGTTCATCAATGCTTTTACCATTTACCTAGAACTAGTTATTTGTCATTAATTACCATAGACCTTCTAAGAGTGAGTACTCTGACATCCCAGGACATCTTTCCTTCCTTCCTTCCTTCCTTCCTTCCTTCCTTCCTTCCTTCCTTCCTTCCTTCCTTCCTTCCTTCCTTCCTTCCTTCCTTCCTTCCTTCCTTCCAACTTTTTTGGTTTGAATATTAGAGTTGGTCATTTCAGCAGGTTTCAGAAGGAACTGCTTTATTTGAATCCTTTCTTTCCAATCCTCCAGTCATCTCCCCAACAAAGATACCACCCTTTAGGAAGCAAAGGCTTTGAGGTCACATGTGACCCTCTAGGTCCTCAAGTGAAACCCTTTGAAACTTTTGAATTTTGTTGAAGGGTCTATGGTTCCCCACCCCTGCTTCAGAGTGTTCTGCAAGACAATGAAAGAAGAGACAAAGATAAAACATATACTCATTTAAACCTTTTAACATTTATTCATTCCTTTTGTGTCAGGTGCTATATGTGTGTTGGGGATGGAAAGACAAAATGGAATAGGCCCCACTCTTAGGGAACTTAATCTACCTAATGTCTGTAGAAAGTAAAGACCTCAAATGGTACATTTACTTAGTCTTCTCTTTTTAGGGAATTAAACAGTCATTTTCCAGATCTGAGGAAATCACTGTCTAGCAATAATTTAAGCATCTGAAAAGTATGTTAATTCATTAGGGCCAATAGAAGACAGTGTTTAACAATTGTTCCAGTATTATTCAGCTGAGATCCGGAGGCCCTGAAACAGTTAATATCTCCCAACTACCATTCAATTTGTATTAGGTTGTAAGTTAGCATCTGACATGCAACTTATGAATGCTAATACTATTTAGTAAAATTTGTTTTAAACTGTTATAATTACTTTTGATATTATATTTTCAGATGACTACTTTTCCCCAAGGCTCATTCCAAATATAATTTTCATCGTTATAATAAACCATACTGACCCAATAATTAGCCATTTTATATTTAAGGCATATTTATTAAAATCTATGCTCATTTTTCCACAATATTTTGAACCCAGAACAGTACATCCCACTGCCACACTTTCATCCCCCCAAAACAGTTAACTTTCTAGGAGGGGAAAAAAAGTGTATTTCTGTGAATGTTTGTAACAGGACATGGATGATGAAATTATTCATGTTGGAAAAGGTAAGACAAGCTGTGAAATCTTTGATTTTAATAAAGTCACAACATCATCTTGTTAATATCACTATATTAATTTTGCTGCAAATTACAATAAGACCACACTGCATAGTTGTGCCATTCAAATGACATTTATGAAATGCTCTAATTTAACACAATGACATATATTACATGCATCTTTTACAAGTTATAGCTTGTAATCTTGGAGAGAAATAGACCTAAAACAGCAAAAAATGGATGATGCAATATGAAATTATACCCCTTTGAGAACCAGGATAGCTATAATTGCATTGCTTCCTCTTAAAATCATTCAAGTATGTAACCATCCCTGGGTATAGCGGGAGGTAGGAAACGTCTTTACACTTTTTCTGTTTTGAACATTCAAAGGCTTGAGGATAAATGTATTCCATTCCTCCTATTGCTGTATTTGAACAAGCTTCAGAACTCTGCCTTTTCACACAGTCCTTAGAGATTATGGTGGGGAAGTTTGGAAAACAGTTCTTTAGAAATGTCTTTTTTTGGAGGGGGGGAAAGGAACTACTTAAAAAAAAAAGTCTAATAGACTGAAAAATGACAGACATTGTAGAAGGGGGAATGGCACTTTGGATTTACACCATTGTAGGATCTTTTCTTCTCAAATGAATATTTTGGACAGCTGAGTAAGATGATAAACAGCTGTATCAAAAAACACTTAAATGGAAGGAAGTATTATGATGTACATTATTCACCTGCTACTCTCCAATTCGTGACATTTATATGTAGCAAAAACCACAGCAGATTCATTTATTTATTTTGAAATGGAATGAACATCTTACAAAGGTAGCCTATTGTATTAAACGGCTCTTCTCTTTTCTAGAGGGACCAAGGATTTTTTAGAAAATGAACAGTTCTTCCAAGCCTGAAGATGAAGTGATTCTTAGGCACCAGATCTTAAGAATGAGGAAGCTTCTAGATGACAGGGGACATGTGTTCATAGTTTTCTTTTTATAGTGACTCTCAGAGGTGCAAATGATTGAATATTTAGTGACTCATTTCTTCATGTTGCTGATGAAAATCTACGTCAGGATTTTTTTTTGGTGACTTTGGAAAGTACAGTAAGTCTTTTAGGAAAGAATTGTAATGGTCCAGATCAGGAGTGGGGATAATAAAAGGATTTGTTCTGTGAAGTTTGGATTTAGTCAAATGGTTGCCCTTTGAGGGCCTAGAAGACCACATGTGACCTTGAGGCCACAGGTTCCCCGTCATTGGCCTAGATGTTGCTCTGGTCCCCTTATATTCCAAACACTGCACTTCCCACTGGCCATTGAAACATACGACTGACCTGAGAAAACGAGGAGGAGCAAGAAAGCAATGTAGTATTCCATAAAATAAGTTTATTTGATTTGGTGTACACACTGATAGATGGACTATTAGCAATTACCTAGAACTCATAATGATTAAGTGTCTTAAGGTATTCAATACTTGTTGAGTATATGAAGGAAATTCATACCCACTGACTTTTAAGTAACTGGGAACGCAGCCTGTTTTGTCTTCATTGGAGATAAAATAATATGGAGTCCTGGATTTATAAGAGGAACAATTATATAAAAAATTAATCAAAGCCTTTTGACTAAGTCCCCTTGAAAACATTAATAGTTGTTAGAAGCAGTGAATCCTAGAGCTCTTTTAGCATCTGAAATTGTCTCTTTCAAGCCCAACTTAATTTGACAGTAATTATCTTTTCACCTCTTGTATCTTTAGGCCAATATGCATCCAGCAATTCATGAGCGATGGGGTTCCTGATACATGAGATATGGTTTCCTCTATTTATCTCTTTTAGCTCTGTTTTCAAATGAAATGTTTAATGGCTTAATTTTTCTCATTATACTATGTGTATCTATCTACATATTACCTCTATCTATCTATCTATGTATCTATCTATGTATCTATCTATGTATCTATCTATCTATCTATTTATCTATCTAGCTATCTATCTCTTCCATCACTTTCATTCCACTGGGGCATGCAGTAGGTGCTTAATAAAGGTTGCTTTTGATTGCCATTTTATTCCCAGCTTTTAGTTATTCTGTAGAAGCACAAAACCGCAAGAGATCCTTGAGCCCTGCAATCCCATGTTGGTATAGTAGATAGAGGGCTACATCTTAAGGAAGTTGTAGTTCAGGAAGACTGAAGTTCAAATCTGGCATCAGAACCTTACTATCTGTGTGAACTGGGCAAGTCACTTAACCCTGTTTGCCTCCGTAGCTCATCTACAAAATGAGTCGGAGATGGAAATGAAAACCACTCTGGCGTCTTTGCCAAGAAAACCCCCAAAATGGGGTCAGGAAGAGTCAGACACCTCTGAAACAACTGAACAACTACAAATTGGCCTCAAAGCTCAGCTTAAATACCACCTCCTACATTAGACCTTTCTTACCTTCCCCCCTTGCTAATACCATTCCTCAAATTACCTTATTTTAAAAACATAGTTTGTATATACTTATATGTATACATGTCTCCTATAGAATATAAGCTCCCCTGAGAGTAGGTATTGAATTGTCAGCTCCTAGGGGGTAGAGACAACTGTTCACTTTTCTCTGAGTCCCTAGCACTTAGCACAATGCCTGGTCCGTAGTAGGTACTTAATAAATACTTATTTACTGACAGGTATTGATTTGCTTTTGTCTGCATATCCTTAGTGCCTAGCACCACATAGATACTTCAGTACTTGTTAATTGGTCATTTTGATATGCTTATTATAGTGTTCTGGACTCACAGCCACCCTGGGGAAAAATCACCTGAGATTATGAACAAATTCATCAGTCTCACAAGTTCATATTCATAGCACAGAACTAATATCAACCATCAGACATTACAACCTGGGCAACATACTGTTGGCTTCAAATGCATTTACTGAATCTTATTGGTACTGAGCACAGCACCATAGCGGTTCATAATCAGTGATGCCATGAAAGCAGAATTACTGTGCAAACAATTTTTTATAAGGCTTGCCAACAGAACATGGCATGAAACACCAAACCCAGATCAAAGCTGGCTAGTTAACTGGTGATTATTGCACACCTACTGTATGCAGAGCAGGTAATTAGGTGCTAGAGCTGGCAACCAGCTTTCTATCTGACTGGAAGACTTGAACTTGACAAAGACGTCACATTCAGTGTCTTAAACAAGTTTCATCAGCATCACTAGTGAGCCCCACTTAACACTAAATGCTAAGAGCAGAGAAACCCCACGATCTTGGAATGCAGCCAGTTGAGCAGTTGTAGGAGGGATGCCTTCTGTGTGAAGAGGATTGATGACAGTGGGAGATTAAAGCAGCTGCTGTTCAGTGAGTTGGAGCAAGAGTGGGGCGCTACAAGAGTGTAGAATGGAACAGAAACTTTTCTTGAGGCAATATGGTATACCTATGGAATACTGAAGGGGAAGAAAAAAAAAAGCTGCTAAAGAATCCAGCCGCTGACAGACCACAACAGCATATCCTAAGTCAGAGACCTGATGAGTCTGAAGGGGGGTGATCATGAAGGAAAAAGTCAATGTGCCAAGAAAAACATTCACTACAAACAGCAGCACATGGAAAGTATGGACCATGTACATCTAGTGGGCAAAGGATTCTGAACATAACGTGTACATCTTCAGTGAGATTCTTTTCACTGCATAGGGTGCCGGAGTTGGGAAAATCTAAAATGATTTGTTCTCTAAATCACTTATCCATGTGGACTGAAATGGTCGGAGGAGTCTTCTTAGAGGACTCAAGTCTTCACCTTAGTTTGAATGTAAGGATTCTTAACTCTGGGGTCCGTGAACTTATTTAGAAAAATATTTTGATAACTATATTTCAAGAAAATTGGTTTCTTTTGTAATCATATGTATTTGAATTTTTACACTCAAAAATAGTATTCTGAAAAATTGTCCTTAGACTTTAACAGACTGTCAAAGGAGTATACAAAAGGTGCACAAAAAATCTTAAGAAACTCTGCTTTGAAGGAGGATCAATAAAATTTGACTAGAGAGGCAGGAAAAGCATTTTGTATAGTGGTTATAGCATATGCATGGAGACTGGTATGCTGTGGTAAGGTGAGAGTGAGAATACTATTAAGAAATATTTAGAGGCTTCACACTGGGTAGCGTTAGGACATAAAGTAGAGTTGATGTCAGGATGGGAAGTTTGAGTTTGGTTTTGATAGAAAGGGGAGTCATTGAAGGTTTTTGAACATACAGGAGTGACAAAAAGCTGGGGTACTCAAGATGGATTGGAAAAGAAATTTTAAAAAGTCTTACCACTCCTGTTCTCCTGCTTCCTCTCCCTCCCCAGTTTCAGAAGATAATTCTAGGTTACAGAACACACAGACATACACATATCTATGTACATATGTGTGTATGTATGTTAGACCGGAAGAACATATACCCCCCACCTTTATGTTGCACTTATCAAAGAGTTAAGAATGTCATACAATAATAATGAAAAGTGATTAAGGAAAAAAAGAGTTAACTTGGCCCTATTTAGTTTAAGATCACAATGTGATGTGCCAGAAAGATCATGTAGATACAATATCAGGAGACCTAGGTTTGAGTTATTTCACCTTTTAGTCACGTAACTTGTTCAAATCACTTAACCTCTGTGTTTAAGTTTTCTCATTGGTAAGATGGGGATAGTGGTATTTCCAACATCTAAAAGAAAGCCATTTCTAAAGCCTACATATAGGTTAAACAAATCAACTTTAAAAGTACTAGGTAGGGAAGAAAGACTAGAGAGCAAACATTCTAAAAAAGAATGTTTGCTTTTAGCAAACGGAAACTGTGTGAATGTATAGTATGACTCCACAACCAAAAAAGAATATGTAAGCTTATTGGATAGATTATTATTAAGCTATTTGGACAGATGCCGTGTTTAGAATGGGTCACGTACTTGGTGCCCTGGACCACAGCCTGATTCTAGATTCCTCATAATATAAGACTACAGAACCCTAGTGCTTGAAGGGGTCTCTTAGGCCAGGTAGTCCAAACACTTTATTTCTCAGGAGAGGAAACCTAGACTCAGGGAGGCTAATTAACATGCGCAAAATCAAATAAGTGGCAAACTTCAGAATTCCGGTCTTCTAATTAGGAAAAATATTGACAAACAGTAGAGTGTCCAAGAAAGATGGAGAATAGATGGATGTAAGACCATGCCGTATGAGGATCCACTTAAAAGAAGTAGGACTGGGCGGCTAGGTGGCGCAGTGAATGGAGCACCGGCCCTGGAGTCAGGAGGACCTGAGTTCAAATCCGGCCTCAGACACTTAACACAAAAACTAGCCGTGTGACCTTGGGCAATTCACTTAACCCCAACTGCCCTCCAAAAAGCAAAAAAAAAAAAAAAAAAAAGAAGTAGGACTATTTAGCCCAGAGAAGTCTCAGAGTGGGGGAGGGGGTATCATGATAGTTTCCATATGGAATGATCTTATTCTGCTTGACCCAAGAGAACTGAACTGTGACTCACACAGAGAAGTCACAGAGTAGAAAGTTGACCTAAGAAAAGTGTCTTGACCATTACAGTTGTTGAAAAATAGAATGGAATGATTTAGGGGCTATTGAGTTCGTCCTCTCTAGATGTCTTCAAATGAAAGCCTGAGATATAGTCAAGGGAAATCATGATTAGTTGAAATCTGAAGTCCCATTCAACCCTGACATTGGCGAATTTTGTAATGTTATTAAGTGTAGATGTTTTATGCAGGGAGTGGTGCCATGGGAGATACAAAGGAGTAGACCTAATCAGTGCCCTTGAGAATCTTAATCTAGTCAGAGACACTAACCTTTCATATAAGGAACAAATACTGAAAAGTATGAGATTCTTAATAATCAGATATTCTATTGTATGGCACAGAATACAAGTTCTATAGAATTTTACCAGTAAAGAATGGAGAAATCAGCATAGGTAAAAGTAGTTAGAGTGGGCTTATGTAAGGAGGTTGGAACCTGAACTGTAGGATTTGCTTGATCGGAAATGGAAAGAAGTCATTTTAGATAAGAACAGATTGAGCAAAGTGGAATGAACATGTATGTGGAGAGAGTAATGAAACCATCTTGAATAAAATGGAGGGTTTGCATTGTCAAGTAATACGAAAGGCTAGTTGGTAGAAGGCTTTGAATGACAAACTGAAGAACTTGAATTTGATTCTTTAGTAAATGAGGAATCATTGTAAGCATCTGAACATGAAAAATGATTTGCTGATTTTTTTAAAAGGATGGTCAGTCTACAGGATGAATAGGAATAAAAAGACCATTTAGGAGGATATTGCTGTGAGTGAAGCATATAGCGATAAGAACCTCAACTGAGGTAGTGACTGTAGGGATGGAGAGGAGGAAAGCCAATTCTGGGGATTTTGTGAAGGTCTTAGTGATTTGTTAAATACAAGGTGTGAATGACAGAGCAGAATCAACTAAGATTCTGAGCCAAGTGACCTGAAATAGTGGTATAGGGCCAAATGCCATATGGTGCTTATCCTAAACAAGAAAATCATGGACTTGATAGTGTTACCAAAGCCAAAAATATCTGCTCCAACTGTGGACTTTTACGTTCTGTCTCTTGCTAGACCAGTGCTAGGAAAAAGGCATCAAGTTAAAAGGTGGACATAACATTTCTTTTGAAAAAGGATATTGGAAGCTAGTTCTATACTGGGAATATAGGACCTAGAATGATGACATTCTTTGCACATTTCCCTTTCCTGTACTTTACTTGTTTGTCCTAATACAACCAAACTAATCCTAACTATATTTTTAGAAAAAAATATGGAAAATGAGGTTTTAAAAATTAATTAGGAGAGAGAGATATCTCTTGCATCTTTCAAAGTATCATATAATTTTGATATGTATTTGGGAAGTACTTTATTAGATAACTTTTGAGGCAGTATTTTGTTTTACTAAATCAAATGTTTTTTTTTTAAATCATTGTCAAACAATAAGCAAAATGGGACCTTTAATTCTCTTTAAATTTTGGTCAGTTACATCATTGTAAAGATGTGATCTGCTATAGAATATAATTTGAAGAAGATTTTTGTTCCCTTCTACTATCATAAAGGATATTCTCTATGTGCATATAGATCATATAAACAATATACATTCATATGGACACAGAGTTGGGAAAGTAGACATAAGTTAGTAATTATTGATAGAGTTGTTTATTTCTCTTGGCTTCTTTTTTGTAGTAAAACAAAGAAATTAGACTAGATGACATACAAGATGTGGTAAAATTTCTAAATCTCACGAGTGCTCCTGTTTTCAGCATTCCATACTTATTCCTGCTTGCTGTTACTTATGGTAAATCGACTGACTTGAATGCCTTTTTTTTTTTGCTTTTTGGAGGGCAGTTGGGGTTAAGTGACTTGCCCAAGGTCACACGGCTAGTTTTTGTGTTAAGTGTCTGAGGCCGGATTTGAACTCAGGTACTCCTGACTCCAGGGCCGGTGCTCTATTCACTCTGCCACCTAGCCACCCTTGAATGCCTTTCTTAATGCACCTTAACTTATTCCTCTCCTATCCATCCTTCAGGGTTCCTTCAGATCCCTCCTCCTCCATGTAGTCTGCATTGATTTATCCCTCACTCAGAAATTACATAGAGCTGATTGGTTTGCCATTTGGTTTTTTTTTTCCGAACTTTCTGCACTTTGCCTCAGTTGTTCTGGTACCTGGGGCTTCCTCACCCAGAAACATTTACCAACACCTGACACCTTCTTACCCTTCAACATTGTTCCCCTACGCTGGTCCATTTCGTGAGTTTTTCTTACGGCTTGCAATTTGAGGAGGGGCTTAGGTCAGTCATACTTAATTGCCCTCCTAGATTTGCAGACTTTGAAATCATGTCTCTACACAAGTATTTTCTCCCTTCTCCTTCCCCCTCCAGTTTGGCTCCGTTTTGTGTATTGTCTCCTTCTGTAAGAGTGTAAGCTCTATGAGGACAGACACTATCTTAATTTTTCCTTGTGCTTCTATCCCCAGTGCTTAACACAGTGCTTAGCATTCAGTAGATGTAACCTACTACGTAAACATTTAATTAAGGCTTCTTGTCATTCCTTCTTGCCTTTATTGGTTTTTTTATTTTTGGCTTAGTCATGTATTTCCTTATATTTTGATTTAAATGGTTTAATGTTTGCATATATTATTTTCCCACTGTGGTTTTGGGCCTAAGGGCAGGGATAATGTCTTATTCTTCCTTTCATTCCTTCAGCGAATATTTGAGTATCTGCTGTATTCTAAATCTAGACACTATACTTTGTGCTAAGTAGGAAACAAATTGGGGAGAGGCAAGAGATAATAGTGGGGTTACAATGGAATCAAGGCTTGTGAAGATACTTAAATACCAGGCTAGGAATTTGGGGCTTCATTCAGTAGACAACAAGAAACAATTAAAAGATCCTGAGCTAGGAAGTGACTTGATTAGGACTCATAAGGAAGATTAATCTTGTATTTATCTATAGGGTGGGTTGAAGAGGGGAGAGACTGGAGACAGGGAAACAGGCTAGGAGTTTACAGCAATAGTTAGGGTCAAATTCAATAAAAGCCTGAATGAGTGTGTTGGTAGTGGGAATGGAAAGTCAGAAACAGATTAAACACGGGAGGAAGAGAAGGGAGTAGTGTTCATTAAGCATCCTCCATGTGCCAGAAACTTTGCTAAGAACTTTAGAAATCTCATTTGATCCTTAGAATAGCCCTTTGAGTTTGATACTATTATCAACATTTTACAGTTGATGAAATGGAGGAAGGCAGAGGTTAAGTGAATGGTCCAAGGGCACATAGCTAATAAGTGTCTGAGGCTGAATTTAAAATCAGTTCTTCTTTATTCCACACCCAGCACTTTATACATTGTGTATATTTCTTTCATATCACTTATGGTGCTTGTTAAAATGCTTCCATATACTAAAGACAATGTTTAGTTCTCCTAAGAGGGAGCATAGGCTGGTGATGAGATACAAGATTTGGGTATGAACAATCTGGATTCATATCCTGACTTTCTGTCATTTACTGCTATTGTTAGATTCTTGGGTAACAAACAAAATCAAGAGACATATGGTGCCATAGTTGATATAGTACTTATGTTCTGCTATGCACACGGCATTCTTTCTTTTCTTTTTTGTTATTTAAGTTTATGATATGTTTTTGTTTCTTTTCTCAGTTCTGTATGTGTGTTCTGGCCCATGAGTGTAAAATTAAAACACACACACACACACACACACACACACACAACAAAAATCAAAAAAGAGAGAGAAAATGAAGTAGCTGTTGTGACCCTGGGCAACTCAATTGAACTGTTGACCTCAGTTTTCACCTGTAAAATGAGGACAATAATAGCACCCATGTCTTAGAGTTGGCAGCTAGGTGACAAAGTAGATTGAGCTTGGAATCAGGGAGACTCATCTTCATGAGTTCGAATCTGGTCACAGATACTTAAATAACTGTCACTTAACCCTGTTTGCCCTAGTTCTTCATCTATAAAATGAACTAGAGAAGGCAATGGCAGACCATTACAGTATCTTTGCCAAGGAAACCCCCAAATAGGGTCACAGAGTCAGACATGTTTGAAATAACTGAACAACAATAATCTCGTAGGGTTGTTATGAGGATTGAATGAGATATTTGTAAAGCACTTAGCACAGTGCCTGGCACATTGTAGGTATTTTTCCTCTTTCCTTTTCTTCCTTCTCTGTCCTCATCTATTATGAATGATCCTATTTTGAATGAATGAATAAATGAATGAATGTATAAGTGTTCCAAGGAAAGGGGGAGGGGAAACTTGGCTACAGAGTTCCTGAAATAAGAAAAGGGTACACGTATTTTGATGATTTTATTCATCCCTTTTAAATATTTCTTTTCTGCCTTTATGGGGATTTATTTTCTGTTAAAACAGACTTCCAAATCCAATTTAATTTCCGGTACAGACCTACTGTTCCCAATTTTTGAATCTCCTTTCCAGATTCTTGCTTTGTTTGGCAACATCGACATTACCTCATTGGCTTTTAGTGAGTTTTGTGAGAAGATGTAATCTATAGAACATTAGATTTTCCCTACTGCCAGCCAAATGAGTGCTTAGGAAGACATATATTTATATTCCTGCTGTTTTAAAAGTGTGGCTTCACATTACTTAAAATATAGTATCCATAATATAGAGAAGCCCCTATAAATTTTAACTTTTGCTACTTAATTTATAAATTTTGAAATCATGTTCAATAATTTCTCTAAGTACAAGGATCTTGTTCCCGTCCAGAAGATATAAGCATTATTTGGTGCCTTAAATTCATCAGAAAATAAATTAGTACATGGGAAAGGTGAGAAAGTAAACCATTCTAATTTTTGTGGCATCTTACTATTCATTAAACCATGTAAGATCCTCACAGAAGTAATTTTCAACCGGAAATTTTATTCCATAATCCATTATATGCTCCAGGAATTAGAATGTGATCCACTTATATGAAGTGAAAATAGCACACGGGGCTTTTGTAGCAAAGAAAAAAGCATATGAAAAAATTATGGTGTGGTAACAAGATTTGGTAGTCATAGAAAATACCCCTTCATATTTATTAAACACCTATTATATGTATTATGGTAGGCATTGGGTATACATAGATAAATGAAAATAGACAAATAAAAAACTATAATAAACCTATAATAAAAATTAGGAAATGACATATGCCTAGGTGATACATATATGATATGTATGATGGTACAGATATTATAGATGATACATTCACATAGGTAGAGATTCCTCTTCACTTAGTTCCTTCAAATAACCTAATGGTTTCAGTTGATTTTTCAGGTGTAACACTTTACATTTATATTTATTAATTTTAATCTTATTTTACTTGAGCTTTATTTTAGTTCAATGATTCTCAATCTGTGGGTTGTGACCTCTTTGGGGGTTGAACGACCATTTCACAGGGGTCACCTAAGACCATCAGAAAACACATATTTCCGATGGCCTTAGGAACAGAGACATGGCTCCTCTATCTGGCCCCAGGTGGGTCTGCCCAGATGCAAATATGCCCACATACTAGTATTAAAGGGTCATGGCATTAGGAAGGTTGAGAACCCCTGTTCTAGTTTATAGATTTTTTTTTAGCATGTTACTTTCAGCTCCTCTACCACCCCAGATTTTGTGTCATCTGCAAATTTCATATGTATATCATCTAAGTCTTGATTCAAATTCATAGTTTATTGGATGGAGAATTGTAAGAGGCCTCGGAGATAATTTATTCCCTTGCTCTTGTTTTTTGCAGATGAAAAAATCAAAATCCTGAGGGGATCGAGTGACTTGCTAGCTAATTTTTTAATTTGTAGTTTGGATCTCTATCATGCTTCTCCCAGTAGCCATTCCTGGACTTCTCTTTATCCTATTCCATTTTCATCTTCTTAGCAAATGACTCAGACTCCTACTCTAAAGAGAAAATCAAGGCCATCTCTTGAAAGTTCCTTAATCTTTCCTACCCCTACATTTCCAGATAAATCTACAACTTTACTCATCTCTTCCTTTTCTTCAGTGTCTGAGAAAGTCATTCCTCTGACAAAGACCAGCCTCTAATTATACCCTCAATTCTACCCCCTTCCTTCTCCAGTTAAAGCATGCTTCTTCATTCCTTCTTCCTTTCTCATTTTTCAGTTTGTTTTTACCTACTGACTCTTTCCTTACTACTAAACAGTTAGGTCTCCCTCATCTTTTAAAATATTTTGGCTTTATGCTACCGTCCCCTCAAACTATTGTCATATATTTCTCTAACACTGCTTAGTCACTGGGGTCAACTGCTTTCACTAATCTTTTACTGCTTCATTACCCACTCCACAATCAGGTGTAATTTGACTTACATTTCTACCAACTTTATGTGAAATTTCTCTGTCAAACATCACCTATAATTTCTTAGCTGCTCAACCCAATGGTCTTTTCTCAATCCTAATGTTTCTTGACCTCTCTTCACTATTCAACGTTGTCCTTCATTGTCCAACATTGTCCCTCAACATCTCCTTCTCCCAGACTACCTTTACTCTCTTGGCGTCCATGAGACTGCTCTCTTCTGGTTTTCCTCTTAACTGAATACCTATTCATTTTCATTCTTTCTTTCTTTGTTCATCACAAGTTTACTGATTGAATGTAAACATAAAATAAAAACATAAATACCAGGCACTGAACAGAATTCTGAGGATATAAACACAAAAAAGTTAGTTCCTGCCCTGAAGGAACTAACATCTGAATTGAGGAAGAAAACAAAACATATGGGAATGATGGTTTGAAAGCATTTTTCAGCCTGAGATGTAACATTCAAGGAGAAGGGAGTGACAGGGCAATTGATTTCACTGATTATGGGTGTCTTTAATACTCTATCCTTAGCCTTTTCTTTTTTCTTTATTTTTTAAATTACTTTCTCTTGGTGATGTCATTTATTACCATGGGTTCAATGATTATTTTTTATGCAGATGACACCTGAATCTTGATATACATCATTAATGTTGCTCCTGAATTCCTGGCCCCTGTCATCAGCTGCCTATCAGGCATTGCTTGAATGTTCTATTGATACTATACATTCAACATATCCTCATCATCTTCCTCCTCCAACTGTTGCTATTTTTGATATGAGTACCAGCATCCTCTCAATCCTTTAGGTTTGTCATATTTGATTCTTACCTTTTCCTCCCTCATACCACCATATCCAGTTAAATATGAAGTCCTTTCTTTTCTAACACTAGACATCTTCAGCTTATATACATTTCTCTTTACTTATAGTTACCATGAGTGGCAATAATTTCTCAGTTGGACTTCTAACTCACTTGGACTTGCCTTTCAACTGCTTTTCATTCATTTTCTTTTCTGTCTATTATTTCAAACAGTTGCTGAAAGAATTTTCCCAAGTATAGGTTTGATCATGTCACTCCTTTGCTCACAAATCTTCAAGAACTTCTTTGTGTTTATAGTATAAAACACAGGTGTGCCATCTCAGAGTTCTCTTTCTTGCTTGATTTTTCCATTGCTCCATTTTGTAAACACTAAGTTCACCATGATTACAACTGCAATTTTTTTCTCATTTCTAACTCCTGGAATATCCATCTTCCTAAGATCAGTTCAGGTGAAGACTCAGTGAAGCCTCCTGTGATCTCACCAGGTGATAGTACTGACTCTTTCCTTAAATGATCTTATTATCTTTTTTTTTACTTATCTCTGTGTACACTTATTCCCTCCAATAGAACTTAAGCTTCTTGCTGGTAGAGCCTATTTTATTTTTGCCATCATGCCCACAAAGTCTAGCCCAATGCTTTACTTAACAATAAGTGTTTAATCAAATTTGTTGAGTTAAATTGTGTTACCCAAGGTCATTACACAGTTAAATTTTAGAAGTGAAATTTTTACTTAATCTGGAAGACAGAATGTCTTTAGATACTCTCTATTCTTTTTCCCCCTCCAAAGCTGTTGAATTTGAGATATTTAAGACATATGTGCAGAAATGTCCAACAGATCATATATGCCAAGGATGGAGCTGAACATACAGGTTTTGGAGACCTCCTCTTCAGTTCCCATAATTCAGATAAAGGAAGTGATTGAGATTACTAAATAAAGGAGTGCAGAGAGAGAAAATAAAGAAGAGCACTTATGATAAAGCCTTGAGGGGGTGCCCAACTCAGGGAAAAGAAGCAAAGAAAGAACCCAACAAAGAAGATTTTAAAAAACAAATTAGTTAGAAATGCAAAAAGAGAAACTCAAGAGAGTGTCATAAAATTTAAGGGAGGAGAAGGTTGCTAAAGAAATGCTTTGGAAAGGTCAATGAGCATAAGCACTCATAAGGGACCATGGATTAGGCAGTTAGAAGGCGATTAGCAAATTGGAGGGAGAAACTTAGGCAAAGTGATGGGGGAAGAAGTCAGTTTGTAGGAGGCTGAGGTGAATATTGAGGAAATGGAGGCAGTGAATGAAGACTACTTTTTCATGAAGATTGATAGAAAGAGCGGAGAAAATAGAACATGATATTTTGAGGGAGTAGAAAGGCACGGGGAAGATATTTTTAGGAGAGAAGTAAGTTTCATGTCTTTTGGTAGATGGGAAAAATACATTAAAGAGGGGGATTATTGCAGATAAGAGGGAGGAATGATTGATAGAATAAGGTACTGGAGGGGACAGGATCAAAAACACAGGGAAAAAGATATTAACTTTGTCAGAGAAGTTGATCAATTAATTGTATGGAACTAGATGGCAATAAGACAGAGTAGAAGAGGTTTCCAGATATGGAGGAAGAGTAACACAAATCTTTTCAGCAAAGAAGAAGGCAAAGTCATTTGCTGAGGGGGTGGGAGATAGAGGTCTTGTATAGAACTTTAGAAGAGAGGAAATGATCTTAAATAATCACTGTGGTGAATGTGGTAGGGACTCAATAAAAGATAAATGATGGGGTTATTGTGAATAGTAGTGAATGCCAGTTGAGGTTATAGACTATAAATTTGTCACACATTCTGTTTGGTATGTTTCATGACCTCCTCAGGCAGCACTCTGCTAAATGGGAGAAGGTGAATGATAGAAATTATCCAGGCTTGGGGATTATAAGGTATGTACAATATGTCTATACAGGTACTAGTACAGACAGGACATGTGCAATACAAAGTCAAGGTGGGGAAGGGTTGGAGTTCAAAGGTGAGAGAAAGTATATCTTTGAAAGACCAACTTTAAATTCCAGACTGAAAGGTGGAAATGGAATTTAAAAAAAGACTGGAAAAGAGGGAAAGACCAAGGGATGAGAGATTATGGTGAGGTACAAGATTAGGTTCTAGAAGACTTATGGTATAGGGAAGGTAGAATAACCAAAATTGTAGGCATATGGGGAAAGGCAGGTAGATTTGGAGTAAAGAGGACCTGCATTTGAATTCTGGTTCTGCCCCTATCTCCAAGAGCTATAGCAAATCATTTAGCCTCTTTGAGATTCAACTTTTTCATCTGTTTTAGGGTCATCTGTAACAGCAAGCACCTTAGCATACCCAGGATGACCTGCTAGGCCAGGTTCTTTGATCTGCTTTTCTAGGAAAGACTGCTCAAAAAGGGGTTAACCATCCTATTTTAATTACATTCACTAGTTCAGAGGAAACTTCAGTACCCTGAACCTCAGAGAAAATATAAGCAGAGAAGTTAGCACAAAGACCAACAGACAGGCCTCTGAGAGCGTGAATCAAAGCAATATTGCTATATACTTTACATACACCATTGGATCAAGAGAGCCTTTACATCTAAGCAATTGGGGGGCTCTGAATATATACCTACTTGGAGTCTGGACCAGGAAATAAAACGGCCCTCATCAGTGAACCCCCAAAGCAAAATACCAACTTATAGTATATATACACTTCTCAGAGGCAGAAGGCATCACAACCCTCTTGACTCAATGCCTCATTAGCTTAGTGCCAAAAGATGTGAAAGCCTTCCTACAAGCAAGCTTCCTCTAAGCAAGTTTCTCTTTAAGCAAGTTCCTCCCCCAGTGGACTCTATGTGATTCAAAATGTATCACAACTGGGCATATAGACCTGTTAATGGGGAGGGGGAGAAATCTTCCTATTTCATTAACATTATACCGTACTAGGCTAGACATCTTTTAAAGTCCTTTCCAAATCAAAATCCATGATGCTAAGATCTTGAAGGCTGAGTAGTTGTGTGCAAAACTCTTGATGACAAGTGAACATTTTTTATGGTTCTGAAACATTTAAATCAATGAGGACCTGTGTCCAGGTTCTGAAAATCCCATATATTCAGTGTTTCATAGCAACAAAGGACCTAAAAGTTTTCCAGTCTAACACTTATTTTTCTCATGGGTAAATTGAAGAGTAGAGAGGTTAATTGATTGTACAAGGCGACATAGATATTAATTGGCAAAGCTGAAATTCAAATCTGTATCTTCTGACTTCACATTCGGTGTTCTTTCCATTGCATTGTTACTGAGAAGGAAACACCAGTTAACACCTCTGACCATTTTATTGGTGATTACAATTTGAGAGTATGTTATTACCTTCTCATGACTATGTCATATAGCCCAGTAATGATATCAAAGTGTTACTTCATACTGGTAAACCTTTTCAGTATGATTAAAAAAAAGGGGGGAGTGTCTTAAAATGGGTGTTTATACTGTGAATATAATTGAAATTCTCAGAGACAGCCTTTCTATTCTTTTGATCTTCCATTTAATTCTTTTATTCTTTTGGCCTATTGTGAAGTGTCTGAGTCCTCCTTTCTTGTAATTCTTTGTGTATTTTGTGTCCTTGGAGGGGATGTATCTTCCTTGTGACTGTTTTCGGTAAGTCTTGGAGGTGTGGGGCGGGATGAGAATTTGTGAGTAGCTGCGGAGATGGTTAATGTTGGAGGGGAAGGCAGATGCTGATGAAAAGAGCAGTCTGTATGCCAGTCTTTTCTCAATTTGTGTGTGTTTGATCTTTCTGAGATCCAACGTATGCTGAACAGTAATGAAAGCCAGCAGAGGAAGAAGTAGGACTTGTCTCAGGTCTTATGACCACTTCAGGATAGTATGGTCAATGATATTAAAGTTGTGTCACATAAACAGAAGAGTAAAACAGTATAGTGCAATGGAAGGAGCTCTGGGTTTGGAGTTAAAGGAGCTAAGTTCACATCCCAGCCCTACTATTCTGTGTGCTTTCTGTAGGTAAATTATTTGATCTTACAAAGCCCTGGTTCCCTTACCTATGGAATGAATAGCTTATGCTAGATAATCTCTAATGTCTCAGCTCTAAATCCTCTGTTCCTACATCTAGCATTATTTAGTATACTATGCATCAGGAATAAACAAAGAATCTAGTATTAGATTGTGCTTTTTTCCCTTGAATACAAGCTTTCATATTTTTTCATTCACATAACCCATCAGTACATTTTTTGAGCACACATCCCACTATGTATATATTTATTTTTAAATGATATACAAATATTAGTACATAAACATATTATATATACAATAAAACACACAATCTAGAAATTTTAAAGAATGAGATAAAGATGAAATAAAGAGTATTTAAAATAAATTTAATTTTATTAATGCTACAAAAATTTAAAAAATATTTCAATGAGATCAACATGACCAAATATGTTTCTTGAAAACAAAACCAAACCAAACCTTGGTTTAACACTTTGTTTTACTGTAACTAGAAGGTCTGGTTCTGAGTTCCGTTTTTTACAATACTTGACTCTGCTGTCATAAGTGAAAAAAAAGATATTTCACAAATATATTTAAATGGAAGAAGCTCATTATTGGCTGCATTTGCTCAATCATGATACTCATTTTTCAATCCCACTCACCAATTATGCAAGAACTTTTGTTGAAATTTGGCTAATAAACTTCCATCTTTCTTTGTCTCAGATAGTTTTGCAAATGACTACCTAGACATTGCACATTTGTATTTTTCGCAAATGGTTTGAACACTCTCAGAAGATTTTTAAACAGATTCAAAATTTCTGTTCCCACATTTGGATGTAAGTATGAGATTTTTAAAAGGCTTAATTTTCATGAGCAAAAACTTAGTTTTTAAATGTCTCACTCATCATGATGACTCCATACTATGATTAATATCTAGTGACATAATATAAACTTAAGGCAAAGTTCATCATTAATGAAAATTGATATAATTTATATTAAAAAATTTTGATAATTAAACTTTGGGGGTGACAATTTCTTGACAGATTTCATTGGCGTCTCATTGTTTTTACCTCAAACTGGCTGATGAAGAACTTTACTTATTAGAAGTAAAGATATCGGCTCTGCCATTTTCTTGTTCATTTGCATTGTTCACAGTATTAGTATTATCTTCAACTTGTGATTTCTTTGCAGTAATATTTTAAAGACACATCCAGTTTGTGAAGATTACTTTAAAACTAGATAGTAAATCCATAAAACCACCTAACTGGGTACATGCAAACGATTGGAGTTGAAAGAAGAGAGAACTCAAGTGAAAGTTATATTAGAGAAATCAAACATCACCTTATGTATAGCATTATTGTTGCCTGTCCTTAGTTCTTGAAGAGGAGCATGATTTCATGGAGGTAATGCCATGACACATAAGTGAATTGGATTTAAGTGAGGGAGTGCCGTGCAAAATTACCACCCTCACTCCTCCAGAACTATCTGGTTCCAGTAGCCAGATGTACACATCAAGATGACTGACTAGAGATAGCCCCAGATGAGTTGGAAGACCTTGACATTTTAAAGCTAGGATCTTTAGCACGTCTCAGTTTGACAAAGGCAGCACCCAGTCAGCGATTAAGGCTAGGTTAAAAAAAAATGAGGCAAAGAATGGTCTCTCTAACTTGGTCCGGGAAAAAAAATCAAACTGGAAGGGGAAGATCTTTAGGGTTTCTGGCCAAAACAGAAACAATTCCTATTTACATTTACTCTGAGTCAATCAAGGCCTAAACAATGACCAAGTGTGGTTTGGCCTGGAACCAATTGTTGGTCAATGTAGGAGCCAGAACAGGTAGGATTTGGTTAGGTGGAGAGTCGAGGGCTGTCTATGTGGGAAGCATAGCATCACAGAAAGCCTAGGAGCCAGAATGAACTTGACAAATTTGTGGAATAGTACATGGGAAAATTTAACTATAATATATAATTGGGGAGCATAATGAGAAATATGTGTGGATAGAGAGGGACCCCCCAAAAGGCCATATGAAGGGGATAGTTATTTGGCTTTGTGCCTCCAGAATTTTGCAGTGGGGACACCTAGAAAAGAAATGTTTAAAGATACGAAACTATGTAAGTTCTTTTTACAACAAGGTAACAGAATTGTAGGGTTTACTTGAAACCTGTAAAAAGCAACTATAGAAAAGGGGTTGGTTAAAAAAAATGAAACTAGATTTTCTTTTTATAAGTTTCTTTTTTACCTATGTGGAATGGATGGACCCACTATGAAATCTCATATGTGTGTATGTGTATAAACATACTGCATTTTATTAATGAATTTCTTTATGGAACATCAGATGATGGTAGCTGAAGATACCTCTCTTCTTCCTCCTAACCATACTGGGAGGATAAAATCATATCCTTTATAGGATGGTAAAGGACCATATCCAGAAAATGGATCATACTTGAATGACGAGTATCCAAATCTGGGACTCTAGGACTTACTCATCATTACATTATGTGACATTTGCTTTATAATACCACTCCAATGAACAAGAATATGTGTTAATGTATAATCAAAAGTCATTCAGTTCCCAGTATGCATTTATTTCTTTGTCTTGCATAGAAACATATTCTTTTATTTTTTTGACATATGTATTCAATGCCTTTCATTGACAACACATCATTTTTTCAAGCCATGTTAGTATTATATTTTATATACCTACACAATAAAACAAACATTAAAATTAATCCTCCAAACATTTTTGTCAGTAAACACCAAATTACCTAAACATTTAAAAACAAATGATTAATTTTTTTTTTAGCTTCTGGATGTGAAGTATTGTGAAGAGACTTTTTTTTTTATATCAGTGGTTCATTACATCTTGGACTCCGACACTGATTTTGGAAAGGTTGGTGGTAAAGTGTTAGAACTGGTCTCAGAGTGTGGATGGACCACAAATGGAGACAAATGGAGGCTACATGGCTGAAGAGCGTGCGCATGCATGCATACGTGCATGTGTGTGTGTGTGTGTGTGTGCGTGTGTGTGTGTGTAACGGGGGATAAAGAAGGGAGTAAGGCAGTTTCTAATGCTAGTACATGCTTTAAACTCACTTTGTGCAGAATCTAATAGTGGACACAGTAGGGAGGTCCTTCAGCCTCAGAGGACAATTGGAAAATGAAGACTCCAGGGATCTGGAGAATCCTGTATCTTTTTGGCTCCACTGAAATTCTCCTATTAGATAAGCATTATATAAGTAAAGGAATGAATCAACGGATGATGTCAGAATTGGTTGCATTAAAGTCAAATCAAATTTCATTTCAAATGATTATCAGTGGCCCATTACATATGAGATACTGAGCATACAAAGCTAGATGCAACATAGACCTTTAAAAAAAAGTGTCATATTCTTTTGAGGATGAGAGAAAGCCATAGACACAAAAAACGTGGATTCAAGGAGAGTGTGATAAGTGGAACTGAGAGGTTTAGGAAAAATACTCAGAGGCACAGGAAGATAAAGAGTTGGCTTTTATTGGGGAGAAGGGCTTCACAGAAGAGGTGGCCTTGACAGTAGGGAAGGACTGCAGAGACTGAAAAAGGGACATATCATTCTAACAATTGTTTTACATGATAAAAACTTGCAACGGTAATAGTTAACATTGCAAAATGTTTAAGGTTTACAGAGTGCTTTCTTTGTTCTCAAGGCATTTGGTTTGGTTATTATCTCCCTCATTTTGAAGATGAAGAAAAATGAGGCTCAGAGGACTTAAGTGGGTTTCCTGGGTCACAACTAGTAAGTGTTAAAGTTAAGCTTCAAATCCAGTTTTTAATGACCCAAAGATTAATGTCCTTTGCATGCATAGCTAGGTGGCACAATGGATAGAGCCCTAGGCCTAGAATCAAGAGGACCCCAGTTTAATCCAACCATATATTTACTAATTGTGTGACTCCGGGCAAGTCGCTTTACCTCTTCTACCTCAGTTTGCTTTACTGTAGAATGGTGGTAGTAACTCCCAGGGTTCTTATGAGGATCACAGGAGATAATATTTGCAAAGCCCTTAGCACAGTGGTTCTCAACCTTCCTAATGCTGTGACCTTTAATACTTGTATGTGGGTGTATCTGCATGTGGAGACATGTACCCGCCTAGAGACAGATAGAGGAGCGGTGTCTCTGTTCCTAAAACCATCGGAAATATGTATTTTTCCATGGTTTTAGGCCACCCCCAAAGGGGTCTCAACCCACAGGTTGAGAACCACTGTATCTTAGCACAATGCCTAGCACCTAGTGCATCTTTTAATTCTCTCTCAAATACCACTGATTTATCTATTTTTAAAAATTGAATTAATTGATTTTAACCAAAATCTGAGCCCCATCTGGATGTATTATAAACAAGTGAAATAAATTCAACGTGGTTAAATTGGCACCCAAAGAGGAAGACGAGTCCCGTAAAAACTATGAAAAGAAAAGAGGAAGTGTCAGATCTGATAGAGAATATCTATCTTCAGACACATTAGGAAGATAAATTAGTAAAGATTAGTATTTTAAATATTAACCATCGGGTCTGGAATCAGAAAGACCTGAGTTCAAAGCTGGCCTCTAACACTAGCTATGTGACCCTGGGCAAGTCATTTAATACTGTTTGCCTCAGTTTCCTTATGTGTAAAACTGGAGAAGGAAATGGCAAACCACTCCAATATATGTGCTCAGAAAACCCCAGAAGGAGTCCTGAGGAGTTGAACATGACTGAAATGGCCCAACAACAACAAAAATAATTAACAAAAAGCTTATTTTGAATATTGGGAGAAATGCTTTCTGGTAGGAGGGGCTCTTAGATAATGTAAATAATATCTCCTAAAGATTTTAACCATTGAAAGATATAAATAAAATAAATTCAGATGAAAAATTAGAGCTTTACTCAAAAGGATGGCCCCAAAGAAGATGGAGCTATGGGGGCTGGGTTACCGGTCTCATCCTTCCCATTGCCAGTTTATATAATTCTGGGATATGGTTGCTCTATGTTCCCTTATATACAGCCTAATTCTTAATCCCATGTTGTTTTTCATTATGGATCTCTGAAGTTGTACTCTGGGCTTTATTTTCACTAAATTCTATTTATTCCCTCTGCTTGAGCCTGCTCTTGTGTTTCCAGTCAGGAGGGTAAAAAAACCCCACCTCCTTGCCTTTTTGTCTGTTTTACATTGAAAGTTTTCTCTTTCTCCCTCTCTGTCTTGTATCTAATGAGCGTATTATCTAAAAATAGATAGGTTTATCATTCTACAAAATTTTGTATCTTCTCTAGATCGGAGGCCAGTGTAATTGTAAGAGACATGTGTCTGGCAGACAGTGTAATCAGTGCCAGGATGGATTCTACAATCTACACGAGTTGGCTCCTGATGGCTGCAGTCCCTGTAACTGCAATACCTCTGGGACGGTGGATGGAGATATTACCTGTCACCAAAATTCAGGCCAGTGCAAATGCAAAGGAAATGTTATTGGTATGTGCAATGCAAGAGTTTACAGTCATATCTCTATTACTATCTGGAATAAAATACTCTCCTTGGTTTCTTAACTGAACAGTAAAGTAAATTTCTTTGCTCAAGGCAAACTGAGGGGGGAAAAAACAATTTGAATGAAATTAACTGTCTAAAAATGATTAAATTAATAATTCTATCAAACTACAGCTTGAAGCTTAGTTTAATCAACCCTTTAGAAGTTTCTTTATACTGTAGAGGCATTAGCTTACATGGTTCCATACTAATAAGTCACAGAAAAATATAATTTGCTTACTGCATAGATGTTTCTTTTAGAAAATTAGCACTTTCTCCAAATGGTTTACCCTTAATGAGTTCTAAGCAAATTCGTTTCCATGTTAGTTTCCTTAATAGACCAAAATAAATGGATTTTTTCAAAATATTCTGTGCTACAGGGTCCTTTGTGATAAATCTTTCCATTTTTTTCTATTATATTTCTTTGAACTGTTCCTATGAAATGCAAAATAAGTCAACATAATTCCACAGATCATGTACATTGCTAGGGTTAGTTATCAAGGGCCACATAATTTTAATTTTGTAATTCAGTGCCAAGCTGATTATAATAAACTGCTACCTTCTGTGTTATTTATCATTTTTTTTAATACAAGACATGCTTTTTTGTTTGTTACTCCCAAAGGTATTTTTCAGAAATTAGATTTGATTATAGCAATTTATTACTTCCAACATATTTGAGGGGAACCACAGCCACATAAGGACAAAATTTATCAAGTGCCCAAAATGTACTAGGTACATAATGCAGTTTGAAATGGTGATATATGGGAATATTATGCAAGGAGAGTTTTCTGCTAAAGAAAGTCCTACATTGTAACTGGTCCATACAGGAGTCTTAAAGAAGACCTTTGCTGTTTTGTTATCATTCAAGCCACAAGGCATC
This sequence comes from Pseudocheirus occidentalis, assembly GCA_028646575.1. Lineage (NCBI taxonomy): Eukaryota > Metazoa > Chordata > Mammalia > Diprotodontia > Pseudocheiridae > Pseudocheirus > Pseudocheirus occidentalis. The sequence continues at coordinate 100,072,801 of CM053593.1, read as the reverse complement.
AATGTGTTTTCTAAAACTGACCCTTGTCATGATAACAAAAACATTCCTTGAGGGGTTCAGAGCCTTATATGTTTATAGTTACAACATTTTGAATCTCATTTGCTTCACACGATCTAGATCTGAAACTGATTTTGCATATGGCATGCTTCATATATGAAGTACACCCCGTTTAAAATTAGTTAGCTACCCAAACATTTGACCTTACCAACCACATAAATGGAATGAAGGTTGCCAGGATTACAGATGGATCCGTCTATTTGTAGAAGGATTACATAGGATTCCTTAAAATAACAAGTCCACTTGGTGCTTTGAAAAATAACAATTCAATTTACAACAAACTGAGTTACACAGAACTTTTCAGGAACACATTTATAGCATAAAGTGAGTCTATATATACTTATGTATAGCCATGTATGTATGTAGTTATATATTCTTTGTGTTCGTGAATGGATTCCCAAAGCACTAAATTTGTTTGAATTCTACTTTGTTCTAACATTTTTCAAGGTAAGCATGAAAACCAAGTGAAAGTCCAATCTTCTTCAAAGATTTTTTTACATCAGGAAATCTTTTCTATGTTAATTTCTTGGGACAATGCGTACCAGGGATGGTTAGCTAAGAATGCAGTATTTATCTAGACCTCTTGTATAAACACACTGGTTGACATTTTTACTGCTTTCACAGTTAAACTGGTTGATATTAAGGGGGATGGAGGGGAACAACAAATTATATATCACATTCTTTATTCGTGTGACTAATCAGTATAATTAATGGGATATTGTATAATGCAATACTTTGATTAAAATGATAAACTTGCTTAAAATATATGTATATATATATTTTCCTTATAGTATTAGCAATTTATTAGCAATCTGTTGTCATTTTCACCCTGTTGAAAAGTTAGTATGAGAAAATGTAACTGTGTACTGTATACACTATGGAAAGCAAACTGTTAGAGTTAACACAACTGTTAAATCTTACTAATGATTCTATCACCAGTAAAATACATTAGCACCAATAATTTTATTAAAGTAGGTCATTCATCTAGAATAAAAAGGGAGAAGAATGTGAATTAAATGCCAAGTGTGCTAACTCGCCTGTACTTGTTAACACTGAATGTGATGCCCTGTAGGCCTTCCTCAGTATCGTTAGGAATAGATTACCTGTCAGGAATATGTATGGCATATTCAAATAAGCACTGTGCATATTTTTAAAACTGATATGATATGAATCCATGTAGACCAATTTTAATAGTTCAAAATGAGTCATAATTCTTGTTAACAATACAGTTATTTTTAAAATTTGCAGCAATAGTGGTCCTTTTTTATTTTCCTTATTGAAATTAAATGATATGCCTTAGGTGAGTCATTCATCACTGTTAAAGGAGCTTGCCTTCTATTGGAGTTCTTGAATTTTTATCTATATATATAATGCATTTCCTTCCAGTTTAAGAGATGCTTCTCTACATATAAGTTCCTGAATGTATTTTTGGCTGTTATTTTAGGTCAGACATCTTTCTTTCTTTTTTTTTTATTATAGCCTAAAATAAATGTCTTAATTGATTCAAACACAGGTGATGGTTATATGGTAGATAATTAAAGTCGTCGTTCTCTGAGGATTGTCTTAGTTAAAGTATTTTGCATTTGAGTTTGTCTTTCTCAAATATTTTATTTCATTTTTCCTAGACTCAGAGGACCAGGGTTCAAATCCTGAATGTTGTTTGACACTTCTATGACCTTGACCAAATGACTTACCCTTGTGAGGTTCTAATTTCCTAATCTATAAAATAAGGGATTTGGACCAGATGGGCTATATCAGGTGCCATCCAGTTCCTAAAACTATCCTCATATGGGTTGAAGTATAAATTTTGAAAGCTAAATTTCAGTGGCCTAGGTCAAAGTACAAATAACTTTTTAAAAGCCTATATTTGTTCCTATGAAAAGAACAGCATTTACTTAGTTGTTATGGAGATGTCTTCTGTGCCACATAATTCAGCAAATGGCATGATATTCTCTTGTTCCATGGAAAATATTTTGTTGACTGAAAATGAAAATAAATCATATAATATAAAGTTCATATTAAGATGACAATTTCATTCTCAGTGAGATTTACTCATAAAAATTTTAATTTGAGATGTCTAGAAGCAAGTTTCTTTTTTTCAGGTGTGCAAAAAAGTTACTTGTCCAACCATTTTAGTGAATCTATTTTATTGAATATTAATGTTATGAGGGAAAATAATCCACTTAATAACATAAAATCTTAAATATAAATATTTAAAGTCCTAAATGTAAAATGGACTTTGGAGAGATGCTTCATTTCCTACTGTATTTTTAAATGTCCAAACTGTTAAAGCAGCATTAAGAAACAAACAAGAAATAACTCCTGTGTATACAGGAGAACAAACTTTGCATTAGATATTGAATAATTAATGAAAATTATCATAAAGCACTTGGCAAACATAAAGGTTATAATAATGCTAACAAGTAATATAAGCATTGTATTTTGAGGGTTGTGATGGGTTTGTTTCTGTCTGTAGTCATGCTAGTGAAAGGTGCTCAAAATTGTGTGTCTGCATTAAATATCCCCAGTAGCATTGTTCTTACTCCAGCCATATTGATATCGTATTAAAATGATTTCCTCCTTATTAATTATATTTTAATTCTTAAGGGCTTAAGTGTGATCGTTGCAATTTTGGATTCAAAATACTCCAAAGTTTTAATAAAGATGGATGTGAACCATGTCACTGTAACAGTTATGGGTCAGTGAACAAATTCTGCAACCCTCTCTCTGGACAATGTAAATGTAAAAAAGAAGCCCAAGGCCTCCAGTGTGATGCTTGTGTGGAAAACTTTTATGGATTGGACATCGGTGGCTGTAAGGCATGTAACTGTGACACAGTGGGGACACTCCCTGGTACTTTCTGCGATACCAAGACTGGACAGTGTACTTGTAAACCCAATGTAGGTGGAAGACAGTGCGATGAATGTTTAGATGGTTACCACCGACTACAGCAAAACAATTCCTTCTTCTGTCTACCATGTAATTGTGATAAGGCGGGGACAATAAATGCCTCTCTGCTGTGTGACAAATCAACAGGGCAATGTCCTTGCAAAACTGGTGTCACTGGTCTCCACTGCAATCATTGTGAGCCTCACAGGTACAATCTTACCATTAGCAATCTTCAAGGCTGCCAGATGTGTGAGTGTGACTCCTTGGGAACATTAGCTGGGGCCACTTGTGACCAGATTAGTGGCCAGTGTCCATGTTTGCCTAATCATCAAGGAAGACAATGCAATCAATGTAAACCAGGTAAGAAAGTCACTTGTACTACCTTCCAAAGACTGAGTGATGTCCTTTTTTCCATTATCCCTTGATAACAAGTTTACTCTTTTTCTTTGATATGAAACTACTAGAAATGGCACTACTCTGTACCAATTCTATAACTTAACTGAGTTGGATATAACAGAAAGATCTGGTTACTCAGATTAGCTGGTTTATCTGGGTCTTTTTTATTGCTATGGGTGGACAGAATGCATAAGTCACAGCCAATCCGACTAACTGAATTTTTAAGTCATAGTTTATATGGTCTACTGTAAAAAAAAACCCTATGTAGTAATAAATATCTGGTTAGTAGAAGTGAAAAGAGAAATTTATCTTGCAGAAAAATGCAAAATCAATTTGATTTTTGTGATTAAATTAGAGGTCTGGGGCCTCGAGTCAGGAAGACCTAAGTCATAGCCGTAGACATTTACTAGACGTGTGAACCTGGGCAAGTCACTTAACCTCTGTTTGGCTTAGTTTCCTCATCTGCAAACTGGGAAAATTAATAGCATCTACTTCCCAGGGTTGTTCTGAGGATCCGATGAGTTTACTATAAAACACTCGGCATGCTGCTGGCACAAAGTATTTGCTATATGAGTGGTAGCTATTACCATTACTATTAATTATTATTACTTAACTAATTTACCATGATATGGAGACTTCATAAGCTCTTAATTAGCTATACCAGTAAAGACGGGAAAGCTAAAGATAATAGAACAACAACAAAGAGAGAGCAGTCAGTTTCCTGCTGGAGTTCTGACCTGGACAAAACTCTATTCCTCTGTAACAAGTCAATGAAAAACTGTTTGTGGGGAACTGGGTAACATCTTTAATCATCCTGGTCAGGGGGGCTTCTAAGGGCCGCAGCCCATGGGAAGGCAGCATGATGTAATGCAAAGTCAACTGGATTTAGAATCAGAAACCTTGTGCTCAAACTTCACTTATGCCACTTACCATCTTGTAATTGGGACCAAACCTTTTGACCTCGTTAAGGCCTCTGTTTCTTCACCTGCAAAATATGGCGGTTTAGATCAGATGATAATAATAGCCAACATTTGTATATGGCAGTAAGGTTTTTGGAAATCTTTACGTTTATTCTTTCAGTTGCTATTTAAGGTTCCCTACAATTCTAAATTGATAATCCTATGACCAGAAATTATTTCCTACATTTTTGGAGTATTGGTTAGAAGTTTTCAATCAACTTTATTTTTGTGTGTATGGCCAAGGAACCTTGAGCATTAGTATTCTATCATTTTTTTTTTACTCATAGCCTTGATTGTCGAAGAGAAAATGTTGTATTCTCCTTTTTAGGTATTATGCTATTTTGCCTACATTCTTCTCTCAAAACTGAGAGAGAGAGAGAGAGAGAGAGAGAGAGAGAGAGAGAGAGAGAGAGAGAGACAGAGAGAGACAGAGAGACAGAGACAGAGAGAGAGAGACAGAGAGACAGAGACAGACAGACAGAGAGAGAGAGAGAGAGAGAGAGAGAGAGAGAGAGAGAGAGAGAGGAGAAACATTGTATGTATTTGATATGGTGGTGATACGGGTGAATTTAGCTGATATTCAAGACTTTTCGAAGAAAGTTTTAAGGCTACCACCTGGATTGGTTCTTAGCCAGCCCTATGTCACAAGTCATCTACAGTCTATATATACAGTCTATATATGTCATCTACGTCTATATATACAGTGTCATGTTACAGCTTCTCCTCAGCTATTCCTGTCCTTGGTGAAGAGGTATGCATGATGATTTTTGTTCTCAACCCATGGGAGGAGAGAGGAATAGGGGATTATTGCAGGATGTCCAGCACTCCCTTCTTTCCTTAGTGATATCATAGTTAATAACTGAAACCTTCAGTACTATGGCCTTACCCTTCCATGTAGCTAGGATCATAGGCTCTCAAATTGGAAGGAAACTAGTCATATTGTCTAGCACGTAACTGAGGAGCAGTCTTTTCTACAGTATCTTCTACAGCTGGGTTTCCAGCTTTCACTTGAAGATCTTGGAAAGTCAGATTTGTAACCTTCCAAAGAAGCCAATTTTTCTTTTGGGGAGCCCTGATTGTTGAATAGTTTTTCCTCATACTCAACCAAATTCTCCCTTCATTGCTTCTTGTTCTGCCCTCTAAAGTCAAGTAAAATGGAAACATGTTTTCCCGTATGGCTATTTGATGATGGCTATCATATTTTCCTAAGAATTCTTTTTTTCATGCCACGCATCCTCACTTGTATCATTTAGCACTACTATACAAAGTTTTGAATCCCCTTGTCCTTCTGGTTCCTTTTTTTAGGGATGACCTCCATTCTTTCTTAAAATATAGCACCCCAAACTGAACATAATACTGTAGATATGGTCTGAGTACAAGGGAGACAATAGCTCCTTCATTCTCCATATTATGCAGCATGATTGCATTTAAGCTTCTGGCTGTCACATTAACATAATGATGCATTTTGAATTTAGAGTTCACTAAAACTCCCTGTTCTTTTTCATATGAACTCTTGGAATAACTTCTTTCCTCCATCCTGTACTTGTGCAATTAGTTACTATAATCCAAACATAAAACCTTACATTTATCCCAATTAAATCTTTTATTGTATTTGTTCTTTCTAGATTCTAGAATAATAAGCCCAGTGGGACCTTTTCAGATTTCAATTCTTGCTGTCAATATATTCATGAATCTTCCACATTTTTTCATCCAAGTATTTATTAAACATGGCATTTAAGTTTTCATCAAAGTCATTGATAAAATTGAGGAACATAAGGCCAAGGAGAGAGCCTTGGACTATTATAAAGACCCTTACCAGGGCCCTTTAGTGACTACTCCTTGGATTCAATGGAATTTGTCAAATATCTTGATCATATCTAGTTTGTTTAAGGCATCACCTTGATCTGATGTGACCTATTTTTGATGAGCTCATTTTGACTTGTAATGATCACAGGTTCTCATTGTCAATACCTACAAACCCTTTATTAATGCATTCACAGTTTTTTTTGCTAAGAATTGAGGTTAAAATCACTAATCTATAATTTCAAGAATCCAATTTATTTCCCTTTTCAAAGATCAAGACATTTTGTCTTTCTCCATTTCTTTGACACCTCTTCCATTAGCTATCTTTTTGCAAAGATCAAAATCTTCATTTTCTTTACCAATTTCCAACATTTCTATCTGTCCATTGAACCCTTCTTTGACTAAGAACCCATACTAAGCTCTCCTTTCAGCTATTTACTTATGTTAATAATAGCTAACAGTTTTGTGTTTGCAAAGCACTTTATAGATCTTATTTCAACTATTCCTCACAATGACATTATGAGGTGCCATTTCACGGATGAGGAAAGTGGCTTCTCCAGGAACACACAGATAAAAAATGTCTGAGGCTGGATACTGACTTCGAGTCCAACCCTCTGTCCACTGTACCATTTAGCTGTCTTATGCTAAAAGCACACACGTACACACACACACACACACACACATACACACAGGTTAGCACATAGGATTATAGGTTTTTGGAATTGTAGTTGACTCTAGAGATTTTCCAGTTGAAGCCTCTGATTTTCCCGATGTGAAAACTCAGGCCATGAGATACTTGGTGCCTGCTGTAGGTTACATAGCTAGTTAGATGGAAGAAGTAGAATTAGAAGCCAGGTTGTTCAACTACAAATACAATTTTCTTTCTAGTGTTCTCTAATTTTTTTTAAACCTATTTATTTTAAACCTATTTTCAAACCTACTTAGGTTTGCCTACCTAACTAGATTGAACCTCCTAAGGACTAAATCCATATATTTTATTTCTTTTGTACCCCTTCCACCGACACTTAGTATCATGCTTGTCTCAAACAATAGTCGCAGCTCTTTGAAAGGCCTTTCGGTAGGAGTTATTTGGATAGACAAATTTTTCTACATAACTGTAACTAATAAGATGAACAATAATAGTGGTAATAATAATAACTAGCATGTTTATATCACCTACTTTCTGCCAGGCAATGGGTTAAGTGACTTACCAGTATTGTCGCATTTGATTCTCACAACAACTTTGGGAGGTAGATGCTATTATGGTCCCATTTTTACAGGTGAGGAAACTGAGGGAGACAGCAGTAAAATGACTTTCCCAAGGTCATACAACTAGTAAATGCCTGAGGTCTGATTTGTACTGAAGCAGGTAGGTGACACAGTAACTAGGCCTGGAGTCAGGAAGAACTCAGTTCAGATCTGGCCTCAGACACTTCCTAGATGTGTGACCTCTGGGCAAGCCATTTAACTGCTGTCTGGCTCAGTTTCCTCACCTGTAAAATTGAGGACCATAATAGCACCTGAGTCCCAGGGTTGTTGTGATCATCAAATGGGATATTTTTAAAGTGCTTAGCATAATGCCTGGCCCATGGTAGACACTTAATCCTTATTCCCTTTGACATTGTTGAACACCTCAGAAGAGTTTAGGTTCATCATTATTGCTGTTCTCTTCTCCATTACAGGCAACCACTGCCTTGTGCATTAGCTAGTACATAGATTAATATGACCAAAATAATTGATTAGCTAATGGCCATACTTCTAGTGATGAACTTCTTTGATCTTCGCTAGGATGCTCCTCAGATGACATTCTGGCTATGTGCCTTTGCTGAAAGCAGGTCCATCTGGATAAGACCTATGGCTTAGTCATTACCTCAGCAATATATAAATCTATCAGTGATTGTTGGAGACATCTAAATGGCACAGTGGTTAGAGTCTGATCCTGGAGTCAGGAAGACCTGACTTCAAATTTTGACTCAGATGGTTACTGTTTGTCCATCATACAAATCATTTCACCTCTGCCTCAGTTTCCTTAACTGTAAAATAGTAATAATAAAAACACCCATCTCCTTGGGTTGTTGTGAGGATCAAATGAGAGAACTTTTGTAAAGTAATTAGCACAGTACCCAAATACATAGTAGGTACTTAATAAAACCATATTTCCTTTCTTCCCAGTGACTTTCATAAAATAAAAATAGAATGTTTGATAATAATCCTAGAAACACATTTCTTTTTTTTTGGACAATAATCTTTTTTTAATTTTTTTAACTTTATTTTTATTTTTCTTGTTTACATTATTCATTTTTATTACATTTTTGAATTACAGATTTTCTCCCCATCTTGCCTTTTGAGATTCTTTTTCCATCTGGGAAATTCGACTTTTTAAGACATTCTTCTCCTCATTGGCTTTCTGGGC
>CM053593.1:100025411-100063784 GCA_028646575.1 Pseudocheirus occidentalis | reverse complement strand
CAAAGTTTCACTTTCACTAACGGTCTCTGAGGATTTGAAGATTCCCTTAGGCAGGTGCTTTAGATTTTCTTTGAAGTAAAGACTTGGGAGGCTCACTCCTCCAGGCCACCCTGGGGCCTAGCGTGGCCGTGGCTGCGGTTTTGGGCTGGCGGGGTCTCTGTTCTGCTCTGGTGAGAGCTGCCCCTCTTCCTGCCCGTTAGTCACACCTTGGCAGATGTGGAGATACTGGAGGCAGTAGATTTCTCCTGCAGACTGGCTCCGTGCCCACTCGGCTCAGCTCGGCCAGGCTACTTCCCACCTCCCGGGCCTGGCCATGTTCTCGGCTTCAGGCTGTTCCAGCCTCCATTCCCCTGCTGCCGAACTGCCTTCAGCAAGAGATGTGTTCTCTGAATTTTTGTGTGAGTCTCAGAGTCCTAGGCTTTATCTGGGGTCATATTTTATGGGTGTTTAGGGTGGCGGTGTGGGAGCTGCAGGACCTTGCTGCTTCTGCGCTGCCATCTTGGCTCCACCCCCTGACAATAATTCCTAGAAATACATTTCAAACAATTATTCTTATAATGAGGATTTCAAGGAACCTCAATTGTTATCTGTTCTAAGCCTGGTTAGATCCTATATGAGTAGATATGAGTGCTCTTACACTTTTAAATGTGTATGGGAGGAGCAAAGGAGGAGAAAGAATAAAATTTGGGGGGATAGGGGAGATTAGAAGAAAGGAAGTAGAATCCAAAACTAAAGCTGCAGACATCCTGTCAGCCAGGTCTCGTGCTTAGTCACATTATCTTCTTAGCTTTACCTCCTAAGAGATGAGGCAATGCCCATCATCATTGAGTTCTCTGCCAGAAAGAAGTCATTTTGGAAGGAGGAGAGTCTGACCAACAAAGATGAATAGAAATAATTCTTCTCAGGACCTCTGGTTTTGAGTCAAGAGTGTGATGTTGTTCAGTTGTGTCCAACTCTGTGTGACCCCATTTTGGTTTGTTTGCTTAGGTTGTTTTTTTGGGGGGGTCAAAAATACTAGAGCAATCTGCCATTTCCTTGCCTGGTTCATCTTACAAAAAATGAGGCAAGCAGGGTTATGTGATTTACCAAGGGTCAAGCAATTAGTAAACGTCTAAGGCCAAATCTGAATTCAGGAAGATGATTCGTTCTGACTTTAGGCTTGGTGCAACTACTTTAAGTACGAGTTCAAAAGCAATCCCTTCAATACCATATGGAAATACTTACTGGCTAAAGTTTGGAGAGGCAGGAGTAGGGTATTCTTACACCTTTATCCCTATTCAAGATGTAAAAAAGTATTGCATATTAACTAAGCATTGTGAGAAATAGTGGAACTAAGAGTACAACATAAAATAACAATTATTAAATAGGATATCATAAGGCAAATCAGGGAACTCTGGATATCCTGCAATAGACCTCTATTCCCCTTTCCTCCCATGGGCTGAAAATGCAAATGGTTAAGACTACCTCATCACCAAGAATAGGAGTAGCTAAGGATATCTTGTAGCAAGGCCCTAGATGAAGGTATAGGTTTGGATGATACAGAATACAGGACTGACTGTTGATGGATTCAGGGTGTCTGAGAACTTTCTTCAAAAAGTTGTGGATATCAGATTAATTTTGAGGAATTTGCCTCTTTTTCATAAGAGTGGAGTATAGCTTAATGGTTTCCTGGTTGGAATAACATTCCTACTGTCCTGAAATATTTATTTATAAACCAAAAGCTGAATCTTTCTTTTCTGAGTCTTTCTCTCTTCCATATAAAATAAATCTCTTTTATTATTCTCATCAGTAGTCTTTGATATGCCTACATCTCTCCTAGCATTCACATGTACATACACACAGAGAGAACACAGAGAGGAAGAGGGAGAGGATAAAGGAGTGGGAGTGGGAAAAGGAAAGGGAGAGAGAGACACAGAGAGAGAGACAGACAGACAGACAGAGAGAAAGAGAGAGAGACAGAGAGAGACAGAAAGACAGAGAGACAGAGAGAGAAAGAGAGAGAGACAGAGAGAAAGAGAGACAGAGAGACAGACAGAAAGACAGAGAGACAGAGAGAGAAAGAGAGAGAGACAGAGAGAGAGAAAGAATGAGAGAGAGACAGAGAGACAGAGAGAGATGCTGTTTATTTTCAAGAATTTTAGAACTGAGGTACAAATTCATTCCTTCACACTGCAGATGTATCTTTGATCTTTGGTTTTCTTTGCCCTATTCTCATAGCTTATTGCTCATTGCTACCATTGCTGAGTTTTTATTTCTCTTTTCTCTCATTCTCTCCATTTTTCCTTTCTCATATCTTCTATCTGATGACTTCTCTCACAACTTTCTCTGTCTGAGTAAAAAGGTAGGCTTTTTATAGACATTAATACCTAATAATACAGAACCAGGAGACAGGCTCCTTTCTTTTCATGTGAGCAGAAGCTACTGAATCATTCAATTCCTAAGCAGTGCTAAGATACACATCTAAAAGCTAAAGGGTCCTTGCTCTTAGGGAGCTTACATTCTACTCTGACAAACGTACCTGTTAATAGATAAATAAATTCAGGATATATATGAATGAATCCAAGTGATGGAAGGCAGGGCAAGGCACTAGCTACTGAGGGAATCCCCAAAAGTCATTTTCATGGAGGTGGCACTTGAGTTTTGAAGGCATTCTAAGAGGTAGAACTGAGCAAGGAGAATAGTCCAATCCTTGGAGATAGCCTGTTCAAAGGAACAGAAATAGCAAATGAAGTTGTCTGGTTGGAACACAGATTGAGCGGGAGTGACATGTAATCAGATTGGAAAGTTACGTTGGAACTAGCTCTCTAAGAGCTTTAAATGACAGCATATCTTATATTTTATTCTTGAAGTAATAGGGATGCTTCTTGATCCCTAAGGGACTGACATGGTCAGATCTGAGCTTTATGGAAATCACTTTGGTATTGGTGTGGAAAACGAACTGGATGGGGGATAGAATTAGGAGGCTAGTTCAGTAACACAAGCCATGGATAATAGGGGCTTGAACTAGGGTGGTTGTGGCATAAATGGAGAGAAGAACCTGATTTCCAGCAGATAGAATTAACACAATTTCCCAACTGATTGGATATGGCATGTTGTGTACAATCATCTCTTTGGATCTCATTGGTTGTATTCATTTGCTGCTACGTGTTGAGGATTCTGGAAGACTTGATCAAGTTTTGTTGTAGTAGATACTCAGGAAATACTGGTTAGCTATTGATTGGTGGAATTACAAAAGATAGTTATTAAAGAGAGTCACAGATCAAGGTTGAAAATATTGTCTTGATCACATAGCTTCTATAAATTTCATCTTTGTTTTAAAAAGCAAAGATAGTTTTGTCATTTTAGTTCGTTTCTCTTAATTTTGAGTCTCTTCTGTTTTTAACTTCCAAAATGTTTTTTTTTTTAAATCATATTAATGTCAATTCTCCTACTCTTTAAGGAGTAGAGTTGGGTATTATAAGCCAGTGGTAGGTTACCATCTTTGTCTCTCTTGAGACATTCTGAAAGAAGCACAGTGTCTTTCCTGTTGTAATGAGATTCCTGGGTAGGTATTGGATTTTCCAACACTGCAAGGACATTCCAGGAGGGGCTCATGTTTCAGTTGAGGGATTGTACTGGATGATTAATTACCTCTGGATTCCTTCCTTGCTCTAAGATCTGTGATTTCTTTTATTGTGATTATTAGTGGACCTTTCCTGCCTCACTCCTCAAAAGAGATGGTCTTGGAGCATGAGATGGAGGGGAAATCATGGTATATAATTTCCCAGGATCATTTGGAGAATGAATGATGCTGTGTGGATATGTCTTCATCTTAGTGTGCTTTACAGTAAAAAGGAAAGAATTCTGGAAGGTGTGTTATTGAATTCTGCAGAGTGGGGAAAGGGCAAATTAAGCAGAATGTCTAATACATTCCTTCTTTTACAAAAAAATATAATTTAGTGGTCCATGTATATCTTTTCATACGTGTGTGTTTATGGAATAGTTACCACTGCATTATTCTACCATAGGGATCTCTACTGTGTTTTTTCTTTCTTTTTAAGAAAGTGTTTCTTCCCAATGAAACTTAGATTGAGGGACCCTCTTATCCTGAAGAGCCTTTCCTATAAACAGATATTTCACAGTGGCCAGCTCTGTAGCTGCCACATTAAAATGCATTACCTCAATCTGGGACTTTCATTCTACTTTCCTAAACATATCCTGAATAAATAGATCATTTATTACTGGGAAAACCCTGATTTGGCTATGAGAATTGACTAGAAGACCTATGGAGTCCTTTTTAAGAATTTTAAGAATTGTTTGACTATGTTAGCCTACTACACCTAGATTCCACTCCAGTTTCTTTAAGAAAATTATTAAGGAAGAAGGTGCATATAATGAAACCTCATGTATTATTAACCTAACCTTACTACAACTGCACGAGGAATAGGCTTGGTTCAACTAAAATTTATAGGCAATTTGTTAAAGCAGCAGTGCACATTAGAAGGTACATTAGAGCCACATTGGTTTTAATATGCCATTCAATAACTTGAACAGAGGTTAAAAATGCAGCTTAACCTCCATTAAGTATTTTTAAAATGCTTTAATTTAAAATTATTTGGGGTGTGTGTACATATATGAATATACACATGTACATGTGCTAATAAATATAGTGCTCCAGTCTTTTGCCCCCCCTCTTGGTTTCTTTTCCCAGGGCTGTGTGACCTAGTGACTTTCTGCAGCAGGCACTTAATCAGAGGCCAGGCTGGAAGAGGCAGAAGAATGATGTCAAGGTATCCTGAGCCAGTGACCGACCCTTGTCCTTGAAAACTGAAGTCAAAGAGGGTTTATTGAGGACAGCAGCTTTTGGAATAAAGAAAGGCTAATTGATAACATGTAGATCCTCCTACAAAATCTCTTTCTTGCTGAAACACTTCCTCATGTTTGCGTTTCTTTTGTGTTTCATTTTGCAAATGATGCCATCCTTTCTTTTCTCTCTCTCTTTTAAACAAAGTATCTTATTTCACCAAGAACAAAAATCATATGTGTTTAGTATTGAGCTCATAAATCAAAGCTACTACATCCAAGGTAGTGTTAATAGAATTAGGATTTGACCACTAGTTTCCCATCAAGTAACAATACATCAAAGTAGAAGTCTATGGCTGATCTCCAGTTGTGTGAGGTCACTTTCTAAGTAAGTGAGTTGCTCACATTGGGTACCAGTTTTCAGTCTAAGAGTCATACCAAAGCTACCAGGTAGGAAAGTTGGCATGGAAAGATAGAGAGCTCTTAGACATATCTGTGAGCTTTCTAATCCTTGAATTTAAGAAGTACTCAAGTTGATTGGAAAAAAGGAGCTACTGGAGTCAAGACAAGAGTAGCTTTTTTGCAGAGTAAATTCAAATCTCTGCTGTGCCATAACAAAGGTTCCTAAAAGCCCAGGAAGCAGATGAAAGTTTATAATTCCTAAAGGGGGCTTTCCTTTCCTTTCTCACTTTGAATTTGCTAACAGTATTGATAATCATGTAGAGTTTCAACCATTATGTTAATTCTTGGCTCTCAGCATGATGACCTAGAAGTCAAGAGTCAGAAATTATTTGTCAGTTTTTGTTGTTACTGTCGTTATATTTTTATCATTGTTGTTGCTGAGTCTGATTCTCTGACCACTGAATTAGAGCCTGGGGTGTTATAAACTGGCATAAGGGAGTCTTATGTGGGTTTTAGAAGTAGGTGGTAAAATTTGGCTCCCAGTACAACTGGAGAGTCTAATGGAATATTTTTTTCCCTACATAGCTTTGGAGGGTACATTATTACTCCCTGCAGATTTAGAATAGGAGAATTTAGGTTTGTGATTATTTTGTTTTTATAGCTAAATTAAAGCTGATGTAACATAGTTGTACATTGCTAGTGGCCTATTGGCTGAGTATATTTTTTAAAAAATTTATTTTTTGGATAGAAATAAACCATTGATATGGTTTAGAAAGATGTGGGTTTAGAAATAGTATTCTGTATTTAAACTCTATTTTGTGCCTTCCTTCTTCTTACTTTTTGCATTTTCCTTTACATATGTGAATATATATATTTTATATGTAGTATGTGTACATCATATATATATATACACACGTATATGTTGTGTGTGTTATATATCTATATCTCTCTTTCTCTACATGTAGAAGTCAAATGTCAATAGGTAAGCCCCTCACCTTGATAGAAATCATTGCAGGAAAGTGGTTACAAGAAGGCACTACTAAATTTAAAATAAATTTGTACTTAATAATGGAGAGAATTTTTTAAAAAATTAGACTTAGAAAATTTAAATATTCTCTGTATGGATGAAAAAAAATGGGGGAATTAAGAAGATAAAACAAATGGTCTGGTTAGAAGTTTCATAATGTTGATAACATTAGTCCTTGATTGACTGTGTCATTTATGTCTTCATGCAACTTCATATATGTCCCCTAGCTGGCATAATCCTTAAAGAGAATAGTCTTTATTTAAAATTCTGAACATGAATATTACATACAAAACTAGTTTGCTAACTGGGACCAATCATGTCTTTAGCAAGGTGGTAGAAGTAAAGTCCATATACATCCCTACTCTTTTTGCTTCTAAGCTCCTGTCCATTCTCAAGTCTGGTTTGGGAGTCATTTCTTCTAAATGGCTTATAATTAGTACTTAGCCTCAGATCTGGCCTTCTTTTCTGTAAAAGGCCTAGAGGTTAAACTTGTTTCCCATCTCCCATCTATAAGACCTTGGCATAGCTGAGTTGTTCATAGTCCTCTAGAGGGACATTGCTGGGGAATGGACTCTTCATTTTATGCACAGGACAGGTAGTATGCTGTGCAAATAGCTACTGTAGGAGAGAATACCAGCTGCCTCACTAATCACTGTGAGCTGTATGGCTTCTGCAATAACTGAATCTGGGGCTCCCTTCTAATAAAAACACCACCTTTTTATGATATGGGTGGCTGCTAACTTTAGGTGACTAATTTTTGGTTGTCCACTTGAGATTTGCCTCTCAAGGGACTGAGACTGAGCTTGAACCAAACCTGATGGAATAATAATCATAATGCTTTGATCCCTCTTTGTAGGTGGGTATAGACTAACAGTATAACATGGTGCCAGGTTAATAACATTGTAATGACCACACTTAACAATGTGATACAGGATTGATCTCAAAATGTAACTGAAAACGATGCAGGGATTAGAGTGAGAGGCATGAAACATGGAGCTGATGACATGGACTTGGTTAAGGTTTAGGATAAAGGACAGAAATTAAGGTCAGCTCTCATTAAATTGCAAAAAGGATTTGAAGTTTTAACAGGAGGCAAGGGAAAAGGTTGTTTTCTATAGTTAGAAGTCATAAAAGAAGAGGTAATGGTCTAGAATTAGGTTCACTCACGTAAAAGTAGGAAGTAATAGTTGAGCAGTAAGGTAACTGACTCATCCTAATTAGAACTGTTTAAAAATAGGGCAACTAAAATACTGGTGGGATTAACCTTAATAACCATGCTCCTGGGAGGGGAAGGGGGAATTAACCCTATGGTAAATTCCTATGTAGTCCCTTCTGTGGGTTCTAAGCAGCTCACCCACCTGGTCTCAGATTCCCTGAAAGCTTTCACCTCCACTATACTACTCTGTCTTTTCTCCCAGAGAGCCTTCCTTTCCTACATGTAAAGAGTCTACCTATTTTTCCTGGCCAAACCATCTTTCTCCTTTGCTTTCCAAAATTATGAATAATTCATTAATTCTCCAATGTTTTTTTTGATTGACCCAGCTTTCCTAAAATTCCATACTATCTCAATACCTTTTGCTTAACACTTCTGTGTACTTGTGCCATACATTTTTTGGACTCATTAGCTTGCCTTGGGATATGCTGATGCTGCCAATGTTATGGGCTCACTACCTCTGTAAATCTATTGACTTGTATCCATCAGAAATATTCAATCAGTTAACCATAATATATTAGGTAACCATTATGTGCCAGACTCTGTGCTGGTGATACAAGACAAAAGTGATAAATCGTCCCTGCCTTCGAGAATCATACATTCTGGTGGGGCAGACAACATACATACATAGTATAACCCTAGTTTTGAGAGCCTCTCTCACAGAGATGTGGATAGTTTTATTGTACTCTAATGACAGTAAAACTCTCCAAGTATATGGAGAGGGAGGAACTGAATATTGGGGAGTTTCAGTTTAACTGCTATTCTGGAGAGAGTTAACTGTTGTGGCTGAAGAAAAATTATATGAGGCACAAAGAAAAAGGACCAAGGACAATTTTATGAAAATTGTGAAGTGGGAAGGTATTTTGAGAGAACTGAGTTTAACTTTTATTGTGGAGAAGTTATCTTGAGAAGCAACTTAAGCTACCTTTCTGAGAGAGTTGAACTATGATTCAATATCTGTGGGGGAAGAGTCATCAGTTGCCTATGGTTAAGTTGGTTGCAGAGACAGAGGTGACATCGATGATGACTTTTGCTATAGTTAGTACAGTGTTGAAATGTTAAAATGTCTTTGCATTATCTGTTGTTGTTAATAAACTATAAAGTCAGTAATGCTAATGTTTCTTGAAGTCTTTGAGACTTGAGGTTTCATATTAAAAAAAAGTCAAAGTTTCTGGAAAGAACAGTTTCTTCAGTTTATTTATAGACTGTGTTGGGAACCCAGAGCTAATTGATTAATGAATAAGAGATTGTGACTTTCTATTAATTTATGAGGTATAAAAATGTACCCTTTGATTGCCTTAGAACCCAAGATGAGAGTTGATAAGGGAATGAATCAGTAGCAGTTAGAAAGGGTAAGGGTTTTGTTACTCTTATTAATTGGTGAAGTGAGCTATTAAAGCCCACCTGACTTTAAACCTGTTACTTATTCCTTGCCAAGAAAACCCCAGATGGAGTCATAAAGGGTCAGACATGACTGAAACAACTGAACAACAAAATAATCCAAGTGAATCGTGTTGTGTGCCTAAATTAGGCTGGAAGTTCTGTGAGTTGAAAAGAGACATATACAAGGAATGTTATGGAGGTAGAAATAGCAAGATTTGGTGAATGATTGGATATAAGAGATGAGAGAACGAGAAATTGAGTGACATTGAACTTGGGCAACCTGAAAGCTGGTATTTTGGACAGAAACAGGAAAGTTCTAAAGAGAGATCAATTTTAGGAAAAATCAGCCGTTTAATTCAGCATTTATTAAGTGCTTGCTGTGTGCCAGTAACTATACTAAATGTGGGGGAGTATGAAGAAAGGCAAAAGATAGTCCCCGCTCCCATGGAGCTCACAGTCTAATGGGGGTAGACAGCATGCTAACAACTATGTGCTTACAAAATACATAGAGGATAAGTTTGGCAAGAATAGTCTCAGAGGAAAGGCATTAGATTGAAGGTGGATTGGGAGTCTTCTTGTAGAAGGTGAGCTTTTAGTTGAGACTTGGAGGTCAGGGAAACCAGGAGATTGAGATGAGAAGGAAGAGAATTCTAGGCATGGAAGACAGCTAAGAAAACTACATGGAGTTTGGAAATGTAGTGTCTTATATGAGGAATAGTAAGGAGGCCAGCAGCACTGAATTACAGAGTATATTTGGGGGTAGGGGAGGAATAAGGTGTAAGAATATTGGAAAAGTAGGGAGAAAACAGATTATGAAGGGGTTTGAACACCAATGACCACAGATGATTTTATGTTTAATCCTGGAGGTAATAGGGAGTCACTGAAATATATTGAATAATGGAATGACATGGTCAGAATTGTGCTTTGGAGAGATCAGTTTGACAACTGAGTGGAGGATGGACTTGAATGAGCTGCCTTTGAAATGTCCAATTGACATTTGGTAATATGGGTCTAAAGCTCAGGGGAGAAACAAGGGCTGCATAGATAAATCTGGGAGTGATTAGCAAGCATATAGATCATAATTGAGCTGCAGAGAGCCAATGAAGTCATCAAATGGGAGAGTCTTGGGAACACCACACAGTTGGAGAGAATGGATTGGATGCAAATCTAGCCAAAGAGACTGAAAACTACAGATGAACAAGAGGTGTGAATGAAGACATGAAAACTCAAGAGTATTCAGAAAGAGATAGCCCACAGTGTCCTACTACAGAGAGATCAAGAAGAAAGGTTATAGAAAAGTCATTCAATTTTAAATTGAAATCTATTTTGAATAGCACGGTTCTGGTTGAACAATGGAATTGGAAGTCAAAATACAGAGGATATAGAACAGTATTAGAGATTAAAAGTAGACACGTAATACAGATAGTTTTTTTTTCCCCAGAAATTTGGCTGAAAGTGAGAGATATAGGTTAATAACTTGTGGGGATGGTAGAATGTAGGGAAAGTTTTCATGTTTTTGTTTTGTCTTAAATTAGAAGATCTGTAAACTCCTTGAGGGCGAGACCTATTTCACTCCTTTGTCTTTGCATCCTTTGAACACCCCACAGTCCATCAATTACTTAACAGTTATTAACCACTACTTTGTGTCAGGCACTATGCTAAGTGCTTGGGATACAAAGAAGCAAAACAAAAATTAGTCCTTGATCTTAAGGAACTCACAATGTAATGGACGAAACCATATGCAAACAGCCATGTACAAACAAGACATATACAGCATAAGTTGGGGATCATTTCCAAAGGGAGGTACTGAAATTAAGGAATATTTGGAAAGGATTTTGAAGATGGTGATACCTTAGCTGAAACTCACAGGAAACCAAAGAAGCCAGGAGGCAGAGACGAGGAGGGAAGAGCCTTCCAGGACAGCCAATAAGTTGGGAGATATAATATTATGTGTTTGCAACAGAAAGGAAGTCAGTGTAACTGGATCATATGGTATGTAGAAGAGAATAAGGTATAAGAAAACTGGAAAAGTCAGAAGGGCTCATGTTTCAAAGGAATTTAAAAGCCAAACTGGATTTTTTTACATTTGATCCTGGAGGCAAAAGAAAGCCACTGGAGTTTATTGAATAGTAGGGGGGTGGTACAGTTAGACCTGCACTTTAGGAAGATCAGTTTGACAGCTGAGTAGAGGATAGAGTGGAGGAAGACTTGAAGCAAAAGGCTAACCAGCAGACTATTGAAATAGGCTGAGTATGATGTGAAAAGTTGGAGGTGAACATTTAGGGTTAGAGTCAGAATTATTTAGTGTCAGAGGACGGAGAGAGGGGCTTGCATATGAGAGATGTTATAAAGGAGGAAATGACAGAATTTGACAAATGATTAGATAGATACGGGAGGTGAGAGTGAGGAGTCTAGGATGACACCTAGATTTTGAGCCTGAGTTAACTGGGAGGATGGCTGTATCCTCGGTAGTAATAGGTAAGTGAGGAAGAGGGGAGTTTAAACTAGGAGATTAGAACAATGTCATGAAAGAGACAGGGGGGGGTGGGGGAGAGAGGGAGAGAGGGAGAGAGGAAGGGGGCAGTGGGAGAAGGGAAGAGAGAGAGAGAGAGAGAGACAGAGAGAGAGAGGGAGAGAGAGAGAGAGAGAGAGAGAGTTAACGAGGGCAAGAGAGTGATCAACAGTGTCAAAGGCTGAAGAGAGGTCAAGAAATATGTGGAGTGAAAAAGGGCCATTAGATCGGGCAATTAAGAGATCATTAGTAACTTTGGAGAGAGCAGTTTGCATTGGATGACGAGGTCAGAAGATAGACTGCAAAGAATTAAGAAGAGATTGAGAGAAAAGGAAGAGGAGGCACCTATTGTAGACAGCTTTCTTAAGTAATTTAGTTAAAAAGGGAGGAGAGATATAGGATGGTAGCTTGCAGGGAGAAATTAAATGAGGGGTTTTTGAGGTTGGGGAAGACATAAGAATACTTTTAAACAGTAGGAAAGCAGGCAGTAGACTGGGAATGACTGAAAGTTAATGAGGGAAGGGATACTAGAAGGAGCAATCTGCTTTAGAAGACAGAATTGAAATGGCATCCCTTGTACAGGTAGAGTGGTTTGCCTTGGCAAGGAAAAGGGCCATCTCTTCATGTAAAGCAGGGGATTGTTGCAAAAAGCACTGGAGTAATAAAAGATGAGAAATAGGGGAGAAGAGGGAGCCTCAAAATTTCAGTGAAATATAAGACAAAGCTCTTAGCTGAGAGGGTGGGAGAGGCAAAGCTGTTGGAGGTTTAGAGAAATGAAAAAGTTTGGAAAAACTACTATAGTGAGTGGGAGAGGAAATCATTTATTGTTCAGTTACATCCCACTCTTTGTGACCCTGTGTACCATAACATGTTAATGCTGACCATGGGGTTTTCTTTGTCAAGATACTGGAGTGGTTTGCTATTTCCTTCTCTAGGAGATTAAGGCAAACAAGTTAAATGACTTGTTCACTAGTATATGTCTGAAGCTGGATTTGAACTTAGGTCTTCCTGACTCCAGGTCCAGTGCTCTATCAACCGAGTTACCTAAATGGCCCTGTGAATCAATTAGGGGCAAATAAAAGGATTGTCTTGCTGCAGTGAAGACCTAGATGAAATGATGTGGCATAAACTTGTAATTGGCCCAGTCAGTGCTGTTATGTCATTTTCTCTAGGTTCTTTCAGGTCCTTGTGAGTCCCTGTTGGTAATGGGGACTTCTTGACATACAAAAGGTCCTTGATAAATGTTTGGTATTGATTAATTCCCTTTACACAAAGAACACTATTTTATTACCATACTATTATTTTTAAACAAAGTCAATCATCTTGCACAAAATGAATTTACTCAATACTAATGTCATCTTTTTAAATGAAAAGTTCTACATTTGAATGCAAAAAATATGTTATAAGCAATTTGTGTTTGCAACCAGTCTTTGGTTATTTGTTGGGTCATTTTTAAAAGTCATGTCAAACTCTTTATGACCCCATTTGGGATTTTCTTGGCAAAAATGCTGGAGTGGTTTGCCATTTCCTTCTCCAACTCATTTTACAGATGAGGAAAGATAGTCCTTAATATCAAGGAGCTTACATTCCATATATCTCTGAGGTGTGCTAACAATGGAACTATAGATACATGTATTTAATGTATTTAAATGTCTCAGACTATTGATTACAAATTAACTGTCAATCTTCATCAATGGGAAGGTGTTTACAAATTTCGAGTAGTTCACACTGAAGAAATGGGAGATTCTTACATTCCTCTTATTTCCTTAATAGCATGGGGGAATATAACAGGAGTATAAGATATGATCTCTATTTTTTCAGAGTTTATTATATGGTTAGGGATATAAGACATATTCATATGGAAAAATACTACAATCCAAGGCTATGTATAGTTAGTTCCAAATGAGTGGAATAGACCCCTTGACTTTACTGCTTTCCTTTTACTGGCCACAATTTTCATTTTCAGGCATGCTAACATTTCTAAGAGAGAGTACACAGGGGTTAGGAGAGAATGGAAAATACAGACCAATCAATTTTGCTAATTGTTAGAAGCTATGACAAAATGGTTGGTGTGGGAGAAGGTTGCAACTATGGGCTTAAATGAGGTTTTAGGGTTATCTGTGAATTCCAATTACTCTTTGCTCTTTCCCATTACATAAGTAATTGACAGTTGACTATATATTTATGCCATGTTTGTATTTTTCTGTCCTTTCACCCCACTTAAATGTAAGATTTTTAAGCACAGTGACCATAGTTAACCTAAAATCATTTAATCTCTTCATGTGTTGGTTAGTGCTGGTGCTTAGTATATGTTTATTGTTTACCAGTGTGATGATGGAAGTTAAAATTGTTATCTCTCCTTCACATGATTTTCAGGAAATTGAGGGGGTAAGTGTAAAGTTCATAGAATTTACAGTAGTATTGGAAGGGGCCTTAGAGATGTTTGGTCCAACCCTCTCATTTTACTGATGAGGAAACAGAGAACTAGAGGGGTAAAATGATTTGACTAAGGTGACACAGGTAACAAGTGAAAGAACTAAGATTTGAAATCAGTTTCTAAATCCCTATCTAGTACTCTTTCCAATGTGCCATTCTATGTCCCTATGGGACCAGTGGTTTCCCCTCTTATATTGCTTGATCACACAATCTAATGGCCAACAAAAACAAAGCCAAAAGTCCCCAAACAAATCCCAAACATGAAATTCTGATGATGGTTCTAAATACTTAACAGGATCCTAGGTATGACTGATTTAGTTTGTCCTTCTGGCTTCCAAAAATCATGATCCCCACTTGGGATGCCACAGACATCATAAATATCTTATTGTTGTTTCTGGCTCACAAGCTATCATTGATTTAGTCTTTCTTATGTGATACTCTATTCAGTTGTGAGATAGAACTAGTTGATGGTGTTATTTCTTCATTTAAGGGAAAAAACGGAGCATAACAGTATTTTGAGAGCCAGCCTTGGATTCAAGACAACCCATATTAAATCCTCCCCTTGACACAGGTTCTGAGAGTGCAAAGGGACTTTCTCAACCAAGTAGTTGTGAAAGATTGATCCCTACTATGATTTATCTATCCAGCTTAGGTATTGCTTGAAGACCTCTAAGAAGGAGGAACCATCACAAATATTAGTTATGTGACCATGAATAAGCCACTTAATTTCTCAGTACCCAAGGCAACTCTTTTTAAGATTATAAATTGCTTGAAATCTATGTTGTTATGATCTAAATTGCAGATGAGTTACCAGTCATCATAAGTGGAGAAAGTTTTCATACTGGGAGCTCCCTACACTGATGAAATCGCAATTCTGGACCAATAAAATGGGGGGAGGGAGGATGATGGCACAAAAAAGAAAACAATTTATAATAGTTTGATTTCTTTATTCCTAGGTTTTTATGTTTCTCCAGGCAATAAAACTGGCTGCCTGCCATGCTCATGCCATACAGCTGGTGCAGTTTCTCAGGTCTGTAATAGCCTAACTGGTCAGTGCATTTGCCAAGATGCTTCTATTATTGGACAGAGGTGTGACCATTGCAAGGACCATTATTTTGGGTTTGATCCTCTGGCTGGGAGGTAAACATCTATTAGTTTTAATAATTAAATGTTTCTGATTTAATTATCTTGGCAATTACCTCTGCTTTCTAACTTTGAAATCTTTATTGGCAGCCTCAAAACATTTCCTCTAAAAGGTAAACCTTTCAATTTACTCATGTGCTTATATTTCTGTCTCTTTGACCTCTGCTTCTGATGTTAAATATGTCACAGGGCTCTCTGCATGTTTCCTAAGTCAGTTGCTTTAAAAAATGATTGGTGTTAAATAAGGCTATTTTTTGAAGCTTGGGCTTTCACTGTGAAGTTTTGGTCCCTCTCCCCTCCTTTTACAGAAATTCCCAAATGTCATCCACTTGAACCTCCAACACTCAGAACCATTGGGTATTGAAAGACGGTCACTTCCTATTATCACTATAGGTCCCCTGAACTTATTTCCCATCATCTCATGCTGGCTGCTTTGTGTTTTTTCTGTTTCTCCTTAAGGTTTAAGGTCTAGCAAATGAGCATGCCTGTTTTTTCTACAGTATTATTTTTCACCAAGAAGCTAATTTTTTCAGTTTATAACGTACAGCCTAGAAATAAGCTAAGCATTTTCTGAAATTTCATTAACTCTTTTGAATCTAATACATTTGGTTTCCTCTGCCTTTAAACAGATATTTATACTGTATTAATTTGCACTCGTTTGTGTGCTGTTAAAAAATGTGTCCTTACAGCATTTCTGTGTGTATTAATCTGATTTCCCCCATAAGATTATTAGCTTCTCCAAGGGAGGAAATGTGGCTTCTGTTTCTTTGTTGTTCCCATTCCCATGCAGCTACAAAGATGTTCTGCACCCAGAAGGCTCTTAGTATATGCACACACATATATTGCTGGCTGACTGACTAACCCCTAAATTAGTACATAGTCCACTGCTGATTATTCAAGGATTTGTAGATTATCCAAGCTCTTTTCATCTTCTCATTTCCCTCCTGCTGCCTGCCTTTTGGCCATGCCAATACTCATTAACACCTCCATTAGAGTGTGGACAGGGTAAATACAAACTGAAAATCTAGCTGGTAAATGAGGGAAAATGTATGCCCTCCCTATGGGTAGGAGAAGGTGTTGTGGACACTTGCATTGTTTCTCCAAGACTCAAATCCACATTTTAAATCTTTTTTTTGGCAAGGTGGGGATCAATAATATAGTAGGTGGGGCAGTGAATTTGGAATCAGGAAGGACCTGAGTTTGAATCCCACCTCAGGTATAACTTTGCTGTGTGACCCTAGCAACTCACTTAACCTTTCTGAATCTCAGTTTCCTCATCTATTATGTGAAGATGTTGAACTTGATGACCTCTCAGACCCTTTCTATTTCTCAATTTATGATCTTAAGGGTGTATGATAGGGGGAGTAGAGACAGGAAGAAATGGAAAGGAATTGCGGAGCAGATTGGAATGGTGAGATTACTTTTGAACTCCCCACCATCCCTTTTCAAAACTCCTCCATACTTTACATTTTCACTATGGGAGAAAAATCCATCTCTTATGGCAATCAGAATCAGCAAGGTGAATATATTAGAGATTCCTTTCTCTTCTAAGACTCAGTGCCATGTTGTATCCCCTTGAGCTGAGAAGGCAAATGAAGCTGTTGTCCCCTTATGTCACCAAAGGATAAAAGCATGATTGTGCTTTTGTAAAACTCGATATGTGGAATGTGTGTGCATCTGGAATGACCCCCCTACTCAAGGGTAACTGATGATTTCTGGCGTGTCTTTTCTCTTTAGCACTGATCATCATTACAGAGGAAATTCCTTAGCATGAAAGGTCAATAGGGAATCTGGAAGTATGACCATGAGAAAAGACTCAATTTATTCTTTCTCTTATAGTTGGAAAATGATAAAAATCCGTTTTATCTTTACAGCGTCTTTTTTTTTTTTTCCATTTCTTGAACAATGTGGAAATCTCCCTGATGACTTCTGGTTGTTATTGTACATATGCCATTTACTGTTTCAAAATACTCTTAAGTTTTAGTGCAGAAATAGCTATAAATATGGGGAACTATCAAATATGTGGTTATCTCTTTTGGACTGAGGGAGGAATATCCACATATCTCACGAAATTTATATAGTTACGTAGCAAGAGAAAATTTAGGCGTGAGACATGACTTAAACTCATGTATTGAGTCATTTTATTCTTTTGTTTGGGGGAAAAATCGCATATCCATCTGCCCTTCCCATTGAAGTATGCTGAGCATCCCCTAAAGACCCTCTACTAGTTCTCACAGGTGTCATTTCTTCTTGCTCTTCCTCATGTTCCCTTCACTTTATTCAGTTATGTCTCATGTTTTTCTTTCTGTTCCTTTCTTCTCTATTCCTCTCATGCTCCCTAGAGCCAAAACAAGTTCCTCTTACCCAGTCTGACAAACCACCTGTGTTTTTTTTCTTCAGTAGTTCATTCTTCAAAAGACACCTAACAGGACAACGGGGGAGGGGGAGAGATGCCCACAAACTGATCGAAGAATGAAATTCCCTCCATTTATTTCTGACACATGAAATAAACACAACAAAACCCAGCACAGAAAACAGTGAAGCAAAACGATTGATCCATTGGAAATCAGTTTAATATAAAAGTAAATAGAATTTGACCCTCAAATAATGGAACACAAAAGGAACCATGTTCAGTTCCTTTCCCACAATTATTGAATCATAGTTAAGATTCATATTTAACACACTGAGTTTACTAACACTATCTTCACTTACCCTGTGACAATAATTTTGGTCTTGGATTCTCAGCCTAGCACATAGTAAGTGCTTCCTAAAGGCTTACTGACTAACTAATCACACCTTCCCTGTTTTGTATAATCCAGAAGATTTTCCCCATATACTACTTGTCCATGTCTTACCCTAAACCCCAGACAGGTATGCCATCTCTGTTAGACGTTAGTTTACCACCCGTTAGTCAATAAATGTTTACTAAGCATCTGCTTTATGCTAGGCACTCTGCTAAGTGCTAGAGATAAAAAAAAAAGAGGCAAAAGACAGTTCCTCCCCTAGAAAAGTTCTCAATTTCATTGGGTAATCAATAGCAAACGTGCAAACAAGCTATATTACAGAGTAAATAGAAAATATATAACAAAGAAAAAGCACTAGAATTAAGAGCAGTTGGGAAAGGCTTACTGTACAAGATGGGATATTCACTGGGTCTTGAAAGAAGCCAGGGAGGTCAGTAGGCAGAGATAAACAGACAAGTGCATTCCAGGCATGAAGGACAGCCAGAGAAAATGCCTGCATGTTGTTTTGTCTTATTCCCAATGTCCTCCAGGATTAAATATAAAATTCTCTACTTGTCTGAGAAAGCCCTTCATAACCTGACTTTAAGATCTTCTTACCTCTTACTCATCTCCATGTACTTTACTATCCAGTGGCACTGGCCTTTTCATTGTTCCTTTAACATAATCTCCTGCCTCCATGCATTTTGCCTGGTTGTTCCCCATGGAATTCCCTCCCTCCTTGTCTCTGCCTCCTGGAATTCCTGGTTTCCTTTGTCTCAACTGTAATCTCATATTTTTCAAGAAGCCTTTCTCATACCTCTTTCCTTAATCTTGGTATCTTCCTTCTGAGATTAGTCCCATTTTATGCTGTATATATCTAGTTTGTATGTGGTTGTTTACATGTAGTCTTGACTGTGAGCTCCTTGAAAGTTTAGAGATAATATTTGTTAAAAATGCTTTGCACAGTGCCTGGCACTGGAGTAGATACTGTTGCTAATGCCCACTACCACTACCACTACCACTGCCACTACCACTACCACTACCACTACCACTACACTACCACTACCACTACCATTATCATTATACTACCTTTACTACTACTACTACTACTACTACTACTACTACTACTACTACTACTGTGGCTACTACTGCTACTACTACAGTTACTGCCACCACCACCACTACTACTGCTACTACTACCACCACCACCACCACTACTACTACTACCATCGCTACTACTACCACTACCACGACTGCTACTATGACAGCTACTGCTACCACTACCACTACTAACCACTATTACTACTATTACTACTACTACTACTACTACTACTACTACTACTACTACTACTACTACTACTACTACTACTACTACTGAGAGCAGGGACTGTTTGTCCTTCATATTCTCAGTGATAGGCCTAATTCCTGGCACATAGTAGATATTTGATAAATGTTTATTGATTTGACTTGTTCTTAAATTCCTTATGTTCAAAACTAGTTACTCTGCTTATTACCAGCAGAGTTATATCAGGAATATAATTTTTTCCTTGAATCCTCAATTGAGGACAGCCTGACTCCAGGTTATGCATGGAATCTATAGGACTTACCTCAAACTTTTAGGACTTTAAATCAATCCATAAAACCATAGAATCATCATTAAAGCTTTAAAGGGTGTATAGAGGCAACCTAGTTCAACCTCTTCATTTTGCAGATGTGAAAATTAAAGTCGGGAGAGGAGTAATTTTCCCAAGGTAACATGGGAAATTGGTGACAGAGGATCTAGCATTGTTTCCACTATACTAAAAATAATTATTAAGCACAGTCAGGAACTACTTTGGTGCTAGGGGATACAAAGCTCCAATAAAAACAGTCCCTGCCCTCAAGGCACTAGCATCCCCCTGGGATGAATGCAAAGGAAATGCTGCATATGACCCAAAAAATTTGGGGAGCATTTTTGCCCTTCTTTTTATACATGAACATTTTAATATGACATTTGGTCATGTGTAGAAATGACAAGCATAATTCCAAGTTGTGCTCAGTTGGAATTTTCTGTCAAAACTAGATCACTGAAAGAAGTAAATTAGAATAAAGCAGTCAGAAACATTTCTTGCCAACTTGTCTCTTTTTATAGTATGGTAATAGAAAATATTGGGAAAGAGTCATAGTTTCATTATAAATTTGGGAACTTTTTAATATTCTCAGTTGCTCCCCCCAAAATGTTGAGCATTACACTAGTGTAATGCCCAATACCTTAGTCCATGCCCCTAATAGCACTCTTAGCTGAGATGTATATGAAACCATAGATTCAGAGATAGAAGGGACCTTAGAGGTAATTTAGTAAAATTATAGGAGAGGATTCTGGGAAGATAGTGAAGTAGGTCAGAAAATTCCAAGGTCTCAAGATTTTCCCCCACAAAAGAGTTAAAATAGTACCTTAGGGCAAACAAAGTGTGGGTGGGGATAAATAAGAACAGGGGCATAACTAGGGTCTTCCTGGGACAATTTGAGAAGATCTGAAGAAGAGAAGATCTGAAGAAAAATCCAGGACAAGATTTGGTCCCTTGAAGAGTAAATACCTCCAGGATAGGTTCCACTTTGTAAAGGCAAGTGGCGAGCCTTGGGGTTAGTTGGTCTGAGAGGCTGCCTCTGCCCCAGCAGCAGGAACTTGTACCCTAAGGGATAGGGAGGGGAGTTAGGCATTTGAGCCTGGGAAAATTTAGGGAAACTCTGCTGACAAGGAACATCAGACTCAGCTGCAGGAGTGAGAAGGAACCATCGAATGCCAAATGAGTGCAAAACAAGTGGGGCAGAAAGCCCCTGGCTGAGGGCACTTAAAGGAGGCTGGAAGTTTGGCTTTGACTCCAGACTAGAGGGAAGAACTGAAAGTCTGGGGCAAGAGGCATCATCCCCCATTCCCCAGGGCTAGAGGTGATTACAAAAATTAAGCTATTACCATAAAAAAATGCACAGGCAAAGGAGAAAGAATCCAACCATAGAAAGCTATTATGGTAATAGAGATGACTAAGATTCATCTTCAGAGGAGGATATTGAAGTAAAGAAACCTCCAAAGAGTAATGTCAAATGGTCACCCACCCCAAAAGAATTCATAGAAGATCTTAAAAAAGACTTTAAAACTCAAATGACAAAGATGGAGGAAAAGCTTAAAAAAAAGAGAATAATCCAAGAAAAACAAGAAGGTTATGAATGGAAAGACAACTAATTAGAAAAGGAAATGCAGGATCTTAAGAAAGAAAATGACACCTTGAAAATTAGAATTGGATAAAGTGAAGCCAGTGAAATTATAAGAGATTGAGAAATAATTAAAATATGAATAATAAAAAATAGAAGAAAAAGTAAAATACCCTATTAGAAAAACATCAAATTTGGAGAATAGATCAAGAAGAGAAAATATAAAAATAATTGGACTAACTGAAGTTATAATAAAAAAAAGAATCTTGATTCAATAATACAAGAAATTATTAAATAAAATTGTCCTGAACATTAGAATGGGGGTAGGGTAGTAGAAATGGAAAAATCCATCAATCACCACTTAAAAGAGATCCTATGAGGAAAATTAATAGGAATACTATAGTCAAGTTCCAAAACCTGTAGCTCAAGGGAAAAGTATTTAAAGCATCAAGAAGAAAACAATTTAAATACGATGCTGCCACAATGAGATTCACACAAGACCTATCAGCAGAAACATTACATGATCACAGGTCATGGAACATAATACATCAAAGAGCAAAAGAACTGGGGCTCTGACTAAAAGTATCATACCCAGTAAAATTAAGTATTATTCTGAAGGGAGAAAAATGGACATTTAATAAACTCTCAGATTTACAAGACTTTATTAAAAAAAAGTTCTGAACTCAGAAGATTCGACATGCAAGAACCTAGAGAAATATAAGGTACATAACAAAGACTGATTATAAGGGATCCATAAAGAGAGACTGTTTACTTTTTTTAATACATAAAATCTAAAATGTATATCTAAGATTCTTAATAATAACCAGGTAGCTCATAAGAACGAATGGGGTAAACCTGAGTATGATATTAATTTAAAAAATAAAACCATTTAGGTACAGCTAGAAAGAGTGATTATTTTATACAAATGAGGTGCAAGGGGAAGAATTGATACAGAGGAATTAGATGGTGTAGGAGGGCTAATAGTTCTGGTAACCTACTTTCATAAGGAGTGGGTTTAAGAGGGAACAATCTATGTTTTTACTTAGAAGAATACAAAAGTCTTCTAAATTCAAAAGAGATAGAATGGTAGACATATAGGGAAGGGGGAGAGGACAAGGGAGGGATCTTTAGAGGGGAGAGAGAGGGAATATGTAAAAGGAGGCCATAGAACTGTGTTTAGATTTATGGGAATGGGGGAACAGAGCCAAGATGGTGGCACAGAAGCAGAAAATTCCATAAGGTCCCCCAGCAACCACCTCAAATACCAATAAAACATGACTCTAAATGAATTTTAGAGCTGCAGAACACACAAAGTGACAGAGAGAAACAAATCTTCCACTGATGACAGCCCAGCAGGCCTACAGAAGGGTTCATTGAAGCACTCTGGGAGCAGTGGTCAGTCCTGTGTGAGCCATGCAGTTTTGGCCTCAGCGTGGCCCTGACCAGCAGCAGCCAGAGCAGATTTTAGGAGAGTAAATCACCAGCAGTTGTGGTGGTTTTCAGACCCCTCAACCTATAATTGCAAAAGAGCAAGTAAAAGGTCAGTAGGGAACTCTGTTGGAAAGGAAAGGCGTGGTCTATCCCCTGCCTCCAGGGCTAGAGGTGGTGGAGTCCCTGTAGCTGCTTCCCTGCAAGGCTACCTCCAGAGCTCCTGGTCTGCAGATAAAAGGGGGAGCAAGCAACCATTCAGAGAGTAACTGTTCTTGCTTTATCCTGCTTGGATCTGGATTGCTGTCTTGGGTAAAGGTCCTGGGGTCTGTGGTCAGTGGGCCAGAGGTTGTGGGGGCTGCAGAGAGGGCACCCCCGTAATAGCTCCAGCAGCTGCAAAACTCCAGAAATTTGGGACAAAGCTCTCCTCTCTGGAAGCAGAATTCTATTGTGGCAAAGAGCTCAAAAGTCAAGTGATTGACTGGCTACATGAGTACGCAGAGGAAGCAAAATAAGCAGACTAATCAAACCTCAGATTCCTTTTTTGGGGGACAAAAAGGATCAAAGCATGGAAGGGGAGAAAGACATCAAAGTCAGAACTCCTGCATCAAAAGTTTCCAAGAAAAATATGAAATGGTTATAGGCCATGGAGGAGCTCAAGAAGTTTTTTGAAAATCAACCAAAAGAAGTAGAGGAAAAATTGGGAAGAGAAATGAGAATGATGCAAGAAAATCATGAAAAGAAAGTCAACAACCTGACTGAAGAAAATAACACCTTAAAAAATAGACTAACAGACTAACTCAAATGGCAAAAGAGGCCCAAAAAGCCAATGAGGAGAAGAATGCATTGAAAAGTTGAATTTGCCAGATGGAAATGGAATTTCAAAAGCTCACTAAAGAGAATAATTCCTTCAGAATTAGACTGGAGGAAATGGAAGCTAATGACTTTATGAGAAATCAAGATACTATTAAACAGATACAAACAAATGAAAAAAATAGAAGGCGATGTGAGACATCTCATTGGAAAAGCCACTGACCTGGAAAATGGATCCAGGAGAGATCATTTAAAAATTATTAGACTACCTGAAAGCCATGATCAGAAAAGAACCTATAAATCATCCCTCAAGAAATTCTCAAGGAAAATTGCCATGCTGTTTTAGAACCAGAGGGCAAAGTAGAAATTAAAAGAATTCACTGATCACCTCTTGAAAAAGATTCCAAAAAGAAAACTTTTAGGAATATTACAGCCAAATTCCAGAGTTCCCAGGTCAAGAAGAAAATATTACAAGCAGCCAAGAAGGAAGAATTTTACTATTGTGGAAATACAATCAGGATAACACAAGATCTAGCAGCTTCTACATTAAGGGATCAAAGGGCTTGGCATATGTTATTCCAGAGGTCAAAGGAGCTAGGATTAAAACCAAGAACCACCTACCCAGCAAAATTGAGTATAATGTTTTAGGGGAAAATATGTTCATTAAATGAAATAGAGGACTTTCAAGCATTCTTGATGAAAAAAACCAGAGTTGAGTAGAAACTTTGACATTCAAATACAAGAAACAAGAGAAGCATGAGAAGGTAAACAGGGAAAAGAAATCATTAGGAACTTATTAAAGTTGAGCTATTTACATTCCTACACAAAAAAATTACAATTATAACTAATAAGACTTCTCTATATGAGGATAGTTGAAAGGAATATATAAATATGTATATATGTATATATGTGTATGTATATATATGTATTTGTGTGTTTGTGTATATGTATACATACATATATTTATATAGGAGGGTATATGTGTGTATAAATACATATGTGAGTGCATATATGTGTACATGTGTATATATAAACTGAGGGCACAGGATCAGTTGAATAAGAAGGGATGATATTAAAAAAAATAAAATGAAGTGGCGAGAGAGGAATGTAATGAGAGGAGATAGGGAGAGACACAATAGAGTAAATTATCTCGCAAAAAAGAGGCAAGAGAAAACTGTTATAATGGAGGGGAAGAACAGGAAGCTAAAAGGGAATGGGTCAACCTTATTCTCATTGAATTTGGCTTAAGGAGGGAATAACATACACACTAAATTGGGGATCTTAGCCTACAGAAAAGTAGGAAGGGGATAAGAAGGTGGATGATAGAAGGGAGGGCAAATTTTGGGAGAGGGTAGTTAGAAGTACACACTTTTGAAAAGGGACAGTATTAAAATAGAAAATAGAATAAGTGGGGGGTGTGATAGGATGGAGGGTAATATAGTCAGTCTTTCACAATATATCTACTATGGAAATGTTTTGCATAACCACACATGTACAAACTATATTGAATTGCTTATCTTCCTAGGATGGGTAGATGACTTGAAGAGAAGGGAAAGAATCTGGAAATCAAAGTTTTAAAATCAAATGTTAAAAATAAACTATTATTATTGTTATTGTTGTTTTTACATGCAACTGGGAAATTAGACATACAGGCACTGGGATATAGAAATCAATCTTGCCCTACTAGAAAGTTAGAGGCGGTATGGGGGAGGATATAAGAGAGCAGATTGGAGGAAGGAGATTTCAATAGGATTGCTATTTTGGGATGCTGGGGAGGGGAAAGAGAGGGAAAAACTTTGTAACTCAAAACCTTGTGGTAATGAATGTTGAAAACTAAAAATAAACAAAAAAAAGATTTATGGGAATGGGAGGATGGGAAGGTATCCTTAGAAGGGGGGGGTAGGCAAGCAATAGGAGGGCAAGGTAGTGGGTAGAGAGGAGGCAGGAGGGATTGGCAACAAGAGATATGCACAAACATAAAAACAAAGATCAGAAGTAGAATATGTTTGGGAAATTATAAGTCTATATATGTACTTATAAATTTATAGCTAGAGAGAAACATATCTAAACTTTATTTATTGTAGCCTTCTGTGGGCAGGGTGAGGGAAGGGAAAAATAAAGTGAAAAAAAGTACACAGCAGAGAACAAAAGAAAACTCAGAAGGAAGCAAAGAAAAGATGGACAATTCTCAACCCAACTAGTATTATTTATCATACAGGCTTTCCTGAAATGAAAGTTTTTTGTTACATATTTGGAATCCTCTCTTATATTCTGACATGCACATGACATGCTTTTTTCATTTCTAACTTAGTATTTTAGTTTTAATATTTAAGTTTCTTATGTTTTTGTTTCTTTTCTCCATTCTTTACTTGTGTTCCAGTGCTTGAGTCTAATATAAAAAGTAAAACAATTTAAAAAATTGTACATCTGGAGTTGGGAGGGGACTCAAAGGCCATCTTGTTTAACCATATCATTTTACAGATAGGGAAACTAGATCACAACGAGCTTAAGTGATTTTCCTAAGGTCATACTGACAGTAAATAGGAGAGCCTGGATTCAAATCTGGGTCTGCTGACTTCAAACAGCTCCCCCCACCCTCCCTCCCACCTTATTGCTGTTAGGCTATGATTTGTGCAGCAGAACTTTGAGCTTCCTCTAGGTACCCAGTTTTGTGAAGATTATCTTAATTTATGAACCCTTCAATCAGTTTTGGAGGGTCTTAGGGTTGTTAAGAGTGGAAATTGAGTGTCCATCAGGACTGAAATAAAGCTTTTTGGCAATATTTGAAAAATTGTACCCTTTTGTGTTTGAACATTCCTCTCTTGTGTGTTATTGTCCAATGGAGAATTGGAGACTTCACTGTGTAACATGTGGGCCCTGTCTGATTACACAACAAATGTCTACATGGTGTGAAAAGAGACATTGAGGTGTGCTTAAACTTTTTATACTATATATATATATATATATATATATATGCACATATATATTACATATTTACATATATATTTATATATACTTCATAAACTTTATATACTTTTATAAAAAGTATGTTGCATCCTCTGCATCCTGGGTTTGAATACCAGCCCTTCTGCTTATTGCTTTTGTAACCTTGGTTAAGTCACTTTTTAACTCACTGATCTTTTAAGGTCCCTTTCAGTCAGCTTTTCAGTTAACCAAAGAGTCTTTATTAAGTGTGCCAGGTCCTATATATACCCTAGGGACACAAAGAAAGGCATAACCACAGTGCCTGTCCTCAAAGAGCTAACTTTCTAATGGACTGATATGATTACACACACACATACAACTATACATATATAAGACATATCAGTGTAAATGGGAGGTGATCTCTGAGAGAAAGTATTCCTGTTGGGGGAGACTGGACTCCAGACCTCCTGAAGAAAGTTGGAATTGAGTAGTCTCCAAGGAAGTCAGTTATCTATATGACTTCAGCAAATTGCTTAAGCTCGTTGTGACCTAATTTCCCTATCTGTAAACCAATACGGTTAAACGAGATGGCCTCTGAGTCCCCTCCCAACTTCAGATGTATAATTTTTTTTCAAATTTTCAAATTTTTATTTTAGATTCAAACACCAGAACACAAATAATGAATAGAGAAAAGAAACAAAAGTATATCATAAATCGAAACACCTTTATCCACTGGATGAGGGCCAGAAGGCCTAGCCCACCATGGCTGGAGGGCATGGAATGAGGGAGAAGTGACCTAGAAGATAAAACAGCCAGGGAGGCCTTCTCCTCCTGCTGGTAGCCTTCTACTCATAGGATCTTACCTTCACATATTTAGAGCTGGAAGAGATCTTAGCATCCATCTAATTTAACTTTTTTATTGGGATGAAGAACTGAGAACCAAACAGATTAATTGACTGACCAAAGGTCACTTATAGAGAGTTAAGCAGGAGAACCAGGATTTAATCCCAGGATTTTTGACTCTGAATCCAATGCTTTTTCCTCTCCTTATTTCTATCTTTAAAAACAAAGCTTCTGTCAACAAACTATATTTTTCCAATGCATTTTTTTTCCTAATGGAGGTATTACTCTAATAATAATAAACAGGTTCTGATTCCCTTTCTGTTTGCACACCTGAGTTGGGGGGGAAGAAGAGGAACCTCTTGAGAGAGAAAAATATATGAGATTTGTGGTTTTAAAAACAGAGGCAAATTAACTTTTTTCCCATTTGTATCTCAGGCAACATTGAGTTACATAGGGGTCCGAACAGAGCTATGATGGTCATGATTGCTGGCCAAGATTAGAAATGCTTTACTCCTGTTTTGTTTACTGTAATGAACTGGTCAATAAACATCACAAATTGTTTATCTATATAAATCTTGACAGATTACTGTTTATGAAATCCATTTAGCAACTGAGGTTTTCCCATAAGGATGAAAAATGAAGATTTTAAACAGATTGCGGGAGAAGCTTGAGCCGTACCTAGAGAGTCAATGTAATAAAGGTTTCTTTATATTAATATTACAAAAACCATTTATCCTGGCAAAATCAATATTGCAATTCATCTTAGTTGAGTTTTTCTCTTTCTAAGTTGAAAATGTCTTTTCTTTTATTATATATAATTCTGTTTTAATAAATGTGAGATATATTTCATTTAGGAGGAGCTCTTGAGGAGGAAGCTTTTATAAAATGACATGAAACTTGTAACTTATTTGGTAAACAGTTCTAGAGAATGTAGAAAATTACATTTGGGGGTCTGTGAAATTTGGAGGCATCATTGTACTTAAATCTTAATCATCTGAACTCCCCTATGATCTTTACTTTTTAGTGGAACAAACAACTGCATTTAGAGAGGATTCAATCTAAAGGTTCCTGTCAGGCAGAATTCCTACCAACCAAAAGCAAACAATTATCACAACAGTCAGACTTCCGCAGGGAGAAGAGACCATAAAATCAGGCATAGTCATTTGTAATTACTCAATATACAGTATGCTTTTGTGAGGAGGGATTTATTTAGTTTGGACTTAGAGGTTAATATCCCACACATATTGATTGAGTGACAGTGAAGTCTGAGGAGTAGTAGTTGGCTGGGAGAGAGGGAAGCTACATCAAGGAAAGGAACAATGTTAGACATTGGGAACCATTACTGTAAATGTACTGTATGTAAAATAAGTTTGATTGTCTCATGAGTGAATGGTAATGACAACTGAAATACTCAGGAGACCTTTATTCATGAGTAGTGCAGTAAAATAATTGTTGTAAGAGCAGAAGCTTGTCTCCCAATGTTTATGATTGTCATCATAACATCACCCCCCTGCCCAAACCATATATGCTAAGTAACAGCATGAAACGAAATTAAGAACAAATAAAACATCTTTGTCTCCCCCAGCATTCTTCAATCTTATTTTTTTTTAAAGGGAAATTTTCTTTAGCTATGAAAATAACTAAATACTTTATACAAAACCAACTGTTACGAAGGGGGGATTTTGAGGTTATGCATATAGATGAAAGAGCACAGTACAATTTTTTGAAAAGGAAAAGTAAAATGTCCTTTTCTCTTGCTTTTTCTAAAAAAGAGGGCAAACTGGAGTACAGTGGTTTCCAAGAGGGAATGTACTTTATTTATTCCCAAAGGGATATTAGTCCATAAAACAAATTTGCAGTTTATTTTGCAGCTTTAGCTTTTATCAGCCTTTTTAAGGGTGTTGAATGATTACCCAGGAGATCACACAATCAGAGTTGGAAATGGGGAGAGGAACTCTAATAAAGGAGGACCTTTGATGGATAGAAAAGATAGGGGAATGATATCCTTAAACTTGTTTTAAATGTGCCACAGGAAAAGCCCTGTGTTAAAGGTGGTCTTTAGGCATACGCAGTTTTTTTGTTCTTAATAATTTGTGGTGCCAAAATTGCTTATGCTAATCAATGCCTTTGCCGTGGGCTAATTGTTAGAGTAATTCTTTTTGGAGGTAGCACGTTTCAACTCCTATTATAGTTAATAAAATACCAGTGCAGTAATTGTCATGAGAAAATCTGAGGCCCAGAAATTGCAGATGGATCGTTGATTACCCTCTATTATTGGCTTCACTGGTTATATTCAATAATCTCAAACTATTAGTAACTACAAAGTACTACTACTGAGAGGTATCCCTTGTTATACTCACTAGGCAGAACTGAAAATATGGTATCCAGTGTTATTTCAGTAGTCTAAACTGTATTTCCCAGACTGATGTGTTAGGAGCAGGGCCTGGTTATGCTTTGGAGAATGTTCTCACCTCTCCTGACTCAAGAGAAGGTAATTGACTTTAACTTAATTTTGAAGGTAACGAGTCAAGGAAAGGTAATTTTACTTGGGAGAAACCTGAGAAAATATATGTATAGTAACTCCTAGCATCTGATACAGACCTGAAAAGTAAACGCACTCAGAGTGTCTGAGTCTGGATTTGTACTCAGGAAAATGTCTTCTTGACTCTAGGCCAGGCACTCTATCCACTGTACCACCTAGCTGCCCAGAAGAGATCTTATTGGGCCATCAAGTCTGAGGTAGGATTTGAACTCTGCTCTTGCTCTCTATTAAATACAACACCTCGCTCCCTATTAATTTTTTTTAAAGGCGGAAAACAAAATTAAGATCCTTTAATGAAAAACTGTTAATTTAAAAGATGCATGATAATTTCATAATCAGAGTTCTAAAAAGGAGGGCTTCTCAGACAGTTTCTTTGTCCCCATTAATTTGATTTCTACTATGATGCTCTCTGACAGTCAAAGTGATGGAGAATGGGATAATTTTTTTCTTTTTTTTGATACTCTAGCTTCCTGTCATATTTTATGAATCGCCAGTTCTATAGTCTTTGTTTTTAGATTTATTGAAGACAATTCTCCACAGTTTTCCAGTTTTTCAGTGCCATCTTCCCCATGCAAAGCGAGGACAAAACTTTTGTGCCCCTTTCCTGTCTCCAAGCATTACAATTCAATTTCTCTCTTTCCTCTAGCCTCCAGCTCTCACTACCTCCCCACTCCCATTAGTTACCAATAAGCCTTTATACAAATTTACACTTATTCTTCCTAGTCACTCAATTGAGGCAAGGAAGGGAAGAAAAAAATAGAACATTTGATGCATAAAGGGGAACACTCCCTCTTCCAGAAATGTTCTACCCCAATGTTTTATCACAGTGTGGAGGTAACCCTGGGTTCCTGAAGGCTATGCCGTAGAGTACAAGGTTGGCAATTGTACCAAGCTGGGAAGTCTTTGAGAAAGGGCTTAGTGATAAATTGTCTGACTGCCAGCCTAGGACCCAACTAGCCAAGTTTGAGAGGCTCATCACCAGAAGGTTGTTCTCCAGGTGATGAAGCTTTTTGGCAATCAAAACTCATGAATGTCTGGAGGCCTTGTGATTCATATTGGTGGAGGGGAGTACTCAGTGATTAAATTATAGATTCCTGAAGAATATCAAGAAAAAACATTGGAAAACTTAGATTCGGATTCCCCTTGGATCATGATAAAGGAAGATTTTAGGCTTGGCTCTGGTGACTTTCTCTTCAAGGAACACTTCTTCAATAATTCACCTCTCTGTTGCCTGCATATTTAGGCCCTACTGTCTCATTTTGGACATTTTTTTTTTACAGCTATTATCAGTTTGAGGCAATGTAGCATAATGGAAAAAGAGTAAGATCTGGAGTCAGGAAGACCTGCTTTTAACTCCTAAGAGTTGTGGGGCAGCTAGGTGGCACAGTAAATAGAACCAGCCCTGGAGTCAGGAGGACCTGAGTTCAAATTGATACACTTATTAGCCATGTGACCTTGGGCAAGTCACTTGACCTCAATTGCCCTGCCTTCTCTCCTCCAAAAAGCAAAAACAAAGCAAAACAAACAAACAAACAAAAAATCTCTTAAGAATTGTGTGACCCTGGACAAATCATGCAAAATCATGTAACTCTTAGATGCCTCCGTGCAGATAAAAAAGTGTCTATAGTACCTATCCCACAAAGTTGTTGTGAGGCCCAAATAAAATAATGCATGTAAAAAGTTTTTAAATGTTTAATAACTATTGACTATTGTTATCACCATCAGTTCGTGTCTGCCCAGCAAATGCCAGTGCTGATATGTGCAAAACATTGCTTTAGTTGTTCTATAGTGTAGTATAATGGAAAGAACTGATTTTGAATAGGGAAACCTGACTTTGAATCCTAGCTCTTTAATTACTGTGTGACCATTGACAAGTAACGTAAATTCTCTATGTCCCAGTTTCTTTATTTGGAAATGGAAGCTCTTACTGTTTATTCTAACTACTTTAAAGAGTTGTTGGGAAGAATTTTTTTTTTGTAAACAATAAGGCACTTTATTGACACAGATTATGAATGAAAAACAATTCTTGATTCCAAAGATTTTCTAACCTGTTATGGCCTTTGCATTATGCACTGCTCTTTGAATTGCATGTGCCAGTGTCTTCCTACATGGGTACAAATATTTGGAAGTTAATTATAGCATTGGAAGAAAATTAAATAAGCTCTTAGTTAATGAAGGAATTCCTTAGATTTAATTTAAATGGTTGTTTTTCAATTGTTTCAGTCATAATCCAATTCTTTGCAAACTCATTTTAGGTTTCCTTGTCAAAGACAGTTGAGTGGTTTGCCATTTCCTTTTCCACCTCATTTTACAGGAAACTGAGGCAAACAGGGTTAAATTACTTGCCCATGGTCACATAGCTAGTAAGTGTCTGAGACCAGATTGGAGCTTAGGAAGATGAGTCTTCCTAACTTTAGGCCTGGCATTCTATCCATTGTGTCACCTATCTGCCCAGATTTAAATTATATCAACTACCTTTAGTCAACTCGGAGAATATTGTTTATGTTTGTAAGAAAATGTGCTCTCCTCTCTTCTACGTGAAATATTGTTCTTCTGATTCACAGAGAGGAGGAGGTAGAAAGATGTGGCTGTTGTGTCTAAGCTGTCATGCAATAAAATTAAAAGCCCTGAAGAGGCTGTTCCCCTAGTACTTAACACAATGCCTCACATATCAAAAGAACTGAATAATTGTTTGCTGGCTGGACTTGACTTGAAAGGGGTGCATTAAAAAGACTTTCAGTGTCATCTATATGGACAACCAGTCAAAAACCATTTATTAAACTCTTCCTATAGACTAGGCTCTGAGCTAAGTGCTGGGATACAAAGAAAGGCAGAAAAGTCCCTGCCCTCATAGAGCTTTTGATCTTTTTCCTCTCTTTTGAGTGACAAGGGCATGTCAACACCAAAACAGAAAGTTTGTGTCTTAATTTGAATCATATGGAGATTATTATCTTTCCTTGGGTTTTTTTTTCCCCTGAGACAAGAGATTATTTAGTACAAAGCCTAGGAGTAAATTTATGTTTACCAAGAATCTTAAATAACAAAAACAGTCTAACATAATGTTATTTTAAAAATTATGTTTTTTTTTATTACAAAAGATCAACCAAAGTTCAGAAATTTATTCAATACATCAATGTTCAAAATTTGTCATGGGATTATTATAGGTCCAACCCAATCTTCTATAGCTATTCCTTAGTCCTGCAAAATGATGAATGACTGATGAA
Organism: Pseudocheirus occidentalis; assembly: GCA_028646575.1. Classification (NCBI taxonomy): domain Eukaryota; kingdom Metazoa; phylum Chordata; class Mammalia; order Diprotodontia; family Pseudocheiridae; genus Pseudocheirus; species Pseudocheirus occidentalis. Next base: position 100,031,199 of record CM053593.1, on the reverse strand, counting down.
CATAAGTAGTCTTAAAATGTTTTCTGAATACCAATGATTAAATTTGCTTCCTAAAATTTGAGTGTGAAATGTATTTATTGTATTCTAATTCTTTGAAAATTAATAATCTGTATAGAATATATTTGATAACTCAGAATTCTATTCCCCAAACATTTTAGAAAATTAGGAATTTACTGCATGAAATGAACCACGGAAATTCAAGATATGTTAAAATCTTGGCAACATTTAAAACCATTTTTCTCCAAAAACAATCCCTTTTTCTCAATGTGTTTTTAAAGAAATTCAGAATTAGCTGGGTTCTCTGGTATCTTGGAAGCACAAATCTCCCACCTTTAATGAGTAGTCATCTAGCTCCCTCTTACAGACCTCTTCAGTGATGGGGAACTTGCCACCTTCCTAGCCAACATTCCACTAATGGATACATCCAGCAGTTAGTAAAGTTTGTTCCTTATCTAAAGAAAAATTTGCCTATTTGTAACTTGTACTAATTGGTCTTAGCTTTCACCTGAGTCTAACCAAAACAAATCTCATCCCTTTTCCACATGATGGTCTTATAAATATTTGAAGATGGTTCACATATTTCCCTTTATGTCAGGAGAGTGAGACAAGTGGGCTTGGGAAATAGAGAAACATCCAGATTACTCTAAACTTGCTGCATGAAGGGAAAATTCCCTCAGTACCTCTCACTGCTACAGGACTTGCTGATGAGGAAGGAGGTTGATGGCATTTTCATCAGTGTATTTAGGAATGCCAAGGTATAGGAAGGCTGTTGACCTATATGAATGGTGGCAAATGTATGAATTTGACATTTATTTGGTACTAAGGTAGTTGGTGTGTAGAGAGTATAATGGTGCTTGAAGGTTGGTAGTTGCCAGGGCTTGGTTAAAGTTTGAGGACAGATCTATGAGGGCCCAGAAATGTGCAACAACTAAACTGTGGTGTGCTGATTCCTGTCTCTTCCTGCATCATCTTGCGTCTTGAGATTATGTTCATGTATGAATCAGTATGGAATCTTGACTTGGTGACTCTAGTCCTGCGTAGTACATAGAAAAACAAGTGCTAATGAACTACAACATATACTCCAATAAAAACCTTCCACCAGATTTGTATCCATCCATAACCATTGCTATATGGTTTCCATTGTTTGACCAGAGCCATTCCATCAAATTGTACCAGTCCATATCTTATCCACATGTATATAATAAGAGGATTAGAAATTTAGAACTTGAATGAGGCCAACTAGCATAATCCCCTGATTTTTACAGATGAGGATACTGGAATGACTAAGTTACTTGCTGAATATCACACAATATTATATAACATAGTCAAGATTCAAATCCAAGGACTCTGACTCTTCTATTTCTGTTTTCACTGTGCTGTTATGTTCCCTTTCTTTTAGAAAGGCTTGTCAAAGGCTGACTTTATTATGTTTGCAGCATTCTTCTGTTACTATAAGTTTAGTAACTTTATCAAAAGGATCATGGGATCGTATATTTAGAGCTGAAGGGGTATCTTACTACGGGTCTTCCAGTACAATTCTTTCATTTACTCTTCCTTCCAGTGACACGGGCTTCCTGGCTGTCCCATAACCAAGATACTCCCATGGGCATTTTTACTGACTGTCCCCCATTCCTGGAATTCTCTCCCTTTTAGCTACAAATACTGATCTTTCTGGCTTTCAAGGTCCAAATAAAAATCCTGACTTGTACAGGAAGCCTTTCCTAAACCTTCTTAATTCCTTCTCTCTTTTAGTTATTTCCTGTTTTTTCTGTATATAACTTGTTTCTACATATTTCCTTTCTGTCTCCATTATTAGTGAACTCTTTGAGGGTGGTATTTTCTTTTGTCTCTTTGTATCCCTGGCACTTAGTACAGTATCTGGCACATAGTAGGCCCTTAATAAGTATTTATTGATTGATTGATTTTGCAGATAATTTTTTTGTGAGAGTCTCTTTTAATAGAAACCACTGGGCAGATTATTATATTAGATGTTTTGGAATAATGAAATAAGGAGAGAGAATTAGAAGACACATCTCTTGTACTGAGGACTTTAGTTAAATCAGGGAAAATTTTATGAAGGAGGCATAAGTGAGATTTTGATTCACTTAGTTTGCATTTATCCATTCTTTATCACAAAGGAAAAATAAACTATCTTACCCTGTGAAGCTTATGATCTACTCTAAATGACATTTAACGTGACTGACGAAGCCTGATATTCTTGTCCTTTGATGGTCTATTTATTTTATCTACAGATGCCACCCATGTAACTGTCATCTCCCTGGAGCCTTGAATGGAAGTTGTCATCTGATCACTGGCCAATGTTTCTGTAAACAGTTTGTAACTGGCTTAAAGTGTGATGATTGTGTTCCTGGTGCAAGTCATTTGGATATTCAAAACCTATTTGGTTGCAGCAAAAGTAAGTGCATGGGGCATAAAAGATGCACTATGAATGCATTTTTTTTGACACGTGGCAAATCAGGTTTCTTCATTAAGAACTGAGGAAAAAAGTTGAATTTGCATTGAATTTCGGCGAAATATATGTGAAAGGCAAAGATCATTTATCAGATAAGTAATGGAACCTACTTTTCAAAATTTGGCTATCCTCATCTAGAATTAGTGGTTTGAGTATGATCTTGCATGTAAAAAAAAGAACTGACTATATGCCCTTACAATTAAGATTTCTTTCAGCTTTCTAATTCCCTGACAAATAGAAGATTTCTTCCCATCAACGTCAAGTTCTTATATCATCACCTTCTTCAAAAGTAAAGGTGTATTTATAGGAATGCCTGATAGGTAGAATTTATATTGTGTGACACATATTCCTCCACATGGTCTCCTGAGACATCTCTAAGTACTCATGCTAGGAAATGTCCCTAGTGATATCAGATTGTCACAAGCCAGTGGGTTGTTGTGCTACCTGTACACTTGAGGGTAAGGAAGAAATGAATCATCAAGTACTGCCCTCATGGCAACCACTGTGATTCTGGAGTAGAGGCAAGACTGAGTGTTCAGGCTGCCTTTGTATGTTATTTAATTAATAATAACTATGATTCCTGACATCCATAGCGTTTTAAGTTTTCTTAAAAAATGCTTGATATACATTTTCTTACTTGATTCCTCTAACAATCCTGGGAGGTAGTTGCCATAGGTAATACCAGTACCAACAATAATGATAATTATTATTCCCATTTTGAGAAGCAATGTAGTTTAAACTCCAATGGAAAGAAAGCTGGTCTTAGAGTCAGGAAGGTCTGGGTTCGAGTGTTGCATCTGACAGTTACCAGGTGTGTGACCCCAGTGCCTAACTCCTCAGCAACTGCTTAAGACTAGGAGGAGCTGTGTAATAGGAGATGACCTTCATTGGTAAAGAGAGTTTCGTCATCTGGCAACCCATACCGATGACATCACAGATCTAATTCCAACCCTGTTATTTCCATTTTCCAGACAAAGAAATTGAGTCTTGGAGACATGGTACTTACAGACAAGTATAGCTAGTATCATAGAAGGGAGTTCAAGCCTAGCTTTTTTCCTCTGACTCACAGTCCAACATTTCTATTACGCTAGAGTGCCTCAAGTTTACTAGAAAGGAAAGGAAGGCAACAATCATTTATTTAGTAGCCAAAATGAGCTAGGCATTTTACAAATAACTTCTCATTTGAAACTGAGGCAAACAGAGGTTAAGTGACTTGCCCAGGGTTACATGGCTAGTAAGTATTAGAGGCTGAATTTGAGCTAAGAACTTCCTAACTGCAGTGCACCAGAATGTTTGTGTCACAGTGTCTTGCCTGCACATTTTGAGGCATGTTATCTGAAAAGCACCATTGTGAATGTCTATGTCTTTATGTGATTACATGTGGAAAATTATTTTAACCGATGTCTATGCTTATTAATATAGTATCTCGGTCATGGTAGGAACTTAAATTTTTGTTCATTGTTATGGATTAAATGTATACTCCGATGACAAAACTAAAAGAGACTTCAGAGATTATTTCACTCAATCTTTTCATTTTACAAATAAGGAAACTGAGGTCCATGAAGTACATGACTCTTTAGACACAGGCCTGAGACCAAAACCAATGGCGCCTAATGCAAAGTTAAAATTTTTTTTTTTCTGTTATACAATATTGCTTTTAACTTATTTCAAGTGTAATGTTTAGGTGTGGATTTGGGTGAAATTTTTCAAACTGAATTTAATATTGGTATTACACACACCTAGTGCTAAAAGATTCTGAGGTTGGTCCCATTACTTTTTCTCATTCACTTCATTATAGAAATAGAGAGCATTAATTTTGTGGGGATACTGGACACATACTCCAACTTTGCTTTCCAATAACGGTATCATCTCCAAAAGCCTAAAAGCTTATTCTTAATCATGAGAAAAGTCTTGAGAATTGTCCCAGACAAAAGATCATAGTCACTGGTTTTGTGTCTGAGCAGTTCTTTGATTCTTGAAATGAATTGTATTTCACATACACTATAAATATAGTGGATTTTGTTATTGACTGACGGGGAAATTAGCAAGATCCTGTTGTACTAAGCTTCTGTTATTTTATAGTATTTAATTATAAAGGATCAATGATTGTGAAATTTGAAAAAATGTTTTCCCCTTTAAGAAATTCAAGACTAATATAGTTACTTGGTCAAAATTTAGTCAGAATTAGAGCATATATTTATTCCCTAAGAAAGCCCTTTCAGTTCTGGTGACCATGAGAAAAAGGATGCCTCAAAATATATGGCAAAACTAAATGGGGAGACAACCATCTGGAAAGGGTCCTCTTTTGTTGAATTTGACTTAGGAACCTAGAATTTAAAATGTTATTGGTCACGTTGTGGCAACTTGCATCATGCTAACTTTGTAATTTTTTAAGAAACTTCTCAAGGATTTGGAAGAACTTACATGTACTCAGATTCCCATTGAATTCATATGATATCTTACCTGGCCCTTGAACCATCTCAATTGGAACTTTAAATTATCTCCTCAGAAAGCCAAGTGGTACTCATTGAATTATTAGACTTCAGTACTGAATTTTAAAAATTTCTTATTTCACTGCCAGACAGGTATGGTTTGTTTAGACTGTGAAATCTGACAAGAACCTAGTCAGAGGCTATCACAACAAATAATCATGTGTGAATGTTTGAAAGATGAACTCTTGTTGCCAAGGAAATTTTTATTCCATGCAAATTATCATTTTGGTTTTCATTTTCTGAGATCTTAGGTATGAAACTTTAGCAGTCTTCTGTGACTTGTGTATTAGAGATATTTTAGGAAGCCAAAAGGCAGTTGTATTAAGGTCAATTTTTCTACCTCCTTTATCTTTCATGTTTCTGATTATATGCAGATAGCTATATAATTAATAATAATGATGATGATAATGGTAACAATAGCTAGTTTTTGTATAGGTATTTAGGGTTTGCAGAATGCTTTATCAATATAATCTCATCTGATCTGTGTAATAACTCTGGAAGGTAGGTGCTATTATTATTCTCATTTTACAGTTATGGAAACTGAGGCATAGTACGGTTAAACAATTTGCTTAGTCACACAACTAGTGTTTGTGACTGCAAAAAATTCTGATCTAACTCCAAATCTGATACTCTATCTGCTTGTACCATCTAGCTGCCTATATATATCTATATCTATATATGTATGTATGTGTATATATACATATATGTGTCTTCCTTTATTCCCTCCTTCCCTCCCTCCCTCCCTCCCTTCCTTCCTTCCTTCCTTCCTTCCTTCCTTCCTTCCTTCCTTCCTTCCTTCCTTCCTTCCTTCCTCCTTCCCTCC
>CM053593.1:99995095-100024911 GCA_028646575.1 Pseudocheirus occidentalis | reverse complement strand
GCGCTGCCTGTAGTGCTTTCTGTCTTGTGGAGAGTTTTGGAGCTTGAAAATCTGTTTAGCGTCCCATTTTATGAGTTTTTTAGCGTGTTTGTGTGGGAGCTGCGGTGCTTTGCTGCTTCTATGCCGCCATCTTGGCTCTGCCCCCGGCATTTTTGTTCTTGATGCATGTTCTCTTTTTACATAGCTTCCCTCCCTCCTGGTCCACAAAGACTGGACTGGCTAGTGTGTCAGAGTCTAGCCCCAGTCAAAAATCAAAGAAGTTCCCCAGAAAATGCCAAGAGAATATTCTACATTCATCTCTGCGGTCAGAAATTTTGTAGTCCCTTGAAAAATCCACAGCAGTTACTTGACATCCCACATCACAGCATCACCTGTGCAATATTAATCACAGTATTTATATTACTTGCAATTATACCTAAAACGGGTATCAACTCTTAATACAAGAGGGATGATTAATATACACTCTCAGGAAACCATCTCAGGCAACCATTCACAACAAATATATATCAACAATACTTATAGTAGTCATAGTGTGGTATAAAGTAATGCTTGACAGAATGACTCATTGTTTAAATTACACACCAGAAATATTAAGTGCATGTCGTAGCAGTACATGCATATCTATAGAACACAAGCAAATATGCACAACAGCAAAGCAGTAATAGCACCACTATGCTTGCAGAATAACAAAGCATGAATCAATAGCATTGTAGATGCACATAAACAATAGAAATATGTAAAACTAACAGATAAACATATGTACAATTTATACATGATGCTGAATAGACAAATATACATGACCAAAATATGATAAATCAGAAACACACTTAAAACATTCTGTATTTACCATATGTCAATCATATGTAAGTCCATTTCAGGCATATACTGTCTAGGTGATTGTCTGACTACTTCCTCCTCAATCCATGACTCTAGCCATGTTGGAATTGACTTCTGGGACTAGTACCTGGACTTTCCTAAACTGAATTAGCCAGGGGCATAATTTTGACTAGTAATGACGCCTATTCCCCCCAAAAATATCATTTCTCTTTCTATCCCCATCGTTCCTCAACATGATGTTACTACCACAGAATCATGGGAATTTTAGAATTATAAGGAATATCTCATCCATACGTGGAAAAGAATTTCCATTGCAGCATATCTGCCAATTGGTCATTCAGTGCTTCTTGAAGAAGGACCCCATTGAGGGAGAAACTACCTACCTATTGATGCAACTCATTCCTCTTTTGAGTAACTCTAATTATGAATTAGTTTTTCCTGAAATTAAGGCTACATTTGACTGTGCAGCATCCATGTTTTGCTACTGGCAAAGTATGTTGAATCTCATAACATAAACTCAAATATTTCAAAATGTCTACCATGACTCTTCCCTATCTTCTCATTTTAGTTACAAAATCGTTAGTTTCTTTGATGCTTATATTATGTGGATTCAAGACCCTTTACTATCCAGTTTAGTTTGCCCTAGGCACTCTCCAGGTTATCCCTAACAGAAATCTCTCCCTCTCCCTTCCCCTTTTCTTTCATCCCTTCTCCTCCTCCCACTCTCTTCCCTCTCACCCACAGCAAGGACCATATACCTAAGAAAAAGACTCAGGGAATTTCTCCTTATATATTTCTCCATCTTCCCTTATTTCCCACTCTCCTCTTAATTCCCCCATCACCCCTCTCCTATGTAACAGCTATACCTCTCAATAAAGTCCAAGAATATGTTAGTTTTTTTTTTGCCACTATGTCACAATACTGACATACTGAAGTACTGATCCACTAAAACCTTTCTTTCTTTTTCCTTGCCTTTTCTTTTAAAGCAAACTGCTCTCTAGTCATACTTCCTCCATCTTGGTTTTGGAAAGTTGACTTTTTCAACCCCAATATAAGACTTTACATTGTTCCTGTTGATTTCATTTTGTAAATGAAACTCAGTGCACTAGCTAACCAAAGTCTTTTTGGATCCTAAGAGTTATCTACTGTTGTCAACTGTCCTTCCAGCTATACTTTTATCCAAGTCATTGCTAAGGACGTAGACTGAACCTATGATTTAATCCAGTGGTTCTCAGCCTTCCTAATGCCATGACCCTTTGATACAGTTCCTCATGTTGCAGTGACCTCCAACCATAAAATTATTTTTGTTGCTAATTCATAACTATAATTTTGCTACTGTTATGAAACTATCTGATATGCAGGATGTATTTTCATTGTTACAAATTGAACATAACCCACAGATTGAGAACTGCTGATTAATCAGTATAGGAAATTCCTGGATTAATAATGGGATTCTACTAATGAGCATGAGAATCTTTTATGTAGCCTTCTATGTTGGAGACATGTCTTGTCTGCCAGTTTGTGTTAGAGGCAAGACTTGAATCTTTATTTTCCTGGCTTCAAAGCTCAGTTCTCTATTCACTATGTCATGTGACCATTCATAAGTCATTGATTTGAACCCATGGCATCTGCTTCCTTTGCTCCCCTAGTATTCTTTCTATGAAATTATTATCTCTTAAGTTCACTTATGGCTTGCCCAGTTTTTCTGTTTAAGATTAGATTTAGACTTTCTACTTCCTATTTGTTTAAATATTTTTGTAGATACTGTTTTTATCTAGCTTTTCGTTTTTATTGAGATTTAGTTGATTAATTTGGATAATTTCATTTATTTCCTTTTTGTTATGAATTCTTTCTTTTCACTTTTTAGTCCACACCCACTAAAAATCAAATTAGTTAGTAGCTTGCTGAATTCTACGATGTTTTCACCTTAAAAATTGTTGATTTTTCTTTTGTGTAAAATTTATATTGTACTTTTTAATCACATTATTGAAAAATATGCATTTTCTTTTAAATGCTATTATTGTTGCAATCCATATTTTTGTTGTTGTTGCTATTTTATTGCTATTGGGCAACTAAGTGGAACAGTGAATAGAATACTAGGCCTAGCATCAGGAAGACTCATATTCCTGACTTCAAATCTGGTCTCTTACTCAGACACTTGATGATAATGATGCTCAGAGGCATAAAATGATTTGCCCATGGTCATATGATTAGTAAGCATCTGAAGCAGAATTTGAACCCATCTGCATTGATTCTACACTCAATGCTATTTTCCTGGTGGTATCGCCACATGGATCAATACAGGTGTTCAGCAGTTGTGAATTCTGAGAATTCTTTGGGGGTTCTCCATCATATCTTGGTTACATGCCTTAGGAAGACAGAATTTCTGTCATTTATGTCAGGTTGATAAATAGCTGTCTTATATCCTCTAAACAAGAACTAATCAATCACCATCACTCTTCTCTTTTTTACTCTGACCCTTTATTTGGTGTCACCTGTGGATTCACACCATCATTTCATGGTTCTCATGAAGCTATTTCCTCCAGAGTTGTTCTTTCTCAAGCATGGGTTCTTAACTTCTTTGGAGAAAAATTTGAAAATTATATTTGAATACAATTGGTTTCCTTTATAATCATATATATTTTTATGCATTTAAAAACATAATTTTGAGTAGGGGTCTATGGTTGTCACCAGACAGGTCATCTATAACACAAAAAGATTAAGAACCAATGTTCTATGGGAAGAACTTTATACCTTTTAAGAAATTAATGGAGTCTATGAGTTCTTCCTCTCTTCCCTCCCTGGCTCACTCTTATAACATTCAGTTTTTTGCTGAAATAAGAATATCCCTTTTCCTCTTTACACATTTCTAACTACTCTCGTGAATCCCTTCTTGAGTCTTTGGACTTCACCACCCTGTCTCAGCTGTCGTCTCACCTTGGAAGATTCCTTGGTCTCTGTAGAATTCTCAACCAAGAATATCCCAGTAATTTTGCAGCTCCCCTGTTGCATTGGAGAGTTTCTCCTGGTGCCTGATTTTGAGCAAAGGTCCAGGTCTACTTTCCTAGCTCCCTTCTTGACTGTCTGGACACCTCTTCCCTCACCTTCATCTTTCTTTCATATCCCTTTTATATATTATCTTCCTCTATTAGAAAGCACAGTGCCTGGCACATGGTAAATAAATAGTACCCAATAAACATTAGTTAAATTCTTACTAAGAGCCAGACACTGAAGTACATTCTGGAGATACAAAAGAGAGGTAAAAGTATCTGCTCTTGAGGATCTCACAATCTAATAGGAGAAAAGAACATGAAAATAGCTATGACCAACAAACTATGGAAACAATCAATGGAGGGGTGACATCAGAATTATAGGTCATTGGGAAAGGTTTCATGTAGATTTTGTTTGAAATTTGAAGGAAGGCAAGGGAATCTAGAAACCAGCTAGGCAGTGGATAAAGTACTGGACCTGGAATCAGGAAGACTCACCTCTTGAATTAAAATCTGACTCAGAAACTAGCAGTGTGACCATGGGCAAGTCACTTAACCCTCTTTGCCTCAGTTTCCTTATCTGTAAAATGAACTGGAGGGCAAACCACTCCAGTATCTTTGCCAAGAGAATCCCAAATGGAATCACAGATTCAGGCATGACTGAAATGACTAAACACATATGCACACACAAACAAACATGGAGTCTAGAAGGTGGAGATGACATTAGAGAGCATTCTTGGTATGGAAGACAGAAACTGAAAATTCCCAGGGTTGAAATGTGGAGGAATAGAAATTAGGCCAGTGTCACTACATCACAGAATTTGGGGTGGGGTATAAAGTATAAAAACACTGGAAAGGTAAATGGGGAAGAGGTCCTGAAGAGCTTTGAATGCCATTGACTTATTATCTTTGTTCTTGGTGCCTAGCACGTAGTAGATACCGAATAAATGCTTGTTGAATATAATCAAATTGAATTAAAGAGCTTTTCAAAAGTCTGCTGACCATGTGTTACATCACCTAAGCAGTCTGATTGCATAATATTTTTGATTTCTTGTCTAACAAACAATATTCCTGATAATCTCATATGCTAAATGATTCTTAAGAACTCTGAGAATTTTAGAGTAATCATTGGGTATTCTTCTCTTCTCAGTCTGAAGCCTGTGTACTCTGTGGACTACAGGAGCAATAAAATATTTGGATATCCTTTTGTCTCTTACTGTAGGCTTTAAATTTTGACATTGTGAAATTGAGAAATTGAGATCCCTTGTTTTTTCCTCATCATAATTTTTTTCTAGATATATTGTCAGTCCATAATATATGTATACACAGGCTTAGATCTTTGTACAAATCACAAATAAAAAAAAGAGAAGAAAGGAGTCTGGCAGTCACAGCTACCTGAAAATTGTTGATATAGAAGGATTTTTCCTATTCTTTTCCATTTCTGAGATCTACTAGTATCATGATTACAACTAGATACCTAGGTCATGAAATGATTGATTAAGGAGTAGAACTCAATTTTTAATGTTTTGGAGGCTGAGAATACTTGCTGAATGAAAAAAAAATGAACCATGAATAAAAACACAATCACTTCAATAACTCCAAAAATCAGTAAAGGGTTTTACTCCTTTAAACCCAGGTAGAGTAGAATATCAGGTCTTCTTATTTCACTATCAGTTTTGAAATGTGCTAAGGGCCCTGTATTCTGCCCTTCAGCCCATTTAATCAATCAATCAATCAATCAACAAATATTTATTAGGTACCTGTTGTGTACCTGGCCCTGTGCTAGTCTGTGTAGTAGCAAGCACACTAGCACCCCAGGATGACCTGTTAGCACAGGTTCTTTGATCTGCTTTTCTAAGGGAAAGACTGCTTCAAAGGGGTAAAAAAAATCTTACTTCACTTAGACATATATAAGTCATTCAGTAGTTCAGGGGAAAGGTCAGCACCCTGAATAAATGCAAAGAAAAAATGCAAGCAGAGAAATTAGCACAGAGATCCAATAGGCAGGGCTTTGACTGTCTAAACAAAGTAATAGATACATAATCACCTACCAGGAAACACCAACTTCTGGTTCCTAAAGCTGGGAAGCTCTTTAACAAAAGCTACCCAGAATCTAGTCTGGCCAAATCACAAAGAAACATTCTTCTCATGAATGAATCCCAAAATAAAATACCAAACTCCCAGTATATATAGTTTTCATTTAATAGACTCAGAGCCAGAAGGTATCACAACTTACTTGACTCAGCACAACTGTGAATGACCAGGATTCGAAGGAGATTGAGCTCTCAGGTATTTGCAATTTAGTATGAGGCTGGAAAACTGAACTCCAGCAAGCAAAACAACAAAAATCCCACCTTGCTTGCATTCACAGGCTGAAGGAATAGAAAACAGAGATAGCCCTTGATCTCATGAAGCTTATATTTTATAAGAAGGACTCATTATCTTCACAGATAAGTAAAATTAGGATGTCCACAATAAAAAAAATACTAATTTTTGGGGTGAGTACTAACAACTGAGATGTCTTGAAGGAGGTAGCACTTGAAATAAATCTTAAAAAGAGCTGGAAATGAAAAAAAAAGAGTATTTCCAGTATGGAACATTAGCATAGAGCAGGGAGATGTGTGCTATGTATAGAGAACAATATAGGCTATCTGAGTTGGAGAATATTTAAGGGAAACTAATGTGTAACTAGCCTGGAAAAGTAGGCTGGGCTTATACTTGGGAGAATTTTAAATATTGGGGTAAGTTGTATTTTATCCCAGAAATGATAGGTTACCATCGATGTTTCTTGAATAGGGAAGAGTTGTATTCAGACAATGTGACAACTGTGTAAAAGGTGGATTTAAGTAATTTTATTATACTGGAAAGTATTATTGTCTTTCCATTTAGCCAGTTCCTCAGAGTAGGAATGAGGTATGAAACTATGAGTACAGTAATACCTTTGACCCAAAGAGCTATAAAAATGTATGTACCCTTTGCGCCAGCAATACCACTTCTAGGGTGCATCCCAAAGACATCATAAAAATGTGAAAAGGATGTATATGTACATATATGCGTACATGTACACATACATATACAAAAATATTTTTAGCAGCTCTTTTTGTGGTGGCCAAGAATTTGGGGGATGCCCCTCAATTGGAGAATGGCTGAACAAGTTGTGATATATGAATGTAATGGAATGTTATTGGACTATGAGAAATGTTGAGCAGGGGGGTGGCTAGGTGGCACAGTGAATAGAGCACTGACCCTGGAGTCAGGAGGACGTGAGTTCAAATGCAGCCTCAGACACTTGACACAAAAACTAGCCATGTGACTTTGGACAAGTCACTTAACCCCAATTGCCCTCCAAAAAGCAAAAAAAAAAAAATGATGAGCAGGGAGGACTTCAGAAACATCTGGAAAGACTTCTATAAACTGATGCTGAGTGAAATGAGCAGTAATTCTTTTCTGAGTTACTTATATATTAACAGTGACATTGTGCAATGACTAACTTTAATAGATGTAGGTCTTAGCAATGCAAGGATCTAAGACAACTCTAAAAGACTCACGATGGAAAATGCTGTCTACATCCAGAGAAAGAACTATGGAGTCTAAATACAGATCAAAGCATACTATTCATTCTCTCTTTTGTTTTGTTTTTTTTTCTTTATAGTGGTTTCTCCCATTCATCCTAATTCTTTATAACATGACTAATATGAAATTATGTTTAATAAGAATATATATGTAGAATCTTTATCAGATTGCATGGCATCTTGGGGAGAGGGAAGGGGAGGGAAGAAGAGAAAATTTTAAACTCAAAAGCTTAAGGAAGTGAGTGTTGAAAAGTAAAATTAAATAATTTCATTTAAAGGGGAAAAAGAGTACAATAATAATGTCAGGATTAGTATTCAGATTATCTGGATACACCCAGATTCTTAGAATCTGTTCAGAGAGCATAGTTCATAGATCTTAGAATCAGTCAATAAACATTTATTAAGCTCTTACTGTCAGGCACTTTGATTAGTGCTGGGGATAAAGGAAAAGTAAAAACGGTTGTTGCCCTCAGGAGTGCTTACATTCTAATGGGGGGAACAACATGAATATGAATCCATATAAGATACATACAGAGTAAATAAAAGGTAAAACTCAAGTAGCTCTTAGAACATAGTTTTAGAGTTCTTAAGGTCTTAGAATATCCAAGTTTGATTTCCTCATTTTAAAAATTAGAATACAGATTTGAAAAGGGGGAGTAATTCATTCACATTCTCATAGTAATTTAATAGCAAAGTGAGGAATCAAATTCATGTCTCTTGACTTTGTCCAATTACCTTTTTCCTTTACAACAAACTAGTTCCTCAAGAAAATGCAAGGACTATACTTTGCCTTCCTTTTTATCCCCAGTGACTGGAAAATAGGAGGTGCTTAATAAATGTTTATTGGTAGATAAGAAGATTAAAATACCTCCTAGATATGACTTTTAAAATTCAGTAATAAAGGAGGTTAGAATTAACCATCTGAGGAAGGGGGAAGTGAGGGCTTGGAGAAAGACAGAATGATTGGGGGAGAGAGAGAGAGAGAGAGAGAGAGAGAGAGAGAGAGAGAGAGAGAGAGAGAGAGAGAGAGAGAGACACGGAGGAAGAGAGAGAGAGAGACGGAGGAAGAGACTATGGCTATATGATAACAAACTCATTTGAAATGTAATGAAGATGTAAATGTAAACATGGCTATATCTATCTATCCATCTATCATCTATCTATCCATCTATCCATCCATCCATCCATCCATCCATCTATAAAGATATATATTCTTTTTCTAAAGAATCTCATCTGAAACTCTTTAGACAAATTACAGTTTTAAGGCTTTTTTTTACCTTAATGAGAAACACCAAGGATAGTGAATTGCATATAGCAAGAACTCAATTGAGGTAGGCTGAATTGAGAAATGTCCAGATAAAATGGTAAACAGAGACCATACCCATCTTTTTGTAACTCATGATTGATTGATAGCAGGACATATGTAAATAATTAATTATTTGACAGACAGAAGTTAAAAATATTAAGAAATGTCCCCTTATCTCTGGTCACAAATATGTGTTTCATAAGTTTCCGTGTTTTTGCATAGTTTTCTTGGAGCATGACAATAATTCTAGTTGTGTAGATTCTTGGCACTTTTGTTCTCTCCAGTGTGTTCCAAATATTGACTTAAATTTCTAGAAATAGGGACTGTTAGAAAGGAGATATTTTATGGTCAATGTAAATAAGACAACCTTCTCTATAGTCTTTATTCCATTTAATGTTTTTCCCCACACTCCATTATAGGGTGGAAATAACTGATATTTAAGAATTATTCAGTTGGAGAAACATGTAGCATACCACATTTCAACAGTGTTGGCAGGTATGATGCTTACAATTAAGCAAAACTATTCAAGTAGTTTTGCCTTTCTTGGTGTCTCTGATTCTTAGCAGAGTGCCTAGAATGTAGTAATAAGTGCTTGTTGAATTACTGATTGATCTGGAGTTGTATATCAGAAAGGCAATCTCAGATGTTCTCTTGCCCATATAGTGAATGTAATTGTGTTCTTCCTTTTCTTTATTTCAGGTGTTCAGAATTTCACTGATACTACTCTGTTACCTTACACATCTTATTCCTATCACATCTTGACCACCAATGTGCATGGTTCAACAAGGAGTTCAACTGTGACTTACAGAACAAAATCTGGGCCCCCAGAGGGAAGCCTGAACCTCAATTATATCATTCCCATTAGCCCATATTCTGTGACTCTGTACTGGACTGCTCCCTTAAATGATTCTGGCCCAATAGAAAAATACATTTTATCATGCACTGCTTTGGATAGCCTTAAGCCTTGTGGCCCATATGAGGGTCTTGACACATTAGCTACCATTTGGAATTTAGCACCATTCACCAAATACCGCTTTTCTGTTGAGGCCTGTACAAGTGGTGGATGTTTACAAAGCTTGCCTCTGGTCCTAACTACTGCTCAGGCACCTCCCCAAGGAATGGATCCTCCTACAGTACAGACAATCAGCTCCACAGAGCTCTACGTAGAATGGCATCCACCAGAAGAACCAAATGGTAGGAATTCCAGTGTCACTGCCATTGAAGAATGTATGCCATTGTGGAATATGAATGGGAATCTAGAAATTTGGAATTATTCATTGCAAAGCTGTGGTTAGGTTCTCAAGTGTGGAATAGTCATTGAGAAGCAATTTCAAAAGATGAAAGATATTAGTTGTCCTGGTCAGTGGAGCAAGTGCGTTTCTTTTAATCTAATCAAAAATTCCATTCAATTAAATTGCCCGTTAAAAGGCTAGTATTATCTTTGCTCCTAATGACATCTGCCACAACAGGAATGATGTTTATAATTTGAAACTCACTTGTGAAATGCATTATATTTGACTGTGTCACAAGTTAGGTCACCTACATGCAGTAAATTTTCTCCTTTAAGCAAGAAAAAGATGTAAAAATAATAAAAAATATGCATATAGGGTAGCTGACTCCATTAAGTTAATTTTAGTGTTGATTATATTGAGCCCTTGGTTATATAGGCCAGACTTGCATATTAAGATTTTTTAGTAATGTAACATTACGTACTTTTTCATGGCAAGACCCTATGAGGTATTAGTTTTTCTTTGTTAGACTCTATGACTTATTTGCTGATAACAAGCAGAAAATGGCTAAAATATTATATCTACGTGCATATCAGCTAGTAGTACAAGAAATAGCTAACCAAAGAGAATTATAATCCCAAATTAGAGGAATAGTTGTCAAATCCCAGAACAGAATTAGTTCTTCTTGTTTAATAATAGAAATGCTAGCTTTTCCTCTGGGACAGATTTCACCAGTTATAAGTTGCAATTTCTGTGGCTACTTTTATATTTGGCCACGTTATGCAGAGTAAGGGCTTTGCCCATTGAACCAAAATTTAGAGGACACAGACAACATTTGCAATTTTTCAGCAACATAGAAACAATGGAATTTCATATGTACTTTGCAACAATAGTTTGTAGTATTTTTTCAATGGCCACAGACCAAGCAAGCTGCTACTTGTCCTGGATAGATTTGTCCACTTCCCCTCCTTTCTCCCTTTTTGTTAGACTCCCTAACAATGGTACCTCCGTCTCCACTATATGGGGCAGTATGCTGGGGCCTCACCTCCCTAACTCAATTTGTCTAAAAATATTGGTTTTAGGGGATGATTCCTCAGCTTCCCAGGTAGGTCCTAGTTCCCTCTGGCACCAAAAGGTTCATTTTTGTGTGTGTGATCACTTTTTGCTTAGTAAACTATAACATATCAGATTGTTTTATGTGATATATTGACTTGTGTATTTTAATTCCTAGGAATAATTATAAGATATGAACTTTACATGCGAAGATTACAATTGAGTTATGAACCAACTATGACAGAAAGTAGGGTTTTCCAGAATAGTGGATGGTTAAATCCTCAAACAGTTACAGCATCAGCCAATGAAAATGCCTTAACACCTCCTAAAACGACTACAATTATTACTGATTTGGAGCCATACACTAACTATGAATTTAGTGTTGTAGCTGTGAATATGGCTGGCAGTGTGTCTTCAGCCTGGATATCTGGAAAAACTGCAGAGTCAGGTAATGATTAGTGATTTCTTTCTTTGCTTGCTCCTTCCTTCCTTCTTTCCTTCCCTTCCCTTCCCTTCCCTTCCCTTCCCTTCCCTTCCCTTCCCTTCCCTTCCCTTCCCTTCCCTTTTTCCTTCCCTTCCCTTTTTCCTTTCCTTCCGTTTTTCCTTTCCTTCCCTTTTTCCTTTCCTTCCCGTCTTTCCTTCCTTCCTTCCTTCCTTCCATCTTTCTCCCTCAGGTCCTCTGACTCTAAATTGCATGCTATTTCTACTGCACAGTACTGCTTACTTTTTCAATCTTCTACTCTTTTCTGATATGAGATGTCTCCTCCTCTGATAATTCTTCTTTGTCATGTAAGATAGATGGATATTTACATATTCAGGGTAATTATATTTTAATCATATCTTGTACAATAAAACACCAGATAACTTAAAATGAAAGGAGAGAAAAGAGAAGCCGCATGTTTCTTTCATCAAGAGAAAAAGGAATCATGAGTGATTTCTTCCAGTAAATCCTATTCTAAAATGCTCTCATGGTATGGAGGTCATTTGGGGCTGTTGAAGGTTAACCCAAGTGAAGTGCAAAACTCATCAGGTCCTAGTATCCTGGAAAGGTTGTGGTTTGTTTTTGTTTTGTTTTGTTTTGTTTTTTTAGCATATCCTGGTGATGGAATTGTATGTCTCTTCTGAGGACCAATGTAGCTAAATGAGAGACTCCATCATCAATCAGTCACCAAGTATTTCTTAAGTGCTTACTCTGTGCCAGGAGCTGTGCTGAGATACAAAGACAAAAGGGAAGGAGTACACCCCCTCAAGGAATTATATTCAAATGGGGAAAACAGCTACACAAAATAGTATGTGTTTGTGTGTGTGGGCACAACACTCACACATGCACAGTAAGGGGTAATGTGGGAGGAAGGTAGTAATAACTGGGGGGGGGCATGGAATCAGAAAAAGGATTCATGCAGAAAGTGGTGTTTGAGGGTTGGTTTTTTTGAGAGTTTTGATGGAAACCAAAGATGTGAAGGGCAGAAGTAAGGAGGGACCAGTATTCCTAGCCTGGGTGAGAGCTAATACTAAGGCATGGAGATAGAAGGAGTGTTTTATGGGAGAAATGGTAAATAGGTCAGAATGTCTAGTTTATAGGATGTGTGGAAGAGAGTAATGCATAGGACTGGGAAGTTAGGACGGGGCCAATTGTGAAGGGCTTTAAATGTGAGAGGCGTTTATAGGGGATTCTTAGATAGTAAGCCACTGGAATTAAGTGTGTGTGTTTGTGTGTGTGTGTGTTTGTGTGTGCACACATGCATTTGTGTGTGTACACATGTATAGGAGAAAGTGGGGGGTGATGGAGGCAGGGGCAGGCATGGTCACTTTAGGACATTAACTTTGACAACTATGTGGAGGACAGATTGTGGTGGGGAGAGATGATCATCACTGCCATCAGCATCACCATCCCTAGCATTTACCTAGTGCTTAAAGGTTTCAAAGTGTTTTACAAATGCTAGGTCTTTTGATCTTCACAACAACCCTTGGAGGTAAGTGGTAGTATTACCCCTATTGTACATGTGAGGAAACTGAGGCAGACAGAAGTTAATAACTTGCTGAGGGTCAGCTAATAAGGATCTGAAGCTTGATGTGAATGCAAGTCTTCTTTACTCCAGGTATAAACCTCTATCCTAATAGGAGGTTACTACAATAAGGGTAGTAAGAGGTAATGAGAGTCTAAACAAGGATGGTGGCTGTGTGAGTAAAAATAACTGGTAATTTGTGGGAGATTTTTGGACATGGAAATGACAAGCTTTGGCAACTGATGTGGGATGAGTAAGATTGAGGAGCTGAAGGTGTATATATAAGGGTGAGACTTGAGAATTCGGGTGAATGGGAGACTTGAGTTGCCCTCAACAGTATTAGAACAGTTCAGGAGTATGATTAGTTTTTGAGTAAAGATAATGAGTTTTGCTGGGGACAAGTTGAGTTTGACATAGTTATAAGGTGCTGAGCTGAAAATATCCATTAGGCATTTGGTGATGAGACAATAGAACTCCAGGGAGAGACTAGGGTGGGGGTGTTTGTATCTACAGGTTATCTGCATGCAACTGCTGCCATTCAGACGTTTCAGAGGTGTTCAACTCTTCCTAACTCCATCTGGGGTTTTCTTGGCAAAGATACTGGAGTGGCTTGTTATTTCCCTCTCCAGGTCATTTTAAAGACAAGGAAACTAAGGCAAACAGGGTTAAGTGACTTGCCCAGGATCATATAGCTACTAAGTGTCTGAGGCCTGATTTGAACTCATCTGCATAGAGATGATAATTGAACTCAAGTGATGAGATTCTGTAGTGAGAGAAAAGGTCTAGGACAGAGCCTTGAAGGACCCTCACTGTTAGTAGACATGATGTGAATGAACTAGCCTGAGAAGAAATAGACAGATAAGAGGAAACCTGAGGAAAAATTAGCATCACAAAAGGAGAAGAATGGAGGCTTATGATGTTATTATTTAACTGAAATGGCTTTCTCTAAAGTTTCCCCTCTTCCAATCAAGTAGCTGTGTTGCTTCCGTTACTTTTATCAAACTGCTGTTTGCCACTTAAAGCCCTTTACCACATAGCCTCTTCTGAATTTCCATTCTTCTAACACATCATTTGGCCTTCACATATTTACAAACAGTCATAGTGACCTTCTTGTGCTTCATACATGACTCTCCATCTCCCATCTTCATGCCTTTGCAAGCACTCTTCTCTGTCCTGCAATTCTCTCCCTTCTCACCTCCATGTCTTACAATCATTGGCTTCCGTTAAGTCTCAGTTTAAATAAGTTTCTAATACATCCTTCTAAGGTTATGTTGTACCTTTGCATGTATCGTGTGTGTGTGTACATGTATATGACAAATTTGTGTAGCTCTGCTTCACTTAAATCCAATTCATGCACAAGTCAAGGCATTGCCCTTATAATGTCATCGGTCCTCTTTGAGAATGAAGGACAAGCAACAACACACACAATGAACACACATGTATATACATGCATATATAAGTATACATTTATATACATATACATGTATAAGTGTAGATTATATGTGTGCATATGTTTATATATGCATAGGCATATAGGTGCATAAATGTATATGTCTATGTATACATCTGTGTCTGTGTATGAGTATATAAGTGTATATACATATACATGTGTATACATATGTGTATAATCATGCTTGTTTTGTCTCTCATTATAAAGTCTTTAAAGGCAGGGAATATTTCCCCTTTATCTTTGTATTTCTAATACTTGGCACAGTGCTAAACACATAAGTCCTTAATATATCCATGCTGATTGATTCTTCCACTTCCAGTCCTAGATGTCACAACTAAAGGTCATAGAAAAGAAAATCAGTTAGAAAATTTTTGAATCAGTTTCTTAATACCTGTAGCTTGGGCATGTGATTCTTCCTAATAATATGCACTTGGCAAAAAACAAATAAACAAAAAACCCTTCATTTTTCATTACATGAAAAACTTTAATTTGTGTACACACATACACACACATACCCCATCTCCTGTCATGGTCTGTGTTCAAAGAAATCCAGATCCTGATCTATATTTGAGTGGCTAGGCCCTTTGAGGGAAAGTCATTTTTATGTTGACATTCATGGGAATATTCATGAACAGAATGTTCATTGTGCTTGAGGATCTCTTAATGACTATTAACCATCTTGGACAAATAATAGAACCATGCTATCACAAGTGATGAGGCATGGAATTCTGGAAGGGGAAAATCAAGGTCAGGAATGAAAAGTAATGGGTGAAAATGCAATAGTGGACCCTCATAATATTATGGGTCACTGGCTAATGGAAGTGAGATGAGGTCCTTTGGTAATACACCTTTGGTTAGCACATTTTGAAATCCATATCAGGATACCAAAGGTAGCAGAAGAATATATGTGAACATTCCAACTAAGATTTATTTAAAACTTTTTAAAGTCACTATGGGTAGTAGGATCCTTCAAGTTTACTTGTTTCTGAACAGTAATTTTTCAGATAGAAAACTGGTTTGTCTCAGTGCAATATTTTTTTTGCCTAAGAATTTTTTTTTATGCCTTGTCCTTATTTTATTACTAGCTCTTTGAGGCTTTTCCACTTAAGCGAATGTGACTTTGCTTCAGATACCTAAAACAGGAAGCCCACGTGATTAACAATGATGGAGATTAATTTCATGTCTTCTTGTTACCCAGAAAAAGATTGCATTTAATATGTTTGTGCAATGAAGCCTTTTCCTTTGGTCAGAGCTTTGTGGTGTGAGTCAGGCTTTATTTCAATGAGATCTTCTTAAAAGTATGAATTTTTCATTGATTATTCCTCAATAATTTCCTACCTTTTATCTAGGAGATACTTAGTATTATCTTTTATTTCTTTATGTATTTTTAACATTGCCCTAATAATAAGATTTTTTTTATTATGTATCTAGGAAATAACCTTATTTGTAGATACCATAAAAGCAATAGGAAAATACCTTTTGAATTTGAATGTTGCATTTCTTTTTTAAAGGGGGGGTTTGATTTGAAGTCATTTTAGAAAACAGAACTAGAGTACAAATACTGTTAGAAAACTTGCAATTATGATATCAAAGAATAAGAACAAAACACCTCACTCAATGTTTTATTTGTCTTCAGCTCCTGTTTTCATGCCACCTCCTTCAGTATTTCCTCTGTCTCCATATTCACTAAATGTTTCTTGGGTGAAACCAGGAAATAATGCAACAAGGGGAGAAGTAGCACGGTATGAAGTCAACTTGATTTCAGAACAAACCCCTCACCAGCTAGCCTTCCTTGAAATTTCACAGGTACTGTTATTTTCCATCATTTTTCTTTAAATATTGCCTTATATGTTTATATTATTATCCTTGCTGAGAATGTTGGTATTCCAAAGTCCTCTTTACTGCTTTGGTCAGAGAATAAAGGCTATATCTTTCTTGACCAATAGACTTAGATTGATGTGCATGAATTTTTGCTAATTATTTGAAATTTAGCCAACTATGTGACCGAAAGAACTGAAATAAATATTCAGAATATATTATTAACTTGAAAAGGTGATAGGAAATCTGTAACTACCAACATATATGTCTCCTTTTCTAATCTTTGCAAAATGTTTATGAAAGTTATCTACATGTATATCAAGGGTGTCTGATAAAAGTGTAAGAAGGAACAAGCTTTCACAACATTTTGTTTTCATCAGACCACATCTTTAAAGTCATGTAGTTGCCTTAAGGGCACAGAGAATTAAAAGATGGTCAGGTATCATCTCGATTTTGTCTTTGTGTGCCAGGAACCACACAGTAGAGTGCCTGTATCATAACTGGAACTTAATAAATACTTTTTTATTGAACTTTTATTTACTGATTTCTAAAAAAAGATTTAACTTGATATTACAGAATAAAGACTTAAAGCCTCCCCCTTCCAACAAATCATTCTTTTGTTAAGAGTATGCAAGGTCCCTTTGTGAATATGACCACGGGGCGGGGGGGAAATCTGTTCAGGGACTCTCAGAAAATAAGCAGATATATGCTCACTAAACATATTTGTCATAGTAATGGAAGATGCGGGAGATACAAATGCAAGCTGGTGAGTTGGTGAGGTTGTAGGAATGGCTTTCTGTTGTCCAGTCCCATAGAAATTTAGGTTTAATTTTGGAATAAATATGTTTTTAAAAAGAAATAGTCATAGAATAACTAATGACTTTTAAAAAAGGAGATTTACTTAGCCATAGCAGTTGAAGGATATTAATAAAACATATTCAACAAGAGCACTACCTTGCTTTAGTGTAGGTGTAACTTCCTTTCTTCTGTTTTGCTATGATAGTCCTTTTGGACAAGGAGTTTCTCATGACTTTATACTCAGACAAGTGTGTGTACCATGGATGTTTCCAAAACAAAACTCCTAAAATTCCCTAATCTCTGTTGAAGATCGCACCGTACCACCGATGCAATATTTACAGCGCCCCCAATCACAGTAAAGACTGTGACTATAAGAATCACATGATGTTTGATCTCAAAATACACCAGATTCTCCGGGTAGAGAACAGAACTGAAACATTTATGTAGACACCAGAAAACTGAATCTCGAAACCAGTAAGCCAATTCCATCATAGTACCAAAGATATTCTGAAGCCATGATAAAAGAAAGTGATACCATCCTTCAGCCTTCCCACAAACCAATATGAGGTCAATATTTACTCAAACCTTAATGAGCATCCTCTCTCCCCCAACGTCTGGCTAGCTCCTTGGGCTCTGCTTCCCTTCAGCAAAACTCCTCCTACCACAGGCCCCATGTGACTATATTCAGCCTATGGGGGGGCGCAGAATTTGCTTTCAAAGCAGGGGAGGTTTTCAAACTCTCTCCTAGGTCTATGAAGGGGCAGGGAAGATCTTCAGATTTCTCTTCCCACGACAGACACCGTCCTTTCAGTCTTAGGCGTGTAAGACATTGGGAAATGACGTAATTTGTCTGGGTTCAAATCTGGTTTAAGCTGGTATATGTCAGAGGTTGGGCTTGAACTTATCTGAGGCCAGTTCTCTATTCACTATACTACTCTGTCTCTTGCATATAATAGGCACTTAATTAATGTTTGTTAAGTTGGATTACACTATGTTTTTTATTTCAAAGTCAATACCCAGAAAATAAATCCTGAAGAAATTGGCCGCTGAGATCATAGAACGCATACATTTGTGTGGTTCTTTTGCTCATTTTTCTAGTCAGGAGCGTGCACTTAACTCTTAGGGAGAATCTGGTTGCATTCTCCCTATCTTCATTTCATCCTTCACTCTGCAACCAGATTAATCTTGCTTGTGCATGGGTCTGGTCACATGAATGCTCAAAAATCCTCAGGGGTTCACTATGATGTACTTGTTAAAATCCAGATTGTTTCACCTGGTGTTTATGATCCTCAACATTCAGGCAGCACTTTATCTTTCCGAGCTGCTCTCATGTGACTAACCTCAGTCTAATGTATACTTCAGCCAAATTCGGCTAATGTATATCTTGAACATACACCATACATTTCTGTTTTTGAATTTCTACCATCCCAAATGCTATCGCCTCTACGCATTCTTCCTTGGTGTTCCCTGTCAATAATAACCTTTTCCTTGCCCACAGATTTCACATTGTGCTTTATTTAATACCTCTTAAATTCCCTTATATTGCTATTTTTCAGTATTGTTACCCGTGTAGAGTATGTACTATTCCTTAGCTAAACAATAAACTCTGTGAGTTCAAGGACAAAGTTATTTAAACTTTGTCTCTCCCTCCCCAAACCCAAGACCAAAGTCCGGTGCTTGATACACAGTAACCATGTAATAAATGTTCAATTGAATTGTAACTCTCAGCTTATCCAAAACTGGCAATCAAGTTTGCAGATTTTTCAGGCTTTCTTATTCTTCTTTAACTCTCCTCTGCCTCCATTCAAGCCAATAAACTGGAAGGGAACTTAGAATGGGGATTTAATTTGGGCAATGCCTTTATGGTATCCCTCAGTCAGCCAGGCAATTGCAAGTTGACTTTATTTGAATGCTGAAATAATCTAGTTAATTTTCTTTTTAGTTCAGTTTTAGGAGAAATGATAGTGTTTATTTAACAGAATGACATCTATCTATCCATCCCTACCTCTCAGCATATTGGCCATGCTACCCTAATATCCTTATGCCTAAACTGCTCCATGGTTTAGCTTGGGTTTCATCACATAATAGTGACACTGTCATCATCCTTTATCTCCACTGTTGGTGGCAATAACCATCCCACCACGCTGCTTTATGAGGCAATAACTTGGTTTCCTCATTTATCCACTCAGGAACTGGATTATTACCTCATAAAACAGTGTGATGGTATAATTATCAATTAAATTCTAGCTTCTTGAGATTCTCTTCCCCCCATCACCCCTCCCCCAAATATTTCTTTTCCTAATGGGTCTTGAAAATCATTTTCACTGTCAGAACTCATGGAATTTTGAATATAGGGGCTAAAATCTATTATACTATTAATTATGTATTAACAAACAGGAATTCTAGAAATACCACATTGTCATTGGTTGTTTTCTTCACAGGTTTTGTAC
Organism: Pseudocheirus occidentalis; assembly: GCA_028646575.1. Classification (NCBI taxonomy): domain Eukaryota; kingdom Metazoa; phylum Chordata; class Mammalia; order Diprotodontia; family Pseudocheiridae; genus Pseudocheirus; species Pseudocheirus occidentalis. Next base: position 100,005,402 of record CM053593.1, on the reverse strand, counting down.
ACTGCCAAAGCCCAAGAATGCTTCTATGTTGTAAGGGGACTAAAGCCTTATAGAATATACAATTTCACAATTTCTCTCTGCAATCTGATAGGGTGTGTTACCAGTGAGCCAGGAATGGGACAGACCTTAGCAACAGGTAAGCAAGCTAAAACAGACTTTTAAAAATATCTCATGTACCATGTTTTACTTTGACTTCTCCCTCACACTTGTCCTGTTTTACTTTTCACCCATACTTCTCCCTTGTCGGGCAGTTAGAAATGTAAAGAATTTAAACTTGAAGGGTGTTGGAGGTACCAAGGTGATTTGACTCTCAAAAGTGGCTGCCAGGGAGTTGGATCTGTCTATCGCTGACCTAAGAGGTCACATTACAGTCATCTGTTAATTTCAAAGTCAATTGACAGCTATTTATTAATCACCTGCTATATTTCAGGCACTGCTGAACTGAGGACAAAAAGATAAAAATGAAACAACTTTCATCTTTAAAGATCTTAGGGCAGGGGTGGGGAACCTGCAGCCTTGAGCCTGAATGTGGCCCTCTAGGTCCTCATGTGTGTCCCTTTGACTGAATCCAAACTTTACAGGGTGAAGGATTTTTCTGTGAAATTTGAATTCAGTCAAAGGACTACATTTGAGCACCTAGAGGGCCACATGTGGCGCAGGTTCTCCACCACTGTTGTAGGGGGTAAAGGAGCTGCTTCTGTGTATATGAATACATGTGCATGCTCACACATATAAACATATATACCCATACATATATGTACATGCATGTGTATTTCTGTGTATGTATATACCCACATGTGTGTTTCTCTGTGTGTATATATACACCCACATACACACCCACATATATCTACTATATCTGTATGTATGTATGTATATATCTATCAATCTATCAGTCTATCTATCTGTCTATCTATCTATCTGTCTGTCTGTCTGTCTGTCTGTCTATCTATCTATCTATCTATCTGTCTATCTGGGATATACCATAAAGGTACTGTAATTTCACTAGAATGGGGAACTTTTGGGTGATAAAGCTCTAACAAAGTAGGTCAGCACTTTCTCTGCAACTTATGCCCTTAGAGTGTTGCCTAGAATACTGACAGCTGATTTGCCCAGGATTGAATAGCCAGTATGTATTAGAGGCAGGATTTTAATTCAAATCTTCTTGGTGTTTAGACTATGTCATTACAAAATAAATAGGGTGAGAACCTGGATAACTAGAAAGATGATGGCACTCTTGAGAGAAAGAATGAAGTTCAGAAGAGGGATGAATTTTGGAGGAAAACACAGTTATTCCTTCCAAATCCATGATTTTCCCCATTGTGGGTCAGCATAAGAAATTAAATGGGAATTTTGGGGGAGCTTTGTGGAAGCCATAGATGATATACAAAGGCCTACCTATGTCACAGAAAAAGATTAGAAATCCAAAAACATAAAATGTATATATATATATATTATTGTATAATATCAGTATATTTTAATTTTTAATATCATAGTAATTCACACTTCTCTGGTATAAAAGGAGGGTCAAAAATTTTATTTGGATTTTCCAGATCACAGCGGTGCTCTACCCCTAACCCATACAATGTGGAAAGGATAAGTATAACACTTTGGACATGTTGAGGGGATATCCAGTTTAAAATGTTTAGTAGGCAGGTGATGCAGGGCCAAAGCTCAGGAGAGATACTCAGGCTGAATATATACATCTATAAGGCAATCACATATAAATGATAATTAAACCCATGGAGCTAATAAGGTCATTGAGAGAGTATAGATAGTGTAGATAGTGAAGAGAAGAGGGTTCAGGAGAGAGCCTTGTGGGGCAGCCACAGGTTATGGGATACGTATAATGAGCCAACAAAAGATGCTAATCATAAGGTCAGACATATGGGAAGAGAACCAAGAGAGCAGTGTCTTAAAGATATGGGAAGGAACAAGTATCCAGGTGTAAACAGTGGTCAACAATGTCAGATGCTGTAAGAGATCCAGAAGAATGAGGATTGAGAAAAGGCCATCAGACTTGGCCATTCAGAACAGTACAATTTACCTTATTGCTGTTTTATTACCCTTTCATAATTGAGTAACTTCTTATTTCTTTGGTCTATAAAATAATACCAAGTTGGTAAAATTCCTAAAAATCCCATATGATTTATCAGAGGCATATACTGTTCATATGAAAAGGTTTTATTCATTTATTCAAGGATGGATTAAAAACTAACTTAATTTGCATAGGCTAGTAAGAAGGTTTTACTTCTGATTAGGTGCCTTACTAACTTGAGTTAATTGAAGTTCAGTAAGTTTCCAAGTCACAAAATTTCTTAGTTGGCAGTCTAATGAGGCTTAGTCTCCTGGTGCTATTTGAGAAAATGCCCAGATGTGGAAAGGGTAAGAGACACTTAGATGAATTGTAGATATTGTGCAAAAAAAAAAAATTAGGTAGCTACAAAAATATTCCTTAGATCTCCCCTCTAAAATGGCATCCTGTTTTTAATGGACCCAGTGCTACATGAGAGGAAAATAAGGAAATATTTGCTAACTCTGAAAAATTAAGGGTTTATTCAATTGAAGTAATTTTTAAATTTAATTCTGAAAAATTAAGGGCTTATTCAGTTGAGGTAATTTTTTTTTATATAGACACCAAGTAGGCAGTCTTTCATAGCAATCTCTAAATTTTCTCTAAGGAAAAGAAAAAATATATATATACATATGTATATACATATGTATATATATAATGCCTGAATTCTTAATTATTTGAATGTATCTTTATCTTACTTTAGTACCTTGTAGTGGTGTTATTGACCCTGAGATTTTGAAGGTCAAGTTTGAAGAGTACAAAATCTGGCAAATTTTACCATGCAAAAAACAAATCCCCCTTCCCCCAGCCAAAAATACCCCAAACAAACCAAAAACAAACACTTTTGAGTATGTCACTTTTGGAGGACGTGCCCAACTAATTACAAAGAAGTTCATCACCAGTAGAATGGTTACTTGGTCATGAACTATTTGTTATGGAAACCTATGGAATAAAGGAAAATACAAAATGACTGTCAATCCTATGGAGTCCTTTTCTGCTTTTTCAATAATAGCTACCATGGAAAAAGGAGGGGGTGCAGAGGGTGGTAAGAAACACACAGTTTATAAAGAAATTATCGATATCTTTTATTTTTACATCACCTGCATTTCCCAATCTATTTCCCCTCCTCTTATAAGAGAGACATCCTCTATAAAAGAGAATTTCTTAAAATAAAAAAAACCTTACAGTGAATCAAAATTGACCCCTGCAAATTGGTTTTTTCTCCTTATTCTTTGTTAAATTTGTACAGTTTTCTAGTTTCACAAAACTGAACTGGTCAGTTTTATCTTTTGTGATCATCTCTGTCATTTGTTTAGTTCAGAATTAAACCCCTAGTGATAGCTATGAAATGTATTCCATCTGGTTGTCTTCTAATTCTTCTTTTTAGCACTTTGGAAGATGGTTGTACATAGTGAACAATTATTAAATGGTTAACCTCTAATTTTCAGGTCATGTAGACATTTTAAACTTATTGGGACATATGTTATAGCTTGATTGCCTAACCCCCATTTCTGCCCATTTGTGCTTCAGTTTTCCTAGCAGTTTTTGGCAAATAAATAGCTATTTCCCAAGTAATTTAAGTTCTTAGGGCTATCGAAGGGTGAGTACATATGAGAGGAGAAGTACCATGTAGTAACAGAAAGTCGACTGCAGATGCAGGAAAAACTTGATTCAGATCTACCCTATGACCCATACTGACTCTGTGACTCTTGGCAATTGAGTTAACCACTCTGTGTTTCAGGCAACTCTTTATTTCTATAACCTGTATAACAACTGTGATTCTCCATTGGCAGGAGTTTTATCCATGAATAGTTCTGTACAACAACGAAATAATAGGATGTATATATATATATATCTGTACACATAGATGTAGATATACATAAATACATTAGTGTGTTATTTGTAGACATACATGTTTGTACATACATACACACATATACATATGCACACATATAGGCAGCTAGGTCACACAATGGATAAAGTACTAGAGTTGGAATCCAATTTCATCAATTCAGATCTGACCTCAGACACATCCTAGTTGCGTGATCCTGGACAAATCCTGCTTGCCTCAGTTTCCTCATCTGTAAAATAAGTTGGACAAGGAAATGGCAAGCGCTTCCAGTATCTTTTCCAAGAAACCCCATTTGGAGTCGTGAAGAATCAAACTCAACTGAAATGAACAACAAAATATGTGTGTGTATTTATATGTGTGTGTGTTCACATTCACAGACAGACATATCTATATGTATATGTGCATTTTAGTGTATTCTTTTCCTTCTACCATTATTGGACAGTCCCCAAACAACCATTCTTTCATGAGAAACATATCTATATAGCTACATCTTTATCTGAGAGAGGCTGCTAGATATGAGCAGTGACTTTATTGATACATAGAAGTTGGTATCATGCAAACAGATGCTTTCATTTGCTAAAGAATATATCTTGATTCTTAATGAGAAGAAGCAATCCCTGAGCTTCCAAATAATTTAGGGCTTCCTTATATGGGATTCGAGTAACTTGTTCATCGATTTTTTTTTTGAGAGCAGAGTAAGGTAATCGAAAGCCCTTCCCTCAAATGATTATCTTAGTAGGAAGAAAGATAATTTGACAAACTCCCTGAAATGATTATCTTAGGGGAAAAACCCTGAAACTTCAATATGTGAAAAGTCAAATTTTTAAATACTTGCTACAGAGATTTACATACCAGGGCCTTAATGGTTTATGAGATGGGTCAGTAGGCAAATTTAGGGGGCTGGAAAAAGCTGTCCCCTGATGTCCATCTTTTTTCAGATTGTGCATTTTTCTGCCTCTATCCTTCACACTGCTTTCCCTGCATAATTTCTCATTTATAATATAGTACAGCCTGCTCATGCCTATCATGCACCGCTCCACTGCCCTTTGCGTGATCCTCAAGTTCAGCTTTTGAGAAACGGTGGTACTGTAAGGCTTGCAGCCATGCAACAAACTGAAAGAATATTTGCCATGCTAAAGATGGGTCTTTGTTTCAAAGAGAAGATTGGGCTCATTAAGAGAATTGTGCAATTTCTCAAAGGCAATCTATCCTCCTTTCCTCCTCCTATTCAGTTCTGGGCCCACCTTATTGTCCATTTATTTTGTCTGTATAAGTCATATGCAGTCATGAAGGTCCAAGAAACAAAGGAAGTTTAACCAATTTAAATCAGTCACTGCAATGAGGAGCTCCAAAGAACACAGCAACTGTCTTTAGCCAACAAATATTTGATGAGAGGGAGTTAGGTAGTGGACATGGACTCAGGACGCCTGACTTAAAATTTGGCCTCAGAAACTTACTAGGTATATGATCCCGGGCAAGTCATTTAACCTCTGTTCTTTCATTTGTACAATAGGGATAATCAGAATTCCTGCCTCCTTGGGTTGTTGTGAGGACAGAATGAGATGTTCTTCATAAAGCACTTGATAAATCCTAAATGCTAGGTATTAGATGTATAAATATTATAAATAATATAATATTATATAATATATGTATAATATAATCATAATAAGATATTATAAATTATTATGATTAATCTCCTTGAAAAGCCAAGTAAGATGGCAATGAAGAGCCACATTGATTTAGAATACAAACATTTACTCAGTCTTACAGAGGAGGAGGAGGAGGAAGATACTGAAGACTATCACCCTGTACTAGAGCAAGAAATCATTTTTAAAATGTAGCTGTTTGCCATTTGGACATTTAAAGATGAAACTAATAGAATGAGCAGGCACAGTTCAGGAAAGATTTACACAGATTTCTGTAACAAACTCTTTTCTAAGTCCTGCATGAGCAAGTAGAAATGCCACTAAGTAAAAGAAAAGTTGGAAGAGCAATTGTGCCAGTCTGAGGAAACACAGAGGGGAATTAAGCTGAAGTATTTTCCCGTTATTGAAGGAAAAAACATTTTTTTTCAGAAGAACAGAATAATGACATCAATAATAATAGCTAGAACCTGTGTATTATTTCAAGGTTTCCGAAGGACAATTACCCTGTTAGCATTATTACTCATTACTGTACTTCACGTGAGCCATGGTCTAGCTAAACTGGTCCTCTGGTCCTCTGACATGGTCTCTATGTCTTTGCAGTGACTATCCCTTATATCTGGAATACAAACCCTCCTCTTGGTCTTGTAGAATCTAGCTTTCCTTCAAGGCTCAGCTCAAGTCTCACTGTCTACATGAAGCCTTTTCTGACTCCCCCTAGATGGTTTTTTCCCCAGTTTGATTGTAAGCTCCTTGAGGGCAGGTATTGGTTCATTTTAATTTTTGTTTGCCCAGCATGGAACAAGTACCTGGCATGTAGTAGGTATTTAATGAATGCTTGTTGCTTAATTGATTTGGTGATCTGCTCATTAGTAACATCAAACAAGATACAAAAAGAGAGAAATATGCTCTCCTAAGGTGGTTGGCACCATTGCATAGGATGTGAAGCTTAGAGTTCAAATGGAGGAGGAATTCCCTATAGACAGTGATGTCCTTCAGATTCTCTATCTGTGGATAACATTGTGCTAGTGGCATCCATATCCAGAATGTTGTAAAGACTCCTAAATAAGAATCATAATTACATAAAAAGATTTTGACCTACCTTTTCATATGATAAAAAATGAATGAAGACTATCTATTGTCCTAACTAAGGTATACAATTGGATGGAAAATATATCAAGCAATCTCCTGATTACCAAGCATTTATTAAACACTATGTCTTAGGCACTGTGCTTAAATGCTGGAGACACAAAGAAAAAGCAAAAACAAGTCCCTGCCCTCAAGGGGCTTTCATTCCAATGAGTTGAGACAACATGAACATAAATATACATATATAGTAGATGCATACAGCATAGATAGAATACACCTTAGAGTGGATGGCAGCAGCAGATGTGGAACCAGGAAAAGTTTCTTTGCTATAGGTATAATTTGACCTTAACCTTGAAGGAAGCCAGGGATTCTAAGAGGTAGAGATGAAGAAGAGATCATTGCTTTATAGTCTGATGCTGCATAGAAATCCAACTGGGTGACTCAGTGGAAAGAATGATAGGAAAACTTGAGTTTTAATCCAGCCTCAAGCACTTGCAAGCTGTGTGACCATGGGCAAGTCACTTAACCCCTCTGTTAACCTTAGTTTACATGCCTAGCACATAGTAGACATTTAAGAAAATGCTCATTTCTCCCTTCTCTCCCTCCTTTCCCTCCTTCTTCCTTCCTTCCTGCCTGCTTTCTTACCTGCCTTCCTTCTTCCCTACTTTCCTTCCTCACTCCCTTCCTTTCTTCTCCCCCTCCCAACCTATACAGTTAGATCATGTGTCCATATGTCCTGGACACTGATATATTGCTCTTGGACACTGAGCTATACCCAGAATTGAATAGGGGTTAGAGAATGGGCTGGGATTATCTTTGCGAAATTGTTCAGTGCTTAGAAGGATACAAGACTTCTCCTTGAAACAAAAGGTCCATCCTTTTATTAGTAGTATTCTCTGGTTGATGTTGTGTTTAAGAGTAGCCTCCCTGGATACCTCTTCTGCAACTTCCTTGACAACCGCTTCTCTACCCACATAAGAGACCATGCTCTTTCATGAAACATAGGAAAGCCACAACCAGATAGCATTTCACTTCTTTTGTTCTGGATACCTACTCTACAGCTTCCCTGCCAAACCAATGGCCACTCCACTAGATCTGGAGGTATCATCCTTCTGCTTTATGACTGTCTCTCTCACAACACCATTTCAGGAGAACCCTAACAAATGCCACTTCACTACCTCACCCCTGGCCATCTACTCCACCATCTTCCTGGGTGTCTTTATCTTTTCCCCCTTCCCCCAAATTCTACACTCGTAAACCAGGATCAAATCAATGGGACCACTGTTCCTGTGGGAGTGTGTCAACTGACTCTGATATATCCCTACTTAATATACCTATAACTTTCTGGACCAAAATTTCTCTTCATGGCTATTACTCTTGCATATGTATTTTCCTATGGAATGTAAGTTCCTTGACACCAGGGACTACCTTTGACTTTTTAATTTGTATCCATCATATTTTCTATGATATTAAGCAAATGCTTAATATTTTTTTCATTAATTCATTCATGTTAAACTTATTGGTCATACAATGGGTAGTAGAAAGGTATATGGTATATGTGACTAGGCTGCAACATATCACCAAGGAAGAATTGTATAGGAGAAGCTGCATAAAGGATGTCATTGGAAAGATGGATAACCAAAAAAGAAAGTAAGTTAGTTATTTAGAGAGGCTGAGAAATAACTAATGAATGACTTGGGTGCTCAGTTGGTTTCCACACAATATCAAGACATGTTGAGAGAGGCCCTCCCTGTGAAAGATTTAATGGTAGCATATCAATCAGAAAGTACTTATTAAGTGCTTGTTTTGTGCTAAGCACTTTGTGGTGTTGTTGAATTGTTTTAGTCATGTCTGACTCTTTGTGACCCCATTTGGAGTTTTCTTGGCAAAGATACTGGAGTGTTTCAGCATTTTCTCCTCCATCTCATTTTACAGATAAGGAAACTGATGCAAACAGGGTTGCACAGCTAGTAAAGTGTCTGTAGCCAAATTTGAACTCAGGAAGAGGAAGACAAGTGTTTCCTCACTCAAGGCCCAGCATTGTGTCCACTGTGTCACCTAGCTGCCAAGTTAGGTATGTTAGGTACCATTGTTTGTCCTTTGTTCTGGAAGAGGAACAATTATGTCAGGAGGGTGATGCCATGACTCACAAGTGAATTGGATTTAAGTGAGGGAGGACTGTGCAAAGTCACCAGCTTCACTCTTTCCTCTTGAGGCATCTGGGTCCAGTGGCAAGATATAGATTGGGACAACTGGAGATGACCCTTGTTGGTGCTATACAAAGGAAAGAGTAAAGTCTTGATACCTGCTCTTAGGAAACTAACATTCTTTTTTTTTTTTTGGAGGGGGAAAGCAAGGTTATTGGTTTTAAGTGACTTGTCCAAGGTCACACAGCTGGTGAAGTATCAAGTGTCTGAGGCCAGATTTGAACTCAGGTCCTCCTGACTCCAGGGCCAGTACTCTATTCACTGTGCCACCTAGCTGTGCCAAAACTAACATTCTATTGATGGGATAAAATATGGCCACAGATAATTGAATGTAATATATATTTTAAAAAATAAAGTGATTATTTTTGTAAAGGGAGGCTTAAAGAGTTGGAAGAATTATAAAAAAAAAATCTTCTTGAAAGAAGTGGCTTTAAAGAGACCTAAAGTTTCCAACAGTCAGAGGTAAGGAGGGAGAAATCCCAGAAGGCTGAGAAGAGAAGCCCTTGATAATTTGATCTCTAATGAATTTTCCTTCTGTCAGCTCCTGGTGGAGGGAGCAGAATTTTCTAAGCATCTGCAAACTGGGCTGCTATTTGCTGTCTGAGAACTGAGTTAAAGTTTTCTATGAGACCAGAATCTGGTGAAGCCTCAAGCTGTTGCTGAGAAGGATGCCTGGAAGGCTCTGAGGTCTCTTGCCAAGAAGGCCACCTAGAAGACTAATATTTCTTCTGGGTCATAGGGCCAGCCGAATTGCTGGAGGACTGAAGAAGCATGACAGAGATGCTAAGACTTTTTTGTGGCTTAGTTGATCCTTGAGTTCCTAGCAATGGAAGTTGTGAAGGTTTTAATATATTCTGGACCCTGTGAACTTCAATGAGTAGCAAGAACTGACCAGAGGACTGGACGAGAACCTGGGAGCTGTCTGCCTCTGAAACTGACTGGTGGATTTAGGTAGGAGCTGGGACAATGGAAGGGGATCCAGGGAATCTGAGAGACCACCCTGAGTCAAGATAAAGAAAAGGCTTCTCCTTGGATATTGAACCATGTGATGAAATTGAAGTTTACTAGACACTGAGGGGTGGAGGGTTTGTATAATTTTCTAATGATTGTATTTAGTGATTAACAATACTTAGTGACTGATTGCTAGATAAGTGACTGATTAAGTTAACCTATGATTGCCCCATGAGTGGAAGACTGACTTGTATTGTGAAATGATTGAATGATTAAGTAAGGAGGCAAACCTCCTTAGGGATATCAGATGATTATTGTTTTGTTCTTTGTTATTAATACTGTGACCACTTTGGTGAAAACTATGTGGCCATTCTAATGTTAAGCTGTTGTGAACACTATATTGTGATTTTCTGTGATAAGATGTGATGTTGTGAATATTATATTGTGATTTGTTGTGAATGTTTTCCTTGATTTGTTATGGAATAAATGGAGTG
>CM053593.1:99974540-99994995 GCA_028646575.1 Pseudocheirus occidentalis | reverse complement strand
ATTCCATCAGTTTACATAAGCATATATAGCAACATTTTTTGAGGGGGGTCAGAATTATCTAAATTATGCAGAGGAAATTTTAGCTTAGGTTTAACTTTCAGAAGGTGAGTATTTTAAGAGCACAAAATTGCTAAACAACCTCTGTAGGAAATAGAAAGAACTTGATTCTATTAACTTCATTGCTTATTACCATTCTCAAAAACCCCTTTCTAAACTAATATTCAAGTATTTTTTTCTCTCCTTTTTACTCCCTGATCACCAATATCTCATCTACTCTGATAATGTCTTTAATTTTTTGTTCATGGAACTTATTTTCTTTCTTAGTTGAGGGCAGTTTAGGGAAGAGTTGAACATCTCTATGCCCAAATGCCAAATGCTTCTCACTTACATTGAACCAGTGCCTGCATACTATCCTCACCTGGATGCTTTGGTGATACCATACATGCAGAATATGATAGTTCTTCCCATTAAAATCTGTTCCTGGTTTAAATTTCGTGTGTGTGTGTGTGTGTGTGTGTGTGTGTGTGTTGCATGTACTTATTGAGAGAATAGGAAATTTTGCTTTGAATCTGTTATCCTCTGATTCTCAAATGAAAGTAATTCTCTTCCAAATTGTTGCTTTTTAAAAATGGGATGTAAACAAACAACTTATTTACAGTCTGATTTTTAACTTTTTGATTTGTTCATACCTGATACCAAGATGAACTATATGTATATTTGCTAGGTAAGGAATTAATTCATGAATCAACTCGTGAAAACATTAGAAAGAAAAAAAGCTTTGGTGCCTGTGATTTAGTTTATCATACTATATATGAAAATTTCAGACTCTTTGAGTCAAATGAAGCAAAAAAAATTATATCCTTTGGTCACTTGCCATAGTCCACATTCATTCAGTTTCTCTTCTACCTGTTTTCTTTCCTTTTGGACAAAATATGTTCCAAGATTTTCTTTCATGTCTGGATGAAAAATGTGAATACATTGATATTTTTAGATCTAGCCAATGAAAATTGGTACTATTCTGTGTGTCTAAAGGCTATAGTGTGGGGAAATCACATAGAGGGATTTGTATAATCATCATTCTTCCAGTTCTTGCTTCTAACCTGTCACTCGAGCTGGGGAGGTAGAATTAACTTGAAGGACGTAGTCACCATAAGAATGTAATTTGGCAGGAGCTTCAAATATTAGAAGTATCATCAAACCTTTTAAGAGTGTCAAAGTAAGAGAGCATATAGCTACCTTCTCAGATCTCAGTGTGATATATGGAAAGAAAGACTTGTAAAGTTCTATCTAGATAAGTTTTGTTAACAACTGGGTAAAAGTGATACGGCTATAACTGTCTCCTATTTGTCCTTTTCTACTAAAAAATGAATTAAAACTATGATTAGCATTGATGGCACTTTTACTAGTGCATTGTATTGCTGTTCCTTTTCTTTTGATGGCAATTACAGGGTTCAAAAGCTAATTTGTGGAAGATAGTCTTCCAGGGGCAGCTGCATCTGGCCTCTTGGCAGACTCCTTAAGCAGTGGTATTGGAAGCTTTGGAGTTGCCTCTGGGTTTACTGGAGTAATGATGCTGATGGACTGTCGTAGGCTCCTTGATGTCATTTTCTCTTTGATTACCCTTTTAATCTAGGCAATTTGTGCATTTTCCTCCTTTGTGAATGAGGTCCAGAGTAAACCCTTTTTGAGAGAGGTTCTTTTTTGAGCTCCATTCATATAGTTACAATGTGTCATTTACTTTGCTTGTCATAAATCGGTCTTTCTGAGAAATATGTGCCACAGGCTTAAAACTACCCATATCCCATTAACCAGGTAATTAGTGGTGCATTAAGTTTTCTTTCTGAAGCCAAAGTAAAATGCAGAGGCTGTTTGCTGCTGGGTTGAAAACATACATTGTTTTGCATGCATGTACATAAGTCTTTTCATTGTGAATAGGACCCAGAGTGATTAAACAAGCACTCTTAATATGTTAATTTATAATTTTAATTACAACAATCTTGTATATATAGTCATTAGTGAATACTAATATAAATATTTTTCTACCTTTTTATTCATAATGCATAAACCAATCATCCAGTTACTTCTCGGCAGTTGCCTGTTTTCGTTTCATAATACAATCTTTGTTCTTAGTTATGAATGCATTTTGTTCATTCCTGTCTTGAATAATCCCTCATTAAGCTAGTCACTTTCTGCTCCATGCTAAAAAGGAAAAATTATCATGCAAATGTGGCATGCCATATTAAAAAGCACATTACCAAACACTTTTGTTGCTGTCCTTCAATTAGTTTCCCTTCTTTGAATTTAATTCCATTTGTTGTTAAACTAGTGACTTGATGTATGGACTCATGAATCTGAGGCTGCTGCCAAGAATGTGGGAGAAAAAGCATCAAAGCCTCTTCAGAAAGCTGCAGAGGCGAGCTGAAATGAATTTGCTTCACCTTTGACAAGAATACTTGAACAGCACTGGAATCCTCTGATGATTCGGCTTGGCTAATTATCCAATTATTTATTTCAAGAATAAAGGCACTATTTTACAATTAGAGAAGTATATCTGAGAAGTTTATAGAAATGTATCTGAGAAGTATATAGAGAAGCAAATCTGAGAAATTTGGTAATGATGAGTGACTTCAGGAACTTCTGAGATGAACAGTATCTTCTCAAACTTGGCTCACTGAGAGTTCTCAAGAAGGTGTTCCATGCTTTCTTAGTGAGATCGTTCAATGCTCCAAAGTTATTTGTTTGGTTCTCAGAACATATCTGAAAGTGGATTACATTATTTGCTAGTCAACCCGTTGAATTTCCATGGTCTTTAAGCTCTGTTTAAGTTGTATTTCTCTTGATTAAAAGCTTTTGGTTCAAAGCGATACTTTTTAATTGCCTAATGATATAAGTCAGTTCTTAGGAAAGAACCGCACATTTAGGAGTTCATTTGCAATATAACTGAAAAATTCATTGCATGGCAGTAAAACAATTTACTGTTAATTACAAGGAGAAGAATTTGCTGTAGCATGCTCCCAGATTGCCATGAATCATGCAGCACTCCTAGAGATTTATAACAGATGTGTAAGTGGGATGAATTAGCAGGGTTTAATAACAGAGACACAAATCATGCAGACTTCAAGGAGCTTTAATTGATATACTAGAATGTGACGGGCATGAATCACTCAGCCATTCAACAGCACTGTAACATATGGTCAGCTCAATATGCTGCATCTTAAATCGGTTGGTGAGTCGTTGGTTGGCCCATATGGTGGTGGCAATATATTTTTCACGATTTTTTAAAAAAAATCTATTTTTAAAAAAGAAATATGATTATAACGAGTGCTTGTTATTGAATAGTCACCCAAAAGACAGACAGCATTTTTTTTAGGATCTGAAAAGCTCAGTTACCTCAAAGAAATTGTAGCTATTGGTTTTATAACCACATCGTTGGAGGCGGCAAGCACAGAAGTGACGGTACCGGTCGCTGACCCAGCACACTTGAGGCCATGGTGAACTGTAGAGGACAACACAGCTGACAGTAGAGTAATCTGGGGAATCTCACTGGCCTGGTGGAGTAGCACAAATAGAATCTATGGTATCAGTGTCAAGAGAAGCAGATGAATGCCTGTATTTGCCTGCCAATGTAAAGACAGATCCTTGAGAGGGAAAGTATGTGTGGCTACGCTTTTACAATTAAATTCTTTAAGGGAAGGAGTGAACGTTCATACCTTATACTAGCCTCTTCAAGACGACATTCATCAAAAGAATACTGATAAACCATTGAATCAGAATAGCAGAATCCCCCCATAAATACTGAAGAATCATCATTTCAGGAGATGGAAACAGGTAGTTTGGTAAAGGTTTGTAACCTGTACTGTAAACATTTTTTATTGGAACTAGAATCTGGCAGCTTTCTGAAAAGGTTTCGTAGCATTACTAAACCTGACAGACTTGAGAAAAGAGTATTGCAGCCTTAGAACTGTAGCTGCCAGAGTTTAATGTCAACAATTAAAATTTATTTTGATCCTTACCTAGTGTTTATTACTGTTTGTATACACAACAGACCTTACTAATACAGAGATGCACTATTAGATGGAATTACCATCTGTTCAGAGTGAAATGCTGGCATCTGTCTTCGATTCTAAAACTAAAATGATATTATTCCAAACAAAACAAAATTAACCGCTTTTTATTCACCAACTTCAATCATGTGTGTGTGTGTGTGTGTGTGTGTGTACACGTTTGTGTGCATGTGTGTGGCCACCCAAGGAAAAGGCTTGTTTGCAAAGTTTTTAATGACCTTTGTCTGCATTTAGATATATGACTTTAACATAAGTTATATGAGCCATCTGTCTTTATTGGTCTTTTTGGTGCCCTTTTTCACACAATAGCATACAGCAATCATAGCTTTGATTTTAGCTTTGTTTTAGCTTTGCAATACATTAAATATGTATTATATAGCAATGCATTAAAATAACATAATTAAAATACACAAAATGTGACTTTGAGTCTGTGAAGCTACGGTATGCAAATTATTTTGACAGATGTGTCTTTTACCAAATCTGACTAAAAAAAAATTAAACAGATAAAAATTATAGTTGATTCATTCTAACAAAGTCGCTACAGGTACTACAGTGACACCTTTAGGAAAATATATACCGTATCTTTTATGCCTGGATATTTTTAATTTCCCTATACACTAAGACATATGTTAGAGATTTATGTGCAGTCTCCTCTCTCTCTCCCCCCTCGTCTCACTCTCTTTCTCTCTGTCCCCTCCCCTGCTTCTCTCTTCATCTTTCCTCCCTTGCCTTCCCACCCTTTCTCCTCTCTTTTACTTCTCCTCCTTTTCTTTTTCCTCCTCTCCCCTTTCTGTCTCCTTTCTTTCTTTCCTTCTTCTGAGTCTCTATCTTGGTCTTGGCCTCCATTTCTCTGTCTCTCCTGTGTCTATCTTAGCCTCTGTATGTCTCTCATGTATCACAATTTAAATATCTGATTGAAGATGGTCTCTAATTTTTTTTTAAAGAGAATTGTGGTGAATCAAGGACACTGGCAGATGCAATACTAATGTTAGATCAAAGATGCTACTTTCTGAAAAGCAAAGGCTCCTATTCCATATATCACAAAATAATAAATTGTGTCATGCCAATGTTTAATGCGTGTACACAGTGCATTAACTGTAACTGTAGTACATTTATTTGTGCTGGAGGAGACTTGAAAATGATTAAAAAATCAATACTTTGCTGTCAGAGAAGCATGTGTTACGACGCATTTAAGTAGTTAATTGCATAAGCCCCATAAAAGCTTCAAGTTTGGGTAGCAGGGATGCCATAATTACAGTCCAAGCAGCTACCATTTATTAATGGTGGACTTTAAGGGAACTCTGGTGGTTATTGTCATCACTACTGCCTCTATGTATGGTTCAGAAATAATGGGCCCTCTACTGTTTCATCTGTGCAGAGAGAATGCTGTTGACCCAGTGATTAATGAGAACCAAGGCAATCTCTGGTTGGCATAAGTATAAGCATTAGTGGGCAATGTTCTTTTGATGGGTAGCAACACTTGCTATCATGGGGAGATCTATAGGATCCTCTGAAGTTTGTAAGATTTTCCTTTTTGGAAGAGCTGACTTTAGTGCAGCTGCCAGATAGAAAAATCTTCACATTGATAACAGACAAACATTTGTCTATGTCCTAGGCCAAGACACCTTTTAGAATCATATTTGATAATTTTTTTTGGTTGAAGGGAGGTGCTATGTGCTAATTAAGTAGCAGCATTTTGCCTATGCAGAGAACATGGAACCACCTATTGAATGCCAAACAATTCTTTTCACAGCTTCATGACAATCAACTTTTCTTGTCTATAGAAGGACTCTTTTCATATGACCATCTCAATTTTAGTAACAGGAAACTGGTAAGACTTAAAAATATTGCCATAAGTATGCTGTCTTCAAAGAAAGCTTTTGTCCTCTTCAAAATTAAAAAGGATAAATTCTTCCTACAAAGCCATTTTTCCTATCCAGCTTTGTATTTAATACTTCTCTTTATTTAAACACTCTGCTCTCCTTAGGCCAGGCAGTTCAGAACTTCACATCACTCCACTTTAATTTTGACATTGTAAATTTCTTCATTATGATGTGATACTAATTAGATTATAAAGTCATAAACGATGCCTAAAGAGAAATTTATAGCATCCAGAGATTTTTAAAAGAATATTTATAAGACAGAGAATAGAAGTAGGATCATTTTTCTAGGTTAATGTAGGAAGTGAGACACGCTAATAGTGCTAGTGTAAAAAAATAAGAATATGATTTTTTTTATTTAAAAGAAAAATGGACTAAGGTTTTTATGATGGTCTTCTTTAAACGTGTTGGCTTTTGAAGGCAGTCCTCATGCTTTAGATGCTATCACAGAATTTAGGATGCTACAAATAACCAACATGTCATGGTAACAGGTGACTTTTATGTGATGCTCCATCTGAACTGGAGAAAAAGAATTGAATTATTACATAAGGATAGAATGCATCATTATTAGTAAATTTTACTATATTTTACTTGGAGGCTGTACCAATCATCCTATCTGGTCACTGTGATGTATTACATACATAGAAGAAGTTCTCTGTAACCCAAACTATTTATTGTAATTTATTTTTCTCTGAAGTCAGTTGACTGCCAAAGTACTCCTATGCCATAGGAGGGGGAGAATCTTAATTACACCCATTTTTGTATATGAAAAAAGCAACACTGAAATTCATATGTATCAAATTGTTTTAAGTTCATATAGGCTTGGAACTGGAGACAGGAACTGAAATCTTACAGAACACAGTCGTGACCAATAGAGCATACTCCTTAATTTACTGTTTTTTTTCCCAGCCAGCAGGTATTGAGGTATTCAAATGTATTTATTCATATCTCTAAGTTCATCACTTAATAATTCTGTGAAATCAGTCTATACCTTTCCCACTTTTTAGATACTTCTTACATGAGTTATTCTAACTGCTTTAGACGTATCTATGATTTTTTCATCATTCTTTTGTGTGATTAGACCAATTAAATTGGTCTATAACTACTTAACCCTCTCCTAGTCTTGGAAAATATTGAAGATAATAACTCAGTAAGGCACTTACTCTTTAAAACTGGTCAAATCTTCTGCATGAGTCTGTTTGACAGACCAGCTGGGATTAAAAAAAAAGCCAAAGAATTTTTTAAAAAATGTGTTCTGATGGGAGACATTCTCTGACATTAACTCCATAAGGCTAATATAACTGCTTCAAAAAGCTCATTAAACTAAGAGGTGTTCTCCTAGCAGCCAAAGTTAGAATACTTTCCGCTAATCTTTGGGGGCTGTTGAAACCAATGGCTTGTGCAATTCCTAATAAGGACCATTTTACCATGTCACCAATTGGTAGGTCATGCCACCTCTGCTAGAAGTTAGACCAAAAGTGGGAAGCTGCTTGGAGTTTGGTTTTTCCAACTTGCCTCCAAATTTATATGGCTAACCACAAAGAGAACATTGATTCTGATATGTGAGACTATTAAGGCCACACAAGACTTGTTCAACATCCTTATTTTTTCAGTTTGATGGGATGATAGAGTATTGTATCAGAATGTTGAGGACCAAATGAAGCATTGAAGAAAAGGCTGCTGTGGACCATGGAATATCCATCCCTCAGTTATTGAGTGTGTTTTTGCACACTTCCTTCAACTGTTCCATTAATGAAGAGTCATTAATGACATTTGTATAAATGACATTAATGTCATTTATACAAAAATGTACATGATTTTTACTACAAATTTAGCTAAACTGGACGTTTCTTGTAATAAATGTGGTACTTCTTATAAAGACAACAGCTCCTGAATTCCACCTTTTGGGGCTAACTTTGTGCTCTATACATGGGAAGGATGTGCAATTATGTTTCATAAATTGCACTCATCTTCCTAACCTTTAATACCCATTGCAATCCCCAAAGAAAGGCTACTGGTATAGACATTCAACAACATTGAAATGTTGCTTGATGGTGGTAGCACTTTGTACATAAATTGAGTTGTTCTCTAATTTTTGACTAGCAGCCTGATGGTAAGAGATTCTTAGTGGAATTGCAGACCGAAAACTTCTGAGAACCAGTCACTAATGTAGTTTTTGTCAATGAATACATGAGCAAATTAATGAATGAAAATTAAGGATAAGGTAAAATAATGTACGTGCTTGATAAGCATTCTTGAACTACAGTAATGATACCATATGAATTATAACAGCATGTAGAATATAGAGTTATTTGATCTTTCACTAAACTGGTCTATTTATGACCAATTCTCTTTGTTAAATGTTATTAAAAGTACTTAAATCTTCAAAATTCAATTTCTACAGATACATATTTTACTGAAAAATTTGGTAGGTACTTTTTTTTTTTTTTTGCTTTTTGGAGGGCAGTTGGGGTTAAGTGACTTGCCCAAGGTCACATGGCTAGTTTTTGTGTTAAGTGTCTGAGGCCGGATTTGAACTCAGGGACTCCTGACTCCAGGGCCGGTGCTCTATTCACTGTGCTACTTAGCCGCCCCGGTAGGTACTTTTAAAAATTAATAAAGAATGGTTGTGTCTTCAGTTTTATTGAAATAACTTTGGCAGTTATCTTAAAGTGAGGTGTTTCCCCTATATATTCATACATACATACATACATACATACATACACCTTGACAGTTTAGGCTTAGGCTCTTCCAATAGCTTCCTAATAATATATAGGTTTATACTTTAGTTATATTTTTATGTACACATGTTTTCTCCCTAGCTAAATTGTAGACTCCTTTTGGGTAGGGACCATGTCATCATTATCATCTTTGTTCTCATGACAACTAGCATTTATATTGTGCTTTAATGTTTGCAAAGAACTTTACAAATATTGTCTTGTTTGATCCTTTCACTTGGGCTTGTTGATTTGTAATTGGAAGACCAATATTGCTAATTTGGAGAGGTTCATCACCAGCTTATGAAATTTTAGGTTGTAACTTGTAAAGATTGTTAAATGAGAAAAGGAGTATTCATTGGCAAAAGTATCCATCCCAATTAAAATGAAATTCTTCAAATTTATATCTCTTCTATATCTGTCTATATTTATCATGTTTTGTTATAATCACTTTCTCATACACAGCCCCAGCCCATGTGAGAGATCCACATGTTGAAGGAATCAACTGTACAACTATGAAGATTAGTTGGCCTCTACCGGGAGAACTGAATGGACCGTCTCCCATCTACCAGCTAGAAAGGAGGGAGATATCTTTGCCAGCACTGGACACTGACATGATAAAAGGCATCCGTTTTATTGGAAATGGATATTATAAATTCCCCAGCTCAACTCTGCCTGTCAATACAGACTTTACAGGTTAGTGCATTGATTATTACTTCACCTAGAAAGGACTGAATGGGTAATCCCTAAATTACATGCTATAATTCCAACAAATCTTTGCAATTAATATGTAGCATATCTGTTTATAGAAAAGAATGCTAATTAAACACATGTATTAATGGAGGCATTCTATTATTTATACTGTATTTGTCTTTTTTTTTAAACCAGTAGTATGATCTCTGATAAAACATTAGGTTGCTGTGGAGTGCGGTGGAGAGAGCAAGAGGAACTCAAAGTGACTTATTGGGTGAAGCAGAAGGCCTATCCAAACAGGTGTACATAATTCAAAAGACCCTAATAAGAATATGTTCTTCTCTGCTCTGCCTAAATCTCTATAAATCATAGTTTACAAAACCCTCCATATAGGGCCAAAGAAGTAACTCTCCTTTATAGAATGCTTTATAGTATGCAAAATGTCCTTATAACAAACCTGTGAAATCGGTAGGGCAAGTAGTATGATCCATTTCACAGATCAGGGAACTGAGCCATGATCACATGGCTAATAAGTCCAACATGAGAGATTAAAATCCAACTCTTTTGATTCCAAGTGATTTTGGAATCAAGTGTTCTTTCACAGCACCATTCTTGTGTAAAGTCTTTCCTTTTGATCACGGACCGCTTTTCTACCCTGTGTCAATTCACAAAAGCTACAACTATTTGTATAAACTCATAAATGTATTGCTTTAATTCAGAGGGACCCATTTTGTGCATAGGTAGGTATCTGGCAAATGTTTTGTTAAAATGAATAGTTGAATCAAGATCATCAAAATTCTGGTAATAAGGAAGTAAACCAATGGGATAGCCTATAATAGTTTCTGATTAGCATTCATATAAGGTAGTTACACAGTATGAAAAAAAAAGAGAAACATCGGGATGAAAATAGAACTTAATTACTTGGTGAAATAGTTTTGTAAGCTACATTCCTGGTCAAACATTTGGCATTGAAGCATGTTTCACTGAGGAAGCAGCTTCAGTTTGTGTACAGCTGTGCGTTCCTGATGCAGGTGTGTCAGCCTGAATCTGTTGGCTAGCCACTGGACAGATTTTTGATGGGATCACCCACTGTTGTTGTACTGAAAGATAGAGTGGTCCATTTACTGTTAATAAATTTAGTTGTCCTCATCATCTCCCTGGCCAGTCTTATACTCCGGTTCAAGTACTAGGGGCAGATGTATTCTCTGGGAAGTTTTCCAAATTAATCTTTAAAAAAGTTAGGCCATAAACACGAGTCTCACTGAGCAGGATCCTTCTGTCTATAACAAAAGCTTCCAGCTGTACTGAAAATGTGCTTGGAGTACACATTATTAAAAGGAGGGCAAGACAGGTAATTTTAGATTGAGAAGTCCTTAAGCATTTGTAAAATCTCAGGCAAAGAAAGAAATTCTTCATTTATTTAACTGTGTTATCCTAATATTACAATTGCATTTTCATCGATAGCTGACCTATTCCCATCCTCACTCCACTTTTCAGATTTTCTTTCACTTGTAAAGGAGAGAGTAACTTTTGGAACCTCAATATCTCATTTGGCAGACATTTCATGATAACTTTCTTTATAGTTATAGAAGTTATAGAAGAGTTACCTATGTGTATCCAAGGAGGAAGATTCCTCATTGAGTTTCATATACAGATGAAATCACAGTTATGGACCCCTCTCAAAAGATGTTTCTCAATTGCCTGACACAGTTGAATTTTGCAAATCCATCAGGATTTTTTTTTTTGGTGCTATAGGGGCATAACCTTAGAAAGATATAGAGTAGATAATATACTAAAGGGATATATGAGAATTGAGATGGAGGAGAAGATTCAGAATAGTGTATAAGGACATCTATATTAACTGAAATTCACCAGAAAAACTAAAAGTTTATGTGTTTGTTTTAATTTACAGTTTTTTTAAAGACAGCATCTTGTGATTAATTATTAGATAGTTACATGGTACAATAAATAGTGCATTGAATCCGGGGTCAGGAAGACTTGAGTTAAAATATAATCCAGAGTACTTAATAACTGTGTGATCCTGGACAAGACATTTAACCTATGTCTGCCTCAGTTTCCTTATTTGTAGAATGGGATTAATAAAAAACTTCTATCTGTTATGGTTGTTATGAGGATAAATGAGACATTTGTAAGGTACTAGTAGCTGGCACATAGTGGGAGTTTAATAATTGCTTATTTCTTATATCTCTTCTGCATTTCATGAAACTCTTAAAGAAATCTGGGGAGTAATACTTAGGAAGGCAAAATAAAGCTCTTGTCTCTTTCTATGACAGTTCCTTAAGATATGTTGGTCTTCAATTCCTTGTAAAGAGTTCTTTTATCAAAGGAATGCTTGATACAGACATATGTGTATGTATACATATACACACACACATATATACATATATGTATGTATGTAAAATATATACAGGTTATACGTATATATATATATATTTAATCTTAGATGGAGCAGTTATTTTATTGATGAGGGAACTTTCTTTAATAGTATATGTTAAAACTTGTACAGTGTGACTTGTGTAGATGCTCAGGTTTATCCTTCACAGTGGGTCTATCCAGTGTTCCTAAAAATATCAAAGGTGAAGATGATTGAAAAGAGAATGTTACAGTTTTTATTTTTATTGAAGCTTTCTTTCCCCAAATCTACTTTGATCATTTCATTGAACTTACTAAAATATGAACTCTAATACTAATTATTTCTCATAATACCCATTGGTGACCACTGATTAAAATTCTGTAGCTTCCCGAGTTGTTTTCCTTTACATTATTGTGATTATAGTATAAATTGTTCTACTGCTTCTATTCATTTCACTCTGACTATACAAATCTTCCTGAAAATGATAGGACCAATATCTACCAGGATTCCCCACCTCTCTTCTACAATTTGGGTTAGACTAGTTTTCCCTAAAGGTAGCCTCCTCCTTCTCTGTACTTAAGCAGCTCCTAAGGGAGCCTTCCTAGTCATCTATGGGCATAAAGATGCTACACATGGAACTTGAATATTAAACATTTAAAAGAATGAATGAATGAATGAATTTTTGAACAAAAATCATTTATTAAGTTCTAATTATGTACAAAACACTGTGCTAAGCACAGAGAATACAAATAGAAATCTGTGCAAATAGTTCTTGTCCTCAAGGAGCTCATGTTTTAATGGAGGAGATAATACATCTGGAAGCTTTCAGCTGCAAGTCAGATGGGTAAGCCTCCCGGTCTTTAGTGTTCAGCAGCAAAGTAGATAGAAATAGCTCTCCTTTAATGTCATTTCCGCTAATAAAATCATATCAGTTTCTGATGTTGAATCATTTGAGGGTGTCAATCATCTTCTGAAAGAACCTGTTCCATTTTTGATACAGCTCTGATGCTTCAGTAAAATATTCCCTGACGTTCCTAATTCTGCCTTCTGGGGACAAACCAAACAAAACTAATAATTCTTCTTTAGGAGTTCCCTTCAAATACTTGAAAAACATATGTCATGTTTACCCTTCTCTGGTTAAGTATCCTAAGTCCATTCAGTTATATAGCAAAAAGAATGTTGACTCCAAGGTTAGAGGCGTTGTATTCAAATTTCCCCTCTAATGCTTAGTACCTCTGTGATCTCAGGCAAACCATATGACCTCCCTCAGCCTTGTTTTTCCTATCTGTAAACTGAAGGTATTTTACTTGATGGCCTCTAATGTCCTTTTAGCTCTGTGCCTAAATCTATGATTCTGTGAGAGGATCCAAGACAGCCAGATGTTGGTGGTGTACGTTTTTAGCCCTGCTACTGAGGAGGTTGATGTTGGAGAATTTCCTGAGTTCAGAGGTAATACCCATTTAGACTTGGCAGTTTTCCTGAAGCTACATGAATCACCGCATCCTATTCTTCCCTACACATTTCCTCAAAGAGGCAAGGGGAGCTACATTACCTGAGTTATGCTCCTCCTCTGTCTGTATTATGCTTTCTGTGGGATGGCTAAGTACATCTGTTGTTAACTACTGAATGAATGCATATTGTCCTCACGTTGAACCTGAAATGACAATGCCAGTCAAAGTCTTTAACTTTTGATGTCTTTTGTAATTGGGCTAATGTCATGATTAATTTGGGGCAAGGTGTGATTGGAAATGGCACTGTGGCACATGATCTTTAGATGGTGTATATTAATTACTCTCAGTGGAACAGAGAGTAGAGTTCTCCTTCTGTGTAAATGGAGAGCACTCTGACAATGAAGATAGGGACCACAGCTAGGAAGCTACGAGCTTTGGGTTGGAACTGTGGTCTTTGGCCCAGAGGTTTTAGTACATCCTATTGAAATCCGAGCCATAAGATAGGAGAATAAAAATGGAAATGGGGAAGAGATTTGTGAACTCTCTTTCTGATGAGGAAAATCCAGGTTAATCATATTATATTTGCTGAAGTAAATTCCCTCCACTGAGGGAGCAAATTGGACCACCTTTCATGACCAAGGAGCTGGAGAGATTGTAAGGGATAACAGCAACCTGGTAAATTGGGGAACAAAGGCTCCTGACAGTATGGTACAGTTGAGCTAATGTAGAGACCATCTCTGTAGTAGAGCTTCATAGACTTGGATAGCTCTCTGAGGATTCACCTTCATAGGAGAAACCAAGACAACAGAGTGGCAAGAAGTATATTTTAGCTCTTCAATACATCCTTTCTACCAAGATCTAGAAAATACACCAGACCAAATCCTGAACAGGAAATCCAAGGAAAAAAAATACAGCCAGTCTTATTTCCATCCCAAGTCAGCATACAGAAGTAGAGTTGTGTGGACACTGATAGTATGGTTTGACTGGAGGCACATTGACACAGAGCATTCTAATACACAGAAACTGAGAGAAGACTGTGGCTATGCAAAAAGACAAGGAGAGACATCAGACCTGATACAGAGATTCTGACCTTGTGCAGACTGCAGGAAAAGATACTAACTAGAAGGTCCTGTTCCAGGTCATTGGTTGAGGGTGGAATGAGGAGAGGACCTGATGATACCTCTACATGACATTACAAAGTAAGGAGCAGTTTCTGGTTCTAAGATGTACCCTGGGAAAGGAACAAGTTCAGAAACAAATAGCTATGTAGGTGTGACTCTTGTAGAAGGCTAGCAGTCTGTATTCTAGCTTCTGTTGGTGTTCAGTCTTTTCAGTCATGTCCAACTCTTCATGACTCCATTTGGAGTTTTCTTAGCAAAGATATTGGAGTGGTTTACCATTTCCTTCTCCAGCTCATTTTAGACATTATGAAACTGAGGCAGATAGGGTTAAGTGACTTGATCAGGGTCATGCAGCTAGTAAGTATCTGAGGCCAGATTTAAACTCAGAAAGATGAATCTTCCTGACTCCAGGCCAGGCACTGTAATCATTGTACCATCTATCTGCCCATTTCTAGCCCTGTGGAAAAACCAGGGTAGGAATCCCAGACCAAATAGGACCTTGTAGTTCTATCACTCCAAATTTGCAAAACTTTCTAGCTCCCCTCCCCTCTCCTCCCCTCCCCTCCCCTCCCCTCTCCTCTCCTCTCGTCTCCTCTCCTCTCCTCATCAGATTTTCCAGTGTCGTGTGAGTTAGACAAGTGGCTCCACAGGAAGTGATACAGGTGAATAAATGAAAAAACATTCATTAATGGGTTACTATTGTCTGCAGAGTATAGTAGTAATTGCTGGGATATGAAATTTGCTGCAAACCTAGATCAGGAACTAACAGAGCTCAGAGCAGGAAAGCAATGATGAAACTTTACCCTACATTAAACTACTATGAGAAGGCTGAAAGCTAGCAGTTCCCTAGTCTGATCACTTCCTGAGAACCTAGAAAAGCATAATACTCAGTACTCCAGGGAAGCAACAGAAGAACTCAAGAGATCAAAAACTTAGCCCAGTGTCTGGTACTGTGAGTCCTTAATAAATGCTTTTTGGCTTCACTGTTTTCATATGAAGGTTAAGTTTGGATTTTTTATCTTTCCTTTATTTGGTGCCATTTCCTAAAAGCAGTCCAGCTTATTTTCCTCTTCCTTTTCAATTCTGGGGCCAATTCACTGTCCATCTATATGGTGGATATATGTACTGATTAATAAGGTCTATATGTTCACACACATGCATGTTGAAATCTGGCAATAGATATTCTTCATCACTTGGTCTTTTGGGTCAGGTATGACTCCTTTGAATGACCTCAGCTCTCTTCCAGGAGGCTCTGTAATGTTCTGGGGCTCAATGCAATCAGCACAATGTCATGAATAAATATGAAAATCTGGAAGATCTCACCGTCCACACAGATTGTGATTGTCCCATCATAGATTTCCATGTAATTTTCGAGTGTCTGTTTTCCTTAGTTCTATTTCTAGTTCCCTTCTAAGTACATCCCTGACAATAAAGTTATAGTCCAAGTGTGGTGGTTTCATTCTCCTTGGTGGAGAAAATAGTTATTTGTTTGTTTGTTTTTACAATTATTTTGACAAATCTTTTCCATTTTTCTTCTGTTTGTTGTCCTCATTCCATTTTCATCCTTGCTTTGTTGGATGTCTTGCCAAACTTTCTAAAAAATGGTTTTATCTTCTACTGCTTTACTCTTCATTATGAGCTGATTCTGATCATAAGCATTCATCATTTTTCTTTATGAGATTTCACAAATGAATTTATATTCTAATCTGATGTTATCCTTGGCAGTCATCACTCCCTATTTGGCAAATGTTATATATTTGTTGAGTAAGACTCCTTCTGGGATCTTTTGTTCTCTCTATTTTGGTAATTAATTTATATTGGTTTAATATCTGTAAAAATTATTAAAAATATTACAGGTGTCATTTCTGTTATCCACTTCCCATTTATGATAGTCAATTAATTGTTTAAATAGTTCAGTATTAGGCCTTTTGGTTCAATTGTATGTCATATCTTTTCTCATTATTATGCTTTTTTTTGTAATTCATATTCTTATACTAGTCTATAAAAACATTCTTAGTAATTTCTTTTAATTGTACAAGGAATTATAAATGGATTAGTCCAAGAAAAAATATAATTTAGATAATGTCAGTCTTTATTTCTAACTTGTTCTTTCTGTGCCCCTTTTCCTATTTAATGTTTCCTTTATTTCTTTTAACACATGTCATGCCTTCTCCATTTAAAAAAACCAGTACTTGAATGGCATTTAAGATTAATTTCCTACCTCATTGTATGGTTGCAGCCGGCTACCTTGAGTCATTTAGAAACTTTATCTATTTTGGGATGGCTAGACCCTAGGCACAAACTCATTCTCCTATTGTTTTGTTCTATATTCCATAAATATGTCTTGGGCCCCATTAGTACACATTGCCCTAGCCTGGTGTGACTAGTCATATGTATATATGTGGGACAGGGGGAAGGTTGACCATGAGAGGTCTCCAGTTAACTCGATGATCTTAGGTATATGATAGTAAACTTTTGTCTGGGACCTTTTAAGGCTTCTCTATAAAAACTGGACATGTTCCTTTGTATTTTGCTGAGAGGATGAAAGACAACCCTCAATGTTGTCTCAGAGACTGAGTCTACTCAAAGATTAACTAGTTATATTGGAGTTACTACTCGTGCATTCTTTGGTTTGGATTTCAATGACTGGGTCTGCTCTCACTTGGATGTTTGGAGGGACAGATTCTTATCAGAGAGTCCCACTGCTGTATTAACCTATAAAGAAACCGACAAATAATTTTCAAAACCTTTATACTTTTTACCTGTTTAGATGACAGACTAGAGCATAGCAGAGCTGCTTCTTAGATTCTGAAGGGATATGTAAAGCCAATATCTGTGCTCAGTTTCTCTCTTCTCTATCCTTCGGAGCCTGTAATAGCCATGTCGTGGGGACAAAAGCACCTAGTGCCTGTGCTCACCAACGAGTTTCTGGGTACAAGTCAGAATCCATGACAGAGGCATATTTGTGGCTTGAGGGCAACTAAAGAAAAATATTCTTGAGCCCCAACCTTTTCCTATCTTGTTTTCTGGTCAGTAGGGTCCTGAAAAATCTAACCTTTTAACCAGAAAAAGGACCTGTCTTGGGCAGAAATAATCTTGAACATTACCACAAAAGTAATCACAAGTTAGTAAATCTAGATCTCTAAAGAGAGAAAGGAAATTTCTAGACGTTACCTCTTAGAAGAGAATTTCCTTTGTGGTCCCCATAGAAGCAGCTGTTCGTACAATGGGTAGAGTACTGGAATTGGGAGTTAGGAATATTTGGGGGTTCTTCCTGGAAGGGAACTCTGGCATGCACTTGAGGGGTTTTTAATGTCTGTTTTTCTGTTGCTATGAGTATTTTATATAGTTTGTGTTTTCTGGAAGGTGAAATAAAGGGCATTTTCTTTTTATATGCTTTTGTTTCTTTGAGTATGGGAGCTGAAGCCCTTGCTGCCCAAATTTGTGAGAACTTAGATATGAACTATATCTTAGCTATAGTCAATGATTTCGTGGAATAAATTCTGGATGGAAGCAATTACAAGACAAGGAGATACTGATTTTTTTTTTTTCAAATTAGCCCTTCAGACTAAACCTAGTCTATTTGTGCCCAGACTTAGAGGGATTGAACTACAGGGTACATATAAATCAGTGCATTACTACTGATCTAATTAGTGTTTCAACTCTTAACACACACTTAATATCAGGCATTTAAATATTTGGTACTGTAACCTTCTTCTTCACTGATCTTTTTTTTTCAGCTTACCCAGTTTTAACATAGTTTACCCAACTATATTATTCTTTCTTTCTTTTTTTTTTTTGCTTTTTTTGGGGGGGGGAGGGTAATTGGGGTTAAGTGACTTGCTCAAGGTCACACGGCTAGTTTTTGTGTTAAGTGTCTGAGGCCGGATTTGAACTCAAGTCCTCCTGACTCCAGGGCCGGTGCTCTACTCACTGCGCCACCTAGCCACCCTTCCCAACTATATTATTAATCTAAATTCACCGTCTGCTTTCAAATGGAAGGTAATAGCACTTCCTAAGCATGCCCCCAAAGTCAATGCAGTTTAAGGCCTTTAAAGCTTAAAATGGCACTAAGATGTCTGGAACACCCAGTATCTTAGTTTTAAAGAGGGCACTTATGAAACCATAAGCTAACAAAATGAGAGAAGACAGCTTAGAGATCATCTCATCAAACTGTCTTCTTTGTCAAATAGGGAAACCTGAAGCCGAAGTTGAAACATTCTGGACAACAAAAAATATTTGATCTAGAGGGAGATAGATCTGTCTTGACCCCCGTTTGTGAGGTGTATACATATGATCTTAGGCATGGCATGTCACTTTCTCTCTGGGTTTCCTTCTAGCTTTAAAATGTGTGATCATATGTTAAATGTGACCAGGCTCCAAAACCTAGGTCTTCTTCCTTCTAGATTAGTGTCTGACACAATATATTATTCTACCAGGACAGTTTGAAATATGCATTTAGGTCTTTGCTCATGTGAGATGATTTGAACATAGGGTCTGGGATCTAGAACTAGAGGGATCATTATACAGATGAGAAAAGGAGAAAAACCAGGCATATTAGCTAACTTGTTTCAAGGCCACACAGTCAGTAAGCATCAGAGGCTAGATTTGAACCACTTGTAGCTACAAAGTTGGTGCTTTTCAAGTAAATAGAATTTAGGGTAAGTCTGTTTTCAGGATTGGAAAACAGAATAGAATATATTCATTAGGGAAATCCCTTTTGAGCTAGAAAAATTTTATTACATAAAAAACATCAATGCAAATGAAGAGTGTTCTCTTTTGAAGTTAGGTACATTATTGGTCCTACAGAAAAAGATTTTTTTAAACAAGAATGAAGAGTTAATTTAAGTTGAATCTGTGCTGAGAGCTCTATGGCTTTCCGTATGATACAAATAACCCCAACATATCAAAATAGCAGCTATACCATTTTCTAAAATGACATCTTCTCTACTTCCCCCATTGAGAATTAGGTCCATGATTGTTTAGGAGTAAGTTTTGTTGTTTTAGGATCTGAATACAAATATAAAACAGCCTGCACAGTTTAAAGGTGAAGTTGAAACTGTTCTACCTTATTTTTAGTTGTGAATACTTAACTAGATGGGAAAATTCATTCATTCCATCAGTCATTGAAAAGACTTATAGTAAGTAGTTGACTGGATGTTGTCTTTCATTCTCAAAGAGGACCAAAATGACATCACTATGTTAGAGTCAAGGTACAGTATGTCTATCTATGGCTGGTCAGATCAATGTGAGCTTGGAAGGCTCTACTATAGATGAGGTATACATAGTCTATGTGAGTGTGTTGGATTCTTAGAAAGCAATTAGATGAAGTCAAATGACATGAGACAGGAAGTCTCTTCCAATAGGCTAGGGAACTTGGCCTCATTTCAGAAATAATCTTGAAATTATCAAGTGAGTTGAGAAGGGAGAAGAATGCCCAAAATTGGATGACTAAATAGGGGGTAGTGTGGAAAAAAATCTTTACGCTTAATGAAGAAACAGTCCTTTTATGTAATCCCCTAACAATGGAAATAAAATTTAACAGGAAAGCCTACTTGGAGATGTAAATATTTTACATTATTATTTTTTAAAAATCCATTATTATGTGGGAAAATTTCTTATTTTATTAGAAAATGTCATAGGTGGTTTTAGGGGAATGAGGAGAGAGTAGGAAAAGAATAATCCCTCTCAATCTTTGTTTTTTTTTCTTTAGAGGTAACATAAAACTATTCCCTTGACTTGGTTATTAGGGATAATGTATTCCAAAAAAAGGGACATATTGATACTACTTTGATTATATTTAGTCTTTGTAATGAACAGACCCCAGACACTTGTATTTCTTTTAACACTTTGCTCAACAGTGGGAGAAATATTTACTTTAGAGGAAAAAAAAAGAAATAATAGATCAGAATAAAAATCTTTTCTAATTCTACCCCTCTCCTTTCTGCTTGTGTAAATCAGAAACTATGGTGTCTTTCTTTTTTTTTTTTTTTGAATCTAACCACTTATTTAATGTCTTTTTTTTTAAGCTATCTGTATTTTTTTTTTAATTTTAATTTATTTTCTTGGTTACATCATTCATTTCCACAAGGTTTTGAGTTACAAATTTTCTCCCCTTTTTTGTCCCTACCCCCCAGCCCAGAACATTGATCCCA
>CM053593.1:99911028-99974040 GCA_028646575.1 Pseudocheirus occidentalis | reverse complement strand
GACCCCGATCCAGATCCAGGCCGCTCAACACAAGAGCCCTTGGCCTCGATGGGTCGCGTCAGCCCCCCTGCTATCTGCAGGCCGAGGGCTCTGAAGCAGCCCAGGCGGGGCCGCCGCGGCTCTCAGCCGTTCGTGCTGCAACAGCCGCCTCCCGCTGCCTCCTTGCCCTGGGAGCTCTTCTCCTCCCCAGTTAGCAAAATCCACTGACCTTTCTCTTAGCCTTTTTTTCTTCTGGCCTGATAAATGTGGTAACTGTGCCTCCAGTGCAGCCGATCTGTGGAGAGCTGCGGCTCCCCGCCCGATGCCCCAGGGTCTGAGCCGGCCGGGGTTTCAGCCAAGGCTCCCAGACTGCTGCGAAGAGCCCCACCTGCTGCGCTGCCTGTAGTGCTTTCTGTCTTGTGGAGAGTTTTGGAGCTTGAAAATCTGTTTAGCGTCCCATTTTATGAGTTTTTTAGCGTATTCGTGTGGGAGCTATGGTGCTTTGCTGTTTCTACGCCGCCATCTTGGCTCCGCCCCCCTATGGTGTCTTTCTTAAATTGGCTAGCCTGCTTGTGCAATGGATTGGATGTTCATTAAGTGTTTTGACCTCTACAATTTTGTTCATTAGTTCTTTTTTAAGAATCTCTCTTTATTCTATCAGTATTAATTAGATTTATATATCATATTGTAGTCTAGGTTTTTCTAGTCTTAAATGTTAAGGTCTGGAGAATAAAACCTATTGCTACATGCAAGGAGTAGAACAGAGAAATAGACATAAATACCTAAGTGCTTTTTAATGATGATATGTAATCAACTGAATGTAGTCAACAGGAATCCTCATTTGTACTTTCGTCTTTAGCCCATAATTCCTCTTTAGGAATATCTTCCAAGTAATAGTTAAAATTGACTTTAGGAACATATTCCTATTCTTTTGGAATATGCCTCTATGACTGCATCTAATTTTTATCTTTATTAATAAATTTTTATCTTTATTAATAAATATCATATGAAATACATACATACATACATACATATATACATATATTGGGTGGCTAGGTGGCGCAGTGAATAGAGTTCAAATCTGGCCTCAGACACTTAACATGAAAAACTAGCCATGTGGCCTTGGGCAAGTCACTTAACCCCAACTGCCCTCCAAAAAAAAAAAATTAAACATATATGTATATATATATATATATAATAGTTAACATCTATATAGTGCTTTAAGTTTTCCAGGTTACTTTACATATATTATTTCATTTGATCCTTACAAAAAACCGGTTACATATATGTTATTATTAGCCCCATTTTACAGATGAAGAAACCAAGGCTGAGAGAGGTTAAGTGACTTGTCTGGTGTCACACAGCTAATAAGTGCATGGGGTAGGATTCAAGCTCAATTCTTGACTCCAAATCCCACACTCTATCCACTGTGACATCTAGATAAATTACAAAAGAATGTGTAAGAACATGCTTTAGCATAGTCAAATAACCAAGGTAAAATATGATTTTTGAGTATTGACAAAAAGCAGACTGTATAGTTTTGTCTAATTACATTTTCTCCTCCTTGAATATTTGAGTTCTTATACCAAAACACAGAGGTTTAGTAGAAGCCTCATTAGCTTTGATAATCAAGAACTTGGGTTTGACTCTTGATCCTGCCATTTACTAACTATGACTTTAGGTAATTCACTTTTCTGGGCTTTCAATTCTCTTTCTATTAAATGAGAAGGTTGAACAAGATGACTGCTAAAGTTCCATCCAGTTCTGATTCTATGAGCGTACGTGGTGAGAGCAAGGGATGGGCCGCCTACAGATTCCACTGGAGTGTTGATATGCAATTTCAATAATCCTGGTGCATCAGGGAGCACCCCAGTGGGGGAGCTTTGGGAAGATGAAGACCACATGCCTTTAGAGGAAGGAGCTACATTGAGGACATCTTAGAACCACTGATGTTTCAAAGAACATTCAAGTGTGTCTTTAGGTTGTACTTTGCGGGATTTTATGCTTGGCCACACAAAAGACTCATTTGATTTGATGACTTTCATTCCTGTTTCTTTTTTACCTGAAGTTTTGTACCTGTTTGCTATTGCTTTACTGGGTAGGTTCGGTGAAAAGGCAAGCTGTTCTGTACATATGCCATTCCTTCATTTTTCTGAGAGCTACTCTGGAATCTAGTCCTAGTTTTTAAAACGAATTCTGGGTTTCATCTTGAACAAGACAATTTTCTTTCTTCCTTCCTAATCCCAAGGAGCCAGAAAATAAGGAAAGAGTAGCTGGAAGAAAAGAAACAGAAATGAAACTTACACAACAAAGCAGATAGTATTTCTTGATGAGCAACAACAAAAAAATCTTGAAACATTTTCTAACTTTCTCAACAGGGACTCATGCAGCCCACAAGCTGGGCTGACATTGACCTTGCCAGTATTTCTCAGGTAATATTTCCAGTAGGATGAACTGTTTTTGTTGGGCACTAACATTCTTTATATCAGTTTTCAAGCATCTGCTTTTCCACTTCTTTTTTTAATCATAAAAAGATTTATTGTTGCCAGCACCAAAAAAAAAAAAAGAAAGAAATCTGCACTTTACTTGACTGCTCTATGAAATCTTATATTTACCTCTTTCCATTCTAAGGTTCTTTTAGTTTTAATCTTTCTCTCTCATGATTCTCATTTTTGAATTTTTTCAAATGCAATATTATCAAACAACTGTTGCCAATTCTTAGTTGAATTTTGAATTAATAGAAATAAAAATTTTAATTTCTTTGCATTCAGAATTTCTGAACTGTAATGAAGATCAGTAAAGTAGCTTGTATTTATATGGCATTTTAAAAGTTTTTTTCAAAACACTTTCCCCTTAACATATTTGATTCTCAAAACAACCTTTGAAAGAAGGCTATTATTACTCTCAGTTTACAGATGAAGAAACTGAGACTAAGAATAAGTTTTTCAGAGTCATACACCTTGTAAGTGTAAATGCAGGATAAAAATTAGAATTATACTAAGAATCAGATAGAAATCAGGTTCTGCTGACTTAACAGTCCTACCATTTAGCCATTGCACTGTGCTGCTGATAAAAGAAGAGAACAGAATATTTTGGAAGTTGCAAAATTCAGATAATTCCTGTTTAATTCTCAGGTTTTTAAATATATATATATATATATATATAAATACACACACACACACATATATATTAAGGGATTTTTTATTAGCCATCTTCTTAAAAGTGAAGAAAGACTGACAGTTCTTTTTATAACAAGTAGAATGACTAATAATTAAAGTTATTGACTTATGTAGGACTTTAAAGGTTGCAAAGTGCTTTACATAACTAATTTCATTTGATCCTTACAACAACCCTGTTGAGTAGATGTTATTTCCCATTTTAACAGAGGTTTTATGACTTCCTTTCATCACAGAAATAGTATCTGAAGCAGAATTGGAATTAAGGTTTTCCTGATTCTAAGAACAGAACTAAAAAATGCCCTAATACTCATGGATATAGAGCTGGAAGCAACCTCCAAACCCATATAATCTATTGTTCTCATTTTATAAATGAGAAAATTAACCAGGGGAGTCAGTGACTTTTACCCAGATCAAGAAGGTAGCAGAGGATTCTAATTTGAGAGCTGGGAGTTACTTGATGGTTGGAATTCTCACTTTTGTGTTTGTATTGCCAGTGCCTAGCACAGATTAGATATGGGATAAAAACTTATCGATTGATTATTAGAGGTCTATAAAGGAAGACTAGAGATGGTGGTAGTCTTTTGGAAAGAGAAACTTAAGAAATGAATGTTTTTTTTTAACATAAGAAGCACATTTAAAGATAACAATATGTAATTCTTTTGACAATAAAATAAGAGAAAGCCAATAGAATATATGTTGGGTTAAAGGAGAAATTACCTGAAGGTGGAGATGTTTTATTCACTGGAATGGGATACTTAATGTCTTCGGAAACACTAAAATAAAGGATAGATTATTAGTTTATTTAATTCCTTCTAACTTAGTTATATGATTTGATTTCTTGGAGTCATAGTTGGAGTTCCTATTATGGTGAAGATGAAAAATCTGAAGAGTTACTATGAGTAACTCTTAGTAGTTATGAAAGTGTCTCCCATGCCTTAGGTGCCAGTTTCTTGGGCCTGTTGCCATTGCATTTTAATGATGATGAATATTTCAATATAGTTTTATCAGGACTGCATTATGGCTTATTGCAGGAGGTTTAAGATGACAGTAATAATAAACATACACAATATAATAAAAGCACTTTTAATCTTGAAAGTGCTTTATAAACAGCCCTGATAAGTGTTACAAATGTATTAACTGCCTACAAAAAGATTGAATCCTTTTCCAAGGTCAAAGAAAGTATTGGTGTTGGTATTCTGGTTTCAACTTTGATTTACAATTTCTGGTTTGGATCTTTGAATTATGGTACTTTCTAAAACAAAATTTGACACAAATACTCAACTGATCTATTGTAATCCTCTGCCACATTTCCTTAAGTATGTACATTGCATTTTTCATTTAAAAAATACCAAACTAATTCAGTGTTAAATTATAGATCAACTAAGTGGGGCAGTGGATAAAGGACAAGATATGACATTGACAGCTGTGTGACATTGGGTGAGTCACTTACCCTTTCTTGGTGCCTCAGTTTCCTCTTTTGCAAAGTGGGATTAAAAATAGTGCCCATCTCCAGGGTTTTTGGGAGCATCAAATGAGTTAGCATTTGTAAAGCCCTTTTCAAACATTAAAGTGCCATATAAGTGCAAGGTATATGTGTCAAAGGGTCAATGGATGGAACATATTTGTTACAATCTTTATCATAATTTCAGGCAGCTAAATGACAAAGTGGATAGAATGCTGGGCCTGAAGTCAGGAAGACTCATATTCATGAATTCAAATCTGTCCTGAGACACTTTCTAGCTATGTGAAACTGGACAAGTCACTTAACCTTGTTTGACTCAATTCCTCATTTGTAAAAAGAGCTGGAGAAGGAAATTGCAAACCCCTCCAGTGTCTTTGTCTAGAAATGGGGTAATGAAAAGTGGGACATGACTGAAAACAACAACTATGATATTCTATTGTCATCACTAGTGACAAAGGAACCATAAAACATAAAATATTAGAAATCTTTCTTAAAAGGAAGTAGGGAAGAACAACAGAATTTGAACAGGTATGCACGGAAGGGATCCTGCTACAGATATTAACAGGTATTATAGACAGATGGCAATGCTAATATAAAATAAGTAAAAGAAAATATTATTTTACAAAGTGACAATAGAAAATTAGTAATAATCCATGCCTACCTTCAAATTTTTGTTCAGTCTTTGGGAGAATGCTCTATGTATATACATAGGATACTCTTGATTAAAATATGAGAGGAATGGAAAGATCTTTGTGAAGTGATTCTTTGCAAAAGACCATATCCTAACAAATACAGAGTTAATTGAAACACATAGCAAATACAAGATTTGAATATGTTAATTTTTTGTTCCTTACCTCTCCTTCCCCCCCCCCAAAAAAAAGATTCTGAGGGCAAAACATGACCTTAAACACTTCCTGCCAATAAGGAATCTTTAATGAATATATTAAGACCACATAAGACCCTCTGATAAATGCAGCCAAAGGGATAACTATGTTTAATGACCCTTGGATTATTAATGTCAAGTGAAGCATAAAGGAGAAAGATGTAGTACTTGTGAAAGTTCTTCTCCACTCTCATAAAGGTTGTCTTCCACAAGGTCCAAACAGAATAGACATTCTCTATAGGTACATATTGCCTCAATATATATGTACATATGCAGATATATAGGTAGTGAAGTCTTCTTCCCATCTGTAAGTGGTATTGTGCAGTTTGTGACAATCTTCAAAACATTCTGAGTCCCCTCAATCAGCTTTGATGGTTACTTCAAGATCAACCTGACAATCCATACAGGAAAAACTAAATGGATGGAAAATATCTATCACCCAAGCTAGTCAGATATCAGGTCCAATGAATCTGTATATGAATACATATATCTACAACAAACAATGAAGATGTATAATGAATTGGGCCCAAAATGGAATAATAATACTTCTTTGCCTCAGTTTCTCCAAATGTAAAATGGAGCTAATAACAGTTCCTATCTCACAGGGTTGTTATGAGACCGAAATAAGATATTTTCGAAGTGCTTAACACAGTCCCTGGCACACAGTAGGCACTTAATAAATGCTTGATTTTTTTCTTTCCCTGCTCAAAATTCATAGTGACTTCATCTTGCCTGTAGGATAAAATACAAGCTCTTTTATTTGACCTTTGAAAGCTTTCACAATAAGAGTCTAAACTAACTTTCCAGGCTCATACACATTATTCTTTTTCAGATACTCTATATTTCATACAAACTGGACTAGTTGCTGCTCCTCACATACAGTATTCCATTTTATGACTCTGTACCTTTCCTCAGACCAGTGGTTCTCAACCTGTGGGTGGCGACCCTTTTGGGGGTTTAATGACCCTTTCACAGGGGTCACAGGGGTAGCCTAAGACCATCAGAAAACACATATTTCCGATGGTCTTAGGAACCAAGACACTGCTCTTCTTTCCATCTCCAGGCGGGTTTGCCCACCTGCAAATATGCCCACATAGGAGTATTAAAGGGTCGAGGCTTTAGGAAGGTTGAGAACTACTGCCTTAGACTTCCTCCCATGTCTATAATGTATTCCCGTCTTCACCTTTGCCTCTTAGAATATCTAGCCTTTTTTAAAAAAATAAAAGTTCATCTCAACTACTGTTTCCTACATGAGATATTTCCTGAACTCACTAGCTGCTTCTGTCTTCCTCCCCCTGAAATAATTGTACATTTCATATTTACTTACATTTGTGTAATTGTTTTCTCTTTGTAGAATGTAACCTGTTCGAAGATAGAAATGGTTTTGTTTTTATTTTTGTATTACCATAGCTTCAGAATACAGCTTGGCATACTGACCTCCAGAAGGCCTGAGGATGAGTTCATCCTCTTGGACTTACTGAATGTGTGAACTTGGACATGCCACTTAACCTCTCTGCTCTAGATAACTCTGCAAAGCTATAAGTTGCGAAGAAATTACTAAGTTTCATTGATAAAGGAAGTTTCTACATCTAGCATGGGACTTTTCTACTTTCTCTATCCCATCCTTATTTTCCTGCTATAGTGCCTGATAGGGCTTAATTAAAGCTTATAGATCGGTCCTTTCCATCTAACAGTACTTTTATTGCTGTTATATTGCCTCTATATATGTACGTAAGCAAATCTATACATGCACATTTAATAGCCACAGAGGTTCTCTTTCTTAAAAAAAGCCACATAAAGCCTAAACATGCGCACATAATAATCACACAGATGATATAACTATACCATATACAATACATGATACACATATACACACATGACATATGTGTGTAGACATAGAAGCATATGTGTATATACACATATGTATTATATGTTGTAATATATAATAATATATATGAAATATATATTACTATATAGTATGTATATGTATATTGTGTGTATCTATATGTATATATTTACAATGAAACTATATAGGGATATCAAAAGTAGTTCAGTGGAATCTATCAATGAA
This sequence comes from Pseudocheirus occidentalis, assembly GCA_028646575.1. Taxonomy (NCBI): domain Eukaryota; kingdom Metazoa; phylum Chordata; class Mammalia; order Diprotodontia; family Pseudocheiridae; genus Pseudocheirus; species Pseudocheirus occidentalis. Next base: position 99,966,466 of record CM053593.1, on the reverse strand, counting down.
TTAACATACATAAATTAAGATCTCCTATGTTCTAGTCTCTGTGTCTATATCTATAAGGATATCAAAATAAATAGATACAAATATCCATCAATGTGTACATTTATAGATATACGTGTCTTTTTATTTAGGTGACATATCCATTTGTACTTTTTCGTGATATATAGTGTAAACTGCTGGCCTAAACGTAATTTCAACAGAACTTCTTTCCATTTTTCCTAGAAGTTCTATGTTGAAGTGAGAGGTCTTCTACTCTTAATTTTCTGTTATTGGATTTATCCAACACCAGCTGCTGCTTTCAATTACGGTTCCCTTGATCTGTTCTTCTGTCATTTTAGCCAATTTGAGCAATGTATTTGTGTATCTGTCTTTATGAAGTCTACCTAACATTGGCTGTCTACATTTTTGTCATCTTAGACATCTTCTAGGTGTAAGGTGCAATCTCAGAGTAATTCTGATTCACATTTCTTTTACTATTAGTGATTTCGTACTTCCTTTTCTGACACTTAATAGTTAGATGTTTTACTTTTCAAAGTAATTTGTTAATATCCTTCAACTATTCATTAGGGAATGACTTTTGGTCTTAAATATTTGTGTCCCCTTATATTTTGACTATGAGACTTTTTACTAAAGTATATGGTATAAATATTTTTTTCTCAATTGACAGGTTTTTTTTATGCTAGTTGGGTTGATTTCATTTGTGCAAAAAATTTTCTTATTACATGTGTGTCAACTAATCAGCATATATTAATCAATAAAACAATGGTAAATAAAAATTTATCAAGCACTTAATATGCGCCAGACACTGTACTAGGCACTGGGGGTACAAGTAAAGGCATAAACAGTCTCAATTTCAAGAGCTTACTGTCTAATGATACAACATGTAAATAATGAGAGACATACAAGATACATACATAATAGATAGAAGGGAAAGCACTAGCAGTTGTGGTGTGGGGCAGTAAGTACTGCAGGTGGGATTTGACCTGCATCTTGAAGGAAGGCAGAGAAATTGAGGCCGATGATCAGGTGTGGGGAATATCCATTGCAAAGGCAGACATAGGAGTAGGAAGGGTTGAATTCAAAGAATGCTGAATAGGTCAGATTGCTGAATTATGGAGTACATGGAGGACAGTATCATTTAAGAAGATTGGGAAAGTGAGAAAGGATAAAGTTATGAAGCTTCTGTATGACAAACGTATGAGCTTATAGTTGATGCTGTGAAGGTGTAATAGAGCCACTGGAGTTCATTGAGCAGAAGGGTGCCATGGTCACAATTAAATACTTTGGCGGCTGAATTGGAATGGGGTTAAGAATTGAGGCCAGATGATGAGTTAGGAGGTATTGAAATAATCTCTTTGAAAGGTGGTGAGCAACTGAACTAGATTGTAGCTATGGGAGTGGAGAAAGAGGAATGTTAGATATTGAAAGATAGAAATTTGGCAGTAAGATTGACTGTGCGGGGTGAGTGATAGGGAGTCAAGGATGGGACTAAGGCTGCTGAGCTTGTGAGCGTGACAGACAGGACAGTGCTAGTAATGAAGTTCATTAGGGGAGCAGAGTTTGGGGAGGAAGATAATTTGTGTGTTGATTTTGGATTCCTATGGAACATTCACTTTGAGGTGCCCAAACAGCATTTGACTGTCAATCGTTATAGCTCAGGACAAAGGCCTGAGGTTCTTAATTTTATCTGCGTGGGGATAATAATTGAAGTCAGAGTTGTTGATGGAATCACCAATTGAATAGAATAGAGCAAAAAGAGAAGAGGATACAGGTCAAAGTTTGAGTCTGATGGGCAGTGCAGTTTTTCATAGCTCAATGAAAATATAATTATAGAAGGAACAGAATTGGAATGAGAGGAACAGAAGGATACATGTGAGGGAGAAAATGGTTGGGAAGCTACTATGTGTGAGGGTAAATGAAAAGAATCAGGACTCAACATTGGAAAAGCAAGGCTGGGAGGCATGAGCAGAATGTATAATATCGTGAAGTCTGCTGACGTGTTCACTAAATCTTTTTTTTTTTTTTTTTTTTTTGCTTTTTGGAGGGGGGATGGTAGGGCAATTGGGGTTAAGCGACTTGCCAAAGGTCACACGACTAGTAAGTGTTAAGTGTGTGAGGTTGGATTTGAACTCAGGACCTCCTGACTCCAGGGCTGGTGCTCTATTCACTGCGCCACCTAGCTACCCTCATGTTCACTAAATCTTGAAACAAAATGAAGGGGTACCTATTAACGTTTAGTTTAATTTAAAATTAAGTTTAGAACAGTCACAGGAAGGGCTGTTTCATGTAGAAAGTATTGAAAACTATCAAGATATTCACTCCAACAGCTGATCACAAATTTTATGGAGTTCCAATCCAAAATCAAGGATATAGTTTATGTAAGAAGAATGATGGGAACTAGAGCAGTGGGCTGGTGAGCAGATGGTCTTCTTCCTCTTTTTTTTTTTTTGACAAAAATTTCTTTGTAACAACTTCTTTCTTTTCTGTTTCAATTTTTGTTGAATAGTTTGGGAAGATCTTTCTTGTTGATTTCATCTGCTAAGGTGGAGCACTAAGTCTAGATAGCCTTTCACTCTGCCGTCTTGCAAGGGTTCTCAGAGATTGAGGAAATGCAGAATCAGTAAAGGAGATGGGCTTGTCCTGTCTCAACAGCAAGCAAGAGCAGATGAACAAGATGAGTACTTTCATTGGTAGTAATGAACTATAAAAAGATTTAGGAGATGACTGATAGCATGTTGTTTGGATCCTCATGGAAGAGAACTCACTCTCTCTCACTCTCTCTCTCATCTATCTATATATCTGGACAAGTATTGCATAGGATGAAATTGCATTTGGAAGGATTTGTGAGCTGGACTGATGGAAGAGAATACTCACCTTGAAATCACAAAATAGTAGCATATAATCTATGTGCAAAAGGAAACATCTTTATTGGGCTTAACTAAGGAGCACAAAAAAAAATTCACTATATTTAGCAAATGTTTACAAAGTTTCAAGAATAATGAATTATTCTGTGGAAAAATGCAGTCATCTAGTTGTTTAGCCTGCTCAATGGTAAACAATTTCTTTAGCAAATTTTTTCCTAGAAGGTCTGATTCTTCTCATTCTGAATTGATAAAATTTAGTATCATGTAGACATAGCCTCCATGCAAATAACATTGGGTTCTTTTAATTAAAGTCAACACCTGAGTGAAATAGGTTTCCAACAAATGTTATGAAATGCAGAGAAATGTATTTTCCATTAAACTATGCTAATAGCAAGAAATCCTTTATAAAATTTCTTTAACCTCTTTCCCCCTATTCTATAATATCTGGTTCCTTTGGGCTTCATTTGTATTATCATTTTTTTTTGAAAGAGAAAGACCTCTGGTTTGTCTGTTTAGAAGATATATTAGCATAATAAAGCAATTTTATCAGTAAAAATGTGAAATACACACTTGAATATGCAGTTGACCAATTTCAACTTTGATACCATTGTACTGCTGTGATATATTTTTTCCTAGCTTGTGTGATGGTGGTGTTACATTATTGAGTTTAAATTGGCACAACATTTTACTGAAAACTGATTCTATCCTGTAACCATACAAATACAACAGTCAGAAAAATAACATTAGAGGAAATATAATTAAGAGTTGTGAAATCAATTTGAAGATCACTGTAAATGTGTTGAAGTGGAGGCATCAGGTGGCACCGTGCATCGGATGTTGCTGTTCACTCTATAAAATGGTGCAAACGAAAAATTCAATTTGTGGAGCTGCTAATGTCTCATTGAAAAGTTTAGGGGAAATAGTTGATGTTCAGATGTTTCTGCTTATTTTAAAACTGGGACAGTATCCTCATAATGTGGGTGAGTACAGGTTAATACATTTAAAGGTAAAATGATCCAAACTCTAGAGATCCATAAAAGGGGATTTGAGAGTTGTTTTGTATATGTTCTCTGAAGCCATTGGCCCAGTCTGCTGCTGTAGTCAAAAGAGGCCAAAAATGTGTTTTCAAGAAAGGAAAACAAGAAATAATATTGTCTTATCTTTCTATAAAATATGGTGTTCGTACTTTATATCTTTTTTTCCCAAAGTTCAAGGTGAATATAATACAATTATAGAAGGAGAAGAAAATTAGAACTACAATGACAGGAGTGATTATGGAGGAGAGATTGGGAGGATATCATATGGGACTAAAAAGATTAGGACTCTTTGTACTAGAAGGGTGAGGGCTGAGAGAGGACAGGAGTGGAAAGTGTGATACCATGAGCGTTGTGGGTAAGGTGAATATGCCCCTGTTCACTGAATCACAAATTGCTAGAATGAAGGGGCGCCCATTAAAATTTAGTTTAAAATTAAATTTAGGACAATTCTAAGGAAGTACTGCTTCATACAGAAGGTAATAAACCTATGGAATTCATTATTCTAGGAGATAAGAGGGAGGAAATGTAAAAGTATTCAGAATATATTGGAAGAAATTTATGAATGACAAAGCCACAAAAAGCTCCTAACAGCAGTATCTGTGATTTAATTGGTATGAGGAGCTTCTGTTGTGCAAACTTCCTTCATAGATATAGGGAAGGTTGTCACCTTCTCTCAAAGTATCTCATTCCTCTTTTGGACAGATTTAAGCATTAGGAAGTTTTGTGTTTTTGTTTTTGTCCAATATGACACCTGTTTTTACATCTGCTACCCACTCACTATTCATAGTTCAGCCTTCTGGGGTTAAGAAAAACAAAACTAATTACTGTTCACATGGCAGCTCTTCAAAGCCTTGTTCTTACCCTCTACCTCTACCATGTTCTTGCCCTCATCCTCCAGGCTTCTTTTCCAGAGGAATATCCCCAGTTCCTGTATCTCATCATCCATATGGCATGATAATGAACCTGTATATCACTATTTTGAGTTCCCATATCCTTCCTGACTTTTTTTCTTTTTTTTTTTTTTTTTTTTTTTTCTGGTTAAACTCCTTGAGAAGGCAGTCTACAAAAAGTGCCTCCACTTCCTTTCTTCTCACTCTTTTCTTAATTCTTTGCTGTCTGACTTCTGACCTCATTATTCAACTGTTCTCTCTAAAATTACCCATGTGCTCCTAATTGCTGAATCCGATGGCCTTTTATCAACTGTCATCCTTTTTCATCTCTTTGTGGCCTTTGTCAGTGACCTTCCCCTAGGTCTCTTCTCTAGGTTTTCAGGAATCTCCTGATTCTCCTTCCATGTTAACTGTTTCTTCTCAACCTCCTGGGTCCCTAACCAGGTCACATCACCTGATTTCCCACAGGGCCTTAACCTGTCCCATTCCTCCCTCTCTCCCTCTCTTTCCCTCTCTTAATTTATGCCATTTCCCTTAGTGATTTAATTAGCTCTATTGGATTTAATTATTATCTCTTTGCTGATGATTCTCAAATCTACTGATCTATTCCTAACTTTTATGCTGACCTCCAGCTATCTTACATCTCTAGTTGCCTATTAGACATCTAGAATCAGATGACCATTTGACATCTTAAACTCGACATGTCCAAATTCATTGTCTTATCCCCATAGTCCCCAATTCAAAACTTCCCTATTGTTGTTGATTGCATCACTATCCTCCCAATCCCATAGACACCCCCGGCTCCATATTCAATCTGTTACCAAGGCTTGTCAATTTCATCTTGGTAACATCTCTCCAACATGTTCCCTTCTCTCCCTGCATACTGCTCCCACTCTATAGTGGTATGCCCCAATATTGCCATAGCCTGCAATAGCTGTTCTGCCTGTCACACGTCTCCCCATGCTAGTATAGCCTCCACTTAACTGCCAGTAATTTTCCTAAAACAAAGGTCTCAACATATTGCTTCAGTAATCAATAAACTCTAGCAGAGGTTCTCAACCTGTGTGGGTTGTGACCCCTTTGGGGGGGGGTTGAACGACCCTTTCACAGGGGTCACAAAGGTGGCCTAAGACCATCAGAAAACACATATTTCCAATGGTCTTAGTAAAGGAGACATTGCTCCTCTATTCGTCTCCAGGCTAGTCCATCCACATGCAGATACACCCACATACCAGTATTAAAGGGATCATAACATTAGGAAGGTTGAGAACAACTGCTTAATGGCCCCCTATCACTTATTGGATCAAATATAAAGTCCACTATTGCTAAAAGTCCTTAATAACTGTTACCTCACACCCTTCCTTTTGATCTTCTTACATCTCACGTTACTCACCCCCAATATACTCTCTGATTCAGTGATACTGGCTTCCTCAAACAAGATACTTCATCTCCAGACTCCAGACATTTTCACTAGATGTTTTCCACACCTGGAATGCACTTAGCTCTTAGATTATCTCCTGGCTTTCTTCAAGTCCCAGCCTTCCCTTGTTCATTGTTTCCCATTTATCTTTTATGCCATGTATTTATCCATGTTATTTGCATATTGTCTCCCTCCCTTAGATTGTGAACTCCCTAAAAGTAGAGATTATCTTTTGCTTTTCTTTGTGTCTTCAGCACTTAGCAGAGTACTTGATATATAGTAGGTACTTAATAAATGCTTTATTGACTGACACTCATGGCCTTTATCTGAATAGTCCCCAGCTTATTGATGTCCTTACTAAAATGTGCCCCGGAAATGAAATCCATTAAATTTCAAGTTTGATTTGACTAGTGAAAAATACAGTGGAATTATCACCTCCCTACTCTTCATCATACTATTGATCTTTATGTAGGTTAAGGTCATTTTTGTTTTGAGTGCCACATCCTTTTGTTGACTCAGAGTTCACAGTCCTTTAAAATTGTTCTGGAATTATCTTTGAGGTAAAAACTTATTATTATTTTTTGTATGTTGTATTGTGTTCATAATATATTCACATCATTTTTTTTAAATTTATGAAAAACATCCTCAAGTTTCCCAGGCATTTATTTTGCTCCATCTGGGCAAATACCACCACGAAGGACCAAATGATTTATTTTCTTTAAGAGTATGAATTAATTGATTTATAATATCTTTCCCAGTTGCATATCTTGTTAACTAATGGCAAAACAGCATAGAGTCTTCCACTTTACTATCATGCAGTTCTTATGAATACAATTAAAATGGTTAGTTATGAATACCAGTTTTCTCATCTAATTACAATGCATAAGCATCTTTTAAAATTCTTCCTTCAATAATTAAATATTATGTATTTGATAAAATACAGTTTCATCAGAAATGGGATCATCTCTAACTTCTTAATAAAATCATCATCTATGTGTATATATTATATATATAATGTGTATATATATATATGTATATGATAATTGTTTTGGCATGTGACAAAATAAATTTTTTGCAGTAGTATGTTTCCCTATTTTTTGTAGTTTTCTAAATATGAAACTTCAATTATTTTCCTTTCTTATTATTTTAGGAATAAATAAATCAATATTGAGTGTTTTAAAATTCTTTTTTTTCTAAAAAAATCCAAGACTCATCATGCTTGACTGTGAACGCTGAGACAAAAGAGAAAGTGTTAAGCTGGTATATTCGTTATCTCCAGGAAATTAAAAAATGAATTTAGTATATTCTTCCACATATTTCTTCCTTTTAATAAGCATTATAATATAGGAATTTTGAACATATTTTTGTAGTATTTCAGAATGATGACCTATAGAATAACTTCTATTAATCTTCTGATTGAAACATATTGAATCTGAATGTTTTGAGATTCCTCTAAAATTTTTTTAATATTCTTTTTTGTATGCATCCAGTCTTTATACAACAACCCATTAGTCTTTACTAAAAAAGAAAATATTTTTCTATAAAATTTATTTTCACATTTAGTACTTACTCAATGTGTAACATTATGTATCTATAAATTTAATGTGAATATATATTCCTCTAAAGGACATTGATTTGTAACAATAGACAGGCATCAGTCCACTCCCCCACATCTAAACCCTGTCTTTACTGGTGAACTTGTACTCCAGAAGTTATGGCTATCTAAACAGTCAATAAAAATGCATAGCTAGTTAGGATATAAAATGTTTATTTTTCTGTTGACAAATGACATGCACTATATTAAATGATAAATGTACTGAAGTTTCAATTACACATATGTATCCATTTTAAGCACTATTTATATATAAACTAACCTTTGTAAAAATGGAGTCACACCAAAGATGACTTTTTTCTCTTCTAACAGATCAGTTTTGGAAATTCCCTGACAAGATCAGTATAGACAGTAGCTTCAGCCTGAGGCTTCTTCTTCAGGATACCTGTATGGTATCAATGGCTCTCCTCTTCTGTGGCAGCTCAGCCCTCCTTTCACTTCCTCTTGTCAGTTTCTCCTTTTAGTTTTTATTGTCATATCTAGTTCTTCTAGTCCTGGTTCTTTCTGGTTTAACTACTTAAGTCCTGGATAGGGTCTTCCATTTTACTTGTAAAGGTAATTTTTAAAAAATTATGTAAGAGTTTGGATTTATTCATAATATATTTTGTTTTACTTGAAAAGCATCTTACTTGACTCAATGTTCTATCTTGTCAAGATCTTTTAAATTTTTATTTTATTCTTTTCTTTTTAACAAAATAATTAATTTATTTTTAGTTTACAACATTCACTTCCATAATAATTTGAGTTTCAAATTTTCTCCACTTCTTTCTCTTTCCCCTTCCCCAAGACAGCATACAATCTGATATAGGCTCTATTTATGCATTGATTTTAAACATATTTTCACATTTGTAATGATGTAAAGAAGAATTAGAACTAATGGGAAGAACCACGAGGAAGAAGAAACAAAACAACCAAAGAAAAGGAAAGCAAATAGTATGCTTCTATCCACATTTAGCCTCTGAAATCCTTTCTCTGGATGTGGATAGCATTCTCCCTCATGAGTCTTTTGGAGTTGTTTAAATCCCTTGCATTTCTGAGAAGAGCTAAGTCTGTCAAAGTCAGTCATTGGACAGTGTAGTTGTTACTCTGTAAAATGTTCTCCTGGTTCTACTAATTTCACTCAGCATCAGTTAATTCAAATCTTTCCAGGTTTTCCTGAAGTCTACCTGTTCACCATTTCTTAGCATGCAATAGTATTCTATAACATTCATATAACAAATTGGTATATACCAGAATGGCTAGAATAATCATAACTTTTACAAACAGTGCCTTTGTGTGCTTATTTTCCCATAGCCTTTTTATCATTTGTCATTTTCCCCCCTTTTAGGGGTCTGTCTTATAGTTGTGAGGTACAATCATATAGTTGCTTTAATTTAGAATTTTCCTAATTATTAGTGATTTAGAGCACTTTTCACCTAGGTATAAATAACATGAATTTATTTCTTTGAAAACTATCTAATCGTGTCTTTTGTTCATTTTAAAATTGGGGTGTGGCTCTTATTCTTATATATTTTAGAAATGATGCTTTTGTCAGAAAAAACTTCCTGCAGAGATTTTTTTCCCCAGTTAGCCCTTTCCTTTCTAATTTTACCTGCATTTTGTTTATGTAAAAATTTGTTAATTTTGTATAATTAAAACTGCCTAGTTTACCTTCTTTAATACTCTTCTTTGTTTGGTCATGAATTCCGCCCCTATCCATAGATCCAAAATGTAATTTCTTCCTTAATTCTTTGATTTATTTAGGATATTAACTTTTATATCTAAGTTACATATTCTTTTGGAGCCTGTCATGGCACATCATGAGGTGTTGGTCTAAATCTAATTTCAGCAAGATTGATTTTCATAATTTCTATCTAGATGTTTAATTGGGAGTTATAAAATTTGTTGGTTCTGTAGGTTTTTTTTGTAGAATGCCAAATTTATTCATCTATTAATTATTTTTCATTGATAAAAGTTGTTCAAGATATAAAATTTCCTCTAAAGACTGCTTTGGCTGCATCCTCCAAATTTTGGCATCTTGTCTTATTTTTGTCATAATTTTGAATTAAATTATATTATTTTTGTGATTTGTCTTTTACTGTACCATTTCTTTAGGGTTTAAATTATTTAGGCAGCTAGTTGGTGCAGTGGGAAAAAAATTTTGAATGAGGAGTTGGGAAAACCTGAGTTCAAATCCTGCCCCAGTTCAAATCCCACCACATTAGCTGTGTAACCCTATGTAAGCCTTTTTATCAGGTTTGTAATTAATTTCCCGAGTTCAACTATTTTCTCTTTCAGTCCAGGTGATCAACGGTATTCTTACTCTGTTTCTGCCTCCATTTATTTTTGCTCAGTTTTTTCCTGCATTGTTTACACCCTCTGGTTCCAAGGTTTTCTCATGGTAGCATATCTTACTAAGCAATTGTTTTTCTCCTTTCCTCCTACCTTTCCCCCATCTCACTCTATTTTTCAATAAGGTCTTGTAGGGTAGATTGTATTCCAGTAATGGAGAGCATTCCACAGTAATAAAACTTGTATCATTAAGGTCTTTTTCATAAGATGCAGTTAATTAGAAAAGGGCATAAGAGTGATTTTTGTGCAAAGCAAGAAATCACATTAATTGTCAAAGGATGTAAAATATTGATCTATTATGGATCAACATTTTCATACCTAATGTAAGTGGGAAAAGAACTTTGTTTTTATATAGATTACAAAAACATGTATGAAATGTAGCTTTCAGATAGGATTCATACATTTAAAAAATAAATATGTATATGTATATATATATATATATATAATTATTAACATTTCAAAAAAATTGAGCTCAAAATTTTATCTTCCCTTCTGCCTTCTCTCCACCCAACTAGAAGGCAAGCTATATGGTATCAATTATACACATGAAATGGTGCAAAGCGTATTTCCATATTAGTTATGTTGCCAAAAAATCAAGGAAAACAGTGAAAAATTATACTTCAATTTGTAATTGAAGTTCATTAATTCTCTCTGAAGGTGGATAACATTATTTTCAGCATGAGTCCTTTGGAATTGTCTTGGATCATTGTGTTGATCAGAGCAGCTAGGTCTTTTGCAGTTCATTATCATTACAATATTGCTGTTACTGTATACAACGAATTCCTGGTTCAGTTCACTTTGTATCAGTTAATATAGGTCTTTGCATAATTTTCTGAAACTATTCCTTATAATTTCTTATAGGACGCCAGTACTCTATTACAACTGTATGCCAATCTTTATTAGCTATCCCTCAGTTGATCTGCATCCCCTTAATTTTCAATTGTTTGCCAACACAAAGAACTGCTATAAATATTTCTGTACATATAGGTCTTTTTCTTTTTTCTTTAATCTCTTTAGGATGTAGACATAGTAGTAATGTTTTTGCATTAAAAAGGTATGCACAATTTTTATAGTATTTTGGACATAGTTCCAAATAGTTCTCCAGAATGGTTGGCCCAGTTCACAACTCCACTTAATGCGCAAGTGTTCATTAATGTAACAATTTCACCTCATTCTCTCCAATATCTGTTATTTCTGATATGTGTTGTGGTAACTTGGGGTTGTCTTAATTTGCATTTCTCTAATCATTAGTGAATTAGAGCATTTTTTCATATTATTATAGAGAGCTTTGATTTCTCCTTCTTCTGAAAACTGCTTTGACCATTTATCAACTGGGAAATGGCTCTTATTTTTTATAATTTTGATTCAGTTTCCTATATATTTGAGAGATGACATCTTTATTAGAGAAACTTGCTATAAAATTTTTTGATATTGCTTCATTGTCTATGGTGCCTTTTAGCAACCTGATTTTCTCTTTTATTTAGGTCCATTTTTGCTTTGAGATCATAATGGCTACCTATGACTTTTTTACTTCAGCTTAAGCATAATAGATGATGCTTCAGTGCCTTATTTTTAATTCTCTGTGTGCCTTTCTGTTTCAAGTGTGTCTCTTTTAAACAATATACTGTTTTATTCTAGTTTCTAATCTGTTCTGCTATCTGCTTCTGTTTTAGAGGTGAGCTCATTCCATTCATGTTCACAGTCACAACTACTGTCTTTGCCACTCCATCCACTTTTTTTTCCCTGTTTATCCTTCTCTCTCTCTTGTTCTCCTGTCACTCTTCAAAACTGTTTTGTTTCTAACTACCCCCCCAAACCTATCCTTCCTTTCATCATCTTCTCCTCCTTTTTTATCCCTTTCTGTTCCTATTTCCCTCTTGGATAAGATAGATTTTTTTTTATACCCAACTGAGTGTGTATATATATATATATATATATATATTTTTTTTTTTTCCCCTCCATCTTTGCCTCTTTGAACTAATTCTAATGAGCGTGAGCTTGAAGCCTCGTCTATCTCTCTAACTCCATTTTCCCTTCCACTGTAAAAACTCTTCCTTGCATGCTTTTTTTTCTTGCCTTTGACAAGTTTATCATTGAATGTGGGAAACCACTCTCTCTGGGGCCAGTTCTATAACTTGCTGGAAATTTGGATTTCCAGAAGATTGGTTACTACTCTTAGGTTTGTAAAGATAACCTTCAGGGACTGGACTTCAACTACCATAGTTTATAAACTCCCCATTGATGTGTCCTCCATTAACAATCAGTCAGCTACATTGAAGAAAGAGTTGACTCAGAGGACCTAGGTTCAAATCCTACCTCTGTTGTTTATTACCTTTGTGACCTTGAGTGAGTCACTTAACCTCCCTGAGCCTCAATTTCCCATACTGTAAAATGAGGAATTTGGAATAAATGACTTCTGAGATGCTTTCCATTTCTAAATTTATGATCCTAAACCATAGGAAAGCAAATTTTGTCTCTTTACATATGTATGACTATACATATAGGTATGTATTTTTGTATAAAGAGTTAACTTTAAGAAAGGCAGTCATAATTTTATCTGTTTGCAGAGCAACTACTTGAAAGATATAGAAAGAAACTATCTCATATCTAAGACTATAGATGGCTTATGATCATCAAAGTATTATTTTTTCTCTTTTTATTAATTTATTTTTAGTTTTGAATATTTGGATTCCATGAGATTTTGAGTTCCAAATTTTCTCCTCATCTCTCCCCTCCTCTTACCCCAAGATGGTGTACATTCTGATTATCCCTTCCCCTAATCTACCCTCTCTTCTATCACTCCCAACCTCTTCCCTTATCCCTTTCCCTTCTATTTTCCTGTTGGGCAAGATAGATTTCTATACCCCATTGCCTGCATCTTATTTCCCAGTTGCATGTAATTTTTTAACATTCATTTTTAAAATTTTGAGTTCAAAACTCTCTCCCTTCCTCCCTCCCCACCCACCCTCATTGGGAAGGTAAGCACTTCTAAATAAGTTATACATGTGTGGTCACTTGCATGCCTTTTTTATGTGACAACATTTCTTCCAGTATACTTCTCCCTTTGTTCTTCTCCCAGTGAATCCCTCTTTTTCACCCCTTCATTTTTTAAAGATCATTCCAATATAATCAATTCATGTCTCTGGCTTCTTTCTGTGTAAATGCCTTCTAATTTTTCTAATAATGATAAAGATTTTAGGAGTTAACCTTTATCATCTTCCCATATAAGAATGAGAAAGTTTAACCTTATCCAGTTCTTTGTGATTTCTCTTTCATGTTTATGCTTCTCTTGAGCCTTCTGTTTGAATGGCAAATTTTCTAGTCAACTCGGCTCTTTTAATTAGGAATTCTTGATCAGTTAAAATTCAGGGTTTGTGTGTTCATTTGGGTAATAATATAATCACTATGACTTTAACTCTGTTATACAACAGATGAAACATATGAAAGATTTTTCAAAGTTTCCTTCTCTTCTCTTCTTGTGTCTCCAGTTCCCTCTTATTTTTATTTAATACCCTTCAGTTGCACTGGAGTCTACTACTGCCTTTACACCCCCTGCCATCATTCCAGCACCCCACAGGGGGCAGTATTGATCACTTTGGGAATCTATGATTCTAGGCAAGTCTCTGATTTAAAGGCAACTGCTATTCACATTAAGTATTAATATTTTCTAAACACCTTTTTTTAAGGGTGATGGTTGGCTGAAAGAACTTGAAAGGCCCTTTTCAAGTAGAGAAGAGAACTCTCTCAGCTGAAAAGTAGTGAGGAAACACAGTGAGCAGAAAAGCAGTTTTGTGGAAAACAGATATTCCTAAAGGATCAGAAATTTGTGAGTTGCCCTCAGCACATAAGATTTTCTCCCTTATATTGTGGGAATCTTGCTAGGTTCCCATAAGTGTGCACCCATTCTTCAGCATAGTTAATGAGTGACTTATTGGAAGGGTATGATCTGGTTGCCTTTATAAGTGTGTTCTGAAATACTTTATTATCACATATATTTTCTTTAATATATCAGTACCTATGCTTTATTACCAAGTGATTATGTTTAAGATCTAAAAGGGTCATTATTTTGAATGACTGTGATATATATTGGGAACACATTGTGTAGAGGTTTAAGAACTAGAATGATACAGAGGATAAATGTATTTCCTCTCAGCTTTGTTACCCTAGCACCCTGAAAGAGACTGAACATGATATGTATGGTGGCTATTTATTTCTGGAAAGTTAGGACTTACACTATAAGGTCAAGTTGGAGGAGGAAACCAAACCCAGAGCAATGAGAGGTGTCTCATACTTTGGTGAAAAGTGTGATTACCAAATGTGACATTATGGAGGTTATTTGTATTTATGCTTTACTATGCTATGGTCTTCAGACCCCCATTATACTCCATTTCAGTTATTACATTTTGTGACCACTGGAATAATTTTAATAGTAAACTACAGAGCATATCATCAATATCATTATACAACAAAATCTTAATACCTCTAAAGCCCAATTTGTCTTCTTGAATTAGGATTTCTAGGTCATCTTGCTTGTAACTTATTCTTTATGTATTTATATATGAATCCCCTTGGTTGTGTAATGGTAATGGGAATTTGAAGATATTCCCTGACCCTTGTATTGGCAAGCTAACAGGTACTTGGCACTTAGTTTCAAGTCAAGTATTAAGAACCAGAACTTGTAAATCCCACAGTGGGATGGACTTGTTGACATAACAGGAAGGGGCAGAACAGGGAGGAACTAGTACCATATATAAGGAAAAACCCAACCTAAGAGAGGCCAGAACTTCTAGAAGTGAGCATCTGGAGAATGGGCTGCTACTGCTGGAGAGAGAGAAGAGAACTGAGAAGATAAATGAGAAATTAGGGTTGAACTGAGAATTGAAAAGAATTGGGAAATCAGAAGAGAGGAGAACTAGGAGGAGGCATGGCTGTGGTGCTGGTACTTTGTTTTGCTGTTACTTTGTCAGATTTGTCTGGTGATGGAGGATGGTTCTATTGTTACAGAAGCCCTGGGATCTTGCTGCTGGTTCAGAAACCCAGAAAAAGGATTTTCTTGTATGTTTACAGAAATCCTGGAGGAGTGTTGTAACATTGTAAATGCTGTACTTTGATTTCTGTGAATGTTTTATCTTAGTTTGTTACTGTATTATAAATAGAGAGTTCACTATACTGTGTAATCATAACCTTGAAGGCTGTTCCCAGCAGCAGTCCAAGTTGCTCATGCTTGGCTTTAAAGGCTGTTAATTCTTCTTCCTACATTGTAATTGGGGAGCACCTAGGTGGTACAGTAGATAGAGCGCTTGGCTCAGAATCAGGAAGACTTATTTTCCTGAGTTCAAATTTGACCTCAAACTCTTACTGTGTGACTCTGGGCAAGTCACTTAACTAACTATATTTGCCTCAGTTTCTCATCTCTGAAATGAGGTGGAGAAGGAAATGGCAAACCACTCTAGTATCTTTGCCAAGGAAACCCCCAAATAGGATCATGAAGAATCAAACACAACTAAAAGTGACCAAATAATAACAAACTGTGCTTAGAGGCATGTTGAAAGTATTCTTTCTTCTTGGATACCTTATCATTCTCAGGAAAACTTAACAAAAGGAAGAAGAATAATGTGTTAGAAAGTATGCTACATTTGGGATATCTGGATTCAAATTATACTCTGCCACTTTTTACCTCTATGGCATTTTTAGATCACCTCACCTTTCTAGGTAAAATAAGGGGGTTGGATTCCTGTAAGGTTCCTTCTGTTCTCAAATCTATGTCTCTAGATCTTTTATTCATTTAAAGGAAAGTGCAGAGTTTCGTTTTTAGAGTTCCTTTTGAGGTCCAAATTCTAGTAGGCTACTTGATTTTTTCCCCCTCCCCTCCTTTGATTGAACAGTTCTTCACAGCCTTTGATATTTCTGCAGTATAAGGTAAGGATGATCTTTTGGTTTTAAAGGGTTGGTTTTTTCTCATCTGAACTTGTAAGGAGGATTAGCTGCATCCCTGAAGATGGACCTGTTAGTTTCTAACAGTGTTTAGTGTGATGTAGCATTGCTGCATTAGATACTTAACCAGTCTCGTAAGAGAAAATCTTTCAGTAATCAGAGGTTAAAGAATATCACCATTAATATCTATCCCCTTAAACCTTGTCTTCTCAGCTGCTTGGAAGATGCAGATATGTGATTGCTTGGTAATTTTGAATGGGATGCAAGGTATAACTACGTGGTAACAGATGTACATTTGACAGGGTTAACAGCAGGTATGATTTTTTTTTCCTGCTCAGCAGATACCAGAGAAGATCATGGCTTCCTATTCAGTATTCGCTGACCTTGCCAAACTGTCTGATATCTTCAGTAGGGTATGAGTTCTAGCCAAAGTGGCAGTGTGTAAACGGTAAGACAGCTGGATGTGCAATCAGAGGACCTGAATTTAAATTATAGCCTTGATCCCCATCACCTTTTGTGGCCTTGGCCAAGTTATTTATCCTCTTTGGACTCTAAAATTAGGAGATTAGGCTGGATGACCTCTAAGGTCAGTTCTAAATCTATAATTCTATGATTTTAACTGCTGTATATGATGAATTTGGCAGCCTGGAGGAATGTCCTAAGATCCTAAAGTTAGTCTAGGATGCTGAAGGCTGTGATTAGTTAATTGCTCCTCAGTTTCATTGTAGGGAGATGGTGTGGTCCAGTAGAAAGAACTATGGATTTGATATCAGAAGGCTTAGCTGCAAGTCTGGGACTCTTTGTAAGTTCTTTAAATTTGCTTAGCCTTAATTTCCTCATGCATAAAACAAAAATAAGAATTGTGCTATCAGTTTCTTCATGAGGAAAGTTCTTTGTTAATCATAAAGCATTATATAAATGTAACCTATGATAGGATAGTTCTGTTTTTTCTGAGTGGAATGCTTATAGAATTAATCACAAACTCCTTAAGTATAGGGATGGTGCCTTAACTTCCATGAAAAAGCTGTATTGAAGTTATTTTTTCCTTCATGAAATAAATAAAAAATATAGAATTAGACAGGGGGCATAGTCGATTGAGCACTGGAATCAGGAAGACCTGAGTTCAAAACCTGGAACATTAAAAAGAATTCAAAATTGGTGTTGGATGATAAATTCAAAACAAGTCAAGAGTATGATGCTTTTTTTGGCAGCAGATGCTGCACTGAGCTGTATTAGCATTATTATCATGTATAAAACAAACAAGGTAATTATTTGACTCTCCTTGGCAATCATTAGCTCTTGATAAGATGTACCACATACAGTTCGGGACAGCAGACTTTTAAAAAGATAGACAGATTAGGCAGAGATTTCAGAAGAGAGCAACAAAAATGATGAAGGGTCTAGAAAATGAGACCTAAAAGGAAAGACTAAGAGACCTGAGAATGTTTAATCTTAAGAAAAGAAGACTGGGGGGAGACATGATAACTGTCTACAAATACATAAAGCTATGTTATGTAGAGTATAGGGACCCATTTTTCTCATTAGTCAACAAAGACAGAACAAGAAGTAATGGGTTTAAGACACAGT
The DNA here is from genome assembly GCA_028646575.1 of Pseudocheirus occidentalis. Lineage (NCBI taxonomy): Eukaryota > Metazoa > Chordata > Mammalia > Diprotodontia > Pseudocheiridae > Pseudocheirus > Pseudocheirus occidentalis. The sequence continues at coordinate 99,948,794 of CM053593.1, read as the reverse complement.
GGGAGAAATTCAGGTTAAATATTAGATGAAATTAGGTTAAATTTAAATATTTAAAACTTTATAATTCTAAGGCTAAATAAATTGGAGAAAATAATTCAGGTTAAATTGGACATATAATTTGGAGCTAGGCAGGGAAAGGTCTTGGTGTAAATGATTAGAGATTATTTTTCAAATGCATTTATAATATGATTTTTATTGTATGGCATTGGGTGACATGGATGCTGATTCTTGGAATGTGTTGTGCAAATTGAGTAATAATTTTCTTTTTCAATAAGAATGACCTTGAACTATTGTAATGGGATTTGGGTACATTTCATTAACAGTAAGCCCAACAGTAGTAGTAGTTCTTTAATAAAGGAATATGGAGAAGGAATTGTAATAACTAATATTCAGTCTTATTTTGACTTTTCTGGTCATCTTGTAATTTTTACAAGGATACAGCTGCCATACAAGGTGACCTATTGCAAACAATATTATAAAAACAACATATAAACTATGAAGGAGTATGATCTAATTCATCCACAGACATTTTTTAAGTGCCAGTTATTTGCCTGGTGCCACGTTAAGACACAGAAATGAAAAGGTCCCTACTAGGGGGAAGTGCTCTGTGCATCTGGATCTGAGTCATAATTCTGCCATTAGCTATCTTTGCCAAGTCAAGTCAACATTGTCAAGAAATTACTTTACCCCTCTGTTTCACTTTGCTCACCTGCAAAGTGATTGCCAAGTTGTTATGAGAGGAATAATTTTTGCTATTTGGTTTTCCTGCCAAGGTCTATTCTGATCAAGGTCAAGATTTTGTGAGCAAATTCCACTGGGACATGCAAGCCTTGGCAGAAATCAAGAAATATAGAATTACACCACACCATCCTCAAGGATATGCACTATCAGAGCATTTTAAATTTTTTACTGCTGTATATGTTAAGTCCTTGGGCCTAAACAGAAGGCTGGAGGGCTTGTCCCTGGTATCAACATCTTCTCTCTCTAATTTTTAATTTCTTCTTAACTGGCTACTTCCCTGCTATCTACCAGTATGCTCAGATCTCTTCCTTCCTTCCAAAACCTTCACTTGACCTTACCATTCCCTCACTTTCACTCTTCTCTTTCTTCTCTTTTGCAGCCAAATCCAAAAGTGTTCATATGATATTTCTCCTTTCTTGTCTTCTCCTTCCTCATTCTATTCTCATACGTTTTCCACTTGTACCACTCAACTGAAACTTCTTTCTCCAACATTACTAATCTATTTATTGCAAAATGAGTCAATAAACATTTATTAAATGTCTTCTATGTATGCCAATCACTGTGCTAAGTGTAGGAAATACCAAAAAAAACCCCCGCAAAAGACAGTCCTCAAAGAAATCACAATCTAATGGGGGAGACAACAAACCGACAAATATGTACAGACAAGAATGAAAAGGGATTAATGAACAGAGGGAAGATACTAGAATTGAGTAGTCAGTGATAGCTTCCTATAGAAAAGGGGGATTTTAGTTAGAACTTGAAGACAGCCAGAGATTCCAATAGGTGGATATGAAGAGGTAGAGCAGTTTACATTCCAGGCACAGGGGAAAGTCAGAGAAAATGCTTACAGCTGAGAGATACAGTGAATTATTTGAGAAGCCCAAAGTTCCTGGACTGAAGAGTAGGTAGTAGGGAGAAAGGTATTAAGAGACAGAAAAGGTGGCACTAGTGGTGGGGTTATAAAGAAGTTTGAGCCAAATAGCCAGAGAATTCTATATTTGATCCTGGAGGCAAGAGGGGACAACTGGAATTTATTGATTGTGCGTGCATGAGAAGGGATTGATATAGTTGGACTCATGCTTTAGGAAAATCACTTTGGCAGCTGAATGGAGGGTGGCTTGGAGTGGAGAGAGACTTGAGGCAGATAGACTCACAAGTAGCCTATTGCAATAGTCTTGGCATGCAATGATGAGGTGATGGCATCACATAGGTGATGGCAGTATTATCAGAGGAGAAAACAGGACATATTTGAGAGATGTTTCAAAGGGCAAATTGACAGTTCTCAACCACAGATTGAATATGAGAGGTGAGAGATAGTGAGGAGTCAGGGATTGTGCCTAGACTTTGAGTCTGAGTGACTCAGAGTATGGTATGGTATATCTTTCAATAATAGGGAAGTTAGGAGTTTAGGAGGAAAGATAATGTATGCACAATTTCTTAATCCTCATCCATCTTGACTTCCTCATAAAATTTAATGCCTCTCCTAGACACGTTCTCCTCAATGGGTTTTAATTTTACCATTATTCTCTTACTTGTCCAACGCATTTTTCTTACTCGCCTTTGGAGGAATTTCATCCATATCCAAGTCCTATGTGTGGGTCTACTCTAAGACTGTTCCAAACTATTTTTATTCCTTTTTCTACATTCTGTCTTAGTAATCTCAAAAACTTCTGTGGATCCAATGACCATTTCTATGCAGATATACTTATCCAACTCTCATCCATCTCCTGAGCTCCAGTCCCACTTTACCAACTGCCTACTACATAGATCTTTCTTCTGGTGTTTCCAACTATCATAGACACCTCAAACTCAACATGTTCCAAACTCCTTATTGTTACCCAAATCCATCCTTCTTCCTCACTTCCTTCTTTATTTCTGGGACAATACCATTCTTCTAATCACTCAGGTTTCTAACGTAAGAGTCATTTTCAAATTCTCATCTTTCATATAAAAACAGTTGCTAAGACTTGGTGATTTAACCTCCATAACACCTTTTACTTCTGTCTGCTTTTTCCTACTCAAGAAAATATCATCCAAAGTCAGGTCTTTATCACTTATTTTCTGACCTATTATAAGAGCCTCCTATTTTTTCTCCCTGCAAGTAATATCTTTCTTCTCCAATCTGTCATCTACAGAGTTGCCAGATTGATGTTTCTAAATCACAGGTCTGATCTGTTTGCTCTCCTGTTCAAGCTTCTGTGGTTTCCTTTTGATCTACTGTCAAATGTAGACCACTCTCTTTGGAATTTAAAGTTCTTCCTGGTTTGATGTGAACCTGTCTTTCCAGGCTCATTACACATTTCTCTTCCACATATATTCTGTCCTTTAGCTAACTAGCCCTTCTCATCTTGATCTCATGGAACTTCTAGCTCACTTCAAATTTCATTTCCAGTGCCCCCTTCTATAAGAGGTCTTTCATGATTTCTGCAGCTGTTAATTCCTCCTTCCACCTGTAGTGGCGATGGTATATTTATAGCATCAATGGTCACCATAAATATGCCTGCTTAGTGCTCAATCACAAAATATAACAGACTCTCCTTAAAGAAGACAGAAGCAAAAGATTTTTTCAGACACCAGAAAACTGAATCTCAAAATCAGGAAGATGATTCCATCATAGTAGCAAAGAGGTTAATAAGCCATAGCAGCACAGAGAGTCATAGTATCCTTTAGCCTTCCCACAAACAAACATTTACTCACAAGCCTAACTGTCTCCCTCAGATATATCCTCTCTTCCCTCCAGTCTAGATGCTCTGAATCCTAGCTTCCCATGGGCTCTGTTCCACCCTTCAGCAAACTCCTCTCACAGCCTTTTAGGGGGTAGGGTATCTCTTCAAAGCAGGGAAGGACTTCAAATTCCCTTAGGCTTTTTAAAGGGCAGGGAAGATCTTCATATTCCCATTATCATTATACCAACCTTCAAAATCACTGACTTACTTAGTATTCAAATTTTATATATTTTCAGTTGACATGTCAGCACCCATCTTGTCTTACCCCAACAGAATTTAAGTTCTTATGGGCCCATTGACACTTGTTGAATTGACTTAAATTGAACTGACCTGAAGGCCCACTGGAGTCAGCATTTAGCATATAATGCCACTGGTATTTGTTGTATGGCCATATTTCATGATGCCTTAGTGATTTGAATGACCTGTACCTTGGAATCTCAGGATACATGGCAAATGACAACTGGATTATGTCATTTGGTTGAGAAATCAGTTGAAGTCCTGTTGCTTTGTGATGGCCTCAGAATAGAAGACCTCAGAGAGGAACAATATGCCAGAAGAAGCATATTGTAGTAGACAGAGTCAAGAAGATTAAACTTCACATTTTATTCCTGACACTATAACCATGGCAAGTGAGTTAAACTTGCTGAAATTTAGTTTCCTTATCTGTTAATGGGATTAATAATACTTTAAAAACTCATTTAAAGGTTGTTTTCTGTGCTCAAATAAGATAATAAATTCAAAAAGCTTTGCAAACCTTGAAGTACTACACAAATTATATATATACATATAGTTTTACTAAAATTCATGTTATTATTCTTTGACACACTTATATATGAAATATAATCAGACAAGAGGAAAACCAGCTGGATCAAAAGATAATAGAAGATCATTGATATGCTGAGCTAGATAGGGAGTACAGGAATGATCAGAACAGTTTCTGTGTTCATTCTGGTAGAGTTCAGCAGGGTTCCAAGCCTCCCCCACAGAGCCCACAGTATCCCCCCCTAGCAGCCTGGCAGGAAGACCCCAGCAGGAATGCTTCCTGGGTGGATAAAATAAGTTTTAATGGCAGTATAAGTACCCTTGTGCACAATGTGTAACAATGTCCTAATTTTGGTTTTCTCCCCATATTGTGTATATTATATATTCAAAATGATAAGAATCGTAATTTGGGGAGCATGGCATCACATAATACATAATCCATCTTAACTTTTGAGAGCTCCTAGTAACAGGGGTCATTTGCCAAATTCTAAAGGTTGATGGGGAATAAAACTTGTAATTTGGAAAATGGAATTTTTCGCTTTTATAATGTCACAAATTTAAAAATGTTTAGAAATAAAACCTCCCAAAGTATTAACTCTACTTTGTCTGTGAAATATATATGACATACATTGATGATGAAATCTCTTGTAGAAACTGGACTAACCCACGAAAAATTGTGAAGTAGACTGTTTGCCTTTGGCAGCAATTCTCCAAAGCTTCTTTGTGTACCCCCCACCCCCTCTCTCTTTCTCTCTCTCTCTTTGGGGGGCGCAGTGCCTCTTGTTGCTCATTGGCTTCTCTGATCCTTGACTGAACCATTCCACTAATACCTGAATTTACTAGTAGTTACTGGTTCTCAACCTTCCTAATGCTGTGACCCTTTCATACTCATATGTGTGGGTATCTGCATGTGGGTGGACCCCCTGGAGATGGATAGAGGTTCCTAAGACCATCAGAAATATGTGTTTTCCAATGGTCTTAGGCGACCCCTGTGAAAGGGTCATTCAACCCCCAAAGGGTTGAGAACTGCTGGATAACAACGTCATGAAGCATGCTCAGATTTCATTATACTGGAGAATTATACAGAGAATGTACAGAATATTTCTCCCTTCCTCTAAGCCACCCAGGTAAATTTGGGGAAGCCTGCTTTCTGTCTTGTACATGTGACTTGTTCCTGAGGGCTTCTATTATGTGATGAAGAAGATTTCTCTAATTGATTACTGATCCAGAACTCAGTGGGCTATAGCATAATCCACCTCTTGATGCTGTCTCTTCCCTTTTTTTTTTAAACAAAGACTGGGAATTTTTATTCAGATCAGCAGATCACCAAACCACACTCATCAAGCAAAGACTTTGGGTGAGCCTTTTGAGTAAAAGGGGAAGGAGTGGGGAGAGAAGAGAAGGCAAGGCCAAGTCATTTCCCTGGACATCCAAGATTCCCAGGTCTTCTAACTCCAGTTTCATCATTTTTGCCACTACTTCATACTGACAATATATTAGTTCACTTTATAAACTCATCTTTACCAAGCCATTTGTAGCCTGCAATGTGTTCATTCTTAGTAGGTGTATTTTTTCTTTTCGTGTATGGCACTGGCCCTTTCCGCACCCTGGTGAAGCCAATAGACCCCTTCTCAGAATCATGTTTTTAAGTACACAAAATAAAACACAAAGGAGACCAGAGACTAGTTGAAATAAAGATGTGATTGTTTTTTCTCATTTAAATTCATGGACCCCTTGAAATCTATGCTCCTTGGGGAGTTTGTGGACCCTAGGTTAAGAACCCTTGCCTTATAAGCTACATAGGTATCACCATTCCAGTACTAAAGCCTTTGGCAGAAGTATTTGAGAGATGTTGCCTATGTGATACTTGGACAGTCCTTAGTGGAAGATTTTGTGTAGCAAACTCCATTCAAGTCATAAATTGTTCCTAACAGGTTGAGGATTTCCTAAGGAAAATAATACACACTTGAGACAATCAAATTCCTTTTTAGTTCATTTTTATCATATATTTAACTAACAAATCTTTTAAATTAAAAATTCTGTTAAAATAGAATCAAATCCTATTTTAAATGCAGCACATGTTCATAATTTTAAGGCAATATCTCATTTATAAATCTACTTTTAAAAATATTCTGTTTTTTTCCAAATACAAAAACATTCTTGAAAAATGCAATAGAAAATGTTCCTCTTAGCCTCCCATTAATTACAAGAACATCATGTGGTGGTTGTGTGAAATTATAAACAAATGATTCAACTCCACAAACCAGTATTAAGTGTCTTCCATTTGCAAGACCAAAAGAAAGTCTCTTGCCTTTTACAGAGGACTTACAATGTTATAGTAAGGGAAGAAAAAGAAAAGCCCTACTGAGGACTTACAAACTGCATATATAGTAAGTAAAGGTCTACTGAGGGCTTACAAGCTGCGTATATAGTAAGTGAAGGTCTACCGAGGGCTTACAAGGTGCATATATAGTAAGTGAAGGTCTACTGAGGGCTTTACCACATATAAATCAGGTAAGTAAAAGACTGGAAAAGAAGGTAACATCTTAGAGGATCAAAAAGGTCAGAAAAAGCTAGTTTGAGTGGGGGTTGGTGGGAATGCAGGTGGTACAGTGAAAAGAGAGAGCACCAGGTCTAGAGTCAGGAAGAACAACCAGATAAGTAAGGGGGAGGGACTTGAACTGAGCCTTGAGGGCACCTAAGAGTTCCAAAATGTGGGGTTGCGAAGGCTGTACATTTCAGGTATGTGGGAATAGCCTATGCAAAGGCACCAGGATGGATCATATGGTTGTAAGAGACCTTAGGATCACTATTTTAGTCACCTTGTTTTTTTCAGATGATGAAATTGAGGTCCAGATTAGGTAAGCAACTTTCCCAGGGGAAATAAGAGAGAATTTGAACACAGGTTCTCTGACTCCAAAACCAGCATCATATGGAGAGAAAGAATGACAAGTTGAGGGGACACTTCGTAGGCCAATTTGACCAGTGTAGAGTGTGTACGCGCACACACACACACACACACACACACACACACACACACAGAGAATAACCTGAAAGAAGTCTAGAAAGATAAGTTGGATTCTCTACAGAGGGCTTTTGTTGCCAAGCTAAGTTTATACTTTTTCCAGAGGCAATGAGGAACCACCGGATATTTTTGAAGAAGGGTCAGATCTATGCCTTAGGGAGGTTATTTTGGCAGTAATATAGAAGATGGATTGGAAGAGGAAGAGATTGGAAGCAGGAAAAGCTAAGTTTAGGAAAGTAAATGAATAGAAATAGCATGACTGCAGGGCTCTTAAACGAAGCTCTGGGATTTTGAAATCAGTGCTCATGTAAATTAGAACTCAGGAGAAGTACTGAACAGCAGGATAATATTATCAAAAATCTGGCTGATAGGTTTTGAATTCACTGAACTGAATCTATTTGGAAGTGCATTTTCAAGAAGGGTAAATTAAACAGTAAGAGTGAAGTGCAGTCTATGGCAGCATCTTGCTTTGTCTACTTTCCAGGTGATAAAACACTGGCTGTTGTTAGTGTTTTCATCAAGCATATTTAAAAGTCAATCTGTAAGGTAATAGTAGTACACATATATAGAGGAGTGGAACTAGCAGGAAAGAAAATGGATTTCTGCATTTCTCAATAAGGAGGAAAAATTTCACCACCTAGATTCAGCTGTGACTCAAGGGCCCATTATAACTTCAAGATTTCTAACAGCCTAAATATAGGATGTAGCCTACTACTTTTGTTATCAAGTAGTGAAATGGGTCAGTTTAAACCGCTGGGGGCAAAATTCAGGAGAGTCAAGAGTTCACTTGGAGCCAAAATAGACTGGATTAGAAGCTAGAATTCCCATACCTGCTCCTTGCCCTTAGCTGATATTGCCCCAGAGTTAATAATGGTGGAACAGAGGAACAGAAGAGTTGTGAATAAAAGAACTATGAAAGCTCAGCGAGTCAATGAGAGGTAAAGAAAAATGAGAAAGTAGCTGAGTCTTTCCAGAAGGGTAAGAAATGGCAGGGAGAGTATATAGGAAGGACTGCAGGGGCCATACAGGAAAAGAAAACTGCATCTTTTGAAATCTTTTGATCAAATTTTAGCCAGAGGAAAAATCAGGAAATGTTTTGGGGTCGTTTCTGTTCTCAACAATTTCTGAATCCATGTGTCTCAACTTGGAAACATAAAAATGCTTTCTGGGTGGATGGCTGCACTAAGCATTATTCCATCCCTCCAGCTCTTTTACCCACAGAAGAGAGCAGAGATCTTGGCTATGACTGAGCCAGGAAGAAAATGGGCTATAGAGCATCTATATGTAACTTATTACTAGAGTAGAGTAAAATAAAAATTAAAAGTCCATCAAGTGATCAGGCAGAAGTCAATAAAAAGGTCAATAAAAGCAAGGATGAGCCAAAAGAATGGACTTGGAACGTTGGAAAATGCCAGGAGAAAGAAAAGGCAGAGAAAACGTTGCATCAAGATCTTCTCCCTGAGGCCTCAGGGAAGAGCATGATAAAATTAATTGAAGCCTATCACCCATGAAGAAAGAACTACAGTTGTAGTGCTAGCAGTACTGGGTATGGGCATTTTGTGACTTGTGACAAACATACTGTTGATTTTCTGTGTGTGTGTGTGTGTGTGTCTGTCTGTCTGTCTGTCTGTCTGAGCACCTCAAACCTATGAAAGTTCTTTTTTTACAAATGGAAAACTTGATGCCCTTCTTTTTCATGTGATTTGGAAATTTTAATGCTATATCATAGTATCAGAGCATCATGAATGGCATTAAATGGAACATAAGACAATAGCATGGATTTTCACATGTAACTTTGTAGACACAGCCTTATTACTAGGCAGTCACACCTTGAATAGGTTTTGCAAGATACTTTTCATCAAGGTAATACTAAGACCTGTAAAAATATGCATTTAATTAATTTAATATTATATGTATGTTACATTATATGTAACTATAAATTAATAAATTATATTAATTTAATTAATGTATTTAATTCATTTTACCTATCATATCCTCAGTTTCTTTTATCTGTAACATGAAAAATCTCCAAGATCTTTCCAATTCTAAATTTATAATGCTACAGTTCAGAAATCTTGGGATTTGGCACAATTCTATGTAAGCAGTTTTCTCATTTGCTTGTTTTAAAACCACAGTCATTAAACATTTATCAAGTTCTTAATATGTGCCAAGGACTAAGCTGTGTGGACAGGGAAAAAAGAGGCAATGGTACTCTGTGTCCTCCAAGAACTTGAATTCTAATAGGAAAGGCACCATACAAGTACAATAGGTACTTTATATCTTCAGAGAGAGAGAGAAAGAGAGACAGACAGACACTAGATTACAATTTCAGAGGGGGAAGTTACAGGCATCCTACAGAAGGTGGGATTTGAAATGAGTTTTGAAAAAAAATCAGAGAAAGTAAGGGATAGAAGAAATGGGTCTGAGCATTCAAAATGGGAGAACTAGACAGATCAACAGTAAGACAAGGGGAAATAGAATGTTTTGTAAAAGGAGTAGCAAAAAAGGCGAGTTTTACTTGATTAAAGAGTCAATAGAGAAAAGGAAAAGGTAAGAAGACAGGAAAAATAAGAAAAGAAGAGCCTACAGTTATTTCTAAATGGGCAGCTAGATGGTACAGTGGACTGAATGCTGTACCCGAAGTCAGGAATATCCATCTTCCTGAGTTAAAATTTGGCCTCAGTCACTTACAAACTCTGTAAGTCAAGTCACTTAATCCTGTTTGCCTCAATTCCTCATCTGTAAAATGAACTGGAGAAAGAAATGGCAAATAATTCCAGTATGCCTGCCAAGAAAATCCCAAATAAGGTCACAAAGTCAGACATAACTGAAACAACTAAACAGCAAAGTCAGGTCTAAATAAACTCAGGCTAACTTGGACATCAATTGTAATTCAGAATCAAATGCCTTATTTGATCAATGAAAAAGTCCCCTGCACATTGCCACATGATTCTATAAAATATAATTTTTACCTTTAAAGAAACCCTGTAAATAAAATGACCCAATTAAATTTGGTTAAGAATTATTCCAACTAGGCGGTGGCTAGGTGGTGCAGTGAATAGAGCACCGGCCCTGGAATCAGGAGGACCTGAGTTCAAATCTGGCCTCAGACACTTAACACAAAAACTAGCCATGTGACCTTGGGCAAGTCACTTAACCCCAACTGCCCTCCAAAAAGCAAAAAAAAAAAAAAAAGAATTATTCCAACTAGGGTTTATCAAATACATTTGATAAAGGCTACAGAGCACATCTATGCTTGAAATCTACTGACAAAAGTTCAAAATTTTGATGTAGGGCCCAGGGAGCCTAAAATATCCCTAGTATATAAAAGTATTTGGGAACATTTTTTTGGAAAATAGAGGAAATTAGGACTGTTTTTATACAAAAAATTTTTTCTACATATATGTATTTTTGATAACATATTTAATGCTTTGGAGGGAAAGATTATTAAGATCAAAGTGTTATCGTGTAATATGTCAGTCAGCTAGCAATTATTAATGTCTGCGATATGCCAGGCATCATGCTAAGTTCCAGGGATTAAAAAAAAGGCAAAAATTTATCCTTGTTCTCAAGAAGCTCAACAATCTAATGGAGGAGACAACTCTCTACAAGCTAGATAGATACAGACTACATTGGGATATCCTTAGATGGAAGGCAGTAACATTCCAATTAATAGAGATACTACAGTTCCTTGGAATACAATGTGAAAATACTGATTTAAATCAAGTAGCTTCTTTGAAACAATGGCTCCACTCCAGTACAGTTTTAACAGATAATTAACCAGTTCAAAGAAACATATTAGCATGCTACCAATGGTTTTTGTTTTGTTTTGTTTGTAGGTCAGCAATTTTAAGACATCTTGGTTATAGGGCACCACATTTACATTTTCAGTTACTCCTTAAGCATCGAGGCTTTAATACTCATGAGTACCTTGGATCAGTTCTTATTTAGATGTAAAACACTGATTCAAATTTAGTTTTATATTTTTCCCATAAAGTATTCCTTCCTTGTTTATCCAGAAAAAAGTTTTGTTTTATATGATACAAGCTTATATACTGAGATTGTTAATAAACTAGGAGAAAATGTTCAAATTTAGTCAATGTAGCCATTATGCCCTTTACAATATTTGATATTTCCACTCAAGATAAAATTTATCTTAGTCAAGAGTGAAAGTACTTGGGAGATTTTTTTCCCTCCTAATTTTCACAGTTATGAATGAATTTATATTGAAGGCAGAAATAATTGGGTTAAGCAGTATGATATCCAAAAAAAAAAGTAGTTTAAAAAACTAGAGAAAGTCAGTGATTCTAAAAAATTATTCAAATTTAACTTCAATTAAAGGAAATTATTCATTAGGTATGTATTTTTTCCTCTTTCTTTTTCAAACACAGCATGGTAAGATGTGATAACTGGAACAATCAGATTGTGCTTCAAAGACATGATCTTAAAAGCTTTAATAACTGGTAGCTAGTCATATACACTCTGAACTTTTCCTTGAAATTTATCCTGGCTAAAGCAATGTAATTTATAGGACACCATCAACATCATTAAGAGAGATAACACGTATTTATAAGTTATAGATAAATTGCAGATCTGTAATTGTGGAGGGAATTTAGAAAATTGTTGATTTTGTTTTCATATCACTTTCTTTTTCAGTTAAATGTCTCTCCACTCCTCAACATAGGCAGGCAATACTTAGAATATTTAAAAGAAAAAGGGGGAGAAATATCACTAAAACTAACCAATATATCAATTGAGTTTGATAGTTTATGGAACATTACATTCCTGCAGTCCCCCTATCTCCTCAAAAATGAAAGAAAAGTTCATTTTCCCTGCTGTTTTCTGGGGTCAATGTAAGAGCATATCTACCTGTCTTTGATAAGTTCAAATAATTTCCCAGATGAATTAAATTCTTGGATATTGAAAGAACTGGTAGATAGATGATACTGCTTGGATACTATCAGTGATCTTTGCAAGTTTGTGGAGGATGGGAGCAGTACTGAAAGACTAGAGAGGTTGACTGTCCTGATGTTCAAAGAATCAAAGTCTGCAGTGAGCTTGAATTTCCCTTCTCAAAAGATTCTAAATTTCATTTAAAGAGTTGGTTGATTACTATCCAGAAAAGGAAGCAGTGATCACAAAGAACCAGCTTGCTTACATCAAGAATAAATTTTGTCAGACTTAACTAATTTCATTTTTTAAAAAAATATGGTTACTAAATTGGGAGATCAATTTGTTTTTACCAATATTAGAAGAAAGCATTTTGCAAAGTGTCTTGTGTTATTTCTGTAAGAAAGATGGAAAAAATGGGCAAGAAATAGTATAACTGGCAATATTTGGAACTGGTTGAATGATCAGAAACAAGAGCTGAGCATAACGGTTTAATGACAACTTGGAAGGAGGCTTCCAGTGGATTCCCCTGGGATTTATTCTTGTACTGATGCTATTTAACATGACCTGAATAAATATGTAGCTGAGATACCTATCACAGTTGCATATGACACAAAGCTGAGATGGATAGATAATGCACTGGATAATGGAGTCAGTATTCAAAATAATCTTGAAAAACTAGACTATTGAGATAAAGCAAATATGAAATTAAATGCAGATAATTTGAAGTCTTACTTTAGGCTTCTAAAAAACCATTATAATGGGCATAAAATGAGGGAGGTATGGCTAGATGATAATCTGAAAAAAACATCATATAAGCATGTATTTGGAGCTGGAAGGGACTGTAGGGGTCATCTGCTCCAATTCTTTCTTTTTTTCAGAGGAGGAAACTGAAAGGTCAGTGATTTATCCTGTCTCACAGGTATTGGAGGCAAGATTTGAACCCAGGTCTTTCTGATTACAAGTTTAATACTCTGTTGAGCAAACTATATTGAATTAGGAACTTTAGTGATGTGACAGTAGAGAAAGTAAATGTTTTCCTATCCTGTATTGAAGAACATAAGATTCTAGGAGTAGGAGGTCAATCTGGGGACTGTCAACTTAAAAAAATCAAACTTCTTGATAACTATATTCCTTTATAATTAGATTCCTTTGCAATCCTATGTATTTTATTTTATTCATTAAACAAAAACATTATTTTGAGGTTGATGAGTAGCTAGGTGGTATAATGGATAGAGTGTCAAGCCTGTAGTCAGCAAGACTCTTCGTCCTGAGTTCAAATCTGGCCTTAGACACTTACTAACTGTGTGACCCTTGGTAAGTCACTTAGCCCTCTTTGCCCCAGTTTCGTCATCTGTTAAATGAGCAGGAGAAGGAAGTGACAAACCACTCTAATATTTTTGCCAAGACCCAAATGAAATCATGAAGAGTTGGATATGACTAAACTAACTGAACAACTATGGTCTTCACCCATAAGCCAAATAGGTTGATGAAACAAAAAAAAAGTCAAATCAAAAAGAATTTATTAAGCATCGACTGCTTGCCATCCACTGTGTGCTAAGCGGTGGGGATAAAAAGAAAGGGTAAAACAATTCCTGCCCTCAAGGAGCTCAGGCTAATGGGAGGGACAGCATACAAACAACTATTTATGAAGAACATATATGTAGGATGAATTGCAGATAATCTTAGAGGAAAGACACTAACATTAAGGAGAACCAGGAAAGGTTTCTTACAGAAGGCAGAATTTTAGCTGAGACTTGAAGTAAACTAGGGAAGCCAAGAATTCTGGCAAGGGAGATACCCAGTGAAAATGGGAGATTATCTTGTGTGAGGTATAGCAAGAGGGTCAGTGTCACTGGATTGCCAGGAATGTGGAAGAAAGTAAAATATAAGAAGACCAGAAAGTTAGACAGAGTCCTGGTTATGAAGAACTTTAATAGCCCCAAAGGTAAAGAATCCTTGGATCAAAAATAAGATAATCAATCTACTTTACCCTGCCTTTGTGAAAAGGGACTCTGCCCTTCTACCTAATTAAGTTAGGGAATGCTCACTACAATAATTTGAGTGAGGGCTATTTCTTTGAGTTTCAAGTATTTTGAAATTAGAAGCTTTCATCAGTTTTTTCTGTTTATTTCAATTTTTGCTTTTGATGACAGAACACTCTCCAAATGAGTGATTATATAGTAGATCAGCGCCCAGTTTAGGGATGGGAAAAGAAGGAAACTCGTGTGCTAAACTTAGATATCCGGATTAGATTTAATAAAGGATCTTCTAACTGAGGCCTCAGGAGCTGAAGGCAGGAGGGATGCTTGTGACCTGCTAAGTCCGCACAAGTACTGGAATGGTGATGCCTGAGATGATTTCCCTGCTTTCTTCTTTCATACTTGTGTAGCAAGTATCTCCCTGACCCATTCTTGAATTGAAAGATGACTGAGGCTTTGGTCACTAGTACCTTTTTGAAGGCACCTTCAGATGTGAATATACAGTTGACTGAAAAGGTTTGCAAACTTGTTTGCAGACCAGAACCAGTCTATGAATACTCCTGAATTTCCCTAACACACTTACATGGGTGTAAGAAACAGTCTCTCCTGTCTCTTCCACATGGGGAAATCTGCATCAGCCAAGGAAGCTGATGAATTCTGCAAATGTGCCAATCCCCGTTGTACAAGAAAAGTTTCATTTGCGATACTCCCTTGCTTTTGGAGGATTTGAGGATAATGACTAGTGGAGAAATAAGATGTTGTCTACATTTTGGAGTATTTGACCATTCTAGCTGATTGAGTGATATGAGAGACAGTGCTATTAAACTTAATGGTTTTTTCAGAGTCCTCATCCTTGACCTCTCTCCTACATTTGACATTTTTGACAACCTTCACCTAAATAATTTTTCTTCTCAGGTTTTCTTGAAACTACTTTCCCCTCATTATCTTCCTACCAGTCTGTCTATTCCCTCTCAGTCTCCTTGGCTGGCTCATCATCCATATACTGTCCTATAACTGTGGGTGTTCCCCAAGGCTGTCTCCTGGGCCCTCCTTTCTATTTACTCAGTCTCAGTGACCTCATTAGCTCCATTGAATTGAAACATTATGTATAGGCAGATGACTCATAGATCTAGATTTCTCCTTCTCTCCTGAAGTCTTTGCTTCAACTTCAGGTACTATTATCAATTTTGGACAATCAGACTGGTCATGCTGGAAATGTCAAAATTAACATGTCCAAAATAGAATTCATTTCCTACCCCTAAAACTCAAACAAAGCCCTTTCTCCATCTTCCCTGCTCCTTTCTTTTTTTTGGGAGGGGGAGGCAAGGCAGTTGGGGTTAAGTGACTTGCCCAAGGTCACACAGCTAATGTGTCAAGTGTCTGAGGCCGGATTTGAACTGAGGTTCTCCTGACTTCAAGGCCAGTGCTCTATTCACTGAGCCACCTAGTTGTCCCTTCCCTGCTTCTCTTAAAGAGTCCACTATACCTCAGTCTCTCAGGATGGTTAATTGGGAATTATCTTCTGACAAATCAGTTGCTAAACATTGCCATTTCTGTCTCTGCAATATCTATTGTTTCTCATTCCTCTCCATTCATAGAAGTTACCAACTTAACTCAGGCCCTCATTGCTTCTCACCTACATAATTCCTCCTAATTAGTTTCTTGTCTTTTCTATCTAATTTAGTTTGTCCTCCACTGAGCTGCCAAAATGATTTTCTTTAAGCACAGATCTGACTCAACTTTGTGATTCCCCATTTTCTCCAGGACATATAAAGCTTTCTGTTTATCTTTCAAAGTCTTTCTTAACTTGGGCACTAGACTATATTTTTGACCTTATTGTACATCATTCCTCTTGTACTCTGCAATCCAGGTAACCTGGTGGCGTGCCTTATAATTAGCATTCTATCTCTACTCTCTATCTCTTTGTACTGGCTGTTCTCTATACCTGGATTAATAGAAAGATATCACCAACAGATAACTTCATTGAATGTTATTATAAAATACTAAATGCATCGCAGAACTGTAAAACAAAGTGCTTGCTGAGCTACAATAGAAGTGTTACCATTTGTAAAGCTTGCCTGCCTTGTGTGTGGACATTATGTCTCTTTTTTCCCCCTTTATAAAAGAACAATCTTAGTTGGTATGGCAGTTTCAGATATAACCAAGTAAATAATTATTTATAAGGAAAATCAGTTATAGGCATGTACCCAATATCACAATTCATTGGAATGGAATTTAAAGGATTTTCTTTTTTTCTTGAAAATGAACTTTTGGGGGGGGGTAATTTAGAGGTGATTTATTCTATGTTTAGGATTTACTGTTCTCTCCTAATTCCTATAATTAATTGCTACCATATTTGATACTATTTCTTTTAAAATATTCACCTTATTTGAATATAATTGAGTTAAGGCATTTAGAACATCCTTTTCTAAGATTTTTTCTTGCGAAGTCTTTATTAACATCACTTCTTATTTTAAATGTGCCATCTTTTGTGTTAGAGACTGAACAAAGGATTTACAGGTTTTATAGAGCAGTTAGACGATGTAGTGGATAAAATGGTGATGGGCCTGGAGTCAGGAGCTAAGTTTAAGTCTAGCCTCTGACACTCACTAGCTGTGTGACCCTGAGGAAGTCAGCCTCAGTTTGCCTCAGTTTCCTCCACTGTAAAATGAGAATAATAGTAGCACCTATCTACCTCCTAGGATTGTTGCAAAGATCAAGAAAGATAATATTTATAAAGAAATTAGCACAGTGATTACCGCATAGTAGGTAAATGATAGCTATGAGTATTTTTAGCCCCATCATTTTAATTTTAATTAAGAATCCTAGGGTGCTTCTTTGGGTTGGGCAGTATAACAACACTCAGGGTTGCAGAAATCTATTTATAAACTTGTTTTCTTTTTCAGGTAGCAAACATTCAAGATTAAAGCACTTATATTTATAGAACATAGAGGGCAACCTGCTTATTGTTGTTTTTATTGACTTTAAGAGTATATTAAATGGACCCTGAAAGCCCCAAACAACTTGTATTGCACATATCCCTGGAAGAGGGAAAGATACAATCCACAACTCTTGTCCTGTAAGGAGTGTGATATAACCAGTCATCTGATTCATTATAATACAAATATTGTAATCAATCATAATCTTCAGTGTTCCATAAATCCACAATTCTGTGAAAGGGAGAAGAAAAAGGGAATTAAGCTATCAGTGAGTTTACTAAAAAAGGAAAAGAGATTTCCTGATTATCATCATTCAGAATTAGTCAGTCATACACATGGTAATCATTCATATTTTAAGCAATAATATGAAAATCAACACAAGGCTATGAAAGTAAAGGAGCAACTCCATTGTTTTTTCCCTATAGTTTGAAAAATATAGTTATGTACTAATTTAATTCCCTTTGCAGAGTAGCATGGGATTTCTTATGCAACAAATATTAAAGGAATATTATTGTATATTCATATACCCACCTCACAGGGCTTCTAAGCTTATCAGACCTCATCTTCCATCTTATTTCTTCTTTTTCATAAATCAAGCTCAGAGTTCACAGTAAAGCAATCCTATAATTTTACATGGAGGTTAAGGTATACAGGGAAAACCTCCAGAACAGTGGTATCAAACTCAAGTACGAACATATCCCTGTGGTAGAATATTGACTTAGAAAACAACAAATTAACATTATCTATGCTGTGTTGTAATTCCATTTTTTTTTTCAGCTGAACATTTCCCATTACATTTTGATCTGATTCTGACTATACTTGGGAGTTTTCAGGCCATTGGTGGCCTGTAGACCTCGAGTTAGACATCTCTAGAATGTAGTCCTACTTTCCTAGCTTTCACACTCATGCTCTGTCAATGACTGTGTGTTTACATCAGTGGTGTCAAATGCAGTAACTTCACCATGATTCCAACTCTCCCAGAGTGCTACCTATAGCAGATTAAAATATAATTGAGAAACTTAAAAAAATTTTAAAGATAGAAAAGACAATGCTAATGTGATTTCCTAAGACAGTATGCTACCTATAGGGACTCCTCTGTATGATTTAGTGGTCCCTATTTCTATTGGAGTTTGACACCACTGTGCTATATGCCACTGATGTAAACCTTTATCCTATCATTCATTAGGCATGAATCTAGTTTTACATGTAAGTAGTATGAATTGATAGAAGAGAAAGAGCCTTTTTACCCCAGAACAACTTTTCCATAGGTACATTTTGGGTGCCTGGTTTATCATCATTAACGTCCATTTGTGATTGTCATTTACAATATTGCCCCTTGTAAAAACACATATTCTGAGGGGTAGGATGAAATAGCATGGGTAATAAAGTCTTTTCAAAAAAATTAGGCTTTAACACTTTGCTATGAATTAGTTTATTAGTCCATAGGTGCCTACATAATACAGGGTGAGATAGTGGAGATAGGGCTGTCCTAGGGAGACAAAAACTGGGTTCAAATACTTACTAGTTGTGTGACCAAGAGCAAATCACCCAGTCTCTATGATCTTTGATGTTCTCTTTTCTGAGATGTAGTTGATAATACCTATAGGATTAATCTTTTAAAATCATGGTGAGACTCAAGTGAAACACTTGTTTAAAGTGCTTTACCAATTTTAAAAGACAGATATCAGGACTAGACTGGTGATGGGTGAGGACACTTCCTCTACTAAAATAGATCAACACTTTTTAATGCAGCTTTTAATCTAACGTCCTTTAGACCACTTGGAGGCTGTTTCACTTGCCTTGGGTCACATTGTCTTCATCAGAGGCAGGATCTGTCTGAGTCCAGATCTTATTGACTTCAAGGTTCACTTTCTCTCTACTATGGTACGCTCTTCTGCCTCAGAAACCTTAAAACTAAATTAATATAAATCATCATTATAATTGTGATTTTCTATCAACATTCAGTTGAGAATAAATTTTGTAGGAAGGAAAAAAAGTGTGGGGAAGCACTGGGTAATGGTGGAGAAGAGCAGGGACATGGTCAGGGTGAGGAATGGGACAGGGGGGAGGGAAAGACCAGACATTGTATCGTATTCATTCCTTTTGCATTAGAAGTGAAAATCAGAGGCAAAATTCTTCTTAGCAGTTCTATCCTAATCCTTCCCCTTCTAAATTGTGTTGACTCAAGCCTATAAGCTCATAGAAAGTTTGGTTCTAGATAACTTAAGAATTCTCTCAAGTTGGGTTTGTGGTTACATTGCATTAGTATGTGCATATATGTATGTAGGTATATACAAACCTCCACAAAAACATATATACTTAGAAGGAACACATACATAAACACATAACTAAATGTTACAAAATGAAAAAAAGGAAAAAAGTCTTAAATAGCACATTAGTACAAAAATCTGTGAATAGGTAGCCTCTATCAAAATTGTACTATTCAAATACCATAAATGTATAAAGCCTTGCATCCTAAATTTGGGAATGTTTGCATCTTGTCTAGCATTTATTTGGATTGGTCTTATGTCCTCATTAAGAGTTCCAGAATCATAGAAGCTATTCATTCTGAATTGTGTGTTCTGGATTAATAATTGTGAAAAATTTGAAAGTAAGCTAACTTCTGCATTTGCTTTTTTTTTTTTTAAGAATGTAGATAGCTCTTTTTGCTCATGGATATTTTCTGATAATTTTCCTGTGATGCTGATGGTCCATAATGACTCTAAGGAAGGAAATAAGAACATTTTAAAAACAAAATTAATAAATGAATGCTTTAATTGACAGTTTTGCCACAGCAGCATTCAGTTTGATCCTTTTTTGGTATGCACTCTAGGCTCATTGATTTCTGCATTCACTGATTGATTGGTCTTGTTCATCTAGTTTAAGGTAGTGAAAAAGCTAAAGTATTTGAGTCATTTTCCAGTATCATCTCTGTTATATTTTTAAAAGTAGCATCCTGCACAGATGGAAATTAGCAAGGTCTCTGAAAAAGGGCCAGAAATAGCAGCACTAACATCGTGCTGCAAATTTACTCATGGAACAAATCTGATAAAGAAGAGAAAATGTTGCCAGTGTTGGCCGTGACAGACAAAGTGGATCCAATAATAAACATCTCAATGGGTATATACATATGATTCAATAGTGTATGACCTTTACTTTCAAGCTCAACTTTGAGTCTTCCTATACTGTTCACCTTTCTGGAGGAAAAAGATATACTTAAGGCTGATGTTTGAAGCTAGGACGTTTGACTTTTCTGGAGCTGTTTGCCATTGATGTGGCAAGATTTGTAAGATGGATATCATTACAAATCCACTGTGTTGATTAAAAATATGTAATGATGGGAGGTGGGAGGTTTGGGAGAGTTCTCAGAATTACCAATGTTATTAAACAGACGAATCCCTGTCTTTTATTAACTGTGATCGAATTAAAGCCTGCAAAATAGTCATTAACCTTGTTTCCTCAGTATTCGGAGTCTTGTTTAGTAGTGGAGAGGTAAATAGCACTGAAGAGGGGCTAGAAATGTTGGGGGAGAAACCCTCAGGGATACAGGGATCCCAAGACCAGAGTTCCTAGGGCAAAGTTACCTGGAATGAATTCGCACACTTAAGCATTCTTTAAGTCAAGGTGGCAAAGATTTATTGTTACATTATACAGCAGGTTCTTAGGGAACCTGCAACCTTAGAGGGGTAGAGTTAAAGTTTATATAGGATACACTATAGTAGAACATGTGCCAAATATGCTATCTAGGTGAGTTGGGGCAAGATTTGGGAGTGATTAAAAAGTGGTCAATTCTTAAAGGAACATGTACTTTTAATATCTACTGCACAGGTCAGTGAGTAGTAAATATCTTTATGACCCAGTACACGGCCAGTTCAGTCAATGCACAGCTGGTTCAAACTGCTAAATTCTATAGGTGCAGCTGGCTCCTATATCAGAAATAGAGATAAGTATTCTCCTAGGTCATGCTGCCCTTGAGCTGGAAAGTTCCTAAGACAGTGTTTTGAGGCTAGGGAGAAATGTCATTTTGGAGCTGGGGTTCAAGCACAGGCACCCAAGCACCTCATCAGCACCTTTTTAAAAGAAGCTATTCATGACTAGCTTTAGAACAAGGAAAACTCATTTGGGTTCTAGCCCTGCATCTGGCACATAGTGATTGCATGACCCTTGTCAAGTCATTTCGTCACTACATGCTGAAGATAAGTCTTTAAGATTGTAAGTTGGAGAGAGGGTGCCAACATGTATTAATAGAGTGATTCACCCAAAACAGTTCCTTTTACCATTTACATTACAGACACTGTCCCTATGTCCATGGTCTGTTATGGCAAAAGGCAGAGAAAGAGCAACTAGAATAATAGTCTAATTACAAACTGTTCTTTCATAAGTTTATGAAACTCACGTCTCTATTCTTGAGTAACATTATGGAAGGGTGCGTAGATTGCCAGAGGAGTAGCAAGGAAGAACAGAGTTTATCTGTGAACTCTATGAAGCTTTGATTATGGATATGTTACTTAGTCGCCTTGGACCTCAGATTCCCCCTCCGTAAAGTAGGGAGAATAATACGTGCAGGATCTACCTAAAGGAGTTTAAAAAGCTCTGGGCAAAAGTCTCTGGGCAGTTTAAGCTATTAAAGACTTTTGGAACCCACTGTAAAATGCTTTGCAAACTATAAAAGATCACATAAATCTAGGTTGTTATTATGGCCAAATCATATTTTGTTTGTTTGTTTAAATTTCCTGACAGCTCTAGATAAAACAAAAACAAAAACCAAACTTAGGATCAAAAACATTTAACATCTGAGAGGATATTCTTTTCTGTAGGGAAGTTAAGTTTCCCAACTGGCATAGGACTGTTATTTATCCTCAAAGAAACAGCTTTTAAAAGTGACTAAAACTTTTTAAAAATGCAGACCTGTGATTTCATTGGTGTAGTCCAGCTTTGAAGACTGACAACCTGATTATAATTTATAGCCTTAGGAGAATTTCTTGAGACACTGAAGTAGTAAACGACTTGCCTATGATTGTACTTGCTTTCTATTTGTCCTTCCTTCTAGAAGACAACCATGGCATCAGGAGAGTGATGCTATTATGACAGCTGGTATACTTAAGAGGTAGCAGTTGAACTTAGATCTTTCTACCTAAAAAGCCTCAGTTGTCTTCCATAAAGCTCAGTCAAAAGAAAGATTTCTGTAGTTTTCAGTCTTATCATGATAAAACCCTCCTTTCTAGTATTTAAGCTTGTTTTCGGCCTTCATATGTCATATTCTATGATAGAGGAAAGGATCTGCATAACTTTTGGGTGATGTGTATAATCTGATACCTAACATCCAATCAAATTAGTTGCCAGGCATTGTAGAATTATAGAATGCTAGATCAGGAAGGCATTTTAAAAATCATCTCCTCTGAGAGACTTCTATAAGAAGAAAGTTAAGTGGTCTGTCCAAGGCCACAAGGATCATAGAAGAGAAATAACTAGAAACTAGGTCTTCTAACTCAAAATTCAGTCAAAAAGCTCTCCCCCCTGCTCTCCATCTCTTTCCCTTTTTCCCCTTTCCCCTTCCCCCCTTTCCCCCCTTTACTCCCTTCTTCTCCACTCTCTAACACCCTCTCTCCACCTCTGACCCCCTCTTTCCTCATCTCTCCTTCTCTCCCCATCTCTTCCCCTCTCTTCCCCTTCTCTCCCTCTTCCTCCTTCCTTCTTTCTCCCTCTCTCTCTTTCCCTCCCCTCTCCTCCCTTCTCTGTCCCCCCTTTTTCTTCTTCCCTTCCCATTCCTTAATCTGTCACTACTCCCCTTCTCTTACACTCACATTTCATTGAATTTTAGACTAAATTTTGACTTTATATTGATACACAGAGAAACTATAAAGTTTTTATGGAGCTTGTAAACATGAAGGAATTTGATACCTAATACAGCATCACTCAACTTATACAGAAGACTACTTATCTGGCAAACATCTCTAGAATATATCTGAGAAACTAGGAGGAAGCAAAAAAGAGCCCCAAGCAGCCAAAATAAATGCCAAAAAATCCTTTCCTTTTACTGATGATAGGAGCTCTCAAATCCTATTTACTCTTACTTTAGAAACAATTCTAATAAGCTTAATTTTCTGATTTTATAGGTTATTAAAGATTAGGTGGGAAATGAGATGGGGGAGGTAGACCTGCTTGAAACAAGCATACTGATAGCTAAGGCAAGTGGTAGTGAGAAATACTAACCTGATGTGGAAGAAGTAAACAGGAAATCAATAAGAAACTCAAATTTAAAAGTCCAGAGTATCATAATTTGAGGTAAGCATACTTCAGTAGCCCCTAAGTATGCTGTTATATTGCAAGATGCTAGGGGCAGCTAGTTGGCACAGTGACTAGAGCACTGGCCCTGAAGTCAGGAGGAACTGAGTTCAAATCTGCCCTCAGACACTTAACACTTACTAGCTGAGTGACCTTGGGCATGTCACTTAACTCCAATTGCTCTGCCATCCCCCCTCCAAAAAGAAAAAAAAAAGTTAAAAATTGCAAGATGTTTCATTAATTGATCTTCATAATGATAAACCTAAGACAAGACTGAAAGTTTAGAAGGGACATTAGAGATCATCTAACGTAATCCTCTCATTTTACAGATGAGGGAAACTGAGACACTAGGAGAAGAATTAAATTGTTCAAGTTTGAACATGAATAAGCAGCAGGGCCATGATCTTAGCCCATGTCTTCCAACCCAAGTCAGTATTCTTTGTTTTTGATAGATTTCCATCACAAATGGTAATTTATAATAAGTTTTTGGGCTTAAAAGGAACATGCCTCAGTTATTTAGAAACTTCACTTATGTGGAAATCCTTATTCCTAGAGGATGCCAGATAAGTAAAGGTTAACTGTACTTGGCCTCAAAGTTGAGACATAAAAACATCCATCCTTTACAATAGTATTGCCTAGTTAAATGTGCTTTTGGTGTACTTCTTTGAAAGAAGGTTACTAGTGTCTGCAATAATTAGGGGAAATAGTGTGAAAGTGACTGCGTGGAATGTGGTATATTTTATACTTTCAGTTGTCTTCACCCTTATTTGAATCATTAGTATTTGGCAGATTTGTTGCTGAGTTTGTTGTTCTTCTTTCAAACTTTGTAAGTTAGCCTGAGTATGTCCTTATCTTGATCTTATATTTCTGCCATGACTTGCATTTCTTTTTTTTTTTTTTTTGGAGGGCAGTTGGGGTTAAGTGACTTGCCCAAGGTCACACGGCTAGTTTTTGTGTTAAGTGTCTGAGGCTGGATTTGAACTCAGGTACTTCTGACTCCAGGGCGGGTGCTCTACTCACTGCGCCACCTAGCCGCCCCTTTTTTTTATTTTTTAATTTTTTTAAATTTTTAAATTTTTTTATTTTTTCATGACTTGCATTTCTTGCTGAGTTTCTGAGTTGATTATATATACACATATATCTGAGTTTTTGCTTCATCTTACATTTCTATCTGGATTTCCCCCCCCCCCCCCTTTCTTCTTGTGATATTTCTACTTTGGCCTATTGTATTTCTCTAGCCATTCATTAGCTTTTCCCATCCCTCTTTTTTAGTGATTCTCTTGTTCAGTATACACAGTATCTAATCAATAAACTTCTTTGCTTGCTGCAGGATTTCCAACTTATTCTGTTTTCTGTCTGCTTTGATGTGGCATGATGGGGTTTTCTCTACTTTGGCTAATGTGCTGTTGTCTAAATTTGCAGTGTTTCAGCTCATTACACTGACTTTAATTTTGATGTATTTGTATTTTATCCAGTTCAAGTCATGTTTCTTTCCTCTATCAATTTAATTACTTTCTGCCTGGGCAACATTGTGTTTATACAATTGCTGCTAAAAAGACAAAAGGTTTCTATTTAAATTACCACCCAGAACATCAGCAACTCAGCCCAAAAGGTGCTCTTTGCAGGGCTGATTGATGCTTACCTTTGTGTGGTGAAAGAAAATCTAGAATATTGAGAAGGCCTTCTTTATAGACAGTGTCTCCATTGAACTTAGTCAAGCCTGGTTTATAGCTGTGAAGTCATTAACATTAGCGAAAAGTATAGGGTTACAGGGTCACTGTCCTGCTTTTCAGTAAATTTTTTTTACAGATCACATATATATGTGTGTATATATATATATATATATACATATGTATATATACATATACATACATACATACATATATAACCAGATTCTGCTCTGTAGAAGTTTTGCCCTTATAGGAGAAGAAATTTTTCTTTGGTTTTTGACTTATATTTAGTCTGTATCACAAAGCATAGCCATTAACTTTTTGTCTGATACTGGATTTCTGTGTTTGATTCCTGAGCTTTTCCATGAATAATAATGTGATATATTTTTTAAAAATAAATTTTATCAATAAAAACTGAGGGAGTTTCTTCCTCTTGGGGAGTGGCTAAATAAACTGTGTTAAATGGACATAATGGAATATTTCTGTGACATAAGAAATGCTGAAATAGTTTCAGAAGAAACTGAGAAGATCTGTATGAACTGATTTAGTGTGAAGTGAGCAGAACCAGAACAGTTTACACAATGACAACACCATTATAGAGAAAAGCTATCTGGCAAAACTTTGGAACTCTGATTAATGCAATAAATGATAAATCATAAATCCAGGGGACTGAAGAGGAATCACAACTCACACCTCCTATCAGAAAGGAGACAGTCTTACAAACTAGAATGAGACATATTTTTGGAAACAATGTGGGGATTTGTTTTGCTGCCCTATGTATGTTATGAGGATTTGTTTGCTGTTCAATTAAGGGGGCAGAGGAAGAGATAATAAATTTGTAGAAAACATTTTTTTAAACAAGGGTTGTTTGTATGCCTTTTGTTTGTATACAACATTCCTTTCCAGATATTGCTCCCTCACCTCTCAAGCCCTTCCTCTTAACAATGAAAAACAAATTGACACAATGACTATACCTAACAATGTATGCAACATTTCAATTTTGTAGCCCTTCCCCCACCTCTGTCCCCCATGTCTCAGTTGAAAAGAAGACTAATTTTTTATCTCTTCTCCAGGACCAACACTGGACATTATAATTGTTCAGAATTCAGTTTTCTTTTGGCCTTCATTTTATTTACGTTATGGTCAATGGATATTGTTTTCTTGGTTATGTGGTCTTTTCTATGTATCAATTAAGATGAGCAAATCTATGTCTCTCTGAATTCCTCATATCTGTAATTTCCTATGGTAAAGTAACATTCCATTATATTAATAAACCTCAATTTGTTCATCCATTTCCCAATCAATGGCCCCTAACTTCATCGATCAGTTTCATTGAAATAAAAAAGTAGTCCTCTACGTTTTACAGATCACCTTGACATACATTTCATTTGTCACTCTAACTTGTGAACCAAATAATGTAATAGATAAGAAACTGGGGGCTCAGAAAAATTAAGGTGATTTGTCCAGGTATTCAGAATATTGATTTGAGTAATTATTGTGTACAGAAATTTATGATAAATGTTATTTGAAGATTCATAAACTGTAGAAGATAAGGCTATTGTCTTTACTACACAAGAACTTCCAGTGGGTAGAATACATATGCCAGAAACATATGAAGAAAGCATATTTACATATTTACATATTCCTTTGTAAAATATTATCTGAAAATCATAGTTATTTGTAGGATAAGCATTAAACTATTTAAAGAAATAGTTGAACTAAAGATGTGATATTAGTCAAGTCATTTAACATCCCCAGGCCAGTATTATATTACACTATAACATGAGGAAGTCAGACTAGAGGATAGTTAAGATGCTTTTCATCTCTCACTCTCTATGGTTCTATATTTCATAGCTTTATATAAACAAATGTCATGGCTAAAGTCTCTTGACTGACTAATATACACCAATAATCAGTAAGTTGAAATTTTTTAAAAGTGAATTTATCTTCATAGTACTTCTTTAAGTGAAAATGAGAAAAGATTTTGATTGACTGTGTTTACATGGACTACATTGGGAGTAGTCCTTCCCAGGGAATAGATTGTACTTCAATCAATGTTAAATGATTTGATTCCATGAAATGAACCTAAGTGTCTTGCTTTTTATATAAAAGATTATTATAAATGAGTATAATAACACCCTTGACCTTGATGAAAAGAGATTTACTACAGTCTAGTCGTATAGTACCAGGTTTCTTCCTTTAGATTAATAATAAATTAAAAATATACTCTGGATTCATAGATTGCTAGAACTCAAAGAGGCCTTGGTGGTCCTTTAGTCCAACCTTTGCATTTTACCAATATGGAAAATGAGATCTAGGGAGTCAAATTGACGTGCCTAAAATTATGATGGTATTTTGTGACAAATATGAGACTCCAAATCCACATTTCCTAGCCTAATGCTCTTTCCACTGTTCCGGATACAGCCTTCGTAATGCTCTCCTTAGGGTACATATTATGGGAACACCTGATAAATGTAGCTATTTAATAATGAGGTCCTTTTGGTACTTCAGTAGTGAAGCCCTCTTGGATGGAGTCCAAGATGGACCTTCCTAATATCAAAATATGTACCAAGAAGTCATAGGAGAAATCCAAGGGTGTATAAAGGTAAGCCTAGAAACAATTAAAAAAAATGAAACCCATATTGTGGCAAACATGAATGTGTCTGTTGTCAGTGGGAAAAATGTATATAAAATCAGTGGATATGAAAGATCTTCTTATTCTTCAAATAGGCTAATTGATTGTTCACCGGGCTCACTCAGCCAAAAGTAGAGAGAAACTTTGTACAGACATCATTAGTTTTTCTCCATTTAGAGATTAATCATGAAGAGCTCTGGCTCTTTAATTCTGTAATTTGTATATTTAATGGGCTGCTGCAGAATCTATGACAGTAATTAGCATAGCCTGAAAACTCATTAATACGCAACAACATGATTAATGCAGCATTAATGCAAACATGACTGAAGTTATTTGGGTTATGTAGTAAGAAGATTAAAGCTAAAATGTCCTGTTTGTTTTACCAGTGGTGAGTATAATGGGGTGGCAAAAAAAATAAAAACAGGTATCAAATTAGTCATTTTAATATGGAAAAAAAATCACCAGATCTGAACCAAGGTGATCCCTTTTTGTCTCCGGCTACAAACTTTTTTGTAGGAAATACTATGTTTGATTTATTCATTCATCGTTACTGTATGTAAGCTTATTCAACCTTTTAGTTTGACCTAGTTAGCTTTTTCCCAGTTTTTACATAATATTAGTAGGATTATATAAAAAAGATTTTAAAATTATGCCATTCTTCAACTATGACCAATATTTTATAACACATTTCTATTCCAAAATTAACATGCTCTCTAGGAAATGTCAAATGAATTAAAAAAAATTTTCTGATCACATAGTCCAAGAAACATTTCCATTCAAAAAGGAATACATTTTAAATAAAAATTAAAAATATCTTAGAAGATACAAGTAATCACAATAGTAACTCATTTTATATCCATTTACAGCTTTGAAACATCTTACATTACATCATCCCTCAGATCCTTAGTCTATGAGGTTTGTAGTATAATTATTATCCCCCATTCCATAGATAAAAAGTTGAGGTTCAAAGAATTTGTTCAGGGTCACATAACTATTAAGTAACAAATTTAGAACATGTTTTCTGACTCTAAGTTGAATACTTTCCCTAATCGGTCTTGTTCCTTTGGCACCAAAGTGAAAGAACAACAAGCAAACCAACTCCTAAGTGAAACATCAGAAATTATTAATAAAATTAAAATAACATCTTTTGGAGGGAAGACTAAAACATTAAACTTGGATATTTCTTTGTCACAATAGCCATATACATGTCTTTGACAAATTAGGAGTGTTTTCTCTTGGAGTTCATTACTTGAACTTAAATTTGTTTTTCTCAAATAAATTTGCTTACTGTAATGTTGGAAAGAATAATATGACCTACTTGTTTCAAAATAGTATAAAATGTTTTGGTGTGAATATATCTTTCTTTACTTATTTGTGTTATAATTTTGTATTGATATGAAAGTGTTTATAATTTCTTTACCTTATACTGATTTAATCCATCAGTATATGTACAGAATGTTTCTAAGAAGTACAAGTGGAATATAATTTATCTATATTCAGAATACAGATAAAAAATGCACAAATATGCAAATATGATCTCATAGATCTCAGAGTTTTCTCCAGATTTAAAATCATTGATGCCTGGCCAGCATGTGCACCTCTTGTCCTATCCTCCCATGAATCCACCCCAGAGATACCAGATAACATTGTGGAGGCCTTCTTCTGTTTCTCTTGTCATAAAGCTACCACTGGAACATGCTAGCTGTTCACCTATAATCTGTAACCCTATGTGAACAGCCCATCTTCCCTTCCTATCATATATTACCTTGACAGATTGCATTTGTCCTTTGTTTTCAAAGAGGACCATGTCATGAGGGAAATGATAACATGACTTGCAGTTGACTTCGATTTGAGTGAGGGAGGGTTGGGCAAGGTCACCAGTCTCATTTTCTTCTCCAATTTAAAGATTAGACCACAATAGGTCCCTGTCCAGGCTCCACTTGAAGGCTGTATTTTGGGCCCTCCTGGCTTGGAGTGAATGTCTTTGGTAACTGTTTCTCTTTGGAACAGCAACCCTGAGGGTCTTCCCCTCCCAGCTTGATTTCTTCTTCTTGTTTTATTTTTCTAATTAAAGGGCCATCCCTTGACTCACTTCTTGAAGAGGGCTATTCATTGAATGGGCATTACCTCACTCTAAGTGAAAAGACCCTAGCCTAAACGTGCTAGGGTCTCCCATTGCATCCTGGGTCATCTCCAATCATCTTGATGAATATTTTGCCACTGGACCCAGATGGCTCTGGAGGAGAAAATGAGGTTGGTGACCTTTCACAGCCCCCCCTCACTCAAGTCAAAGTCAACTACAAGTCATATCTTCATTTCCCTGATTCCATGGTCCTCTTTTGAAAATGAAGGACAAACACCACCACCACCACAACAATAACAAAACCCACCACGACAACAATATTACCTTGGTGAAATGTCTTGTTCCTGTTTTTCAGAGCCCTACATTGCAACTTACACATATTCAAATGCATATGTCCATAGCCCTCTTTATGATATTAATTTTCAATTCTTCAGAGACTATTGCATTCTAAGTCTAGCTATTCATTGATATTAAAAAGATGGAGCTTTGCTTAAAGGGACTTTGCAATTTCTAAATGCGTTCTAGTCTTTTCTTTTCAGTTCTAGTCCTATCTCATTTGTCTATTTGTACTATCTGTCCCAGAAATACATACTGATGGATAAACTGTAAGATATCCATACAAATACATGTTGTAGTCTGAACAATAGATAATTTTTTTCTGCTTTGGCAATCCTGTGTAGATGGTCAGGTCAAATTCCTCCAGTAATTATAGATCTCTCCAAGGATGCTTCACAATGATTGTGGCCTAGAGGCAGTCATCAGAATGTCATCTACAAACAGGAGCATCCTGTATAGTTTTGCAGAAAATCCCTCTTTAATCTGGATTCTGTGCTGCATCTCCTCTGTCTATTACAGAGGTAAGGACCTTTGTTGAACAAACAATGCCTTGTATTGGGCCCAACCTGATGTTTATCATTATCAGAGGTCATTGAAGAGTTGTATCTATGGCGTAATAAATAGGTTCATAAAACGTTGTGAATGTCCAGCATCATGGCTACATTGCCTTTACTGAACACTCAGCTACTAATTCATTATGAGTGTAGTAGAGGACTATTGCATATGTTGTCATGGCTATAGATTGTGAGTTTCTTGCTGACAGGGATTGTCTTTTGCTTTTCTTTGTATCCCCAGTACTTAACACAGTTCTTGGCCCACAATAGTTACTTTTTAATGCTGGTTGATGGACTGACATTCTTTGAATGAGGTAAATTGTGAAGATTCAAAATCCAGCTGGCCTTTTCATATTGTTGCATGTTTTATTTTCCCTCTGTATCTCTGTACATCCTTCTCCCTTCCACCCCAAGCCTGGCTTTGAGTTTAAGAGTCTGAATAATCTCTTATGTCGGCCTAGCCCACTAAACCTCATGAATTTCTATATGTTTTTTAAACTCCCTGGATTCAAGCATTGTATTTGATCTACCCCAACCTAATAGCATCTAGGTCCTCTAGTTTTATGAGGATTAGTTGAAGTGCGAATGATTAGTCTGAAGAAGGGGAGATTTAAGACAATTGTGAGAGCTATCTGAGTATTTGAAAATCTTTTCTGAGGAAGTGGTTATCAATTTGTTCTTAGTCCAAGAGCTCAGAACTAGCTTTAGTGCTCGGAAGGTGTGAAGGGGAAAATTTGCTATGATGAAAAACTTCTTACTAATTAGAACTATCCCAATGTGGAGAAACAAGTGGAAGAAAATGGTTCCCTTCAAAGAAAAAATTGGATGACCCTTTGTTAGTTATATTCTAGAAAAGATTCCCACATAAGTACGGCTTACAATAGGAGGTTTCAAAGGACCTTTTCAGATTATATTTACAACTTCCTAGATTTCCAGTCTTTTTACATTTTATTCCTCCTCCCCATTCCCTTATTCCTCTCTACAAACTCTAATGGTGACTTTCTTGATGTTGACAATGTTCCATGGACAAACTGTATTTGCTCTGACTATCCCTCAAGTGAGGAATCCTCTCTCTCCTCCCCTCCACCTTCTCGCTTCCATTAAGACTCAGCTTTAAAATCTGCCTCACACAGGAAATAAATTCACAGTCCTTCCTACCTCAACTGCTAGTGCCTCCCCTCTAAGGTGACATTCCATTTTAACTATATATATCTTGTCAACACCATTTTCACATGTTGTCTCCCTCATTAGAATGTGAGCTCCTGCAGGGTTAACTATTCCCTCCACTTTCTTTGTAACCTCAGCATTTTGCAGAGTGCCCAGCACATAATAAGATCTTAATAAATGCTTGTTGATTGACCGATGGCTCTGTGACAGGGGATAGATTGTCATATGCAAGGAACAGTAAGAAGGCCAGTATCACTGCATTGTAGTGTGCAGTGAGGAGAACGAAGTGTCCACCAAGTCTCTATCTTGTTTTCTTTTCATTAAATACAGTCTCACTTGGGAAATTTATCTTCAATTATTATATCCAGGAAAATGACCTTCAGATCTATACGTCTAGCACCAGTCTCTTTCCTGAGGGACAGTCTACTCATTACCAAATGCCTTTTGGAAATCTTGAACATTGATACCCCATAGGCAACTGATATCCAACATATCCAAAACAGAACTTAATATTTTTCTGCTAAAATTATTCCTTTTTCTCAGTATTTCTTCTTAAAGTCCAACAGTACTTAGCCAGCATGCTCATACTACATTCTGGACAGGGTTTTGCTTTTGCTATTCAGTTATTTCAATTGTGTCTGACTCTTCATGACCCCATTTGGAATTTTCTTGGCAAAGATACTGAAGTGATTTGCCATTTACTTCTCCAGCTCATTTTTTTCGATGAGGAACTGAGGCAAATATTCTGTAAAAGATAGAGCAAAATACACTACTGGGATTTAAGAAGACTTGAGTTTTAATCTTGCTTCAGGCATTTGCTACCTGTGTGACCCTGGGCATGTGGCTTAATCTTTTTCTGCTTCAATTTTGTGGTCTGAAAAATGGAGATATAAATAACATCCGTGTTACAAAGTTGTGAAGATTAAATGAACTAATATATGCAAAGTACATTACAAACCTTAAAGTGCTATAAGAATGCTAATGTTATTATTAATAGTTATTATTTTATTATCATTTCATTCTAATGTCCTTTGGTACTCTTCATTGTACTTAATTATTTTTTATAATAATAATAACTAGAATTCTCATAGCACTTTAAGGTTTGCAATGTACTATCGTATAATCATAAAGTAAAATTAAAAAAAATAATACACCTGGGTTTTGTTTTCCATTTTGGAGATTTCTTGATGAATGAAACTCCTGGGTTTATTGCTGATTGCCCTTATGTTTCCCATAAAAAGTCCAATTATAAATTCAGGAATTGGATTTTCAGTGATATGTTATATCTCATAACTGTATAGACACTGAGGTTTTTGACAAGTCTGGGGACTAAATTTATGTGTTGTATCCCCCACCCCTAAGAAAAGATTTTGAATATTGTGGTTTTAGAATAGAAAGTAACCCATTTTGTTGAGCAAATAAAATGATCTTTTGAATGGTCTTTTTGTTCTTTCCCAATAACAGATGTGAAGAATTCCATGGACTTAGCCAATTAGTTGTCTAAAACAATTGAGTGAGGGGTCCAAGCTTCATTGCTTATTTTTTCAACCAAGTGGGAGTTAATATGCTTTGTTTTTTATTGCTTAATAAAAACATTTTTAAAAATTATTGGCTTAATGTACATCATCCAAAAGGAAAAAATAATTCCATATACATAAACCCCAGAAAACTTTGAATGTCAATTAAGAACATTTGCTTTTTTGAATGTATATAACAACTTAAGCAGGTTATTTTCACATCAATCCTCCTTGACTTTTTCCTTCTCAATGTTAGCACTTTATTTTTTAAAAAATGTTTCAGTGGCCCTCTTTTCTTTCTTTTCAACTCCTCTCTGCAGCCCCCAAACCCCCATAGCACTACTGCCACCTTGTCCTATCCCTTTCCCCAGGAAAATACTACACACTGACCATATTAATGGACACCTCTCTCTCTCTCTCTCTCTCTCTCTTTCTCTCTTTCTTTCTCTCTCTCTCTCTCTCTCTCACACACACACACACACACACATACACAGACATGCGTTCTGTAACTTATGTTCACCACCTCAGTTCAGAGATGGATAAAAAAGCTTAATCAGTCTTTTTAAAGTTTTTGGGTTGGTCATTTTGATAATCAGAATCTTAAATCTTTTAAATTTTATTTTTCTTTATAGTGTTGTTGTTATATAAATTGTTCTGGTTCTGCTTACTTAACTCTGTGTTAGTTTATGCAGATCACAGAAGTAATCATTGAGATTATCTGTTTTGTCATTTCTTATGGCATAACAATAGTCCATTATATTCAGAAGCATAATTTGATCAGCTATTCCTCAGTTCATAGGCATTCCTTTTGAAATTCTTTGCTATAATAAAACAATGTTGTAGAAGCATTTTTTCTTTATCTGAATCTTCCCTTTCTTTCTTTCTTCTATTCTTACAGTATAGATGTAGTATAAGTATTACTGGATCAAAGGACATTCATTGTTTAGTGATTTTTGGGAAATAGCTCCATATTTTTCTGTAGAATTGATGTAAACATCTACCAACAATGGACTAGTGCTCCTGTCTTCTTATAGACCCTCTAACAATTACTATTCTCCCTTTTTCTCATCTTTGCCAATCTAATTAATATGAGGTAAAATCTCAAAACTGTTTTGACCACTTAAAATTGTTATTAATAATTTGTATCATTTTCCATATAGGTGTAAATGTCTTTAATGGGGGTGAGATTTGAACCCCTAAAAGGAAAAGACCATATTTTTGAAAGCAACGAAGTCTCTGAATTTTCCCATATATTTCAGTAGTTCAGATGGCTGGTGCCTCACCCAAGGCATCTGATCCACCCCAGCCCACCTTGATTACTTAATTTCTTATCTGGCACTCCTTAATCCCCATCCATGCTCCTTTCTTTGTTACCTCTGGATCACTTCAGGATACTTGCCACTCCTGATCCCATTCAGATTTTATCACAGTCTTTCTATATAAATGTACTAACATTACCCCCATAAAATATGCAGGTTCCTAATATCTGGCCCACTTATATTGGTGTCACGAATACTACAGACTCACTAGGAATCTGGTCCCCTTCTATTGGTGTTACAATAAACTTGCTACTTTGACAGAAAGAAAGCTTGAGAGGTTGAATTCTTTCTAGGCAGACCCGTGCCCTGTGCCTTTGCATTTTGGGCTTCCTCAACAATTTGACTTTCTTCCTGAGAACTGTTTGTGTCCTTTGACTATGTATTTTTTGAGGAATAGCTTTCATCCATATATATTTGAAACACACACATGCACACTTTTTGTTAATTGTTCAATGATGTCCAACTCTTCTTCATCCCATTTGAGGTTTTCTTGGCAAGGACACTGGAGTGATTTTATATTTCCTTTTCTAGTTCATTTTATAGATGAGAAAATTGAAGCAAATAGGATAAAGTGACTTTTTTAGAGTCACACAGCTAGCAAGCTTCTGAAGCCAGATTTGTACTCAGGAAGAAGAATCTACCTAACTCCAGGCCCAGCACTCTATCTACTCTACTACCTAGCTTCTCTCTCCCTTCTTTTCTTCTTCCCCCTCCCTCTCCCTCTCCCTCTCTCTCTCTTTCTCTCTTGTCCCCCTCCCTCCTATTGAATATGATACTTTTAATAGAGAATCTTGCTAGAAAGATTTTTATACTTAACAGTTTTTCCTCTACTTTTAATATTATTGGTTTTTATTTAGAAATTTAAATTTTTCATAATAAAATTATCCATTTATCTCTTATGATATGCTCTATCTCTTGTCCCGTATCCATAGGTGTGATAAAGCTGTGCTTTTAAATTTGTTTATTATATAACCTTTCATATATAGGTCATATATCCATTTATTTACAATTTATTGTGATACATGGTGCCAGCTCTTCATATAAACTTAATTCCCGCCTACTCATCATTTTCTCAGCATATTTTGTCAAATAATCACTCCTTACCCTAGCAGATGGGGACTTTAGGTTTATTAACTTCTGTTGTTATGTTTAAATTGTGTACCAAATCTCTTCTATTGATAGGCACACACACACTCACACACACGCATATATATATATATATGTATAATTAGCTAATCTCATATCATTTTGATGATTATTTCCTTGAATAATGGTTTGAAATCTGATTCAACTAGTTGGTTTGCAGTATTTTTGGTAAATTATAATTTTGATATCTTAGCATTTTGTGGAGTTTCTGTCCCTTAGTACAGTGCTTCTTAAACTGTGGGTTGTGACCCCATGTGGGGTCATGAAAAATTGTTAATGATAATGAATGTACAATGACAAAAATTGAATTAAAACTCAAACACATAATGAAATCCAAAGTATTTCTGACAGTATTTGCCATATTGCATTGCAAAACTTCTCTGTAGCCTTGGTTCTGAACACAAAGCATGGCACTTTGTGCTGTGCATGCCCTGAGTCCACTCAATGCCAACACACAATCTTGAAACGTGGAAAGGGGTTCACAAGTGGAAATAGTTTAAGAAGCCCTGCACAATGATTAAATTTTTAAAGAGATGTCATGTACATTTACTGAGAAAGAACTTCATTGTTTTCTGTTTTCATTTAGTAATTGCTGGTGATCTATCACTTTTCTAAAATTATATTCAGGTCTTGTCTATTTTTTTGTATATTTTTTTCTTGTATGTTTTTGCTTACATTCGCTTTGGTGTGAGATTTGTTTGAGATCCTTGACTGTCATTGTTTTACTGCCTACTTTTTCTTATGAGTCAAGTGATCATTCTTTTAACTATTTAGATGCTATTCCATTTAGTGCATATATATATTTATGGATAGATAGATAGATATAGAAATGATCTTAGTTTTTTTGTAGTAAGTTTAAGCAAAATGCTATTTTCTTGTTTACCTTTTTGACAAATCTATTTTTGTCTTTGAGTGGTTGAGATTATGATCACCATCTTTACCTTTTTTTCAGTTCATCTGAAGCATATTTGATTTTGCTTTAGACTTTCATTTTAAATCTTTGTCAACCTTTCCTTTTCAAGTGTGTTTCTTTGAGAACCATATTGTTCGATTTTGCTTTTGAATCTGTTATGACAACCTCCACCTTTTTTGGGTGAGTTCATCTCATTCACATTCATTTATTTTTGTTTTCTGTGTAAATTTTCTCCATTTAATTCTATGTATTTCCCTTTATCATATCTTTTATAAATTTCTCTCTTTGTTTCCTACCTACTCTTTATAAAGAAGATGGCACTAAGAGGTAAGGAATGTGATCAGCAGCAGTTATCTATATTTGATGTAATCTACTTCTATTCCACTACCCTTTTTCTTACCCCAAATCACCTGCTTTTACCCTTTATTTACTTGAATAATACTCCATTCATGCTTCATCCTTTAAAGATGAATTTTTTTCTTAGCTTAATGTCCCATCTTTTTCAGTTCTCTTTTCTCCACTTGATTTTTAATTGATATTTCTGTATCATATTCTTTGTGTGTAGGCATATGTATACTTAGTCCTCCTTTGTGTTGTCTGTATAAGGGAGAAAGGAATAAGCACATATATTACACCTATGATATGCCAGGAACTATTCTAGGAACTCTTACAAATATTATCTCATTTGGTTTTCACAACAACCCTGCAAGGTGGTTACTATTATTATTCCTATTTTATAATTGAGGAAACTGAGACAAGCAGAAGTTAAGTGATTTACCCAGGGTTATCCATGTAGTAAATGTCTGAAACTAGATTTGAACTCAGATTTTCCTGGCTCTAGGCCCAATATACTATTATGCAACAAAGCTGCTTCTGTGAGGTTTGTATGTAGCCTACTCCCTCCACTTCCTTCTTTTATGGTTCATGTCTACACTACTCCCTCCACCCTTCCCTTCATATTAATATAATCTCCTCATGCAACCTCATTACATGAGGTAGTAAGTACCACTCCATTCATACCTTTTTCTTCCCTAGGATATGCCCCTTTCCTTCCTTCCTTCCTTCCTTCCTTCCTT
>CM053593.1:99899667-99910928 GCA_028646575.1 Pseudocheirus occidentalis | reverse complement strand
CTTCCTTCCTTCCTTCCTTCCTTCCTTCCTTCCTTCCTTCCTTCCTTCCTTCCTTCCTTCCTTCCTTCCTTCCTTCCTTCCTTCCTTTCTTCCTTCCTTCCAAAAATCATCAGACTATAACAAAATTGTTTTCAGATCCTCTCCTTTCTACATTACCCCTCTTACCTTTGAAGGCTATGATCAGAAGGGTTATTTGTTTTTTCTTCTCCTATTAGAATATAAATATTTCATCATTGTATAGTCCCTTCTAATTGGTCAAATACATTTATCTTTGTATGTCTCTCTTCACTCCTTTATTTACATTTCACAATATCTCCTCAGGTCTTTTTTTGTCAGAATGTATTCTATTTCAAGAAAGGTCCATTTCCCCCTTCAAGATTATATTCACTTTACCAGATAAATAATTCTTGGTTGAAGCTTTTTGTTGCCTTCTAGAATAACATACCAACGTATTTTAAGGGCACATGAGAAAAAGTTTGATTTTTCTACTTTGCTAGGGAATAAAAAGAGTAAACAATGACAAATCAATCCCTTTTATATTAGAATTTCTTGTGGTAACTTTAAAAATTCAATGCTAAAAATCTTTACCATCCTAAAACTTGGTTACTTCCACTTAATACATAAACACTTCACAAGGTTTTCAGGTTAAAACAGAAATCTATAAAATTGAGGAAATAAAGTTAGGCTAGTCTCTCTGTCATTAAATTTCCTTACCAAATAAACACATTTTAAATTAATTAATTAATTAATCTAGTTATCTATTCATTCATTCATTCATTCATTTTTGCTTTTTGAAGGGCAATTGGGGTTAAGTGACTTGCCCAAAGTCACACGGCTAGTAAGTGTGTCAAGTGTCTGAGGCTGGATTTGAATTCAGGTCTTCCTGACTCCAGGGCTGGTGCTCTATTCACTGCACCACCTAGCCGCCCCAACAAACTTTTGTGTATACCAGTTCCTTGGGGTGTAATTCAAAATCAAATTTGTCTAAGTGACATTCATATTTTATTATAGTCCATATTTTTTTCAGTCCAGAGTACAGTAGTTTCTTGAAATAAGTTCTAGCAGAAATACATTATAGTACGTGAAATATTATTGTAAAATTGTGTAGTTTTTGGTTAAGATTATTGTAATTGAATTTGTATAGTATGTAAGGAAAAAATGAAATAACATTTTATGGCTAACATACATTTCAAAACATTGAGGGTAAGAACAGTCTGTTTTCTCTTGTATTTTACTTAAAAATTTCTCATTAAATAGTGTTTTTATGCTAAGGGGTATATACATGCATCTTTGTTTATATGTATTTCCTCTCTCCATATGACAGCACATGAGTTACATGAGGACAGCCATCATGTCCCAAATATCACAGTTTTGTCCCCTTGTCTCCAATTCTTTTTCCCCTTCAAGCTAAGTTTCCCCATTCACTTGAACTGACCTTAGTATGGAATGGTCTCAGGGCATTCATCATTTTGGTGGCCCTGCCCTGGACATTCTCTAGGTCATCAATATCAATATTCTCCTTAAACTGTGATGCCCCAAATTGAACACAATATTCACGATGAATGCTGATGAGAACAGAGTACAATGGGACTGTTCTCTCTCTGTTCTTGAAAATTATGCCTCTATTAATGCAATCTAAGACCATATTTTTGGCTTCCACATTATATTGCTCACTCATATTGAGTGTGCAATCCATTAAAATCACTAGATATTTGCCAGAAAATTGTTTTCTAATTATATTTTTTTACTTAAGTAAAAGACTTTAAATTTATCCCAGTTGATAAATTGGGATACTCCTACTAAATTCAGCCCAAATGCCTATTTATCTTTTCAGGTCCTCATTGTCTCCTCCAATATGTTAGTAATAATAATGAATAATAATGACTAACATTAACTGATACCTATTACGTGCAAGGAACTGTGTTAAGCACTTTGCAGATATTATCTCATCTG
This sequence comes from Pseudocheirus occidentalis, assembly GCA_028646575.1. Taxonomy (NCBI): domain Eukaryota; kingdom Metazoa; phylum Chordata; class Mammalia; order Diprotodontia; family Pseudocheiridae; genus Pseudocheirus; species Pseudocheirus occidentalis. The sequence goes on along the minus strand of CM053593.1, from coordinate 99,908,975 downwards.
ATCATTATCCCCATTTTCATTTGAGGAAGCTGAGGCAAACAGAGGTTGAGTGAATTGCCTAGGGTCACATAGCTAGTAAGTATATAATGCCAGATTTAAACTTGAGACTTTCTAACTCTTGGTCCAGTGCTCTATCCAATATGTCATCTAGCTACCCTCTGTCCCAGAACTGTGTCAACTGCATATTTGGTCAATCCACTCTTGTGGTACCTCTCTCATTTTCCATGATATTTTCATTGTCATAGGTAGTGATTCACTAAGTTCTTCCTGTACCCAAGGATGTAATTCATCTAATTTAGGTGACATGAATTCGTCAAGAGCAGCTCAGTGCTTCTTTACTATCTCCTTCCTTATCTTGAGGATCAATTCTCGATTAGTCATTTTTGTTCTGTCATTTTAATTTTAACATTTATTCTCCTTTCCAGAGAAAACAGAAGCAAAATAAGAATCAAATAGCTCTGATTTCTCTCTGTTCAATTAGGCCCTTTCTTCTCCTACTTTAGCCCCTTAAGCCCTTTTTTGTTGTTTTAGTAGACCTACCTTTCCTCATAAACACTCCAGTTAAAATTTAAGAGAATGCCATATGGAGCAATACTCTATATGACCAAAGGGTAATGCCTCTGACATTATATATTCAGTCCAAGATCACAAAAAAAGATGACAAGATGGTGTATAATGGAAATGCACCAGAGGAAAAAGAAAACAAACAAACAAACTATTATCTGGCAAATAGAGCCTATAGCCAAAGACATCTGAGCACTTAGGGATAGAACTACCCCCAGCCCCCATCATTACTGAATAAGATAGGTAGTATTTGTATACCCTATAGCCCTCCATAAATTGTAAAACTAATATTCCTGTCATAGCCAAAGCAGGAGACAGGCCAGTTCCAATTGGGTAACTTCCCAGGGTCTTCTTGGCCCCGGGGAGGAATATTCCTGGAGTCCTGAGATCAGCAGGATCTCTAACATTCTGTGAGGGCCAGCTGTAGCCATAGTATGGAAGGAGCCAACTCCCAGTTGGTTATTGTGTAAGGAGCAAAAGACAGAGGTAGGTGCAAGGCCATCAGCCATCATTCACTGTAAGGATATAGAAGCAGAAACCATGGGTTGTGCAAGAAGATGGGGGTCTACTTTCAGATACCAGATCTAGAGTTTCAATAGAACAGAATCAACATCAGGGCCATGTCATCAAGGTTGATAGGACCAGGTAAGGCCTACCCTCCCTTTCCAAAGTATGAGAGGTGATAGAGACGGGCATAACTTAAAGTATCGATGTGGTAACATGTGGAGATATGGTTAAACAGAAGAAAAACTCAAATACAATTACAAAATACCATGGGTTAAGAGTAGCCCAAGAAGTAAACCTATACAAAGGATTTAATTCTACCAAAAACACAAGTAGAGCATCAGGAGAAAGAAAGGCTTAGCCACAAGGATTCAAAGAGCAGAAAGAAAATTAAGGTTTTTGCAGAAATTAGGATAACAAATGCTTTAGAAGAGAAGATAAAATATGATTCAAACAGTGTTGTTCTTGAAAAACAAAGTGAGCCAAATAGAACTTGATGATTCAATGAGACAAGACATTTCAGAACAATGTCAGAAGACTGAAAAATTGGAAGACCATTTGAGGTAGCCACTATAGAAAACAAACAAACGAACAAAACACTAACATATAAAACAGGTCAAGAACTTAAGAATTATTGAGTTCTTTGAAAACCACATTTTATGGACTAGGACTGACTTAGGTCAATCTGATAATTCAAGCTCAGTATCTGAATGAAATGAGAAGCTAGTAGAGCATTTGAAACATATCTCCTTATTGTCTCTAGAGTGAAATACAATTTCTTCAGCATGGCATTTAAATCTCCCCCAAATCTACCTTCACCTTACCTATTCACACACTCTATATTCCACCTAGAGTAGACTACAGAAGTTAGCATTCTACATTTAGGTCTTTTAATAAGCTATCCCTGTCTTTTTTTTTGCCAAGAAGACACTTCTGCTTGACCTCAGCCTCTAATAAGGAATGATTTTCATTCAGAAATTAGCTCAGTTTTATGCAGCTGTTAGTCCTCTGTTCCATCTCAAATAATCTTGTATTTGGTTATCTGCAAATGTGATACATGTAGGGTGTCAGCTTCTTGAGAAAAAAGACTGTTTTTATCTCAGCCTTCCTAATGCCATGACCTTTTAATACTCATATGAGTGCTTATCTGCATGTGGGTGGACCCACCTGGAGATGGATAGAGGAATGGTGTCTTGGTTCCTAAGACCATTGGAAATATTTGTTTCCAAATGGTCTTAGGCGACCCCTCTGATCCCTGTGAAAGGGTTGTTCGACCCCCAAAGGGGTTGCAACCCACAGGTTGAGAACTGCTGCTCTAAATGATCACCACTTATAAAATATTACAAATGGTTCACTTAATATGTTATAGATTTTTTGCCAGGAATTGAAATCAAGTTCACTAATGTATAGCTTTGAAATTCTTTCCTTTTTCCTTCTTTTCAAAAATCAACACTACTATATTTGGTTGTCTGCAGGTCTTCATTTCCTCTGTTGTTCTTGATAGTTTTTCAAAGAGCATTGGCCAGGACTTCAACACTCAGATCTATCATTCCTTCAGTACCTGCAGTGTACTTCACTGAGGTTTAGTTTAGTCTAAGTAAGTGATCTCTTAGCATTTATTGTCTATCTTATTTTGGAGCCTAACTTGCTGTGAACCTTGTTTCTTCTCTCCTTTCCAGTCTAATAATCACCTTCCCTCAAAGAAAAATCAGAAGCAAAATAGAAGCTGGCCACTTTTTGCAGTTATTCATTGTTCTTCATCTTTATGTGACCAATGCTGGCCATTGAATCTGTTCTTCCTCTTCCTTTCAACATTGCTTTTTTAAAAAGTCAATGACTTTTAAGATCATGGGATTCTGTCTTTTCTCTGAACTTTAAAAAAAATTGTGTAATCATTTTTCGGTCATGCCTAACTCTCTGTGATTCCATTTAGGGTTCTATGGCTTTTTTTTTTTTTAACAAAGACACTGGAGTGGTTTGCCATTTCCTCTTCAAGCTTACTTTACAGTTGAGGAAACTGAAGTAAACAGGCATGAGTAACTTGCCCAGGGTCACATAGCTAATGTCTGAGGCTGAATTTGAACTCATGAAGGTAGGTCTTCTTGACTTCAGGCCTGGTATTCCATATACTGCATCACCTAGTTGCCCTTAAAAACGGATTCTTCTTAAATCTGTAGTTTTCATTGGCCTATGCTCAGTTTTCTTCACCTTTAGGCCAAATTCTAAGATGAAATGGTTACTTTTCCCTAATATATCTATTATTTTGACTTCATTAACATGCCATTCAGAATGAGGTCCAAGGTACCAGTACCTTGATTTTTTCCTGTACCTTTTGAAGTGTGAAATTGTCCTTAAAGCAAGTCAAGGTGTAAACATTTGCCTTGATTTTGAGAAAGTGTGTCCTCTTGATACTATCACATTTTTCTCCCTTTACTGAGTCTCAAACATGTGCTCTGCACTATCACTTCTCTGGTTCACAGATTTTCTCATAAGAGTATATCTACTTAATATACAATGCTACTCTATCACCCTTTAAAATCTGTTCTTTTCTTTTTGAATGAGATATACTATTCCATAGCTATATTCCACATCAAGCTGTATGTCAGGTCTCAATGATACCTGTAGAGTTGAAGTTTACTCCTTGCTTTAGAATCCCATGTTTTAAATAATAAAATTTCAAGGTCCAGGTCAACCTTTCTCTTCTGTGATAATCTTAATCAATAACAAATGAAGTTTCATGGGGTGTCTCAGTATAGTGTGAAATATATATTTCATACATTATATTTCTCACTGTCTTTCCTGTCCCTATGGACAATCACCTGACAATCCTCAATTCTGTGGGAATTTGAAAATGGCCTCTGCCTCCTAAGGAGTCTATACTTTTGTACTTCCTACATGTGGGATTAGATTTGCCTGGTATTGAGACAACGCCTTCATCTACCCTGAAAAATGTGTTTAGAATGTTCCTTAAAACTGATATCTGCCACTAGAAAGCCTCCCTGAGTCTCTCTGGATCTAGCAAATCTCCATATTCATAGAGCCTCATGTAAGAAATATGTACTCCAAGACCTGCTTTAGCTTAGTCAATATTTTTGTGAAGATTTTGTCTGTTCCTTGTTAACTATCACTATCTACATTTATAGGTAGTTGAAGGATTTCTGTTAAAATATTTATTTTTTTCTAATATGCATTCTTTCCCTCCATGAAACCTGAAGAGTGTTACATAAAAATCCTTGAAAAACTCTCAAAATTCTGAAATTCTGGATATGGATATGCCAGTTACTTGAGTTTCTGGACCAGAAAGTTCTGAGGTCATATCCTTTATTCATTTTTTTCCTCAAAATTTAAATTTGAACTCAGGTCTTCCTGACATTAGGACCAGTGCTCTATCTACTTTGTCACTTTGCTAACTGCCTAGTAAGTGTAGCAAGGGTACATCTGTGGAGTACCCAGAAAACTTTGAAGGATCAGAAAATTATGGAAAGACTCAGAAATCAAGAGAACAGACTAGACTTGGAGGTGGGATTTTGGAGGGGCAGGGGCGTTTGATACCATAGTGGATGTGACCTTGGTTGAGACCAGTAAGCAAAAGTGACGAGCAAAGATAGATAAGGAGATATGGAGGGATGTTTCCAGGAGCATCTGTGCATATCTGCCCTTGTCTGTAAGACAGAAATGAGACATCAAGGCTCTGCATGACTGAGGTGGATCATATCCCCAGCACTTATTTGCATAAAGGAGAGTAATGGGTAAAAAGTCAGTATATATATATATACACACACACATAGATAACTGTACTGGATCTTGTTGATATATAATATATATGTGATATATATCATATATGACATATTGTGTGGACATTGGGGCTAGAGGAATTGATGGTATTACTTCCTTGTTCAGCAGCAAGAATGTTAGCATCTAACTAGCTAGATTGTATTCTGAAGTTCCTAGAATTTGGCCTTGCCCATCAACTGAAAGCTTTTGAGTTGCCTGGTTGGAAGAACCATGCCCATATATTTTAATATGTTGTGTTTTTATTCCTTTAGCTTCAATAATTATAAGTATATAGTATAAGCATTTGCTTATAAATGTATACTGTAACTAACAACTATATAGAGCTAAGGCATGTAGTGTGAACTATTCTATTGTATTATCTTTATGTAATTGTAATCCATTAAAAATCATTAGTGAAAAGGACAGATGATTGTCAGTACCACACTAGTGGTTGAATGTGGAAAGTCTTTTGTAAATCTTGTAGAACTATGCAGACACGAATTATTATTTGATCCCCATTCATGTTTATTCAAGTGTAGTCAATAGTACTAACTCTTGACTCTTTAATTTTCTTGTTCATTTTTATTTTTGTGATAATAGACAACCAAGTTCTAGACCAAATATTATTTATTCTCCAGTCTATGCAAAAAGGAGTCTGATTTCAATTTTATTGTTTCAAGATTTTTCTTTCTCTTCCTTGTCATTATGTTGTATTAAAATCAGCAGGTACCAAAATTCTAATAGAGGAAAGAAAAAACAATTCTTTTCACATGTGCAAAATATATTAAATGATCAAAAGTTTCCACAAATGCTCAAGAGCAGCATCATGGTTTCAGGATGTTAAGACCATCAAAATCTAATCCCTTATTTCATAGGGCAGGGAAATATTGATTGGTTAACTTCAACCCCTAGGCTGGAAGACTTGACTTTAACTTAGGAAAATTTTTGAATACATTGTTAAATATTGGTTTGTGAATAACGGTGATCACGTTCAGTTAGCATGAATTCATCAGAAACACATCATTTCAAAGCAGCTTTGTTTCTTTTATTTTTGACAGGAATAATTTGACATGTGAATACCAGAGACATAATATTGCTGGGTTTCAGTATAACATTTAACAGTATCTTATGAGATTTTGTGAACAAGATGAAGATGTGTAGGACAGATAAAAGCATAGTCAGGTAGTTTAAAAGCTGTCTGGGCCACCCAACTAAAAGAATGATTATTGATGGTCTAGTCAAGCTAGAGGGAAATCCAATTGAACTCACCAAGTCACCAACTCACCAAAGACAGATATTTCATGGTACTCTAAACCTGGTGTGTACCACCAACACTCCTGACCTCTGGTATCCTGTGTTGCATAGTGCATAAGACAGGCAGTATACATGTGTAGTCTGCCTAGATTAGTGAACTTGGGTCGGTAATTTTAGGGAGGAGATGGGTATGTTTGATAGGATTCATGTGGGAATGGCAATTCCATATGAGTAAAGAAGGGTGGTATGCTTTCAACCCTCAGGGCTCTGATGATGGAAATCCTTATTCCCACTACTTGTCTTTTGCAACTGTATTCATGATGGAGTGCTTGCAGTTGGGAAACATAGATTCCTAGATGCTGGAGTTCTAGGGGAAGGAAGGAAGTATGCTCCCTGGATATTTGCCTGAAGGATGCATCTTAAGGCAAAAGTCTGGTCATCCTATAAGGGTTACAAACCTGGGTTTCATTACAAACCCTCTTTTTTTCAGAATATATTAGATCAGTGGTTCTCAACCTTCGTAGTGTCCCGATTCTTTAATACTCGTATGTGGGCATGTCTGCATGTGGGCAGACCCATCTGGAGATGGACAGAGGAACGCTGTCTCAGTTCCTAAGACCATCGGAAATATGTATTTTCCGATGGTCTTAGGCGACCCCTGTGACTCCTGTGAAAGAGTCATTTGACCCCCAAAGTGGTTGCAACCAACCGGTTGTACTAACAGAAACTTGCTGTGGATGTTGACTGAAAGGAAATTCTCAAGCAGTATCAAGGTGCTAGTTATTCTATGTTTCTGTTTTCTTTTTGTTTTCTTAGAGTGACTTCTGACACTACATCTTAACTTTTTACTTCTCTGGTCACAGCACTCCATGGCATTAAGATCTATTGTTTAGATCTCATCCTTTTCATACATGGAGATGTCTGAACTACTGACTACCAAAATTTTATCCCCCCTCTCCCCCTTCTCCTTGATTTTTGTCTCCTTTAAATTATTCTGGTAGTCTTCTTGCAATTTCATATCTACTTCTCTATGGTACCAGACTTACTAAATCTATATGGGCAGCTTTCCTATAGTTTTCTAAAATTGTGCTGTCAGCTCTTTTCCCCAACTATTTGGATCAATAAATTTAATTGTGTACAATTCTAAATGAAGCATCAGTGATAAGACACAAGTGACAACATTTCACACAAGGGTATTCCTGACTCAGCCCTTCAAAACGAGACAGTATCAGAGACAGATAATTAGAACTCAGATAGACTATTGGAAGTATATTCTCAGCAGGTGATTGAACAAATTTATATTGGGGTTTAAAGATAACACACTACTATCCATAATCCCATGAGGTAGGCAATATATGTAGTGTTAGACCCATGTTGCAGATGAGAAGACTGAGGGTCATAGAGATTGAGTGGCAGCTTTGAATGTTTATGGGGAGAAAGAACAAAAATGTAGTGGCAGGAATAGCCTATGAAAGATATCTTTCTATCTTTCAGTCAGTCAACAATTATTTACTTAGTACTTTTTCTATATAATAGACAATGGGCTAAGTACTAATTGTACAAAGAAAGGCAACCCCCCCCCCAAAACTGCTTTCAAGGAGCTTATATTCTAATGGAATGGAGAAAATAAGCAAAAATGTAATATACATGTGTATACTTATACATGCACATAGGTATATATACACACATACCTACAGACATGCATATGTCTTAACAGTGTGGAAGGATGATGGAGGCACAGGAAGGTCATCATGCAGGAGGAGATATTTGAGCTGAGTATTTAAAGAATACAGGAGACCCAAGTAGTAGATATGAGAAGTGAGAACATTCCAAGCATAGGGGCAACCAGGGAAAATACAGAGTTGTAATGCAGAGTGGATAGGCAGATGCATCAGACTGTAGGGAAGTAAGTGAAATAATGCATAGAAAGATTTGAAAGGGTCATGCCATGAAGGATTTTAAAGGCCAAATAGAGGATAGTATATTTGATCCTGGAGGTGCTAGGAAGATTCTGGAGTGTATTTAAGGGCATATATTTAATATGATCAGACGTGTGCTTTAAGAAGGTCGCTTGGGCAGGTAAGGAAAGTAGGGATGATACAGTAGACAATTTTGATGAAATGGATTCAAAGATACATTTTGAAGGGTTTTCCTTGGTAAGAGAAGGGCAGCCTCTTTAATTGTGAGACAGAGGTGAAGGCAGGACGCAGTGGAAAGACTCTGTTGATTTGGAGGTGCAGGGGAGAAGAGGAAGCTTTAAGCATTATATATTGGAAAGCATCCTATATTTGATATCAAAGGACTTAGTTTTAAAACATGACTTTCTTTATTAGTAACTGAGTTTGAGCAAATTGCTTAACCTCTCTTGGTTTTGTTCATATCTAAAATAGGAATATTGGATAACAGTCTCTGGCAGCTCCAAATGTAAGGAGCCTGTTGTGTTCTTTCACTTTCATCCTGGATTTCTTTCTCCCTCTCTCAGTAATAGACAATTGGATAGATATTCTAGAAAAAGATAGAGGGGGAAAAAGATGTCTAAAGAATAGACAGGCCCACGATATAGGACTTGAATATTTATATGTATATACACAAATACATACATACACACATATATAAATACCTACACACACACACATATATACATACATACATACATATTTTAGTTTTGGATTATAGTCAACATTAAATATGTAATTTTAAGAAGTTATATATTTGCTGTTATTTCAAATATGTTGGGAGGTGGAGCCAAGATGGCGGCATAGAAGCAGCAAAGCACCACAGCTCCCACACAAACATGCTAAAAAACTCATAAAATGGGACGCTAAACAGATTTTCAAGTTCCCAAACTCTCCACAAGACAGAAAGCACATCTGTTGCTACAGGCAGCACAGCAGGCGGGGCTCTTCACAGCAGTCTGAGACCCTTGGCCGAAACCCCCACCAGGCATCGGGTGGGGAACCGCGGCTATAGGAGAGCTGATCGGCTGCACTGGAGGCACAGTTACCACATCTATCAGGCCAGAAGAAAAAAAGGCTAAGAGAAAGGTCAGTGGATTTTGCTAATTGGGGAGGAGAAGAGGGTCCGGCCAAACTGCTCCCAGGGCAAGGAAGCAGCGGGAGGTGGCTGTAGCAGCAGTAACGTCTGAGAGCCACAGCGGCCCCCACTGGGCTGCTTCAGAGCCCTCGGCCTGCAGATAGCAGGGGGGCTGACGC
>CM053593.1:99860176-99899167 GCA_028646575.1 Pseudocheirus occidentalis | reverse complement strand
CCTGTTAAGGTGTGAACTACTCCCAAGGAGTTAACTGGAAGTAAGGAGCTAAGCCTTTACTAGGTGCTAAGTGCCTTTACGAGGTGCCAATAGAAAGGGGGCATTGAAGATCTTCTGATTTCATTAACATTACATGTAGTTATTAATTATACTTTTAATCGATCTAGACCAGATATCAACCTTGTTTGAGCAATTCCTTTATGCTTAATTCAGTTTTACTTATTGAAATTGATTGTTTAAAGTCTTTATTCCACATTATTTTAATTTAGATGTGTTATATATTCATAGGGAATCTTTTTTAGTTCTCAGTTTTGCTATAATATAATGGTGTACAGTAGTTTCTGATAATATTTTTATTTTCAATTTTTAGTACATTATTGTTGTTAATTTGATTTTAAGTCAGTTATGTAACAGGCACTGGGCTAAACACTGGGGATGCATAGAAAGGCAAAAAACAACATTGCTCCAAAAGGAGTTTATAATATACTGGAAAACAACATGCAAGCAACTCTGCACAAAAAAGGAAAAAAATGGAGATAATTCTGGAGGGAAGGCACCAGCATTAAGAAAGCTTTATGCAAAAGGTGAAATTTAGCTGAGAACTAGAGGAAGCCAGGATGTGGAAGTGAGGAGGTAGAGGATCCAAGGAATGATGGACAGGTGGTAGAAATTCAAGGTTTCAAGAGATAGAGTAGTTTGTAGGAGGGCCAGCAGAGATCACAGTCACATGGAAATGAATGAGGTATAAGAGAAATGGAAAGGTAAGAAGGGTCCAGTGCATGAAGGAATTTATATTCTAAAAAGGGAGTTTGTATAGGGGAGCAGTAATTTGGTATGACTTGTGCTTCAGGAAGATCACATTAGAGTTGAATGGAGGATGGACTGAAGCAGGATGAGAAGTGAAGCAGGAAGGCCACCCAACAGGTCATTGAAATAATGCAGGCATGAGATGATGATGGCCTGTACCAATGACAAATTCAGAAGAGAGAAGGGATTTTATATAAGAGATATTGTGAAGACAGAATTGACAGTGCTTGGGAACAGATGGGATATATTGGGAGGTTAGAGAGAGTGAAGAATTGAATATAACTGGGTTGTGAGGCTGGGTGTCTGAGAGGATGACTGTGCCTTTAGCAGTCACAAAGAAGTTAGGAAGAGTCAGTAATTTTGGAGGAAAGTTAATGAAATGTTGAAATTAGGATGTTATAGGACATCTAATTTAATATGTCCAATAGTCAGAGATGCAAGACTGATCAGAAAAGTCTAGGTCTAGATAAATAGGTATGAGAATTACCTGCAAGTGTGTATGTATATATCCACATATGTGTGTATATGCATATACATGTGTGTATACTCACAAGACACATATACACACATACATATGCATATTAGCATTCATGAGGTGAGATCACTAGGCAAAAAAATTATAGAGGCTGAAAAGAGTAAGTCTTTTTTAAAGATAGGATGACATGGGCATTGTTTGTAAGCAGTAGCAATCAGTATAAAGGGAGGGATTAAAGATTAGGAAGAGAATCAGGATGTTAAGAGTAGGTGATGTCCTAGTGAAGATAAATTGGAATAGAACTGCTTGTAGTTATCAAAAAGTGTGTCTTGGTAAGGAAAATAATGACTTTTTAATTTGAAACAGATGTGAAAAAGTTGACGGTATGGGGAAGACTTCTGAATCATGTGAAGTGAGGAGAAGTGGATAAAATGGAACTCAGTGGATTACTGCTTTTTTTTCTTTCAAATATGAGACAAAGTTTCTCAAGTAAGAGAGTGAGAAGAGGAAGTGCCACTGGAGGTTTGATCAGATAAATTGAATTTCAGTGTTTATGAACATGGAAATAGAATACTTGTGGGTGGTGGAAAGATCAAGGATATGACCAATCTCTGTGCAGCTGAACTAGAGTGGAGTAGGTCAAGGAAAATGTCTAAGTTAAGTAACTGGAAATTTAGAGAAGTGATGTTATTTGAGGGGGTTATCAACATGTTTGTTTCTGTTCTGTAGTATGAGGAGGTATCTAGATTAATTTAAAATGATTGTTCATTGACCAAATAAAGGTAATAAACTTATTTAAAATATTTGTTCAAAATATGTTTTCTTTTTGAGGTTCCACTTACTTATGATGCTTCCTATTCATCCAGGTATAAATTCAGAATTTATCCCTTGAACTGGTCTTTCAGTCTTTACCTTGTATTTCCAGTAACTTGCTTCTTATTTCCTTCCCATTCCCCTACCACATAGGTACTGGAGGCTGGAAGGCTTCATTATCCTTGTACTAGGAGATTTTAAGTTGGACTATCATGAGGTCTCTGTGCTGAGTTAATTGTTTTGAGGAGTGAAAGAGAAGAGAATTGGCCTCAGCTGGCCACTAGTCTTCTTTCTCTTCTACTCCATGGCTCGAAGTATTTAGTGCACTTTCTGTACTGCCTGTACCTCTAGTGTCCTACCCTGTTTCCATTCCATTTTTAGTCTTTTTTCCTTTTTCTTGGTAGTGATGGGTAGAATCAACTTACCTCTTGAGTAGTTGCCAAGGGCAGTCTGTTCAGGCAGAATTACTGTCATGGGGGGAAGGGGGGCAAAAGAGATCTTTATCCTTGGTCCCTGAATCAAAAGTCTGGGAGTTTATTTTCTTTCAGTGTGCCTTACTTTTGGGATTTGATAGGGCTAGGGTTTTGGGTAAGAGTTATCTCTATTTGAGTTCTCCAGTATTATTTTGTGTGGTTTTTATTTTATGCACTATAGCATCTTGTGAATTTGTGATTTTAACTTTGTCATTTGTCACTGGTACATAATTCCTTTTTCTGAGGTTTATTGGTTTTTGAGGGCTGTGCAAAGGAAGTAGTCTGTCATATTATTAGATCATGTCCATTCCCTATTAATTTTTTTTAAATGAGTTTAACTCATTTCTCTCTCTAATCCATCCCTCCAAATGAACTAAATTAAACTAAATTCAGTTGCCTTTGACTCTCATGTAACCCCTTTAGTGGTTTTTTTTCCCTTGTGGATCAGTAGTTCCTAATAGAATAACTAGTCTTAACCCTACTTCAGTCTCTTGAAAAGAAGTGTTGAAGTGTAACTTAGCTATCTTTAGGTACTTAGAACATTCTTTTGAGAGTGCAAAGGTTCACTGAGGGCTCTTTATCTGCAGAAGGAAAATCCCCCTAGAGGATAAGGATTTACATTTAAGTAAGAGAAATCTAGATTACACATCAGGAAGATTTTCTTCTTGAGAAGGATGATTAAACTATTAAACCTAATACTAAAGAATGATATGTCATATTGCTACTGCAGATATTTTTAATCACTATGCTAACAATTTAAGAAAGTTAATTTTCTGGGAAACACCTGAAGTATTTTCTCAAAGTGATTTCTCAAAGTCCTTCCCAAAGATTAGGTTCCTTGATATTTTTTAGTCAACCTAAATTTTTTTTTTATTATTTTCCCAAGCCTTTCCAATATTAGGCACCTTTTGCAAACTCTTCGTTTTTTCTTTTTCTTCTAGTTTTCAGCTAAATTCCTACAAAATCTGGAGGGTTTTCTTTTCTTTTCTTTCTGTTTTGCCATCCGGATAAAAAACGAATGCATGTGCATTTACATTAAAGATGTTTCATCCATTGGATGCCATGGCACACTAATAAGATTGATGTGTTCATATCTAAACATGTTTGGTTGTGGATTTAATGCATTCAAAGAATTGATTGTATGATTAAAAGTGTGTGGCTCAAAGGATACTCTTTAACTATATCTACAGAGATAATTAACTAACAGTTAATAGCATAAATTTGCACTGTTAGGTACACATCTTTATCTTTTTCATAGGTTCCATGTATAAGAGGCCTGTTCATTACTAATCTTTTTTTTGTCTGCAAAGAAAAATTAGGAGACTGGTTATTTGAAAAACATTTGCAAAAGCTCAACTATACCAAATTGCTCTATTAAATTTTTTCTTTTCTTGAATTTTCTCTTATTTTCTGTTCATGTTTGAATTGTTGCTGTAGTTAAATGATTTTTTGGGGGGGTCTGACAAAAGTTAGAACTTGGAAATTAAATATCTTTTCATGTATTAATAATGACCATGTTTTGTACATTCGTTGGCTTAAAATGCAGAAACATAATTTAACAAAATATTCTTCAAATTTTTTTGAGCAATGGGGAATAAGTAAAAATAACTTTTGGGGGGAGAGGAGAAATGGACAATCAGATTTGTGCACCAGGAAAGAACAGCATGATAGGTATAAGGGTATTACAGTAATTCAGATAGGCGGTAATAGAGATCTCTGTTAAAGTACTGACTTTGTAGAGATAGAAACTATAGGACATAAAAGCAGATTGGCTATGGATGTAGGAGGGAGAAAAAAAAATTAAAAGATATCTTGAATGATATAGAGTGATTAGGTGAATGACAATGCTAAGGATACATACAGAATCCTAGATTTAGAGCCAAAAGGGATCTCAGACATCATCTACTTTCACTGATTTTACAATGAGAAGACTGAGGCCCAAAGAGATTAAGCAATTTCCCCAAAGTCACACAGGTAAAAATAAATGGCAGATTTGGGATTTAAATCCTGGTCTTGCAATATCTAGTCCTGTCTTCTTTCCCCTACAATAAGCTACTTTGCAGTTAAAAGGAGCAACAGTTTTTTGAGATGTTAGTGAGACAACCATTTGCAAATGTCTTGTTGCATGTAATTTAACCTTTAGATTTGAAGTTCATAATGCATTTCAGAATTGAAGATATGGCCTTGATAAATGACAATTGACACCAGAGCAGCGAATGAATTTGCTAAGAAAGAGAACATTGATCAGATAACAGACCAAGAATAGAGCTTGTGAGAATACCAATCTTAACATTTAAGAAGAAGAACTGGTAAAAGAGACAGAAAAGGAAAGATAAGAGTAGATAAGGCCAAAGCAGAACTAGAGTACATGTCCTGAAGCCAAGGGAGGAGAGAGTGTGTCTAGAATGAGTATCTTGAGAGGAAAAGGAGGTTGAGGTCTGAGGAAAGATATTTGGATTTGTCAATATGGAAGTCATAAGTAATATTTGAGAGAAAATTCTTAGCAGAGGGCTTGGCCAGATGGCAAAAGTGTGAATGAGTTAGATATTAAAAGCATTGAATATAGACCATTCCTTCCCTCTCCCTATACCCACCATGGAAATTTGGCAGGAAAAGGATGGTGAAGGCTTATCATACTATTTTACTCTTTGTGTGCTCTGCTTTCCAGCCAGATTATTAGTGGCTTTCCAATTCTATCTTGCTGTCTGCTGCATCCATCCATTTGTTCAAGCTATTTTACCATTCCTAGGATGTACTTTCTTGGTATCCTCATTGCAGTATGGTACTTTCTGTGAGGTCCTCGTCAGGTCAACTTGAGGAAATGGCAGTCATAAACTGATCCTGGAGTATGCTAGCGGCTCCCTTCAGTATGACAAATTTACCACTCTTCTTAGAAGTGTAAGAGAAACATTGGGCCTTTTTCACTGATGCTGGGATTTGTGCTAGAAATAACTGTGTTTAAGCTTGCCCTTGTAAGGTGGGTGAGCTGAATTTAAGAGGACTGGAAATGTAAACATTATGCGTGGAATTTAAATAGTGAATTCTTTGTTATTATTTGTGAATGGGTGTATTTTCCAATATGAGTTAGAGTTGGCATACCTATTTAGAATGTGTTCACATTTAGGTCATATACGATTGAGAGCCCTGACTTTGGAACTGATCACCATGTTGGTGGTGCTGGACACTCCAAGGACAAAATCATGACAATTAAAATATTTGAGATGATGGAATCCATATTCAGTTTTTGGCAAAGGGACAACAGAGCATCCAGGGACATCCAATATATGAATATGAGAATCAGAGTCAATTATAACAAGCCTTTTCCATGAAGTCTTCCTAGATTTCCTATCTAAATGTGATACCTAATAATCTCCTAGTGCTTTGGATTTCTTCTTTGCCTCTACCTCACTCTAGCTTTTAGCATCCTTATTTGTATATATATTTTCTTCGCCCTCCCATTAGATTTTTAAATTCCTTGAGGGCAGAGATTGTGATGTTTTTCATTATTATGTTTCCAGAACTTAGCACAATGCCTTGTTCTTAAAAATTGTTTTTTTCTTTTTGTCTAGACCTGTGGTTTTGTTGATGTAGGGAATGAATTCCCTCAACCAATGAGGACTAGTAACAATTCAACAGTTGTATAGTTTTATAAAGCAAGCCCTGGGAAGTAAGAGTTGAAATGTCTTTACCAAGGTCTCATAGTTATATATGACCTTTACTAAGGTCATCTGTCAGAGGTGGCACCTGACCTTAGGTCTTCTAGACTGAGGCTTCTGCTACTTCTCACCTTGTACTTTGCAGGCACACAATAAATATCTGAATCAAATTGGTAACAACTTGATTAGTGAGATTGAAAGGGAGGGTTTTTTTTTGTTTGTTTTTTTAGAATTGGATGTACTTGGACTTATTTGTAGGGGTATGTGATGGAGCCAGTGAGCCAATGGAGAGAAAGATAGTTTAAGATTCTTGAGAAAGGGGACAATTGATGGAACAAAGTTCTGGAGTTAGGGAATCATATCAAGAATATATGAAGAGAGAAATTAGTCTTTTAAAAATGTTTATTTTTGGTTTTCAACATTCACAACTATACGATTTTGAGTTCTAAATTTTCTCTCCTTCCTTTCTCCCCTCCCTAAGATGGCAGGCAATCTGATATAGGCTATACATGTACAAGTATATAAAAAATATTTCCATATTAGTCATGTCATAAAGAAGTAGAATCAACAGGAATAACCAGGAGAAAGAAAAAAAAAACAAAAAAGGAGAGAAAATAGTATTCATTGATCTGCATTTAGACTCCATAGTTCTTTCTCTGGATGTGGATAGCCTTTTTCCATCATTAGTCTTTTGGATTTGGCTTAGATCATTACACTGCTGAGAAGAATTAAGTTAATCAAAGTTGATCATAGCACAATGTTACTGTAACTATGTACAATGTTCTTCTGGTTTTGCTCACTTCACTCAGCATCAGTTCATATAGATCTTTCCAGATTTTTCTGAAGTCCACTTGCTCATCATTTCTTATGGAACAATAGCATTCCATTACATTCATATATCAAAACTTGTTCAGCAATTTCCCGATTAATGGGCAGATGCCTTGACAAGGAACTAAGACCACTTCTTCCTTTGGCATAGGAGAGAAAGGAGGAAAAAATGAACGGAGATATTGAGAAATTTTGAAATGTGGAGGAGAGTTGAAGCATTTCACATAAAATGATTTCAGTCTTCAGTGAAGTGAGAGCCTGGGTTATTTGCTCTAAGTGTGGGTTAGTAGGAAATCAGTTGAGAACTCAAGGAAAAAGGTAGCAACTTGAAATAATGATGATAAAAAAATAGTTGAGCTAGGGAAGCAATGAGATCAGATAACATACCTCAGGCTGGAAGGGACCTAATTTCTCTGCCTGAATTTGTTATACACTTACATTGTTTTATCTAATCCATTTGTCAATTAAAGAATCACAAAATTTCAGACTTGGAAAAGACCTAAAGAACCACCTAGTTGATCCAACCTCTATATGAAGAAGCACATTATTTTTATGTACAGTTATTTCTGAAAAATGACTCTTCAGTCCTAGCTGGGAGACCTCCAGAGAGGGGAAATACAGCACCTCCAAAGATACTGCTGTCCATATACATGCATGTGGATATATACATGTGAATGTGTATATATGTATATATATACAGCTTTTGTATATACAGATATACACTGTATATCTATATATGTATAGATATCTATACATGTATATATAGGTATATACATACAGTATATATAGGTATACATACATACACACATATGTATATAATTATTGGATTTATATAAACTTTGTCTCTGAAATTTCTTCCTTTTGCTCTAGGACTTTTCCTTAAGAATACATCCTTCTTCTCCCCCTAACTGTGATATTTTGCACATTAAACCTCCTTAGTTTATTCTGCTGAATATTAACTGGAGGCCCTTAATCATCTTTTTTACACTCTTCTGGAAATCATTCAGCTCCTCAATGCCTTTCCTAAGACTGGCACCCCAAACTGAGCACTTTGTTTATATTTAGATGGGGTCAATCTGGGAAATAAGTACAGTTAAGCCTATATCTCTCTAATCTTGTATAATGTAAATCTCCTCATATAGCCAAAATCACTTTAGCTTTCTTGCTTGCCATATCACCTTCTTGTTGAAAAATGTAAACTTTAAGAGTCATTGTATGCTGGGGGCAGTGCAGACGATAGATTGGGAAATGGTTGTGATGGGTTGGCATTCCAGGCAGTTTAACTTGATGTATCTCTTAAGCACATGTTTCAAGTGTTGCCAATTCTTGCTGTTGAATAAAAAGAATGGAAAAAAGATGTAATAAGCACTTATGATGTGTCAAGTACAAAGGTAAGGGCTTGGGATACCCATGTAAAAGTAAAGATAGCCCCTGTCCTCAAGGGGCTGACAGTCTGAAGAAGGAGAAAACACACATAGGGGAGTGATGGCCAGGGAGGTGCACTTTGACCCATCATGAATCATGGTCTCTTTGTACAAAGAGTTCTTTGTCTTTATGCTTTAAACAAACATTAATTTATTCATTTCATTTTTATGTCACAATAATAACTTTTTCATATTGACATTTTGATTCTACTTTGGTATTGACATCATGTTTTTTTTTCATTCTCATGTGTCTCCCTGGGTTTGTAAATTTGAAGAGTAGGCACTGTGTCTCATTATATATTGACTGATGAGCAGTCTGGCAAAGAAAGGCTTGAGTTTCAAGAGAGGGTTCTAATTCACAGTGAGTATGTGTTCAAAGCCAAATGGTAAAGCGTGATATTCCAGTAGACTGCTGAATGTGATTCCTTATTGGTACTCAATGCATCATAAATAATAATGGAAGTAAATGCACCTTTAGTTGAAAAAGTCAGCAGCAAAGAGAGGACTGATTTTCTAGTTGCATTTTTCTCACCAGGTATCAAGGTCAGCTTTCGAACAAGGGAACCTGATGGTTTGATTGTATTAGCAGTATCACCTGGCAATCAAGAAGAATACTTTGCACTTCAGCTGAAGAGAGGACGTCCTTACTTTCTTTATGATCCACAGGTAAGTGACTAGGAAAGCTTAAGGCAAATAATTTACAGGTAAGTGATTAAGAAAGCTTAAGAAAAATAATTTAAAGTTTTCTTTGTAAGTTCCCTGAAGGCAAGGCTTGAGTCTTCATCCCTTCAATACCCTGGTTCCTGATTAGTGGATATTCCCAATGATTACCGAGTGAAGGTCGATTGAGATTCCTGTGGTCACGTAGCTCTGTTGTTCAGAGTTCAATACTTGTGAGATCACAGTTGTGGTTTACTTTGTTCTGTGACCACACAGATCTGCACTTCCCATTGGACTATTAAGTAAATATGTGCTATGGACTGACTATAAGGTGAACAAAGCAAGAGAATATAGATGAATAAATGTAAATCTATCGATAGCATAGTATTGTTGAGAAAGAAAAACTCAAAACACATGCCCTTTTGATGATCAGTTGGTTCCATCATCCTTGAATATAAAAATTTCAGTAATGTATGATCTCATCAGTTTAAACATTTACAATCCCTGCCATCAGTGAGTTCATATTCAAAAGGGAGAAGACAACATGCACACAACTATATACAAACAGGATGTATATAGGAAAAACAGGAGATATTCACAGAGGGAACGTACAAGTATTAAGAAAAATTAGTAGAACTGTTAAAACAAAGTTTGACGTGTAGTAATTCATTCCTACAATTCTCCCCTTCTCCTTGCAGGAAGAAATGCCTTCTCATCTTTTCTTTGACACTATTACACTTTCACAACATGGACTTTTAATTGTTCATTAAGTTACTGTTGCTTCTGTTTAAATTGTTGTAGTCATTTGTCATTACGCATACAGTTTTCTTGATGAGAAAATTGGCTGATGAGGAAGTAGGTAGAGAGTAGGAGGTGAAATGAAGCATTGCTAGGACTTCCTCTGGGAGTAGGCTAGTAGGGAGCTCACTAGTAAGGACAGCAAAGCATCTAATTAATTTCAATTTCTTTACTATTTTAAAAAGTACTACTAGAAACATTTTGGTCTATAATAGGTCTTTCTTTTTGTCTTTGACCTTTTTGGGTGATAAGCCTAGCAATGGAATCTCTGGGTCAAATGATATGGACATTTTAATAATTTCTTCACATAATTCTGAATTGCTTTCCAGAACAATCATACCAACTCACAATTCTACAAACATTGGAATAGTGTACTTATTTACTGACAAATATTTTATACAGAATTGCAGTCTTTTATGATCTTGGACAATGAAGGGAAACCTCAGAATTGTTTTGATTTGAAAATTTATTGTTATTACTAGTGGTTTGGAATGTTCAGTCATTTTTAAGTCATGTCGACCTGTTTGTGACCTTATTGAGTTTTTCTTGGCAAAGATTCTGGAATGGTTTGCATTTCTTTCTTCAACTCATTCTACAGATGAAGAAACTGAGGTAAATGTGATCAAGTGAATTGCCTAGGGTCAGACAGCTAGTAAGCTTCTGAGGATGGATTTGAATTTAGGAAGATGAATCTTTTATATATATGATATGAATCTATATATACATAAAAACATAAATATATACCCAGGTATGCATGTCTACATGTATGTCTATACATGTATATATGTGTATATAAACATGTGTTCATGTGTATATGTTATATATATATATATATACACATTCCCTCCCTTGAGTTTCTAGATTTGTCTTCTCATAAATGAATTTTATTGTTTTGTTTAGCTCTATAAATTGTCTCTTTGGTAATTTGTCTGTAATTGTACTAAATCTGTAAATTGAATAGTATTATTTTTTATTACATTGTCATGCCCCAAACATTACCAATAACTATTCTTTTTTAAAATAAAAAAAACAAACATTTAAAGCTTAAGAAAAGACATGTCCATGTATAGTGCAACATAAAAAGAGGATTCAATATAAAACCATGAATTTCCATTTCACATAACTTACTTTTTTTCAAAAGAAATGTGAAATAAATACTATACATTGTTTTCAAAGCTATCCTGTTTTCCTGTGCTTCCTGTGCGCTTTTTCTTTTGTTTCTCTCTCCCTCCCCATCATATCGTAGAGAAGGCTATCATTAAACATAAATATGTGTTTATTTATAAAATCACCCTTTATATACTTTTCTATATGAGTTCTTTTTTTGGAGGTGGATAACATCTTTATTCATAGGTCTTTTGTAATTGAGTATTTATAATACTCAAAATGACTTAGTTATTCAAAGTTGTCCTTAGAACAATATTGCTGCTACTATATAAAACATTCTTTTGGTTCTGCTCATTTCATTCTTCATTATTTCATGCAAGCCTTTCCATGTTTTTCTAAAATCATCCAGCTCATCATTTCTAATAACACAGTAGTACTCCATCAGAGTCACATATCACAACTTATTTAGCCATTCCCCAATTAATGGGCATCTCCTCAATTTCCAGTTCTTTACCACCACAAAGAGAGCTGCTATAAATATTTTAGAACATATGAGTTTTTTTTCTTTTACCCTAATCACCTTGGGAAATAAACTTAATAATGTTATTGCTGAGACAAAGAGTATACAAAGTTTAATAACTCTGGACATAATTCCAGATTGCTCTCCAAAATGGATGTATCAGTTTACATTTCCACCAACAGTGAATTAGTGTCCCATTTTTTTCTACATCCCTTTCTAACATTGTAACTTTCCCTTTCTATCATTTTAGCCAGTCTGATAAGTATAAGATAATAACTCAGAGTTGGTATAATTTGCATTTCTCAAGTCATTAGTGATATAGAACACTTTCCCACATGACTATATATTGTTTTGATTTCATCAAGCAATGCCTATTCTTTCAATTGTTTAAGTTCCTTTATATTTAAAGAACCACTTGATAATAGTATCTTATAAATTATAAGTCTTGTGTGATCCTGACTGTGACTCCTAGGTACTTGAATTTTTGGTATTCCTGGAAGTTTTCTATTCTCATTGTGCCCTCTTGTTCTAAATGTCTAGGAAGTTTTCTTTTGTGATTTCTTGAAATTTGATATACAGGCTCTTCTTTATGGGAGGGGGGAGTTATAGCTTTTAGGTAGCCCAATGATTCTTAAATTATTTCTCTTTGAAATAATTTAATTTATTCCATTAATTCCAATAATTATTATTCCAATTAATTATTCCAATAATTAATAATTCCAGGTCAGTTGTTCTTTGTATTTGACATTTTCTTCTATTTTCAAAACTTAGTGATTGTAAATATTTCTTATTATCTCATAGAGTCGTAGCCTCCCTAAATGGAAAGTAAACATAATGATACCACCTCTCTATGAGGGTTGTTGTAAAGAACAAACGAGATAATATATGTAAAGCATTTAGCATTTTGCCTGCTATAGTAGGCACTCAATATATACTTGTTTCCTTGCTCTTTCACTCCCTTTGATAGGCCAGTGAACTTATCTTTAATTGCTGGGAAATGTTTAAAATGGATCACTATAAGAGAAGAAGTGTTTACAAAGAGTTGCTATGGCTTTATCAAGAACAGGTCATTCCAGACTAATTTCGTCTCCTTTTCTCAAAAGTACAGCAACACTTTAGTGAAACAAGCAGTTTGAGGAAGTGCTTTGTATATATACTTTACAAGATTTTTGTGAAGAATTTTTGGAATTATCTCATGATGCTCTCATGGGGAAAATGGAGAGATGACTAGATGAAAACAGAGTGTTAACAAGCAGTTATTAAGCACTTAGTGTATTACAGGTACTGTGCTAAGTTCTGGGGCTACAAAGAAAGGCAGAAACAGTCCCTGTCTTTGAGGAGCTTATATTCTAATCAGGGGATATGATGTAAATTACTAAATGCATATCAGGTATATGTAGAGTAGATGGAAGATCATTTCAGGAGGTAAGGCATTAGTAGCTGGGGGAAAGGGAGGCTGAAGAAGGTCTCCTACAGAAGTATGATTTGATTTAACTGAGTATTAAAGGATTCTGGGGATGCTAAAAGAAATAAGGGGTGAGGGAAGCTATAATTCCAGGCAGAGGGGCAGAGATGGAATGTCATAATTGAGGAAAAGTAGGTAGTCCAGCGTTGTTGGATTGTAGATTCAATGGAGGGGAGTAACTTGTAAGGTGACTAGAATGTAAGAAGGGGCCAGATTGTAAAGATCTTTAAATGCTATTAATTTATAATTGATCACATTATAGAGAGGGAAAACTGGATGGTGCAATGGATAGAGGGTATGGAGTCAGGAAGAGTCACCTTGAGTTCAAATGTAGCCTCAGACACTTATTAGCTGTGGCAAGTCACTTAACCCTGTTTGCCTCAATTACCTCATCTGTAAAATGAGCTAGAGAAGGAAATGGCGAACCACTCCAGTATCTTTGCCAAAAAAACAAAAACAAAAACAAAATAAAACCTCAAATGGAATTATGAGGAAGGAATCAGATATGCATGAAAAACTGCTGAACAGCAGCAATAACAAGAAATAACAGGGGGAGATTGGATTTTAATGAGTCCATTTTCAGTAAAGGTAGGATATGGTCAGACTTGTTTTTTAGAAAAATCACTTTAAGCAGCTGAATGGAAGATGATTAGTAATGGAGAGAGACTTGAAAACAGGAGATAAATGAGATATCTATTATAACAGTCCAGGTGAAGGGTGAGTAGGACCCAAACTAAGGTATTGGCTATATGAGTGGAGAGAAGAGAATGTAAACAGGAGGTATTTTTAAAAATATATTTTCCAGAATTAATTTATTTCAGCATTCATTTCTACAAGATTTTGAGTTACAAATTTTCTCCCCATCTCTCCCCTACCTCCTACTCCAAAATGGCAAGCATACTGATTACCCCTTCCCCCAGTCTGCTCTCTCTTAAATCGCCCCAACTTTCCCCTTATGCCTTTCCTCCTTACTTTCTTGTAGGGCAAGATAGATTTCTGTAATCCATTGCCAAACAGGAGATATTTTGAAGGTAGAAATGGTAGGATCTAATAGCAAATTGGATCTATTGGATGAACAAAAATGAATGTTTACCTATGGCATCAAGGTTTCAATCCTGGGTAAGGGGGGAAATAGTATTTCCCTTGAAAGTATTAAGGTAATTTGAGAAAGGAAAGGGTTTTGTGGAAAGTATAATTAGTTCTTTTGTGGACATGTTCCATTTGAGATGATAGACAAACCTGTAGTATCAGACGGGATTACTAAGAGAGAGAGTAAGTGAAGAGAGAAAAGAGAAGATGCTTCAGAGCAGAACCTTAGGGGACACACTCTGTTAGTGGACATGGTTTGGATAAGGTCCAGCAAAGGAGAATGAGGAGTGACCAGACAGGTAAAAGGAAAACTATAAGAGAAAAATATGAAAACCTAGAGAGAAGTGAACACCCAAGAGAAAGTGAGTGATGGTGTCAAAGGCTGCAGCGAGTTTAAGAAAAATGAAAATTGAGAAAAGGCTTTGACATCTAGTAATTAAGAGAAGATTGGTAACTTTTTTGTTGAATGATGAGACCAGTAGCCAGATTAGGGAAGGTTTAGAAGAAAATTAGAGGAAAAGAAATGAAGGCACCTAGTGCAAACAGCTTTCTTAAGAGTCTAGCCAGAAAGAGGAGAGATATAGGATATAACAGCTATAAGAATCATTCACAAAATGAGAATTTTTTTGAGGGATTGGATAGACATTAGAGATATTAGTTTATAGTTTTCTTTATTTTATCTTTCCCTGATTTAGATATCAACAACATATTGTATCATAAAATGAATCAAGTAGAATAACTTTTCCTATATTTACAGATAGTTTACAAAATAGTGGAATTAATTTTTTAATGTTTGATAGAATTTCCCTACACCTGTAATAATAGAATCAGGCAGAACATTAAATGTTCTTGTAGTTCATAGTTTAATTTCCATGTCCAAATAAACATATACCTTCATGTAAAAATATATTTTTTCTACTTGTAAAGCACTATTGAGGTATATCTATAACTTCCTTTGATAACTTGCTTGAAAATTTAATTACTTCCAAGTGAGTTCCTTTTTCATATTCTAACTAACCCATGGTACAGTTAAAATTAATTTCTTTTGCTATCTTGTTTAGAGGAAATAGCATTTAGTAAAAATCTGAGGTGTGCTAAACCAACTCTGATTTAGAACTGATTGGTAAATTTTCAATGTGAGCTTTTAAACCTTGGAGATCAACTAATGCTACAAACCAGGTCTTGACTTACTGTTTTGTTAATTGTCTAGGCTTAAGACAGTGATGGCAAAAATATTAATAGTGCAAATTTATCTTAAAAGAGTTCCATATGTGGCATTTATGGAATCCTCCCCCTCCCCCACAGAGAGCTAGTCATTAGGCATTTACCAGCATGTCCTTGGTGTCCACTCAATAAAACAACAACAACAACAACAACAAAACCCAGTGAGTGTTTACTGAGTGCATTGAGTACTGTACTAAAGATTCATAGTAGAACTGAGACAGCAGTTCTTGCCCTTAAGGTGCTAATACTCTTAGTGAATAATCTTCTTGGGGGAGGACTAGATAAAAGAGAGGCAAAGTACACAATCAGGTTGAAAAGGAATATAGGCAGCAGACCTCAGTTTGGAAGATCTAGGTTCAAGTCCACCTCTGAAACATATGAGCTGTTTGACCTTAGGCAAGTCACTTTACCTCTGGGTGCCTCCAAGCAACTTTCTGATACTGTAAGCCTTATAAGTCTCAGAGAAAGTGCTGATTTGCTATTAAAGGAGTTTCTTTTAAAGGTCCTCAAAAAATATACAAGTGTATAAGAGGGTAAAAATATGGTGGGAGTGGTGGAGAGTACATTGGCATCTGGGGGGATAAGATAAAGCTCCCCATAGGGCATGTCATTTCATCTTTCAGCAAGTAGAACTAATGAAATGAACTTGGAATTCTGGGTGTAATTCTTTCCAATGCAGAGGTACTGGTTGATGTGGGCAGTGCTGGAAGCCTTGGAAGGAAGTGATTAGTGTATATTAGGATCTGTATGAAAGAGAAGAATGCTGGACAGTCCCACAAGCATCCTGGATTTGGATGGATTGAGATTTAAAAGCATTCAGAGAAAGGACAGATGCAGAAAGGAAATTCTGGGGGCAAAAAGAACAATTCTGATTTTCAGGAAAAAGGAAGTTGTTTGAAGAGCAAATCAGGGTACACAGGAAAGTCATTGACCAACTTAAACTTTAAAATGACTTGTTCAGGAAATGGAAACAAGAGTAAGTAGGGTAAGATGAAAATAAAAGTTCAACATGTTACTTAAGGAGCCTGAGGGAAACTAAGGCCATTTTTCAAATAAAATGTTTTTTTTATTTGAAAAGTTATATTAAGGGTTCAATATCTCAGGAGCTATCAGATTTTCTCTTACTAGAGGTCTTCAAATAGACAACCACTTTACTAGTACTTGACTGTTATTCAGTCATTTCTGACTCTTCATGACCATATTTCTTGTCAAAGAGACAGGAATGGTTTACCATTTCCTTCTCCAGCTCATTTTACAGATGAGGAAACTGAAACAAACAAGGTTAAGTGACTTGTCCAGGGTCACATAGCTGGTAGGCAGCTTAGGCCATATTTGAACTCAGGAGGATGAGTTTTCTTGACTGTTCTATCCATTGCACCACCTAGTTGGTATATTAAGGGTTCAATATCTAAGGAGCTATCAGATTTTCTCTTACTAGAGGTCTTCAAATAGACAACCACTTTACTAGTACTTGGCTGTTATTCAGTCATTTCTGACTCTTCATGACCATATTTCTTGTCAAAGAGACAGGAATGGTTTACCATTTCCTTCTCCAGCTCATTTTACAGATGAGGAAACTGAAACAAACAAGGTTAAGTGACTTGCCCAGGGTCACATAGCTGGTAGGCAACTTAGGCCATATTTGAACTCAGGAGGATGAGTTTTCTTGACCATTCTATCCATTGCACCACCTAGTTGGTTTACAGTAGAGGGGATTATTCAGTTACCCATTTGTTCATTATGGTCTTTCTCTCAGGTCACTGCTAGTGTTGAGACTTTATGACTCTAACTTCTGTTATTTTGAATTTCTAATTTAAAAAATTTTTCTAGTGTGATGCAAATAATTTTGGTCTCTTTATATTTCCCAAATGACTTATGACAGTATTATCACAATGCATGTTTATGTTTTTCGGGGAGGAAATGCTTTTGATTAAATGTAACACAATGATAAATCACTGAACAAAAATTTGAATTTACCTGACTGCATCCTGTAGAACTTAAACTTGAAACTACGGGTAAAAAGAAACAGTGAGGAAATCTTCATTCCATCCTTTTGCTGTTTTCATATTTAATTTCACAACTGTAACAATCAGTTATAATATCCTTTGTTTTCTTTCATTAACTTTGTGGTAGCTTGCATTCTTTATACACTTCATTCAGTGATATTCTATTGATTAGGTAATGGCCCATGGTTACCATTTGAAAGCTTTCAGTATAGTGACTTTACCAAGAAAATCAAATCTGGTTTTGGTTTCACTTCCTAAGAGGCTATAAAAGTGAGAGCCTTCAAACACATCTAAATATAAACTCTATGGAAGGTTTAATGATTTTCTAAAGGAAGAACATGAACTATGTAAAGAGGGACCAGAATTTATCATGAAACTATTCCCACAATCTCAATTAAAAAAGAAAAGTTTGAAATCAGTATCTAGAAGCAACATTCCAAATTTTCCCCAAACAGAAGCCAACATTTACAAGTAGACATAGATGGCATGGCAGGATTTTCCCACCCCCATATAAATGTGGCTTCTGGTGTAGAGACCTATTAATGCTTCAGATTGTTGCCAAACATATTATGAAGAACCACTTACTCAGACACCTGATCTTTAGAATGCAGCATCGTTTGTAACAATTTTAACGCTAACTAAGTACACTTTGATGAGACAGCATTTAATAAAATGCTCATTAATTTCATCATTAGCAAGGGTATGCTAAGAAGTAAGCCAGTTTCTTATGTCACGCCCAATTAGCATCCCATGCTAGTAATCCCATTAGTATTGTTGAATTCACTAATGGAAAAACTAATGGGCATGCTACCAGGGCACATTAATTGGGCACGACACCAGTTCTGGTTTTAATTATTAAACTACGATAATGAAATGTGTGTTTGTAAAATATTAAAACGTTGAAATAGGATTGAAGACAATAAAAGATTGTATGTGGGGGAAAAACGATATAAGAAAAGTCAACCTATAAGACACCCAAGGGACAGAGACTGGACTTCCTGATGGATTATGTGTTCTAATCATCTTTAAAAGTTGGTATATGGTCAATGGGAGAAGCATTGTGCTTATGCTCATGGGAAATTAGAACCTTTTCTGTAATATTAAATATTGTATGTCATATATGTTCTCATGCATAATATGAGGACTGACAGGAGCCAATTAAAGAACATGTGGAAGGAGTGAATTTAGTCCTTTATGTGTATAGGCTTTTGTGTGCTATCTAAAAAGAAGGAATGAATTTTTGAAGAAACAAGATCATTCCTTTTAGGTAATGTAGCATTTAAATCTTTGACTTAATCAAAATTTTAGCCATGCCACATTGAGATTTTTATTTTTTTTCCTCTCCTCACCTAACATAAATATAGTATGAAGGTCACTTGAGTTTGTTAAAAATATCCTAGGTAGTTTTACCAAACTGTACAGACACTTTTCTAATTCTCTACTGTCAGAGGTATTTCACCTAATAGAAAATCAGGTTTATTAAGAGAAAACAATATATTTTTATGTTCTGATTATGTTTAACTTTGCTTCCTGCATTTGTCATCTCTAAAAAGAATAGTAAACAATAACTTTATGGTAGAAACAGCTTTCATTTAATTTTACTAGCTTTATCTTCTAAAGTGAATATAATACTTTCAAGTATGTCCCAATAAGTTGAACATTTTTATTCTTAAATTTCTCATTGTCTATTTTTTCTTCTTTATTTTGTTTCCCCCCCATTTTAATTTCATTTTACTATAACTACCATTGTGGGAACTTGCCTCTTTAGAAGATATATTCTTACTATGATTATCATGGTGCAGTGATAAGGAGTTACACATTTTTAGAGTATCAAACATTCCTAAGTTTAAACCAGTTTTCCTATTCTTTTTCCTTATTAATGATGTTAAGTAGGGAGTTTTATTTATTTAATAGTAGAGAAATCAAGTTGAGGG
The DNA here is from genome assembly GCA_028646575.1 of Pseudocheirus occidentalis. NCBI lineage: Eukaryota > Metazoa > Chordata > Mammalia > Diprotodontia > Pseudocheiridae > Pseudocheirus > Pseudocheirus occidentalis. Next base: position 99,879,888 of record CM053593.1, on the reverse strand, counting down.
GAAATGATCTAGTGGAAATTTCTCTGGTTCAGAATTGTATTTTGGCACTGAGAGATAGCTGAACAAGTTGTGATAAATGATCATGATGGAATACTACTGTGTCAAAAGAAATGATGAGGTTGGGGCAGCTGGATGGTACAGTGAATAGAACACCAGCCCTGGAGTCAGGAGGACCTGAGTTCTAATCTGACCTCAGACACTGACACACTTACTAGCTGTATGACCTTGGGCAAGTCACTTAACCCAAATTGCCTTGCTGTCCCCATCAAAAAAAACTTTCTAAAGAAATGATGAACTTGATGATCTTAGAAAAACATGAATAGGCTTACATGAAATAATGAAGAGAGGAGTGAGAAGAATAAAGATAACATTTTATGTAGTAACCACAATCTTGTTATGAGAACAACTTTGAGCAACTAAGTTATTTTGACTATTGTAGATTTGGATAAGTAATTTTTCACTTTGGCTGCCACAAGAAAAGATAATTTAAAATTCTTATAGGAAAAATTATTCACTTATTGTTTCTGACTGATATGGGCATTACTAATTGTTTCTGACTGGAATAATGCAGGTAATCTTGTGAGAAACCTAGTTTTGACAGAAATTTCTTCCCATATTTGGAGACTAAGTTGTTTTTTTTTTTAAATCATCAGAAAAGCACATCATAAAGACTCTTGACTCCTGGTATCATTTGGACTAAATCCATACTCTTATTCTAAGCTCTCTTTTAAGACCTATACTTTGGTGTAATGATTATATTTTTGAAGACTCTATTTTAGTCTAGAATTAAAAACATTTCTTTTTAGGAATCTGCAGTTGTAGTTACTACAAGTAATGATAACGGAAAACAGTATAATGATGGAAGGTGGCATCAGGTGATAGCTACTCGGCATCAGGCTTTGGGACAGATTACTGTTGATGGGGAGTTCACAGGTGAGTATTTCACAATGTTTTTTACCCTAGTGGTATTGAGATGCTGTTGATTTAGTTTATCTATCATTGATGTTTTCCTTTTTCCTGCCCTCATTGCCTTTTAGATTGTTTGTCCCTTCTATGTTCTTGTAATATGTTTGGAAACATGCACTTAAGAGTCCACTATTCCATTTGTGCAAAACCCTAACAACATACGAAATATTTCAGGTGTTCTAAAACTATGCTTAAAATTCCATAATGCTAATCTGGTGCCATAAACCCTACTCAGTAAACTTATTTAGATAAAAAATTGCTTTGTAACTTTGCATATATTTTGTAGTTCACTATTTCTGTACATATTGAATCACACAGTAAATTGTAAGTACCTTGAGGGCAGGAATTATTTCTTTTTTGTCTCAGTGCCTAGCACAATGTCCTTCCCATATAGGCACTTAATAAATATTTGATAAATAGAATTAAGGATTGGTAATTATTCATGAGTTACTTTGGTGATAGAAACCACTTGTTTCTTCTTATAAAAGGCTCTTCTTCTGCAACCAGTGGCAATACTATTATTGGTGAAAATACAGGCGTCTTTGTGGGAGGATTGCCATGGGGTTATACTATTCTCAGAAAGGATCTTGGTGAGTAAGAGAGATTTAGATTATTTGAGGCACAGAAAGTGAGAACAGAATTCATTTAAATTTTCTCTTCTTAAAAGGCTAAATAAAAACATTACATAATTTTACTCTTTTTCTGTGCTCAATAATGACTTCTTAGATCACTGATAATTGTGAATAATTTTAGGACCTATTTATTGAAAATATTTTCTAAGAATTATTATTGAAAAAAATAACATTTTTTTTCATAGAATGTGATCTGACCCTGAATTTAATAAGTATGGTAAACTCCTGAGAAGAATACTCACTCCACTGATATAGAATCATGCTTTCTTAACTTTTTGTTGTTGTTGTTCAGTTGTTAAAGTCATTTCTAACTCTTTGTGATCCCCTGTGGGGTTTTCTTGGCAAAATACTGGAGTTGTTTGCCATTTCCTTCTCCAGCTCATTTTGAGACAGATTTGAACTCAGAAAGATGAATACTCTTGACTTTAGGTCTATCACTCTATCTATCCACTGTGCCACTTAGCTGCCCCTCTCTTAACTTTACAGTCTTATAAAGGGGGCTCTGAGAAGTTAAATAACATACACATGTCCCTGCAGCTACAACATATTAAAGGTAGGCATTGGACCTAGGCTTTCCTGAATCCAAGACCAGTTGCCTGTATTAAACTTCAATTCTTCACAGATTAGAGGAATGTAAATGACCAGTTAAATGTTAGACTCTGTGACAATTCCTGAAAAAAAGGAAATAGAATCATATAATTTGATTAGGTCACGATGATCAGTGAAGAGACCAAAAATTCTAGAGTTGATCAAAAGAATGTACTTCAAAAGCTGTATTCTAGGTGATTTCAATATACTAAAAACCTTGGAGCTTCTCTGTATAGAGCATAGTGCTCTTATCATTTAATTTTGGAGGAATAGGGTTATAGAGACTTTTAGCCCAATCTCTTGTTTAGCCTACTGCTGATTTCACAGTCAACCACTTTGTCTGAATCCAATGAAAAGAGGTGGTGTCTTTAGGGGGCTGCTGGTAGACCACAGCAGGGCTGTTCTATAACTTTAGCTACTTTCAGTGTTGATACATTTCACCACAGCTTATGGGAAGGCAATACACATTTCTATTTAAGATTTCTAAAATAAATTCATTGTTTATTATGTATGACATATTCATTTGATCTGTTTAGAGCTACATCAAAGACAGTTTAAAAAATGAGTGCTGATATTTTAAAATAACTCATTACTTGAAAATTTCATTGTTTTCAATTATTTTTTAATGCTACTAGTAGTTGTTTTTATTTTTTTTATTTTTTGTTGTTGTTGTTTTTGTTTTTGGAGGGCAGTTGGGGTTAAGTGACTTGCCCAAGGTCACACGGCTAGTTTTTTGTGTTAAGTGTCTGAGGCCGGATTTGAACTCAGGTACTCCTGACTCCATGGCCAGTGCTCTATGCACTGAGCCACCTAGCCGCCCTTAGTAGTTGTTTTTAAAAAATGCTGTTATGAAAATGCTATTTGTTTGTCAACTCCTGCAGAAATAATTCAGAAAGGTTTTGTGGGATGCCTCAGGGATGTGTTTTTTAAGAAGAGTCATGATCCTTTTGAAGTCTGGGAACCTCTGCAATGGCAGAATGCTGAAGAACAGATGAATGTGTATAGCAGCTGGGAAGGTTGCCCCACTGTACTAACTGAAGGCATACACTTCCTTGGAACAGGTAAGGTCCTAAAGGACATGGCTGTAAATGCCTTATAAATGTTCTCTTCTAACTCCACCCTTCTCTAATAAGTTTCAGCCACATAGTAGTCTATATCAAGATGGATAATACTAAACACAGGAAACATGGTGGCAGAGCCTGGCTTCCTGCTATAAAATATAAAACTTATAACTTTACATTTGTGTTCAAAGAATTCCAATGAAGGCAAAAGAACAGACAATTCCCACAATAGACAAGTTTTCTTTTTCCTTTAGAAAATCCACTTGTAAATTGCATTTTCCTATAGAAACAATGTTTCAAATACTAATTAGGTTCCTAGGCTAGACCACAAAAGCTAATCTGGTCTACAACATAGGTAAAATATGCAATTAACAGTATAATATTAGGTACATTATGGATTAAAGAGGTTTGTGTGGACTAGCCTGGGAACAACCCACCCTTGGGTGGGAATAGTCAGAGATGGGCATTTTTTATGTATATTGCAAGAATATAATATAATGGTGTGTTAAAACAATTCCATTTCCTTCCATATTCCACTGCCTTATTGACAGTCCTCCTCACAAACAGTAGAGAAATTTGCGAAGGGATAGTGAAGTTTCAAGAAGGGGAAAAGGGAACCTGGTGAATGGAGCAACATTTCCCACTCTGGAGAGAATATACTCCTGCCCTTGGATTTTCACAAGTTGGCTCTATGTCAGAAATGTCCTGAGTTTATGTACATTTACAGCCTTCATAACTGACCATATAACAACATGATACATTAATTAGTCAGTTATTCACTAACTAAAGCTGCTGAGTTCTTTCCTAGCTATTAAAATGATTTATATTTAAAAGTTAAAAAGAAAATTTATTCATATGACCCTAGTCATGATTTAGGAGGAAACTTGAAAGATAAATTCTTGAGAGGTATGTTTTATGTTCCTCCTGTTTTTCCTGTTCAATCCCAAAAGGTATTTTTCCATTGACTTGCATTTTTAAAAAGTGAGCTCTTTACTCATAATAATTAGCCCCAGTATCATGTGAATAAGTCAATAGTCAACAAGCATTTATTAAACACCTGCCTGGTGCTAGGCACCATGCTAAGCTCTGGGAAATATAAAAAAAAAAAAAGGCCAAAATAAAAAGAAAGAAAAAACTTTGCTCTCAAGGAGTTCACAGTCTAATGGGGGAGACAAGGGCAAACATACTAGTTATATTATTTCATATTTTTCTAAAAATAGAAATTTTCTCTTTTTTAAAGGATTCCTGGAACTTTATCCATATGCATTTCATGGAGGAATGGATTTTGAAATATCCTTTAAGTTCCGGACTGACCAAATGAATGGATTGCTTTTATTTGTGTACAATAAGGATGGACCAGATTTCCTTGCTGTATGTTAATCCTGAGAATAAAAATGCTTTTGTTATCATTAATAGCCTTGCACTGTTTTTAAGAGAGGAGTAACTTAGGAAAGTAATCTATAATATTGTAATCACCTTCTTCCATAAAAACTGGAATTTCCTCAATTTCATATAACCAAAATTATGGTTTGTTTTGGTATTACCATTACTAGTATTATATAAAAAATTTGATGATAGACCTATTTATACTGTAGATCCATGACAAATGTGTTGAAGATTAATAAAAACAACAAAGTTCTGTTGAGAAGGAATTGAGGAAATGCCAATTTGGGGTTACATCAGAATCAGAAATTAAAAATTTTCTCATTTCCCAATCCATGCTAAAGGTAGCTTTAATTGTCTTTGTATGTATGTTGGGATTTTATTCTTTAAAAACTATAACTAGGCCATAATGGGCCAAAATAAGCTCACCAAACGGGGTTAGAAAATCCCAAATGACACATATTTGTTATAGAGCCAAAAGGAAACTGATAGAAAATCCAGACTTAGAAGCCTGGTAGGCATTGTTAATGTATAATAAAATACATACCTATGTAAGTAAAGAATATAGCGCTTCTTTATGAACTATTTCCCACAAAATATTTATTTCCAATCATCATCGTATATAGTATTATATAAGAAAACAAAGTAAATGCCAAATAAAGACCGTTTTCTCTGTTCCCCCAATAGCTTTTTTCCACATACCTTCAATTATACCTTCACTATATTTGACCAAGTTTTACTAAGAATACAGAAAAGCTTTCCCCTTAGGCTAATCTAATATTTTTCATTGGAAACAATTCTTTCTTAAATTTTAGTCTCCAATTTGCCTTCTATCAAAATGAGAGAATGGTAAACTATACCATTATGACAGAATTGAGAGAAAAATGTATGGAGGCCTTCATTTATCAGAAAATTTAGGTGAAGTGAGTTCATATTAGAAAATGCTACACTAATCTAAAAATATACAAAGAAGCAATTATGTTAGTTAGATATTTGAAATATAGAATCAAAATATATCTTATCAATTTGAAATTGAGTTTGCTATAACCAGTAAAAATAAGCTTAATCAAGCTTGACATTTCATTTTCTTATTGTCTTGTCATATTCTTTCCCAAAATTAAATTGATACATGAAGTACTATTTTATCATTTTCTCAAAACGCCAATAGAAATAGTCATAGTTCATACTGTCCTTTATTCCCCTCCAGTCGCTTGTTAGACTTTAATCTTTTATCTGTTGCAAAAACCCTGAGTAAAATAGAAATACTTTGTTTTAGTCTACATTGTACTATATCACATTGTCTAAGCATTTGTGGATGTGAATTTGTTTGACTTACTGTTACATTTTGATGTCAATTATAAGCTGGCAAGGTACTTTATTATATGCCATTGTAGTCATCCATAGGATAAATGTGAGCATTTTTATGGAGTGCTTTGAGTGGAATTTCTTGCTCTCCTAGAGAAATTGACCTTTTGCTCCCTTCTGGGCTGTCATTCTGGAGTCTTTTTTATACACCTATTTTCTTTTTTAATTTGAAATACAGACAGAGTTGAAGAGTGGAATTCTGAGCTTCCTGTTAAAAACCTGTATTACTTTTACACAAGTGGATCTATGGTTAGGACTCTCCTATTGTGATGGAAAGTGGAATAAAGTAACCGTGAAAAAGGCAGGCTCAGTAATATCAGCAAGTGTGAACGAACTGATGAAGCATGTGTCAGAATCCAGTGCCCAGCCACTGACGGTGAATTCTCCAGTCTATGTTGGAGGAATGCCACAAGAGTTGCGGGACACCTATGAAGAGCTAAGTTTAGAACAAGGTAAAACCCATCAAGGCAAATTCAAGAATGGATCAGGGTTGAGTGTGATCATTCCATAAGATCAGTCTTCCTATTAGATTTGTGTAGGTTAGTGTCCCATCATGGCTTTGGGCTGAAAACACATTTGGCATTAAAAGAAACTTAGAATTTAGTGATTTTAAAGAATTCTCTTAAAGGTATCTTCCTGCTATCCCCAAATACTACTAGCTTGCCTACTTGTTTATGTGCATTATGGGCACTTAATGCCTTTAACATTTATATGTAGAAGTCATTACATCCATTTTGCACATTTCCTTGTGTATATTCACCATCATGTTTTACACACACACACACACACACATTATATACACACACACACACACACACACACACTTTGAGCATTTATTTAATTTATATTTTTATAACTAGAAGCAGATTCTTTCCCATGAAAGAGTTACAAATTCATGTTTGTCCAGTTTACATTCCTCATTTCAAGACTGATATTAATCTGTTATCATCAAGCCCTTTTGGTTTGATCAAAAAAATACAAGCAAATGAAGTTGTTAGCTGACTCTTGAATTTTTGAAATTCAAATGTGCTTGAGAAATGCAAATATATTGTCAATTATGAAATAGAAAGCATGAATAAAAAACTTCACTTTTAAAATTTGCTATAAAAATAGAAGCCTGGAATCACTTAATGAGTGTGCTTATTCTGCTTTGTTCCTGATATTAGTTTATGCTTGTTATTTAGCTGTGAAATGTATTAGAAGTGCTGGACACAGAGCAAAATATAGTTTCATAGAGAAGTTCCTCACAGTAAAAAATTAAGATCTCACTATTATGAATGGTAAAAATTCCATTGAGAAGTCTTTGTCTGTTTAGGGGTTAAATAAAAATTTACATGTTTTTAAGTAGAAGATGGCAATATATGACAATATCTACCTGGAGTAGATCTTTTTTTTTTTTCTTTTTGGAGGGCAGTTGGGGTTAAGTGACATGCCCAAGGTCACACGGCTAGCTTTTTGTGTTAAGTGTCTGAGGCCGGATTTGAACTCAGGTACTCCTGACTCCAGGGCCGGTGCTCTACTCACTGTGCCACCTAGCTGCCCCCTGGAGTAGATCTTAAAGGAGTATCAGAAAAGAGTTAATGAGTAAGTGGGGCATAGTGTAGTAATGACACTTCAAAACTAAGTTTGTTAAAAATATTGCATTCTTCTACCTGGGTCTCCAAGTTCTTAAGTTCCTGACATCAGAACAAACTGTAAAAACCTATTGTTAGATCAAAAGTTATCTATTAATCTAGAAATATGGAAACATGGAAATTAAGTTATGGAAAGAGCTCACTCTGTGTTCCAGAAATGAGAGAGAGAGAGAGAGAGAGAGAGAGAGCGAGAGAGAGAGATTGTATAAACTCTATTAAAACACTGCTCTTGAGGACAAAGATAAAATTTACATTTCCATCTTTTATGTAATATTTAAAGATATGCTGAATAGGATAATATATATAACATGTGTATATTATATATGTATATATTATATATAATATGTATAATATATGATGGATAACTAATATGTGTCTTTCTGTTATCTAATATAGTATAGCTATACAAATACTATATATGGTATAGATATATACTACTATATAATATGCTGACATAACATAGATATATGAATATATGAATATTTTCTTTATCTATCATCTCTCTCTCTGTCTCTCTCTTTCCTCTCTCTTTGTTTCTCCACTTATTTGCCATGACTCCTAATTAACAACAGCAATAAACTCAATACAATATTGCAATATTTGAAACTTATTTTTTAGCCCGCCCCCCTCCCCTTAGCCTTGTCTGTCTCACAGAATAAAGTAGATGAATATTCTGTGACTCTATTAGTACTGCTGACTTTGAAGGAGAGGATAGGGGATAGAGACTGTACTTCTGACTTCATTAATGTAAAAGGCTAGGATGAGGAAATTCCCTCTTCCAATGCAGGTCATCACATCTATTGCCACTAGCATTCTTAGGGAGGCAGCTTCCCAGAGCACTGAGAGGTGATGTGTTTTCTCCAGTCACATAACCAGTATACATCAGAGGTGGAATTTGAACTCAGCTCTTGACTTTAAAGTCACCTAGTTCTTTAGTTACAATATCAAGCAGCTACCTTGCTGCCTTCTTTCTTAGCCAATTAACATTTTTCTCTTCTTTGAAATCATATTGTAGTATTTATTAACCTCTTATATGTGTGACTGCATGGTGTTCTATAATTCTGTGCTCTCTTCTTGCCCTCTATCCTTAATTTTGGTAAGAACTCTTGTTTCTTTGTGAGTCACAACAAAGATATAACAAGGAAGGGACTTTGCTCAGTCACTGTAACAAAATTGTACTTTAAGCTATTGGAGCAGCTTCAGAGTTGGAAGCGTCATATTTCACAACATAGTCATTGCCACCACATAATCATCACACGCAGTTTTTTTTTCAGTCCAAAAATTGGTTTATAACCTTTTATCACATAATCATCATGCAGTGTAATTCTGTTTGTCACGCTGCTTAAAATGTAAACAGAGCAGCAATGTATTCATCGGTGGCATATGGGTATGCACTTATCTCTCATGAATTGCAAGCCATGAGCCTAGCTTTCTCAGCACACGCACATTGTCAGGATTAAATTTTCATGTATATTCACGAGTATCCTGTGCATCCTAATCTTGCACCAAGACAATTTAGTAATAAATGATTTTTAGGTAATACTAGTACAATTTTTTAAAGCTTCACATAATGGTCATACCCCATTTTTTTGGAAGGAAATTACGCATAAAATTGGCAACTATTATGTGGCGAAACATGGTAACTTCTAGTTTCCGCCTCAGTAATGTGCTATCCTGGCAGTCAGAATTAACTCTTATGCAATCATTTACCTAATAGCATATGTATCTGTGTGCATGTATGTATGAGCATGTGTATGTGTACACATGTGTACGCACATCTGTGTTTAGAGCTTTGCTTCTTTCTATTCTGAGAATTTTAACAAAGTCAAATGTGAGTCAACACTAACCAAATAGTATCATTAGTAACTGCTAGAATGTAATTCTATGCTTACAAATTCACCCATGGATTTTTTTTTTGTATTTCTATATCACTTGTAATGCTAATATGTTTGACTCTTGTATCATTTTTGTTTTTGCTGATACAGAAATTGTGGCAGAATGAAATAATTCACCCACATGTTATCAGCAAATCTGTGCTGGAATAAGGAATTCAAATTGTTTCTAAATTTCTGAGCTAATGATTATCCATTGAGCCACCCTGCCTCTCAGTTGAGTCCTTATTTTTTGGTTTATATTTTCAGATAAATGTATTGATCAATCTGGCCTAAAGAAATGAGAGTTAAATAGTAGGAGACACAAGGAAAGAGGGCATATAAACTTAGCGTGTTAGGAGACCTACATAATAATGGGATGACATAAATGCTGAATAAAACAACCTGGTTTCTGTCACAATTAACTTTTATTTTAATGTTAAACATATTATTTACTGTTGCTACTTTCAACACATGCAGTTTACTTTGGAAGTTGCTAAACATCTGTTTTTTATGGTTTAAACTTCAGAGTGTTTTATTAAAAGAGAAGTTTCTGTGTTAGATGCCCCAAACCCAGTTGTGTTTACCCTCCTTAGTTACAATTCAGTATTTCTTCCCAAGCAGAATAATGTCAAACCTCATTGAGCTGATGTCTGTTTACTCAAAATAGCATGTAATTCAAAGCAACTGCTATTCCCTGGCTGACTAGATGCCCTATGGTTCTATAACAAAAAAAATTGAATAATCTAAGCCCATCTCACCCAAATTCTGTGTTAAAGCTTGCAAAGACTTCTCTGTATTATGTTTATTTTGAAATCTATTCTGTAAAATGTGCCTTCTTGCAAAAGAATTACAAGGCTGAATCCTGGTCTTTAGTACACAACTCTGAATCAAAGATTCCCAGTCAATTTAGTGGCCATTTTGCGTGTCCAAGAATATGAGATCAAACATGTGCATATGCCTCATTGCAAAGAATAGGATACAGTGGCTTTTTCTCAATATAATTACTTATGAGGGTTAGGTCTGTGCCTCCAAAACACTTATTAAGCAATTTTTATACTGATTAATTCTGAGATATTAATTGTGTACCTTTCCTCTTTCCTTGCATAGAGTGCTCAAAGCATCTTTTTTTTAATAGAGTCTTTTAAGAATACTTGAATTAGATAAATTATTCTTACTGGGCATTTAACAAATATAGTGTCTGAAGCAAAGGTTTTGATTTGTCACCTCTGTTCCAGAAAGTCAATATTTAGATACTGAAGTAGTTGAAGCAAACCGGGGGTAAGGTACTAGTAAGTTATTTCCTGCTCCCCCAAATTACATTTGGTTAAATTTTATTCCACAAGGTGTTAAAGTGTGTGTGTGTGTGTGTGTGTGTGTGTGTGTGTGTTTGTGTACAGAGAATGTTGCTGTGTGTCTGGAGAACAGTAACTCAACAGACATTTATTAAGTGCAGGTTTTGTGCCTGCTATTTGTGATAGAAGAAAAGGGTAAAGCATCATAGAGAGAAGATGTATAGTAATCGCTGTCTATTCCTTCAGTGCCACAGAATTGTAACCTTTAAGCCTGATAAAATCAGGAGGTGGAGAGAAAGGATTTCTCTAACACATCTCAAAAGTTAATATTTACATCTTAGAGTTCTCCTTGTCATAGAAAATATAGTGCTGTGGACAACAAAAATGATTGTTAATTAATGACTCAGGCTCTTTATGTGATACTAATCCCTTACTATTTGCTAGGTTTCGGTGGTTGCATGAAGGATGTTAAATTTACACGAGGTGCTGTCATTAACTTGGCATCTGTGTCCAGCGGTGCTGTCAGAGTCAATCTGGATGGATGCCTATCAACTGCCAGGGCTGTTAACTGCAGGGGAAATGACTCCATCCTGGTTTACCGGGGGAAAGAGCCGAGTGTTTATGAAAGTGGTCTACAGCCATTTACAGGTAACATGTTGGTTCCTTAAATTAAACGCTACATGTCTCCTGCTCACCTCAGTCAAGTCTACATGAATAGCTTCTTATCTTGTTACTTATTATCTCCATTTAAGAATATCTGTACAGAGTGGTGGCCTCAAATGAAGGAGGATCAGCAGGCAGTGTTTGGAGTCGGGGGCGCACAAAAGGCACAGGTAAATGCAATTTTCCAACGTTCCTCTATTTCCTTGAGTGTTTATTTTATAGATTTAGATACAAGTTTGCCCATATTGGGTAAGCAAAAGCCAAAGGTAAGCCATTTAAATAGGGATAGTGACTAGACTTGTGATTTCCTTGGGTAAAGGAACTCCCAAATGAGGAAATTCTCCCTACTAAAGCAAGTTGGCACCGTTTTGTGCAACTTATAGATTTAGTGTTGCCTAGAAATACAAAGCACACCCAGTTTTATCACTGAAAGGTGTGTGTGTGTGTGTGTGTGTGTGTGTGTGTATGTGCATGTGTTCATGAGAGAGAATAATTCTTAGTCTTCACACATTAACTAGTTACAGGAATATCCTACCTGATGCCGTTATTACTTGGCTTCTCCAAAACATGCATGTGAGTAGAAAAAAAGGTAAGGTTGTAAGAGGAAATCAGCTGCCCTAGAAGACTGGGTCAAATGGAAGATGTGTTCTTTGCAGGTTAAAATTCACCCTATAAAAACCTGAGTGAGGCATAGAGATCAGATGCTATCATCTTTATGATGGTAATCTGATCAGAAAAAGCACCTATTATGTACAAGATACCAATCTAAGCAATGATTTTTTTATTCTGTTTTTTTTTTGTTTTTTTTTTGTTTTTTGCTTTTGGGGAGAGGCAATTGGAATTAAGTGACTTGCCTAAAGGCACAGGGCTAGTAAATGTTAAGTGCCTTTAGGCTGGATTTGAACTCAGGTCCTCCTGACTCCAGGGCCAGTGCTCTATTCACTGTACCACCTAGCTGGATCTAGGCAATGATTTTCTTTTTTCAAAATTTTAAACAAAATTTAACAAGGGTGAAAAGGCAAACTGTTCCAACCCTCATGGAACTTTCATTTTACTAGAGGAATACCAATTCATGCCATTTGCCTCTCCCTGCCCCCAACTCTTTCTTATAGCTCTTCCTTCTCATGGTCTAGGAATCAGGATTTTTCTCCATTTTGGCCAGCTAAACTTTTATTACCATTGCCACACATCTTTTTTCCTGTCTGTGGAAGTGTATGTGTATTCAAGGAGAGTGGAAGACTCAGTAGCTACTATGTTGGCTCTCTCTTGTCTTAGTAGGTCCTTATTATATCCTCTTTCTACACCGCTTTAGCCCCCCCATCTCTGATCACCCCTGCAGTTAACATTTACCATATGAGTTATGTTACTGAAAAGATAAATCCTGGAAAATAGAAGGTACCAGACCTACCCAATAATATTTTAATAATTGGCTGGTTATACTACTTTCCTAAATTGATTGATTAGGGTAGGAAAGCAAAATATGTTGGTGCAACTTTATGAATGTTATATTTGTATATAGGACAAAAGGTGTAGAAGTCTAACAATTATCTACTGACCTCATTTTTTTTGATGAGGAAACTGATATCCGCATGCTAATGTTATTTTTCTTCTCTTTATTTACAATAAGAAAGGAAGGATAGTCTTAAGATTTGTTACATATCCTCGCCATTAAAATATATGAAACACTGATAAAGCACCTGCTGTGTACAGAGAACCGAATATAGAATTTATAGTATTTTCATGGGAAATACAAGGTTAAGATAACATATAGTACCTATAATTAAGGAATTTGGAATCTAATTGTGATGGTAAGACACAAAATGCAAATAGACAAGATAAACAGTGTTATAGGAAAAGTGTTTTGGAGAATTATGAAGTGCTTCAGGAGAGGGGAGAGTTTGGGGGAAGTTTTACAGTTGACCATTATTGTGTGATCTGTGCAAGTAGGTACTTAATAAATACTTGCTTTGTTGTATTTTGTTATCTGTATATTTTATCTACACCTGTGCATAACAGATAAAACCCTGGAAAAGCTCCCTTGCACAGAGGAAATTTGAATCGGCTGCATAGATTCCCAGTGCCAGAACCATCTCAATGAGTCAAATGTTTTTCCAGCATTCTACCAAGAGTCCTTGGAACAGACAACAAACAAACAAAACCCCTATTCTTCTTGGTTTGTGTCAGGACCTTTTTTCCCCTCCTTTTCTTGTGGCACCTTTGTAGCCAAAACATTAGCTATGGAATTCTTTTAATAAGTATCTAAGCATAAGATGGCGGGGGGGGGGGGCATATAACAGACTAGCTTCCCTTGGCATAGGAAGGAGCTAGGTGGTGTAGCACACAAAGTGTTAGACCTATATTCAGGAAGACCTGAATTCAAGTCTAGTCGCAGACATTTAATGCCTGTATGACCTTATGTGAGTCATTTAATCTGTTGCCTTAGTTTTTTTTTTTCAGTTGCAAAATGGGGATAATAATAGAACCTCACAGGGTTGCTGTGAGTACCTCATGAGACAATGTTTATAAATTGCTTGGTTCAGTGCCTGGCACATAATAGAGTCTATATGGATGCCAATTATCAATAAATTAACTATTATTATCATCATTATCATCATAATAGGAGGGTATAAAGATAGGAAAGGGTGATTGAAGTGACCAAAATATCTGTTTAAATAACATAGATATTTTCAAACATTCTTTCAAGGTTGGTCATGAAAGAGCTCTTTGAAATAAGTATTTGAGCACAGTAGGGACCTGACATTTTGAGTGAGGAGATATACTAGGAAAATGGGCACATGTTAAAATGCTGTCTTCCTACATGCCTTGCAGAAAAGCTGTTTTAAACTAAATAATAACCATATAATCTTTATGGGGGGAAATGAGTTCTTCCATAAAATGTTTGAATGGAAACCTTTTTTTTGACCTCCCAAAGTAGTTTGTGGATCCTTTATCCCTAGAGAGCTTTCCAAAAAGAATAGTCATAGATTTTTACTAAAGCTTAGAAATTGTGTAATGCAACTCTCTAATTTTATAGATGAGGAAACTGAAAATCAGAGAACAAGGAAACAATTTGTCCCAGATCACACAAAGAGTGAAAAGCAAAGCCATGAGTTGACCTGGGCTCTGTTGACTCACAATCTGGCCCTCTTTCCCTTATGCTATCATGAGGCTTCTTCCAGATCATTTGTTGTTATATCCAACTTTTGGTGACCCCATTTGGGGTTTTCTCGGCAAAGATACTGGAGTAGTTTGCCATCCTTTTCCAGATGAGGGAACTGAGGTGAACAGTGTGAAGAGACTTGCCCAGGGTCACACAGCTAGTTAAGTGTCTGAAGCCAGATTTGAACTCAGGAAAATGAGTCTTTCTGACTCTAGGTCCAGCAATCTAGCCACTGCACCACATAGCTGCCATTCTATGTCATACTGTCAGAGCTGACAAAGATCTTACTAATTAATGGCCTCTAAGGTCCCTTCCAATTCCAAAACTATTAACCTTTGGAATCATCTGGTCAGATCCCCTAATTTTTCAAACAAGAAAGATTGTGGAGAATTAGTGACTTTTCCAAGACAGTTGTCCATCCTAGATAGGTGAGATAGTCCTCTGCTTTTATATCAGAAGAAGCATTTGATTTCTTGAGCTCTCTTTTGCTTCTAGAATTCCATGTTAGCTCTGATTCATTGTGTTCAAATCATACTCGCATATGCTCTGCCCACATATTTCAAATTCTTCTTCATTATTAGCAAGCAAATCAAAAAACCTGCTTAGAACATAATTCAGCCAAGTAAATAGATATTTTCAAAGTACATTGCTTATATAGCTTCATTTCTACCATTTTGAGAACTATCCTGAAAATGAGCAAATAGAACTCTGGGTTTATAGTAATGATCTGACCACATATGTTTATGCCATAAATTTATATTTACAATCTGACCACAACACTGAGCAGCTACATGTTCCCAAGGGTTGAAGAATAATTGCACTATTTAATTATTTTTGAGTCAGTTTTGCTATGTCCCTTATGAGAAGACCATCTGCTAGACAGTACCTTGCCTTGCCCTGTGCTGCATTTCAGAACTAATAAAATCAATATTACTACAGTGTTGTCTGTAACTTGCAAGTTGGTTGTGTTGCTCATGGCTATTTTTTATAAGCACCTATAATGTTTTAAATCTCTACTGCTGATAATTACTCCCCTATCCCCATTTCTTTCACTTATATGCACTGTATCCCTGAAATTGTTATTTCACTCATCTAAACAGTAGAATCAGAAAAGAAGATATTTGATGTGGGAAAACAGGAGTGATCATCCATCTACAGGGCCCAGGAGTCCACATACATTTATAGAAAGCCCATCATCCATCATTCTGCCATGGAGTTCCTTGGGCTTTTTCTCAGTGCCCCTAGTGCAGTATTCTGTGATGAAGTTGTTGTTGGCCAAATCTTGACTTGTTAAAGCAATATCTAATGAATAAAGGATATAGATTTTTTTTAAATTAGGGAACTATGTGTCCATGCAAGTGTGGCATTTGATTTCTTTCAAACACCCTAGTTTTTTCCTTCCTTAAAAAATCAAAAATGATTTGAAACAAAGTTCTCTGAGTAGACTTTTCACAAGCTTATTTCCCTTCTAACCAAAAATTGTAATTCTGAATATATCCCATATATCTCATCTCCTTGAGATTTGCTTTTTTAGTTAATTCGGGGAGAAATCGAATTGAGAAAATGAAATCAGACATTTGAACATGATCACATTTGTGATATTTTGTGCCCAAGATATAAAAGTGTCAAACTACTCTGTATAATAACAGTCTAATTATCTTGCTTCAAAGCATTACATCGTTATATTGCTTGAGCTTGTTAGCTGCCTACCATCCACCTCCTTCTTTATGAGTGATGTTTAAACATGTTGGATACATTCAATGTTTTTGGAAAGCCTGGACTAGACAAGGAAGAATGTTATGTAGATAGAGTTTTGATGGTTTTGAAATATAGCTTGAACTGAATGGCTCAAGATGTGCAGTCATATTAAATCAATGCTGAAAAGTTACAACTCTAATAAATTGTATTTATGCTAATGGTTGAGTCTGATTTACTGCCATCATTAAAAGTTGAAGAATAGGGGCACTAGTCTTCTCAGAACTGCCATTTCCTCTTTTTTCTTTTTTATCCTTCTACAGCTCCACAAAGTGTGCCAACTCCCTCAAGAGCTCATAGCATAAATGGTTACAGCATTGAAGTGACCTGGGATAAACCTGTTGGGGTCAGAGGTATAATTGAAAAGTACATTGTGAAGGCATATGATAAGAACGGCCCTCATCTGCCCCATGTAGCTGCTGCCAGTGTTGAGTTTGTCAACACCAGTGCCCTCACAGGTAAATTGCATTGCCTAATGGAGTAGATTAAAGAAAAGAGGATTTTGACTTTTGTTTGTTTTTGAATAAAATTTTTCAGTAAGCTGGAAAATGTTTTCTTAAGTACTTTCAAAGATGCTTCTTTATCTGTACAAATAAATACCTATTACCTGATGTGGGGAATGTCAAGGTCCATGCAGGAGTATTGTTTCAGAATAACTATGAGGAGAGAGAATATTCTTTGCTTGCTTCCATACAATGATAGGGTTTTCTCCAGTTCCTAAGATTTAGGTATACTACCTCAAAGGGCAGCAAAAGTGGGTACATATTCCTGTTACTCTGTAACTTCACTCTGGAAAGTGTGCCAATGTAGCTACCTCAGACTGAAGTCTATCCCATCTTCTAATTACTTTTTAGATCTTAAGCTGAGCCTAGTAAAGATTTTACATTAGAAAATCCCTGGTTGCAACCTGTCCTTTCAGACTTAGAGATTGTTAGGGGATCAGGAATCTGAGTGGCAGCAAATTATCTGGCCAGATTCTCTGCAATAGGCATGGTATGGCAAGCAGAAAGGGTGGCATTTTTGCCCACATATACTACATATACAATAGTAATATTATAAAGAACTCCCATTTATGTAAGATTTTTGAAAAATCACATAATTTTGTAAGATGCCTGACTCAACTGTTTCTAAACAGAAAATCACACTACATCCTAAATGAATGTTCCCTCCAGAGATAGCCCATTGTACTTTTGAATAACCAATTGTCAGAAATTTTCTCTTGCATTAAGCCTAATTTAAGATTTACTTATCCTGAGTGCTAGTCCAGCAACTACTTGAAGACAACTCTTAGTTATCTGATCCTTTAAATGTCTTTTTTTTTTCAGATTAAACTACCGGGTTCCATAGTTGATTCTCATAGGACATCCTCTCAGGGCCTGACATAGATTATTTTCTATTTTCCTTTCAACAGGTCTGTGAAGCAGGCAATACAATATAACTATCACCATTCTATAGATTGAGAAACTGAGGCTCAAAGAATTTATGTGATTTGCCAAATATCACAGGGCTAGTAGTCTATGTGGAAAATAAGATTTGAACCTATTTCTTCTACCTCCAACTCCAGCATTCTTTCCACTTTATTGAGCTGCCTCATAGCACCCTAACATTTCAAAGCACTCTTAGAATAAAATGGAGAAAAGTCATGTTCTAGTACAGAAATACTAAAACATATGAAGTGGAATGATGTAAGTGATTTTATGCAAAATACAGTCATGTATATATATGAATGTTTTTGAATAAAATATGAATTGTTTTTGAATAAAAATTTTCAGTAAGCTGGAAAATGTATATATATATTAACATTTGATTATAGAACTTTAAATTCTAGGTTCTTTCCCTTCCTCCCTCATCACCCACCCCCACTGGAAAGACAAGCAATTCATTACAGGCTGTATATGGGTAGTTATGTAGAACATCTCCAGAATGGACATATTGTAAGAGACTGATTATATGTCCCTCCTTCCTATCCCACCCCCACCCTTGTTCTATTCTCTACCATTTCCCTGTCCCTTTGCAGAATTGTGGGCTTCCAGCAACACTCCCCACCCGCCCCCCCCACCCTCCCTTCCATCATCCCACCTCTCATCCCCATGTCCCCTCTCTCCTGTGTGGCAAGATACCCAGTTTAGAGTTTGTCATTCCTTCCATAAGCCAAATTCAATGAGAGTAAGGTTGACCCTTTTCCTTTTGCCTTCTTGTTCTTCCCCTCCATTGTGACAGTTATCCCTTGCCTCTTCTATATGAGATGATTAACCCCATTATATCTCTCCCTGTCTCCTCTCATTCTATTCCTCTCCCACCTCAGAATTTCACCTTTTAAAGCAGTGGTTCTCAACCTGTGGGTCAAGACCCCTTTGGGGGTCTAACGACCCTTTCACAGGGGTCACAGTGGTCACTTAAGACCATTGGAAAACACATATTTCCAATGGTCTTAGGAACCAAGACAATGATCCTATATCTGTCTCCAGGTGGGTCCACCTACATGCAGATACACCCACATACGAGTATTAAAGGGTTGTGGCACTAGGAAGGTTGGGAACCACTGTTTTAAAGTATTGTCCCTTCCTATTCAATTGATCCTGTGCCCTCTATGTACACATATAGACACATATTTAGATAAGTATTCATACACACACACACACATATATATATATATACACACACACACACACATATATATATATATATATATATATATATGTATATATATATATATATATATATATATATGTACCTTTCTATAGAGACATATGTGTATGTATACGTTTTGTATTCTCTTCACCTATACTCATACTGGGAAAAGTTTTGTAAGTTATAATGATTGTTTTTCCATGTTGACATGTAAATAGTTCAACTTTGATGAGTTCCTTATGAATTCCTTTCCATGTTTACCTTCTCATGCTTCTTGTATTAGAGTTTCAAATTTTCTTTTCAGTTCTGGTTTTTTTCAGCAAGACTCTTTGAAAGTCCTCCACCTCATTGAATGACCATATTTTCCCCTGGAACATTATACTCGGTTTTGCTGGGTAAGTGATTCTTGGTTTTAATCCCAGCTCCCTTGATCTCCAGAATATCATATTCCAGGCCCTTCAATCCCTTAATGTAGAAGCTGCTAGATCCTGAGTTATCCTGATTGTGTTTCCACAGTATTCAAATTGTTTCTTCTTGGAAGCTTGTAATATTTTCTCCTTGATCTGGGGACTCTGGAACCTGGCTATAACATTCCTAGAAGTTTCTTTTTTGGGATCTTTTTCAAGAGGTGATCAGTGAATTCTTTCAAGTACTATTTTGCCCTCTGGTTCTAAAATATCAGGGCAATTTTCCTTGAGAATTTCTTGA
>CM053593.1:99800834-99859676 GCA_028646575.1 Pseudocheirus occidentalis | reverse complement strand
GTTTCTCCAAAATTCTCCAGCTTATAAACACTGGCCTTCTCCCAAGTGAACAGGGGAGTCACTCAGCCAATGGCATTCTTCCATGTCAAGAGGGGAATTCACACCTTTTCACCAATGGACAGAGTTCTATACTTAGCCCTAAGTATCTGATCAAACAAATTGATTACCATTACAAACAATAACCTTGCAAAGAAAAGCAAATTTGAAAGACTTAAGGACTATGATTAATAAAATGATTAACCACATCTATACAGGTCATATGATAAAACATGTTACTTCCTGACAGGAGAGTCATAAACTCAAAATGGATAAAATGACATGGTCACTTGTCATTTTATTTGACTATGTTTATTTGTTTTGAGTTTTTTTAATTTTTCTTTTTAATTGGAAGGAGGTTTTAGAGAGTGAAAATGAATTATTAGAAATAATGTTG
Organism: Pseudocheirus occidentalis; assembly: GCA_028646575.1. Classification (NCBI taxonomy): domain Eukaryota; kingdom Metazoa; phylum Chordata; class Mammalia; order Diprotodontia; family Pseudocheiridae; genus Pseudocheirus; species Pseudocheirus occidentalis. The sequence continues at coordinate 99,859,243 of CM053593.1, read as the reverse complement.
CCAAAAAATAAGAGGGTTATTGAAATTTTAAAAATATTAGAAACGGACAGTAGGAATGTCAGAAGGAGTCATAGAAAACAGGAAAGTTTTGAAAGTAATTGATTGAATATTAGATTTCTTTGTAAAAAGCAAATGGTAAGAACAATGAAGTAGAGATACATGGTTTCATATACAGTTCTATTTTTGCTCTCTTTTGTGCATGTAGAAATAATTTTTGGGGGGGTTGAGTTCAGAAAAAATATTTTTAATTTAACAGGAGGTCACTGAAATATTTTAAGATGAGGGAGCCACAAGCATGTTTAGAGGAACCAAAGAAGCAGCTAACTAGATAGAGAGAAATTGAAAATTAGTAAAACAGTGGAGATGGTAAAGTAATGGGTCTACTGGAGAAGACAAAGTTGAGGTTGCACATAGTGGGGTTAGCCTTGACATTATGACTTCCTTAAGGAGTTTAGCCAAGAAAGGGGGAAGAGATATATAGGTCAATAGTTAGCAAGGATGGTCAGACCAAGTGAGATGTGACTTTAAGGATGGGAGGAGATGTGACTATTTTTGTAGGCATCAGGGATAGAGTCAGTAAATAGAGATGAAAGATTAATGAACAGATAGAAAAGAACAAGGATAACAGGATCAAGCTTGTATCTCTAGGAGTTTGCCTTGGCAAGGAAAAGGGTCACCTTTTCATGTGAGATAGGCAGAATAGAATGTGGGGGAAGACAACTGGGTAATAAGATATGAGGAAGAAAAGTGAGATCTTGGCAAATGGATCCCTTTTTAAAGTGAAGTATGAATCAAGACTCTGAAACCGAGAGGGTGAAGGCTATGGTGTCTTGGAAGGCCTGGCACATTACCTGACACATAGTATGTGTTTAATAAATGCTTGTTAATTTGTCTTTAAGAGAGATAAGAATGAGTAGAATATTTGCTATGCCATGAGACGAAAAATTATTTTCTTGCTCCATTGAGGGACCATTTGAGATCAAATATCCTAAATTTATAGAGAAGACTAAGAACAGTTCCACAATTTTCTCAAGTTCTATTCAGCAAAAAATGAGAAAGCTTGAATGAGGCAGATGGTTGGAGCAATTTAGATATGGGGATTAAACAAGACTAGCTTAGTGACAGGATGAGGGAGCAAGGTTTTCACTTATAGAGAATGGTGTAATGTTGAACTGATTCACCAAAGAATAACAATAGGTAGGTGGCAAAGTGGATACAGTGCCAGTCTTCCATATTTGATAACTGACCTCAGACACTTACTAGCTGTGTGACCCTGTGCAAGTCACTTGACCCAGTTTGCCTTAGTTTCCTCACCTATAAAATGAGCTGGAGAAGGAAATGGCAATCTACCCCTATTATCTTTGCCAAGAAAACCCCAAATGGAGTAATGGAGAGTTGGACACAACTGAGAATGACTAAAAAGCAGCAAAGGTAATGAAAGCAAAAGACAATGCAAAGATGATGGCCTGAGAAAAAATAGAGGGAAAGAGAAATAGAATGTCACAGTGAGAACAAAAAAACATGGTTAGCAATCACAAAGGATAGGGAAAGATGTAATGAAAAAAATTATAATCAGATGAAAGACTTTTAGAGTTCATGAATACAGAGGTGAAATACTTGTGGGTGATGGTAAGATAAAGTATGATCACTTCTGAGTGTTGTAGTAGAGGAGAGTAGAGTAGAGGAGAGGAGAGTAGAGTAGAGGAGAGTAGAGTAGAGGTCATGGCAACTGTGTAGACTGAGGAAATGAAAAGTTAGCGTATCTGAGGGAACATCAGTATGTTAGTTGAAATCCCCTAGAAGAGGTCAGAATTTGGAGTGGAGGGGAAGACTGTGTGTGATGAGTCTTTGAGGAAGGAAAGAGGATGTTTTGGGGATCTGTAGAAAACTCCCAGTAAACTCTGGATTGGGTGATCATTTCAATAGCTTGAGTCTCAAAGGAAGACTTAAAGAAGGTAGTAGAGGGAAAGTCTGTAAATGACAAAAGAGAACAAGGAGCATTCCAACTCTAACCAGTGAGTATGTAGGGAGAAATATAAGGAAAAATGCAGCCACTGCTTGAAAGGGTGGCCAAGGTCATTAGATGGGAACTAGGTCCAAGAAGAAGATGGAAGGAATAAGAAAGGACAGGCTTAAGATGAAAGCAAAATGATTAATTATGGAGTAGTCATTCTTGAAGGCAGAATGGAACCAATGGATGGATCCAGAGTGGGATGTTAGGGGAATAGGTTGAGAGAGATGGGAAGAGAGGGGAATGTAGGAATGGGTAATAGAGTTTACACATAATTGACAGGGGGATTCTGAATCACTGGGATGGGGAAAGAATATGGAATGATGGTAGTATGTTACCTATTAGGCTATGATTCCAAGAAGTGATTGGAGAAAGTTCTGTTCAGGAGAGTTGATGATGAAACAGTCCAATTCCCTTAAGTATCCATTGCCATGAAAGTAATGATATTGTATTCTCAGATGCCCAGAAGGTCTACCTCATAGAAGTCTTGAGCAGAGGAAGATACAGTCCTAGGAAGCCTGATCAGGAGCTGGGAGTTGGAGTCTGTCTCCTCAGAAGTACTGAGGAAGGCTCTGGAGCAAAAACAGTATCCTGAGGCCAGGAGCTGACTCAGTAGACAAAGAGTGAGGCTGGGAGGCAGGTGACTAGGGTCCCAGGCTGACATTATAGTACAGCTGATGTCATGATACATTTGAAAAAGTACTAGGCAGCATCAGAAGGGACCTAAGTTGAAATTCCAATGGTTATACTTGCCAATTATCTGATTGGGTGCAAGCTAAAAATGTACCCCTGCTTCTCCTCATCCACCAACATACTTCCATCAAACCAGTACCCTATTTCTCCTTCATTTGTTTCTTCATTCCCCATTCCACCCCCACAAGCTTAGCTCCCTGGCTCCTTCCACTGGTTTCTCCTGCTATTATCTTTTTTTTTTTAAACTTGTGTTCCTTCCTTGACAGCTTTCCCTCAGGGAGGAATGAACACTTTTACCCCTTCCTCCCTTCTCTCCCTTCCCTCTTTCCTTTCCTTTTCTCCCTTCTCTTTCATCCCTCTCATCCTCCCTCCCCATGCTTCCTTCCATTCTCTCCTTCCCTTCCCTCACTTCTCTCCCTCCCTTTCTTTTCCTTCATCTGTTTACTACCTTCTTTCTCTCCCCTCTCTTTATTTCTTCCTCTCCTCTCTCCCTTTACTCCCTTCTTTTCTCCTCCCTTGAGCCATTCCCTCCCCCCTCCCCTCCTTCCTCTCCCCTCTTTCCCTCCATCCCTTTCTACCTCCCTTCCTCCCCCCTCCCTTCCTCTTCCCTCCCTCCCTTGCCCCCTCCCTCCCTCCATCCCTCCTTCCTTCCTTCCTTCCTTCCTTCCATTGTAAAATATCTTGGAGTTTAAAATGATAGAAAAAAGTTTCAAGTCCTTAACAGATTCTTAGTGCACTGTTCCTTCTGTTCTCAGAATGCTCCAAACTCCCAACACAGTGACTTAATAGATTCTGTTCCAGTATAGGTAAAGAACAGAAAATTTTTAAAATAAATACAGATACAATTAATAAATACAGATTTCTCCCCACAAATAAAGGTAGGGCCATGATATTACAAGTGCCATTCTTCTACCCCCTAAGCCCCGTTACTCTCTGGCCAAAAACCTTTTGTGCTTAAGCCATTTAAAAAAATGAATAGCAAATTGACACTTTATGAATAGAGAAGAGTCTTTCCTTTCATATAAGGACATGCTAAGAATGCCTAATACTCTCTTCCTTATGCTGTTATCTGCCAATGACACTCAAAGACCTGAATCTGAATCATGTGGCCTAGAGTAAGGGAATCAATATAAAAACACTTTTTCACTGAGCTGAGTAATAATATCTTATTCTGGAGGATTTGAGTCTTTTTGGTTATAGGTCTGACAGCTCTAATAAAACCACACAAAAGTCAGATGGTGCCTGATGAACTATATTGTCAAATGAAATGACCAAATGCAGTGGTTGACTTACTTGGCCTATGCATTAATTCTTAGCTCCCACTGTCAGATTTGATCTTCTTCATAGTATTTATGGGAACTCCTTATTGGTGCTCCCTTAGAATGCCACATGGAAATATCAGCTGGTACAATGCAATGACATACCACCATGAGCATTCTGACCAAGTGGATCATCTCCCAATGATATTCTACAGATATCAGGCAAGTTTTTCAGTTCAATTAGAAAGAAGAAATATGGCTCAGAAGTTAAAAGACTTATTTTCTCTTCCTGAATTGATCATTCATTTGCTACATAAGTTTGGACAAGTCACATAATGTCTATGAGCCTTTATTCCCTCATCTAAAAGCTGAAAGCATTGATCTAGGACTTATTCTTTTTTTTTTTAAAGAAATTCATTTAATTTTTAGGGATCAACATTCATTTCCACAAGATTTTGAGTTACAGATTTTCTCCCTGTCTTTCACCAACCCCCACCCAAATGTCACAAGCATACTGAATACCCCTTCCCCCAATCTATTCTCTTGTATATCCTCCTCACTCCCTCCCTTACTTTCTTGAAGGGCAAGATGGATTTCTCTACCCCATTGCTCATATATCTTATTTCATGCATGTAAAAAACAATTGCATGTAAAAAACAATTTTTATCCTTTGTTTTTAAAACTGTGATTTCCAGGAGGTAACTAGTGAATAGAGCATTGGCCCTGAAGTCAAGATGACCTGAGTTCAAATCTAGCTTAACACTTATTAGCCGTGTGACCTTGGGCAAGTCACTTAACCCCAAGTACCCTGCCTTCTACCCTCCAAAAAGCAATAAAAAAGTAAAAAACAAACAAACAAACAAAAACTCTTTGATTTCCAGATTCTTTGCCTTCTTCCCTCCTCACCCACTCCCACTAGGAAGACAAACAATTCAATACAGGTTGTACATGTGTAGTTATGCTATAGTAGCTATATTGTGAAAGACTAACTATATTTCCCTCCATCCTATTGTGCCCCCTTATTTATTCTGTTTTCTCCTTTGACCCAGTCCCTTTTCAAAAGTTTTTGCTTCTAACTACCCATTCCCCCTACCTGCCCTCCCTTCTACCATCCCCCCCCCATTGTCCCCCTTCCCCATACTTTCCTGTAGGGTAAAATACCCAATTGAGTGTGTATGTTATTTCTTTCTTAAGCCAAATCTAATGAGATAAGGTTGACTCATTCCATTTCACCTTTCTGCTCTTCCCCTTCATTGTAACAATTTTTCCTTGCCTCTTTTATATGAGATAATTTACCCTATTCTATCTCTCCCTTTTTCCTTCTCCCAATATATTCCTCTCTCACCTCTTAAATTTATTTTTAGTTATCATCCCTTTATATTCAACTGATCCTGTGCCCTGTCTATGTATACAAGTACACATATACACACACACTCACATATATATTTATAAACACATATACCCTTCTATACATACATATGTATGTACATATACATACATCTCTATCTCTCTCTCTGTCTCTCTCTCTCTCTATCTATCTACATATCTATCCCCTTCAACTATCCTCATAATGAGAAAAGTCTCATGAGTTACAATGATCATTTTTCCCTGAAGGAAAGGAAATAGTTCATCTTTAATAAGTTCCTTATGATTTCTTTTTCCTGTTTACCTTCTCGTGCTTCTCTTCTTATATTTGAAAGTCAAATTTTCTGTTCAGCTCTGGTCTTTTCATCAGGAATGCTTGAAAGTCTTCTGTTCCATTGATTGACCATATTTTCCCATGAAACATTATACTCAGTTTTGCTGGGTAGGTAATTCTTGGTTTTAATCCTATCTTCTTTGATCTCTGGAATATCATATTTCAGGCACTTCAATCCCTTAATGTAGAAGCTGCTAGATTTTGTGTTATCTTGATTGTGTTTTCACAATATTCAAATTTTTCTTCTTGGCTCCTTGTAATATTTTCTCCTTGACCTGGGAACTCTGAAATTTGGTTATAATATTCCTAAGAGTTTTCTTTTTGGGATCTTTTTCAAGAGGCAATCAATGATTTCCTTCAATTTCTATTTTTCCCTTTGGTTCTACAACATCAGGGCAATTTTGCTTTATATTTTCTTGAAAGATGATGTCTAGGCTCTTTTTTGTCATGGCCTTCAGGTCATCCAATAATTTTAAAATTATCTCTCCTGGATCTATTTTCCAGGTCAGTGGGTTTCCAATGATATATTTCACATTGTCTCCAATTTTTCATTTGTTTCTGTTTTATAGCATCTTGATTTCTCATAAAGTCATTAGCTTCCATTTGCTCCAATCTAATTTTGAAGGAATCATTCTTTTCAGTGAGTTTTTGAAATTCCTTTTCCATCTGGCACATTCAGCTTTTTAAGGCATTCTTCTCCTCATTGGCTTTTTGCACCTCTTTTGCCATTTGAGTTAGTCTGTTTTTTAAGTTATTATTTTCTTCAGTCAGGTTGTTGATGCATTTTTCTTGCATCATTCTCATTTCTCTTCCCAATTTTTCCGCCACTTCTTTAACTTGATTTTCAAAATCCTTCTTGAACTCCTGCATGACCTATGATCAGTTCATATTTTTCTTGGAGGCTTTTGATGCAGGAGTTTTGACTTTGTTGTCTTCTTTTGGTTCTATGATTTGATCCTCTTTGTCTCTCCCAAAAGGATTCTATAGTTTAATTGCACTTCCTCTGTTTGTTTATCTTGCCAGCCAATTACTTCAAGCTCTTTGCCATGGTAAAACTCTGCTTCCATAATGGAGAGTGCTGTGTCCCAAATTTTTGGGGTCTTGCACAGATGTTGTCAAAGTTTTTTTTCCAGGAATCTGCCTCAGAAGTGTGAGAAGGATTGCCTCTCCACAGTCTCAACAATCTCTGCTATACTAGTGCTCCTCATCCCAGGATCACCTCCCAAGACTGCAACCGAGATCCAAGCAGGGTAAAGCAAGAAAATCCTGCCTCAGTGCCAGCAGAGAGATTCCTGCAAATGCCCTCAAGACAGTCATTTGGTCCCCCTAGAATCTGTAGGACTGGAACTGGAAGCAGCAGCAAGGGCAGCAGATGTAGTCGCTGTCACCTCTGCTGCCTCTGGGCCAGGAGCTAGACAGTGCTCTTCTCTCATCCAGCATCAACAGGGTTCCCTGCTGACCTTTTCCTTTGGTGATTATGGGTTAAGATGTCTGAAAACCACCACAGCTGCTGGTGATTCACTCACTTGAAGTCTGCTCAGGTCAGTTTGTGCCTCATGTCTGGGTTGGCAAGGCTCACATGAGACTGTGCTTGGCTCCCAGCCTCGTGTGATAGACCCTTCCTCTTGCCCTGCCATGCTGCCTTCAGTTGTTTATCTCTGTTACTTTGTGGGTTCTGTAACTCTAAAATTTGTTTAGAGTCCTATTTTACAGATATTGGAGGTGGTTGGAGCAGGAGCTCAAGCAAGTTCCTGCTTTTACTCTGCCATCTTGGCTCTGCCCCCTAGGACTTATTCTTTAAGATTAGCTGTGGTAATAAAACTATGATGCTTCTACAATTATATACAGGAAGCTCCAACTTTTGAATGTTATATATTTCTCCAACTTTTTTGTTTAGGTCTAAGAATGCTTTTTAATCAGAGAAAAAATATCATATGTAGTGGTAAAGGTATCAAGATAAATATTCCTTCCAGCTTATTTACCCTATAAATTAGCTGAAATATTTAAAATTATTATTTATTATGCTGAAGGATTATTATGCTGAAGGAGAAATAATTTTTATCAGTCTTAATGCTGGTGCTTGAATAAAGGCAGGTTGAATTTCAACATTCAGAAATAGTCATTCTGGAGATTCTGGATGGGGTTTCTAGTGTTTCAAGGGCTTTAGAGGTTGAGTCACTGGTTCTTTATGATGCTTAATTTAATTTCATATTGATTAGTTTCCTTTTTCCTTGATACAGGTGAGTCACCAGAACTAGCACTGTTATACTCCTCACTCAAAATTATGTGTTTTTTTTTTCTTCTCACAAATGAAATAAAGAGAAGGGGGAATAGGAGAATTTCATGATGTAAATGTGGAAAAGGGAAGGAAATTGGTTTAAGAGGGAATGTGTACATATATATATATATATATATATGTGCGTACACATATATATACACACACATACATATGTATGTATGTATGTATGAAGGTTTTTCCTTAATGTATATTTAATTGAGCTGTGATCTGTAAAGGGACAGGTCATCTAACATGACTTTCCCTTAGGAAAAAGAAGAGAGGTGATAGGGGAGAGACATTAGACATAAGGAAAAGAAAACTCATCAGTATGAAATTAAATTAGGCACCATAAAGAACCAGTGACTCAGTCTCGAAAGTCCTTGAAACTCTCAAAACCTCATTCAAAATCTCCAATATCGTTAAATGTGAAAATTAAACCATGACTATGCTATTTGCTTGGTTTTGGTTGGTGTATTTGCCTATGTGGGAGTCTGCACAGGTGAGGAGTCTTTGGCAAATGTTTTTAAGGGCAGGTAGAGGCATGGAGAAGTCACTGCGGCTATCTGTTTAGCCATTTGTTTTTGCATTAGATCATCTGCCAATTGGTCAATCAGAACTCACAGAAATGATTCCATACTAAAGGGTTATGAAAAGTTAAAAGGGATCAACGGATTTAAGATATTTTTATTATGAAGATATCAAATCAATATTATAGTAGGAAAATTTCTCTTAAACAAGATTTGGATCTTCCTATTCATATTATTCAACTTACATGTTAGAGTCAGAGAATCACAGATCATTAGCGTTGGGAGGAAACTGAGGAAAACAGACTTTGCCCTTCTACCATGATATAAGAATGTATTCTTTTCCATTCTAAGGCAATTATTTGCCTCCTACTTCTCTGCCAGCAAAATATAATGATTCTATTAGCCTTTCTAAAATATGAAATGTTCTGAAAAAAATTCAAAAATCATATTAGGTTGATAATGACTAGATGTATATGAAACAGTTAAGTATCACATTAAAAGATTAAGGTTAAATATAGCAGAATCTTTGAGAGAATTTTACCAGTTTTTTTATAGTATATCATCTATTAGTTTTTATATATTTGTCTTTTATTATAAACTATTTCTAAGTATATATCTGGGAAAGAATTGGTCTGAAACATTTTTATAGAACATAAATATGGCTTATGACATAAACAGTAAAAATAGGAATGATGTAATGCTCTGGCTTAGATAATGTAAAAGAATTTCATTAGGTAATGCAGTGTTGATGAGTTAATAGCTTTATCCCAACTCTCCTGAATACATAATGTGTGTTCTGCTCTCTATGCATTATGTAATCTTTAGATAGCATTTTCTATAGGTCATGCATTTTATTTTATTCAATTTGGGTGAATACTATAAAAGTTAGACATAATATTTTTTGTAAACTTACTGTACCATGGTTTTAAAACATGGTGGTCACCATTTGCAATCTATTGATTTTGCTTAATCATAATAATAACATATCTATAGATAAAACTTCAGCACCATTAAAATAATATTGAATACAAAGTCTTTTCAAGTAATCTAGCTCACTCTTAGTGAAGAAAGGGAAATAGTTGCTAAAAGATTTTCTAGCATGTCCACTTCTGATTGCATAAAAATGAATTTTAAAAAGCATTTTATATTTATATTTGAAACTGAATCAAAGCTTATGTATAAAATTTGAAATCAAAAAAAGCCCAATTTTGCAGTCAGTGCTAGAAATTATTGGGAATTTTCATGCATAATTTTTCTGAAAAGATATATAATATGCATAGGTATTTCCTCATTTACTTCCTCAGCCCTAAACTCTCAAGAACATTGAGGCAGCTGGCTCATGGGAGCTTTCTTTCAGAAACAGTCAATTTTTAATGGTAAATGGCATCACTTAGAAAATCATATTGAAGTTTATTTTGTTGCTCTCCACTCATTTTGGCTCTTTATTTGAACTATATGGACCCAAGAAAAATGATGTAAGGGTGATTGTTTTTCATTTTAATAACATTCACTCAAAAGATATTTATTAAATGTCTGACATGCTACAAGTACTAGGTTAGCTTCCATGGAGGATATAGTGATTAATAGCACCATTTCTGCCCTCAAGGAACTTACATTCCAGTAGCATTCGTTTGGTATATAGTCATTAAAAAAAAGAATCAATTTTATTTAGGAGCTGGTGTCCAGCTTGTGGATTATGGGGACACTTTTTTGCTTCCCTCTTCCACTCCTCTCCTTTTTCCTTTGGGCATTCCCTTCTTTATTAGCATCTTCACTGAAAGTTGGAAAGAAATTCCACTCAGTAAATTTAATGGTAATTTTATTTTATTTTATTTTTTTTTATCTAACCCCTTTGTTTATTATGTGAAGAACCTGAAACCCAGTAACATAAAGTGATTTGCTGGGTATATGAGAAAGAGTGTACTAGACTTGGATTGAGAGAGGCTGTTATCGCCAGTTCTTCTACTAGCTCTGGTTTTTGTTTTGTTTTGTTTTTTTATTTTTGGAGGGGCAATTGGGGTTAAGTAACTTGCCCAAAGTCACACAGCTAGTTTTTGTGTCAAGTGTCTGAGGCTGGATTTGAACTTACGTCCTCCCACCTCCAGGGTCAGTAACTCTATTCACTGCGCCACCTAGCCACCCCTTCACTAGCTCTATGACTTTGGTAAAGTCACTGAGCCTCTCTAGGTTTCAATTTATTTTTTTTAATTAATTTATTTTTAGTTTTCAACATTCACTTCCAGAAGATTTTGAGTTCTAAATTTTCTCCCCATCTCTCCACTCCTCCTACCCCAAGATGGAACATAATTTGATATAGGCTCTACATATATATTCATACTGAACCTATTTCCATTGGATGGCAATTTTAGCAATGCATATAAAATGTTTGATGATGATAAAAGTAGAAAGTAATGTTTACAAAGAGTTTCAGATTACCACCAGTTATTTGTACAATTTCATGCCTCCCTAACCATAGATATTTGAAAATAAATTATTATGGACAATAGATAGAACTGAATTATGAGAAGTCATAGTCAAAGAAATAATGGAAATATTCATTAAAGATAATAGTTAATGCATGACTCTACAAAATAATTAACAACTTCGGAAAACTAGCCCTGGTCAGACCTGCAATTGCTCTGCAAAGTCTGAGTTTGCTTTCTGGGTTTGGAAACTCGACCTCTATCTGTCCATCTGGCAGTTTTGCACAATGGTGTGGTTCCAAACTCCTAGGAAAGCATCATTAGGATGATGGGACCAGCACTGATTTAGGAATTTAATCAAATCTATAAAGAAAAGAAAAATCCACAGTGTAGTCACTGGTCAAATGTGGAACTGGATTTAGACTCCCTCTCTTATAAATATCCCCAAACTATGCTTATACACAATTAAACAAGTATTTAGATTCTAGTAAACTAAACTTCAAAGTAAATCTGAGAAATGGACACATTTTTTGGTCTGTTTTCTACAGGAACATAGATCCAATGCTTAGTACAGTGCCTAGCTCATAGTGGGTACTTAAAACATGTATAATGATTTATTTTTTGCTGGAGGATCCTATAGAAGTTATCCAGTCCATTCTTCTCATTTTACTGGTGAGAATCACAAAATTATAGATGTAGCAGTAGAAGGACCTCAGAGATCATCTAGTCCCTCTTTTTATAAATGAGGAAACTGAGGTTCAGGGAAATTGAGCTACTTAACGCAGAGGGTAATCATCAAAGGTAGAATTTGAATTCAGGTCTTCTGACTGAAGAACCAGTGCCTTTTCTATTTTACCAAATTGCCTCCCTCTTATCCGAAAGGTCACAAGATCTGTCTAAGGTCACATGGGTACTAAATGTCAGAACCAGAATTCAAACTTGTCTCCAAATCTCTTCCTTATACATCACTATATTCTAATTTTACCTACAACCTTAATTTTGTGTTCTTGCAATTTGCTGGTAAAGTTCAGTGATTTCTTAGAACTTTTTAAAAAAAATTGCTTTCATTTTATAAGTACCGTAGATGCATATATTTATAAGAAAGAATAGTGAGGCCAGACATGGTGGCCACATATGTAACTGTTATTGCCCAAATGTCTGAGGATGGTTGATTGTTTGAGCTTGGGAGTTTTGTGCAGCAGTGTGCCAAAACCCACCAGGTATCTGCACTAAGATTTACACCAGTAAGGTGAGTCCCTAGTGCAGGAGGCCCCAGGCTGTCTAAGGAGTGGTGAACTAGGGTGGAAGAGGAGCAGATCACTAAGAGGATCTTGCCCATAAGAAACTGCCTTATTTCCAGTATGGACCAGATGGGGAGACCTGATTTCAGAGGAAAGAAAAGAAACAACAGCATGGAGGGTTACTTTATGAAAAGAGTAGAAACATTATAGGTGCCTTTCCAGATCACTGTTAGACTGTTAAATTTTCATCCATATTTAACAAATGTCATTATTCAGTTTCATGGGGTCACTGTGTCAAAATGTCTGTGTTAGAACTTTAATTTATTTGCAGAGGTTCCTTTAAGTGGGCAGAAAGTGTGGTGTGTTGGATTGATTTACTGTCTGTAATCCATCCACCAAGTAGGAAGGAAGGTTTGCAGCCTGGTAACTTATTCTTCAGTGTACATTTCAAAACCGGAAGAATTCCACTGCACTGCAGCAGAATCCTGTGCTAAGAGAAACTTTACTGCCTCTTCCTTAGCTGGTTTGCATGAGGTTCATTCCTTGACAACAGTGGGTTCTCATTCTGCTTCCAGGTAGCAGTAGCTGCCCTGCCTCTGCTGTGTCCCTTACCAGATGGCATTCTTATTAAATGCCTTGCTCTTGCCCACCCTCACTTTCTTGATCCAAATATGAAGTGCCAGAAAATAAATAAGAGCATTGTACTCTGATGAGTTCTCTGGAGTTGAAGGAAAGCCCTGGGGATCAGGAGATGGAAACAGCTTCTCTGTTTATTCTTCCTGGTTCTAATTATTGGCCAGTAGGAAAAATGCCCTGATTAAATAGTTTAGCAGTTTAAGAGGGGTTTTAAAAATATACCTCTTTTTAAAAAGACAATAAATTGTCTGCCATCATCTGCTGCCCTCAGGTAGAGTACAAGAATTTGAAACATTATTGGATTGTTTGTTTGAGTCCCTTAAAAATAATGCGTGAACATCAAGGTTGATCTTTGTTATGGGACTGCTGACATTGGACTCTGGGGTAGGCAATTGCTATGTGCAAATTTCACTGCCAGACTAAAAGTGCAGCGGAAATGAGTGGGTAATGAGAGCAGAGCAGCCAGTGCTTTAATTGAATTAAAAGCTGGGTGACATCAATGCAGACACCTGTCCAATTACAGACAGGCCAAGGTGTTTACCATTGCTGTACAAGCGATTCGAAGATGACAGAAATCTTTCCGCCCACAGATTAACATAATGAAGGAGAACAGATTACAGTGGATGCCGGCCAAACACCTAGGTTGGCAGCTGAGGAGTGGGAAAAAAAAGGGATAGTTTGCTGAAGTATGTAAATAAAAACTGTATTTTTGCCTGGTCCAAAATGAGTTTAGCTTTTAAAAGGAGGCCATTTTGCTTCAAGATGCTCTCCCCATTTGTGTCTGTCTACATTTAGTCATGGGAGTTAGTAGTAAAATTTCAGTGTCAAAGCAGCTCATTCTCTGCTGTTTCATTGCCTTTCAGCAAACATAGTACTATTAGAGTCTCAAAGGCTTGCACAGCTGGTGTCAATTCAGCAGTGATTTTCTCTTGGGTGGTTAGGCTGCCTCCAATTATTAATATTTTCCCTTTTGCTCCTTTGAAATTCAGAGGTTAGAGGCAAAGGGAGAAAAGTGTTGGAGATAATCTATCAGCTGGAAGAAACCATGTCTTTGCCTATTACTTCTTTCTCTCCCTAGGAGGGGAATATACCTTTACAGTGAGAGATCTATCTAAGCTGGCCTAAGAAGATAAAAAAAAAGTCCATTAGTCATTCAACAATGTGTATTTGGTTCCCAATCTGCACAGAATACAATGTTAGCTGCTCTGATAGGGTAAGAGTGAAGGTTGAGAAGTGGGGAGAAGACATATGATCCTTCATCCTCAAAGATCTTACTACCTCTTTCTGAGAACCCCTTCTATTATGACTCTACCTACCACCTCTGCCCTTTATAAGTTCACATAGTACCTGGAAGGCTTTTAATCTTACCTAATGGCAGTGATGGGCTTTTTGCATATTAAATGGGTCTTATAAAGGTTTTCCAGGCCTTTTATATAGTGCCTGGCACATAATTTGTACTTAATAAATGCTCATGGATGTGATTCATTGTGAAGCTAGGAATAAACTTTAAGTTTAGGAAGCAAACATTTTCCTTCAAAGAAAGAAAAAGCAAAGGAAAAAAAAAGAAAAGGCAACATGTTGTTAAATAGCATGGATTCTCCAAACTTCATACTGAGACCCAGAACAAGGTCGCAGAGCTAAATTATGAATCCACAGAAAGATCTGGAAGAATCCCCTGAAAGGCTTAAAAAAAGGAACTGTTCACATTTGGTTAGGATGTTTTCTGGGCTATTTACAGAAGGCATCTCTTCAACCATCCTTCTAGAAATTCTTCCATCCATCTCTTCTCCTGTCATGTTCTTAATGGCACGATAGTAGCTGGGAAGCTACAACAGTCACTGGTCTGAGTGAATGTCGATAGTCATCTACACAAATGGTATCGTCTAGTTCTTTTCAAATTAACACAGTAACAATGGAACTATATGTTTCTGTACTTTGAAGAAGAGATTTTGCTGTTGTATTCACTCTGCTTCCCCCCTGCCAAGAGGTAGAATTTGAAAATTACTAGATACCATACGGATCTGATACCTAGAATGTGAGTTCTTTTCATAAGTGTGCAAAAGTGTGTGTATATGTGTGTGCGTGTTTTAGTCATTCAGTGACCCTTTTATTGGGTTCCTTTGCCCACTCAGTGGCCTGGGGTTGCAATTAAAAAAGAATGTGTTTACTTTTCTTCAAACTCCCTTGGTGTGGCATGTCAGATTTTTCTCAAAGTGCATTAGCGCTTAGCACAGAGATTTCTGAACCTGCTGGTGCCAGCAATTTTAATACATATGCCAACACTCCTGTGTTTGCTACATGGGACACTAACACTTTTAAAATATCAATAATGCTTACTCTACATTTATTCAATGTTCTCCAAATCACCCTCTTCCATTACCAGAACAGATAGACAGATTTCCTAATATAGTTGCTGACCCTATTTTCTTTTCAAAGAATCTTCTGACCAAAAGGAAACTCTAGAGGTCACTTGATTCTCCTCAGTGTTTTTGGGCGGGGTCATTCTAAAATGATTAAAAAAGTGAAAGATCTTTTTTTTAAAGTTCTAAAATGGAAAATCCATAATCTCAGGGATCTATACAAAATGTTTGAAATCTCTGTTAAGAAATTCTTTAGAGTTAACCTATCTTACATAATTGTTTCTATGTTTGTGTCTAATATTTATTTCAGTCCAATTCAGTCTGATAAACACTTGAGTGTCTACTGTGTGAAAGGCACTGTTAGGCTCTGAAAATCCAAAGCAGAAAGACTGACCTGGGCTCTAGGACCTCAAATATAGCATGGAGGATGACATGCATGCAAATAAACATGGTACTAAAGTAGAAGGTGACAGGGACAAAGAAAGAACCTAACCAAAGTATTATAAGAACTCTGATTAAGGGGAGATCACTTTTAGTTACAGAAATCAAGGAAAGCTTCACTGAGAAGGTTGAATCTGAGCTTGACCTTGAGGAATGAGAACATTGACATGACCATTACCTGTAGGGCTTTCTGAGACAAAGTTTTCTTAGATTGGAAGCCCCCTACTGAGCAAGACCTTTTTTTTTTTTTACTGCACCTTGCTTAGAGAGGAAATGGTGATAAATGCTTTCTGATGATGATATAGTATCATAGTGAAACTATTCTACTGGAGATAAAATATTTAAGTGTGAATTAGACACTTTAAAAGGTGCCATTAGGTAAATTACTAGTTCCGTGCATTAAATGGTCCCTAGTGGCATCTCCAAAAAGGTTCTATACACTCATGGAGACTCTTGTCTATTTCCTTTGGGGATATAAGTCCTTTTTACAAGTATCTGCTTCAGTTCAACTTGGTGATCTCTTAGCGCTGTAGGTAAAGTAGGAAAAAGAGATTGTCACATTCTCAAGGTCACTTAGTGAATCTCAAGCTACTCTCTGCCTTGGTAAAGTCTTCCTTAAGTACTGAGACTTCCAAAGATATTACAGAATGTCTGTAATAGATTATTTTAAAGATGAGAAAATTAAAGATAAGATTACACAGAAAGTCATAGCCAGGATTCTAGTCTAGGTCTTTTAACTCCAAATTTAGTGTCCTCTCCATGATGCTATCCTGTCCCCTTCTGTCTCACAGATTTATGCCCTGGCTAGTTGCCTCTTTGTCTTCCGTCTTTCCCTAAATATTAACTTAGAAGCAAAATTGTAAAACCCTGAAGGCTTCTGTAAAGCATACTGCCACCCCTCACCAATCTCATAAGACTTTTCTCTGGTACCATTCTTCTGTTTTGACAGAATTTGAAGGCAGAACGTTGCAAGGCATTTTCTGGAAATATGAAGGAAATGCCACCTCAACCTCAGAATATACATCACATTTTAAAAAGTGTGATTTACAAAGTGTCCAAAACCCTCCATGTGGTATTAAAAACTGGCAAGAACCCACACATCTGCGTTCTTTTCCCCCTCAGTTTTTTCAACTCTCCTTTCCCTGTGTTTATTATTGTTTCACCTGCCTTGAAATGGGAAATGTGAACACTTTGATAAATGACTTGAAAGATGGTCTAGTTTCACTCTAGCATCTTTCTTTCAGAGGCTCAGTACTTTCCAATGAAACACTCCTTGGTAAATTTCTCCAGCAATGTACAAAACATCAGGGTGAAAAAAGACTCCAAGAGCAATGCTTCCTTTTTCTCAAAGGCCTCAAGGTTTAAAGGGGAAAACCACTAGGGACTGAAATCCTCAATTTACGCATGCAACAAATGTGACTTTTGTCTCAGCTGGAAGAAAGGTTAAGCCATCTGCCCAAGGTCATTTGGTGAATCTCATGTTGATACCTGACTTGGCACAGCTCTCCCTGACTTTTACACTTTGTACCCTTTGCCTTGTAGGCTGACTTACCCTTTGTTTCAACAATGAGCCTTAGTCATGGTTTGGGAGGGAATTATTTTGTAATAAGATATTGTCCATAATCTTTCTGAAGGCTTGCCTGTAAGAATGCTAAGTAATGTTCTGGAACGGATTTTTATTATTTTTTCAATGGGAATAATACTATTTTAGATTTATATAGTTCTCTGACTCCAAAGAACTCAAAGCATTGGCATATATGTGTGTTCCTATGGTTTAATTTTCTATACAGTATCCTTGTATAAGAGGCAGTAACTATACCTATAAAAGACAGTGTCTTGTGTATAGTCAATAATAATTATTTTTAAATGAATGAAAGACTAAACTTATATTATAACTTATTTTTATCTATGTCACTATAAGGTCACAAACTTTATTCTCCCCAGTGCCCTATTAACTCCTTGATAATAAAGACCTTAAGGAGATTAATTAAATCTTTTTATTCATTAGGATGCTGCACCATGGTACCTGTAGGCAGTTTTATGCATGAATGCAGTAGGCTGTTATCTATTTGGTGTGATTTTCATGTTTTTTTAAAAAGCTCCCTTCCCCTAGAACAGCGGTTCTCAACCTGTGGGTTATTTTCAATTTGTAACAATGAAAATACATCCTGCTTATCAGATATTTATAGTACAATTTATAACAGTAGCAAAATTACAGTTATGAAGTAGCAACAAAGATAATTTTATGGTTGGGGGTCACCACAACATAAGGAACTGTATTAAAGGGTCATGGCATTAGGAAGGCAGAGAACTACTGGTCTAGAATATCCTGCTCTTGGGTGGCTAGGTGGCACAGTGAATAGAGCACTAGTCTTGGAGTCAGGAGGACCTGAGTTCAAATCCAGCCTCAGACACTTAACACAAAAACTAGCCGTGTGACCTTGAGCAAGTCACTCAATCCCAATTACCCTTCATTCCACCCTCCAAAAACCAAAAATGACAAAAAAAGATGAAAAATAGGCACTTAATATTTATAGAACCAGGAAAAATTTGTACACAGTCACAAATACATCATATGTGTGACGACCAATTTTGAAAAACTGGACTCTTTTCAGCATCGTACAGTTAAAAGACAACTCTACAAGTCTCAGGATGGAAGGAGATGTCTATATTCAGAGAAAGATCCAGAAAGATCAGAGTTTAAAAGGAGACTGAAGCAATGCATGCTATCATTCTTTTCAGTGTTTGGCTTTTGTTTCTCTTTTCTCACTGTTCACTCCATTGGCTATAACACCTATACAACCAGACTATTGCACAATGTGAAAGAGTTTGCAGATCCTGTACATGATTGTATGCCACCATGGCGGGGGTGTGGGGTGGGGAGGAAGGGGAGAAAAATCTGAAACTCAAGTGGCTCTGGAACTGGATCTTGTAATCTAAAAGTAAAGAAATAAGTCAATAAAATAAAAACAATAGAATATCCTGCTCTTACCTCCCTGTCCTATTTCTACAATTCCCCATTAGCTGTTCATTGCTTTCTCTCTATGTACCACCTTTGAAAATACAGAGACAGATATCACTGGGCACACTTGGTCAATCCGAGTACAGTTTGGTTAGAAAATAGGGTATATATAGTGGAGTAATTAGAGGCAAGTTTGGAAAAAAATGTGTTAGAGGACATGTTGTAGAATCAGGCAAAGCATTTGTTAAGCAATTACTGTATTCTAGGCACTGTACTAAGTAATGGGGATACAAAGAAAGGTAAAAGATTGTCCTTACCCTTGAGAAGGTCAAAATATGATGGGAGCTCCAATCTGAATGTAATCTGAAGGTTGGCCTAAGGGTTGTAGGAGAGAGAGACAGAGAGAGGGAGGGAGGGAGGGAGGGAAGGAGGGAGAGAGAGAGAGAGAGAGAGAGCGAGGGAGTTTTTGAACAAAGAATATTGACACAATTGAGCTTTGGGAAAATGAATAGAATGCAGACATATCTGCTTGTTGGGTGTGTTATAGTGGCATGTTATTCCTTTTGTGTATGAATTGGACTAGATGACCTTCCAACTCTGATTCTGTGATTCCAAGAAGCTTTATCTCTTTGCCCTGTGTAGAAGACATCAAAGCAAGGGTATATTGGGGGAGACCATTTGCAATAGTCTAGGGAAAACTGAATGGGTGCTTCAAGTAGTTTGTCAGTAATAGAACTGTCAAAGAAGTTTTAGGTCATAGGGAAATTTCAGAGGAAGTCACTAGGCCTTAATTATTGGTGAGATACGGAAGCAAAGGAAAAAGTAAAATAAAGCATGACTCTTGGGTTTCTAGTCTTGGTAAATGGATGAATCGCTGTGGTCTGAATAGAAATAAGGAAGTAAGAAGTAAGAACTGGTGTTTAATGGGAAGGAGTAAGAAGACTTTCATTTATAGACATATTGACTGTGAAATTTTAAATTATTTACATGGAGTTGTCTAGCAAGAAGTTGGAAATGCAGGACTGAAGCTCAGTAAAGGGGTCATGGATAATAATACAAATTTAGAAATCACCTTCATGTAAGTGATATCAAAATCACTGGAGCAGATGACATTGTTGAGTGGTGATATATAGAAGAGATGAGAAGAGAAGGTTAAAGGGCAGAATTTTGGGGGGCATAGACATTTAAGGAACTGGAAGAAGAAGCAGAAAATGAAAAAAGTTTTTTTTTTCCTCCTTTAATCTCTTTGGGTACTAGGTGTGGTAGAGATGTTGTTGAATCATTTTATATACATTTTATTGATTTTTGAGGCAAATTCTAAATAGCTTTCTACATGGCCAGGCTAATTCTCTGCTGTATATCATCATCATACAGAGGTCATAGTAAGGAACTACTAATACTCCACACAGGTCCGTTTTCTGCAATTTAATGTCTTAGTTTCCCAGGATACTTAAAGGTTATGTGATTTGCCTGGGCTCACACACAGCTTGTATGTATTAGAAGTAGCACTTGAACTCGAGTCTTCTTGCTTCTGAAATCAGCTGTATATTCATTACCCCACACTACCTGCCTAGAAGCTAGATTACTAAGCCTCAAAGAATGAGCCAATATCAAGGAAATAGAAGCAGCCCATGATTGCTATTCTTTTGAAAAGTTTGCCCACAAGAGAAAACAAT
Source organism: Pseudocheirus occidentalis (assembly GCA_028646575.1). Classification (NCBI taxonomy): domain Eukaryota; kingdom Metazoa; phylum Chordata; class Mammalia; order Diprotodontia; family Pseudocheiridae; genus Pseudocheirus; species Pseudocheirus occidentalis. The sequence continues at coordinate 99,839,037 of CM053593.1, read as the reverse complement.
ATCCTTAGTGAGTAGAAGAATTGAAGGAAAGATTTTTTCTTTTTAAGATATTAAAGACCTAAATATGCTTTTTAGATAGCTGAATAAACCACTAGAGAGGAAAACAAAGCATTATGCAGGGATATTGTTAGTAACAAAAACCATGAAATAATTATGAGGTATAACATAAGTAACTACTTGAGGGTGTGGTGTGGTGTGGATGCTAAGCTGGGTGTGACCCAGTGACTCAGTATAGTTTTTGTTCTTACTAAAACAGGAAGAAGGAAGTTATTTTCAGAGTGAGGGATGCTGGGGTAAGAGCATAAAGATATGAATAAAATGTTTGGAGCAGATGCTCTGGGGGGAAGGATAAACAGCAAGAGATGAATGAATGTATTACTAGGCCACTATGAAGTTGATGTCAGAGAGCATGAATGGACTCTATTTACCCAATTTGGTGACTTTCTCCAATATTCCTTGATAGTAGAAAATGAAAATAGAGCAGCTAGAAGATTGCCAAGGTAAGCATTGAAAAAAGGTCAAGGGGGCAGTGAGTTTTAGGGTGAACAGGGCTTATTAAAATGGCTGACTTTGGTTTTCTAGATGGCTAAGTAAACAATTAAGACTAGAAAGGGATTGATAGAGTGGGAGTATAGGGAAGATAATAGGGGATAATAGGTCTGAGATTCCCAGTGGAGGCAAACGGCAGGATAAGGAAAAATGGGTCGGGACAAAGTCAGGCAAAGAAATGAATTTCAGAAGATGTTGGAGGTTGCTATCAGTCATTTTATTCCTTAAAGTAAATTGCATCACCAGACTTCTTTCTTTTACAACTTTTTACTAAAATAGAAGCATAGAGGAAACTGAGGAATGATTTTGGTGAACCACCTGTGTGAAATGCTGGAGTTGGCAGGATGATAGCATTGAATGCCTCAGAGATGGCAGCAGAAAGAAAAGGATGAAACGTCAGGAGTTAAATAATAAGAAACTGCCTAAAGTAATAATTTTGTACCAATTAGTATCATCAAAAGTTAAATATGAAAGGCATCCTAGAGACTGCCCAGTCCAATCATCTCTTTCAAATTTTACAAGAAACTAGGTCTTAAAGATATTAAGCATTTTATCCTATATCACACAGCTAGTAACAGAGAATATATTAGAGTGAGAACCCAAGCCTTCTAGGAGTTCCATTCAGGATACTGTGCTACTGCCCAGCAATTTGTATATTAGTTAAACGTTTCCATATTTGAACTCTCCTATCCATTCATGGTCAGGTAGGTGGCATAGTGGATAGAAAGTATTGGAGTCAGGCATACCTGAGTTCAAATATGACCTTAGACACTTGCTAGTTATGTGATCTTGGACAAGTCACTTAACTCAGTTTACCTCAGTTTCCTCATCTGCAAGCTGGAGAAGGAAATAGCAAACCACTCTAGTATCTTTGCAAAGAAAACCCTAAATGAGGTCATAAAGAGTCAGACATGATTGAAACAACTGAACAACAATAATCCTCTTATGATAAGAATAGCTTACATTTATATAGATCTTTATGGTTATAAATTCCTTGACATAAATTACTGTATGGAATCTTTATACTAACCCTGTAAGATAGACTCTGATGGACAAATATGTAGTTACTGGTATCTGTATTTTGTCATTTAGGAACCAGACTCAGTCTAAGTGACTTGCTCAGATTCATCAATTTAACAGCAGAATCTGGCCTTAAAATTAAATCTTTTTGTTCCAAATACTGTCAGTTGACGCAGTGGCAGAAGTAATGGACACTCTCACCCACCAGTTGCGCAAAACAGTGTCCTTATTTTGGCTTCTTACACAACTTACTACTTAAAAATGTAGCCCATTAGATAGTGATTTTTCCCACCAAAAGAAGTTCACTCTGATGATTATTTTTTAAGGAATAGTAGCAACATGCCAATATATTAAGAAGGGATGTTGAGGTAGGATTAGTTGGACTTGGTGACTTGATGGGTAATAGAGACTGAGTGAAGAATCAATATGGCACCTAGGTTGTGAAACTAGGTGACTGGAAGAATTGTGGTGCCCCTTATCTTGAATGAGATATATCTGATACCTTATCACAAGTCTCAGCCAAAACATCATTATACTACAATTTCTGATCAATGCAGAAAATCTTAATTAAAAAATCCCAAATCAAAATGTAAATGGGTGTAGTTTATTAACTTACTAGTTATTTATCTTTATTAGTTTATATTGACTTAGCTGTAATGTTTACAACCTTTTTTGTGTATCCCTGTTGTGTATAATACCGAAAACATCAAGGGGTACAGTATGCCAGTCTCAATTTAGAGCTGTCTTACAAACAAGGTGGAAAAACATCAACCTCATAATTTTTCCTTATTAGCCTACTCATCAGGCAGCAAGCATACATGTAGTGGAATGGGTGGAAGAAATGGATATTCTCCTCGTTGTCTGTTGAGTATTTGTGAACACATTTGCTTACTGTTAATATGTAAAGCTTTTCTTTTTATATTATAGGCACATTGACAGGCTTGCTACCCTTCAAAAACTATGCAGTAACCCTAACTGCCTGTACTTTGGCTGGTTGTACTGAGAGCACACATGCATTGAACATCTCCACTCCACAAGAAGGTAAAGTAATTTCAAAGGTCTTGACTTCCACATTTCAGTCATGAATAATAAAATAGGAGAAGAGCTAAATGCTGCAAAGCCATTTGCTGGAAAACCCCAACCTAATTTGATGACAAAGTGCATTGCCAGACCATAATTGCTCCATTTTTTTGGGGGGTGCGAAAATGAATCAAACTCCATACCCTTTAATGACATGCATCTTTAATAGCTGTAATGCAGATTAATGGGCTTTTTAATTGCTGTTACATTGTTCATGCAAGAGCCTTGTCATTAATATGAAGCATCTGAAAGATTAATGAAAGCTTCCTCATTTTACTATGGCTCAGAAGTAAATCTAGAGACAGTCTGACTAAAGAGAATTGATTGTATGGTACAGTATGAAATTGAGAATCAAACGGTTGATTTCCATGGTCTCTTTTAACTGCTAAACACCAGCACAGGCAACAATTATTTCAGTATGATGGAACCTCCAAATGCCAATTGAGCCATTTATTAGTCACTGCTCGGGTTCCTTCGTCTTTTCTTAAGTCTCACTTTTGTTGTACTTGGAACTTACAAATTATAGGCATAAATTAAGGTTTTGAAAAGCTTACATTAAGAAGGCAGCAAGAAGGAGAAAGCATTTTACAACTTGGTAGTTAAAGCTTTCCTCAATCACCAGCATGCTTTGCTTCAAGAAGGAAAGGTTTTCAAATTATTTGAAGCATTGTTATGTAATATATCCCTCTTGAAAATGAAAATTGTTGATTTCTTTGACAGGAGACTTCAAAGCTTTAGGAAGAAGAGAATCCTGCAAATGAAATAACATATGTAAAATGCTTTAAATACTATAAAAGCACTAGCTATCATTCATTATTCAGAGCTTCTGATTATAGAGAAGACACCCAACTCTTTAAGTCATGAAAGAAGCGAAGGCATGCAAGGGTCCAGTTGAGGAAACTGATTTAGATGACTGAATTTTCTGTAATACTCCTGTGGCTTTGTGTCTTGACTCAACTAACTTTCTCTTAACAGGATTCTCTATTACCAGCATGTCCCCTTTTCAATAAAAATGTCAGTTCTCCCAACATTGTCTTTTTTACACATGCTTTTGGTCACACAACTATCTCTTTTAAGGTCTTATGGCATCATTTCGTTGCCCTTACCCTCTCTTACAAGGTCTACATCTAGTCCACTTGAGGTGATATCATTTTTCCTTTTAGTTCTCATTAAGCAAACTACTTTCTGTCCTTCCAAGGATTTATCTCAATATCCTTCACTATTGCTTCTGATTTTTCCCTCTGTCATATTCTGAGTCCCTGATTCTTAAGAGTTTGCTCTTCTAGAGTCATGATTCAAACACCTCCTCAAATTCTGCCTATCCCATGAAGTCTTCCCAACTAACTGAATGAGAGACGATTTGTTTTATTTGAACAGGTAATTCCTGTAACTCTATTTTTACTTACTACTAAAAAAATTACACCGCCACTTTCTTTGCTTATACATAATGTAAACTGTGTACATCATTACTTATTTTATGTTTACATTTGTCCAATATGTCTGTAAGACTCTGTCCTTTGTTAATAATTTATAACAGTATTTTCTTAGAATATAAGTTACTAGAGGGAAGGAATCGGGACTATTTACCTTGCTTTAATGAGACGACGGGCACCGATTACTCTTTAATGAATGCTTTGTGGAAGTCAGGACATGCCCATCAGCTGAACCAGGGAAAACACTACTTATCTGTCTCCGATGAACATGCTCATCAATTCAGGACAGCATTGTTCCTTAAACAGTTACTGACAGGCTGTCCAATAGTAAGAAACATTTCCATGAAAGCAGTCTCAGGTTTCTTCAATGATTAATTGGGTTGGGTGTGCAAAGTTTAAATCTGAAAATCTAAAATCAAGTAATACTCTATAAATCTTTTTTTTTCTAGCACCAGAAGAGGTTCAACCACCAGTAGCCAAGTCTCTGCCCAACACTTTGATACTATTTTGGAGCCTGCCCAAAAAGGCAAATGGCATTATAACTCAGTACTCATTATATATGGATGGCATGTTAATCTACACTGGACATAGAGAAAACTACACTGTCACTGGTAAGTTGACATTTTTTTTTCCTCTTATGGTTGTTGCTATGTCTGTAATGTGCCATCTCTTAACAGGTTACTTATTGTCACCTCTTGCTGACTTAGTCCAATTACTGCCATATCTATGGCAATATTAAAATAATAATAATAATAATTGCTATTACATTTCAAAATGTTTTAAACATATTATTTCATTTTATCTTCAAGATAGCTCTGAGAGTTTGGTAATATTGTTACCATCCTATTATAGATAGGAAAACTGAAACATAGCAAGGTTAAGTGATTTGCCAAAGGTCACAGTAAGTATCTGAAAGCTGAATTTAAACTTAAAACTTCTTTTTTTCTTTTTTCTTTTTTTGAAGGGCAGTTGGGGTTGACTTGCCCAAGGTCACATGGCTAGTTTTTGTATTGTGTCTAAGGCCACATTTGAACTCAGCTCCTCCTGAATCCAGGGATGGTGCTCTGTTCACTAAACTTAAAACTTCTTATTTTTTTTTTGGAGGGCAATTGGGGTTAAGTGACTTGCCCAAAGTCACATGGCTAATAAGTGTGTCAAGTGTCTGAGGCCAGATTTGAACTCAGCTCCTCCTGACTCCAGGGCCGGTACTCTATTCACTGTGCCACCTAGCCGCCCCTAAACTTAAAACTTCTTGATTACAAATTCAAACACCCTTTCCAATCTCAACTTAACTTCACTTAAACTGATGTTAAACACTTGTGTGCAAGGCAATGTTGTAGACTAAAATAAAGCTATATTCTTACAAGGCTTACAATCTACTGTTATAATTTATTAGAATGTATTAAGCTGTATCAAATATGTATATATGTAATGGTTCCATGCAGGCTCCAGGCTTTTTCCTTTACATTTCCTTCTTGCTTCTTTCTTTCTCTCCCCACAAGCAATCCTATTCCCCCCCCCCCATCTGCCCTCCCTGCCCTCATTATTCCTAGGTTTAAACTTGGAAATATGCTCAAACAAAGCTTCCTTACTCAGCACATAATAACTTCAAAAGTCAATGGTCCTGAGTTACTCAAACCAACCAGATTTCAGTTCTACCCCATTAACACCTCAACAATGTTGGATGGTGACTGTGCAGACCAGTTGGACATAGTAAAAAGCCTGAATTACATTGCTGAAAAGAAATATAATAACCATCATATGATGTAAGAATAGCACAAACCTGAAGAGATGAAATGAAACTAAAGCAAAATGATGCCAAGTAAGTTTTAAATATATAATTCATAATTGTCCCATACTATATAATATCTTACATATGTAGAATACTTTATATATTTATATTTATATTCTGCATATGTAGAATATTTTATACTTTTAAGGGATTTTCATAAAGCTTACAGGCTATGTTTGTACATAATGTGGAAAGAATATTGGCTTTTGTGTTAGGAGGAAGGATCTTTGTACATTAGATAAATACCCTTTAGTGGGCACTGAATGCCACTTTAGACCCTTATTAGTTGTTTGATCTTGGCTTAGACACTCTCAGATTCTATTTATTCATACATAAAATTGGGGTATTAAAACTTTCCCTTTCTTACCACCCAGAGTTATGGAGAGGAAAGTGATTTGTGAACCTAAAAAATACTCATTTTGTTCTCACAGAATGTTGGGAGGTATAAAGATGATGGACATTATTAGCCCAACTGTATTGATGAGAAAATTGTGATCCATCAAGGTTACCTGAATGGACCAAGATCTCACCATTTAGTTATTGTCAGTACTTGAAGTGGGGATAGAGTCTATATTCATTGACTCTGATTTCAAAATTTTCTCCTCTTTATGTCATGCAGCATATTCTAATGCTCCAGTGACTCTCTGTTCTCATTTATGAGAACAAGCCCTCCTATGATATAGCACACAGTCCTGTCCATCCCATGCTCCACTGTAAATTCACTAAAGGACATTCATCTATTGATAGAGGGTTAATATGATTAGAGCATGCAGCTGTCCATTGGCTGTCCATAGATAGGCAGCATGGTGTAGTAAAGAGAATGCTGGACTTGGTATCAGGAAGATCAGACTTTAATTCCAGTCTTATATACTTATTGGTAGTGTGACCTTGGTCAGTTATTTAGGCCCTATGGATTTCAGTTTCCTTATCTATAAAACTGGGATAATAATAGCACCTATCCCTCAAGGCAGTTGTGAAGGTCACATGGGATGATGACTATAATACCCTTTGTAAATCTTTGGGTTTTTAATGTGTCAGGTATTATATTATCAAATGCTTGACAATGCGTGTAAAAGCAGGTGCTTCTTTGTTTGTTTGTTTGTTTATTTCTTTCTTTCTTTGTTTCTTTCTCACTTTATGATGGTACCATCTTTTTTTCCAGTCATTTATTTCTCTAGAGATGTCTCTAACACTACTTTTCCTATATACCTCATCCATAAGATACTATAGTCTATTCTTGTCTGCCACGTGCCTCTCCATTGCCCTTCAGCCAATCATCAACTTCCTCAGACCTCCCAATTAGTTATAATAACTTTAGCCTTTTAGTAAAATACATATATATATAATATATATACACATACATATATACATTTACACATATACACCTGTATACATATGTATACATATACATATACACATATTTTACAGATTGAGAAATTTATATTTTTATTATATTATGTATAATATATTATAAATATTATTATTGGTTCAAGGAAGCATAGACATGTAGAACCTATTATCTTGAAGAGACCTTAGAGATAATATAGTCAAACTCTCCAAAAGTTCTTAAACACTTTTGAAACCCTTAAAGTGTATGTCTGATAAAGATAACCTATATCATATTTGGATTATTTTAAATACTTAATGAGTATGGGCCAATGGTTTTTACTATATCTAATAAAGCTCAGAAAATAAAACTGTCTAAAATTAATTGTATAAATCTGTCACTAATCTCTATTCTGTAAAGAATTGCATTCTAGAACTATGGAGAATTGCATTCATATACAACAACAATATAATGGGTGAAATAGGAATAAAAATAATTCATAGCTTCTTCAGTAGTAAAGCATCATCAGTGGGTTTCTGGAACCCAACATGACATTTCCTGACTTTATACCTTCCAATATCCTAAGTGTGGAATATAATCTTTATTCTCTTCTACTTCTTATCTTCCCTAAATTTCTTTAAAGCCTCAGCTCAGATATCACCTTACAGGCATAGCCTTAAGCAATTCATACTCCTTTCCTAACCCCCTCCCCAATTTGTTCATCCTCTTTTCTTCTTTAAATGACCTTGCATTTATTTATTTGTGTACATGTTATATACCCTGAGTAGACTGACATTCCTTAAATGAAGAGAAAGTTTGTTTTTCTGTCTTCATATCCCAACCATTTAGTGCAACTCCTTTCTCAATATTAATCTGTGATATTGAATTGAGTCACTGAACTGCCCTCTAGATTTTTCATGATTTGGGTTCTTCATGTAGGGTAGGCCTTTATGTCAAATATTTGCTTGTTTCCAATTTTCTAACACCAGGTTAAAAGAGTCCAAAAACGACTTGGTGCACTTACCTCCCTGTGACCTTATGGAGATTTCTTCTTCCTTTTCTTTCTAAAAATTGATTTGTTTATTCTTCTCCCTTTTCTTGATATAAAGAATCACAATAATTTTGTGGCTGTAATTTATTCACTTATTCTATCTTTCATCCTCCCACTTCCATATGACATCCCCCAAATACCACAAGCCTTCAAAATTTCCACAGCTAGTAATATGTCTGGTATTCTCTTGTCTATCAGCAAAAGTAGACCCTGTTCTCTCCTATAGTTTTATCATTAAATGTGGGTGCTGCTAAGAAACCACCCTTTATAATGTTGATAAGGGATGGGAAGGAGGTAGATCATATTTTATAGCAGTTTTCCAACAAGTTAAAAACATACAAGTTTCCTCATTTTCTCTGACCATTTATTCCAACCATTATGAAACACACAGGTCAGAAAATGATTGAAAGGACTCTTCTCTACCATTTTCCTGTTAGAAGTCATTACCTGCTTTGGCCTAGTGACCAAATGGCTGTTTACAGGGATCATCAAATTAGAATTCCAATTGACCTTGATAAGTTTGATAAATGTTCCATTTTAAAATACAATAAAGTCCAATAGGGACCAGTACAAAGTGGTATAATTATAGATGACAAATTATATCTGTACAAAATGGAAGATATAGGTTATGAACAAATATGACATTGAAAGATATGAAAAGCAAAGTGGAATACACAGTGAATAGGAATTTGGCATGAAAAAGCTAATGCTAGCAAAATTAAAAGATGTGAGGACCGTGACATAATCCTTCTACTCAGATGAACACTGGTCAAACTCTACTATTATAGCTAATTGAGGGTTGTTAATTTTATGAAGGATTTATGAAACCTGAATCAGACTCAGAGACCAATGAAAATTTTTGATGACTAAAAAATAACATCTATGAAATAAGATTATTCAGCCAGTAGAAAAAGAAGACTAAAATATTTTTAAAACATATAATAACAATAAACTTCAGTTAGTGGTTTATTAATATGAAATATGGATTTATACATGCGTTTTGTGCAATGTGAAATGTCTCTATACACAAAAAGGAGTCACAAATTGGGGAAATGCCCACAGAATGGAGGCAATAAACATTTCTATGTTAAAATATAAATGTAGCTGCTTAAATATTGTTAAATGTTGGTTCCTTGGAACTTTTCTAAAGGGAAAGGCATTCAGTGTGTACTCCAATGTGCATGCTGAATTCCTGAAGAAGGAAATTGCAAAATAATAGCAGATAAAGGATAATCAATTTGTGACAAGTAGGAAATCCTTAGTTGGGCCATCTGGGTAGGTTACTCCTGAGTAGAATTGTCAAAAGACAAAAATTAGTATTAGAAAAATATTGGCAGACAGGAAATTCAGAGGGGAAAGGAGCTAGGGACACCTATTTTGGTAATCTGTGTCAAAAGGAAAAAAGGGAATAGAGAAAAAGTGGAAAATACCATCTGAATTGAGGGAGGAAGTTTAGGATTTTAACCAGCAAAGTCTACTTAGGGGCCAGATGAGAAAGAACCTTACTTCTCTACAGATCAAAAGCTGATAAGGAGGGCTTTAGAGACTGTACTGAGACTACATGGAGGAAAAAGAATAGATTAGATGGTGAACTGTACACATATGTATAAAACCCTTGAAAGATTTAGATTAAACATCTTTAGATTAAGGAAGAATGATGCTAAGGATGGAAAAGAAGAGATTGTTCAAAGTTTTAAAAATGGACAAATTTATCACATGAATTTGTACTTATCTTGCTTCAAGGAACAGAAACAGGGACAAGTTAGTGAAAACAAAAGGGAGACAGAGTTTGGCTAATATAATGGAAATATAATGGAAAACTTTCAAATAATTCAGGCCATCTAACAATGGATGGGCTTGCCTTTGGAAGTAGTGAAGGTCTCATCTCTAGGAATACCAATCAAAAGACAGTTCATCATCTGGTAGGCATGTTGTGAAATAATCTTGGTATTGGGTGGACTAGATAGTTCTTGTTCACTAAAATTTTATGACTGAACACGTATGCTACAGACATTTGCATATATACAGAGAGATGTGTATATCTGGATACATATATGTATGTATGTACATGCATGCACGTATATAAACATATTCACATGCATATATACATATGTACTTTACAGACATACATAGTTTGTATTCCCCAGCCTGTGTTTATTCTAGTAACATTTAACCATACATTTGAGTTTACTTATGTACTTTAATGTCATGGGCAAAGAGATGGCATAAGAAGGAGAATTGGGGGAAGGCTAGGTCTCAGGAATATAATTTCTGATAGCAGAGATCTCTTCCATTTTTTCTCTGGGGTGATGATAGCCCTAAGGAGTGAACCTGAGATCTGTCAGTGTGGAATCCACCTGGGGAATGGTATCATCCTGTATTTTATCACAGTGCTTATTTGAAGTTGATGCTGCTGACAGTGATTGCTTATCTAACTATATGTGTGGATGTAGCTGAAAAGATTAGGGAGGATTTTCTAGTTCTTTACCCTCTATACCCATGTAAAAATTGCCCTTTGGCTTATAGGTGGAACAATTATATATTAAGTCTGGGACTATTTGTAATGACATTCAGTGATCTCAAGAAATGCATTACTTTGTCATTCACCCATTTTTTCCTAAAGATATTAAAAATAGAACTAGACAATTGGGTAGTTTAGGTACCCTTCACCCTATTTTTTTAAACCAGGGTGGGATATAAGTTTGAGGCATCTTCCAGATTTATATTTCTGATTTTACCCTATTACTTCTGGTTAGAATCTGTCAGACTATGTTAAATTTTCTTTGCTTTCCATAGTAGAAAAGTCTTTAGAAGTTGGTATAATTTCTCCCCTTAAAGATTTGGAGTCCAAAGTAAGTCCCTTTTCTTCCTCTACTCCTTTAGTGTTTCCTCCTGTTAGACACTGAACTGAAGTACTGTGTTTCCTTTACGAGGAGCAGATTGATTTTGCTGCCACAGAGTATACAGGTAAAAAGTGAAAGCATTTCAAGTCAGAATCTACTTAGCATCGTGGTGGTATGGATTTTTTCCTCCTCTTAAATATGAACCATTAAAACTCAAAGGCATTTCTGCACCTTGAGTTAGTACAAAATATATTTAAAAATGCATACAGTTCAAATTTTTTGCCTTGCATAGGCCATAAGCTAGTAGTATGGTGGGTCAGTTCTGACACTGAAAAATGAATCCAGTTAGAGAACCTCCCGAAGGCTGTTGATGTTTGCTATAATAAATAGCGCACACTTTAAGTCAAACTTTTTCATTCTGTATTCAAAGGTAATGGATTTTTCGTAACCATAGTAACCTTGGTATATTTCTGGATAAATACATGAGGTATATACATTCTAGTTTTATTTTTGAATATAAACTACCACATTATGTATTACTAATAATATGAAAAATAGGATGTAGGTTAGTATAATGACAGCTTAAACGAGTATGCATTTTTCTTCTGCAAAAAATAAATATTTATCAAAAGTATAGGTTCAATTAATTTTTCCCCAGTTTTGTAGTATTCTTGTAGTGCCATTTATCTTTTTTGCAAGATCTCCATTAATCTCTTATTTCTGTCCCATAACAAGATTTTTAAGAATTTTGAGGTAAAAACAATTGTGTTTCAAAGCTTATTATTAAAAACATTATCAGAAGATTGAAAGACCTATATTGGGATCACTATGAGATATTTCTGTGCATCATTTAACATGCATTTATACAAGGGATCTGTACACTGGTAGGAAGACAAAAACTATTTAAGAAAATGCTCAGTGTGCCAGGGTTGTTGCAAAGTTCAGGTCAGATGGCATCCTGATTGATGATGACTATCCAAACTGTAGCCAACCTGAGCATTCTCATTTCAAATGAGCACCTGGAATTCCTTAAGAAGTTTGTGGTAATGCTTCAGAAAACCAGCCAAACTTTCAGATGCTTAGGGATACTGAAATCCCATGAAACTAGAAAGCTAGACTAAGAATGAGGAAGGGATCATTGTCTGTAATACCATGAACACTTTGGCACTTCAACATTTTCTCTCTTCTTATGAAATTAATCAAATTGTGATTGTCCAAGGATTGGTTATTCAGAACAACATAGCACCTACTCTGCCAAGCCATTGTTCAGAGAGCCTAAGTGCTAAGAGAAATGATGAAGAGGGTGGGAATGGAATAGATAGGAGCAAATGTACATATGTTTTTCAAAGTCAAATATTAATGTCTTTAAATAATTTGTTTTTATTATTCCTGGTTTCTAAATTCCTTTGGCATGAATAATCAGAAAAAGAATAAAACAATCCCACAACTTTTTAATGCCTTATTATAATTTATAAAACCATAATTATGCCATACTCATTCTATGATTGACCTATTAGTGAATTATCATGAAAGTGATTTAATTTATTTTTCTATTTATATATGTCCCTCTTGATCTTGCTATTAAGATAATTACTTTTGCTCTAGCCATTACATTTAACATTTTTCATTATTTAAAGCAAGGTAGTACATATTATCTCTAAGATTTTAGTTCAAATAATCTTCCTAAGGAATTTTGACAATGGTGAACTACAGAATTATTAGACAAATTTTATTCTGGGGATTTTAACAAACTGTGGTCTTTTTGTTTGGTTGTTTGAAGTGAATTTCCTGTTGTTATAACACAATTTCACTCATACAACAGAATTTTTCCAGTAGTTTTCCTATCATTTTGCATATTTGGAAGACATAACATATTATATTCAAATACTCTTACAAATTATAATAGCCCTAAAGTCTGTTAACACTTATTTTCCCATCTGTAAATTGAAGCATGAATGCACCATAGAGTTTACAGGATTCCAGATAAGATTCCTTATAAACCACCACATCTCTAATTACAACTAACATTATTTGTGCCCTCATTGTACAATTTATAATGCAAAAGTCTAAGTATTCTTAGAGCTAAAAAAGGGAAAAAAGTATAATCTGTGGAAAGAAGTTTTAGAGACCTTTACTAAATTCCTAACCTTGTGAAGAAATAAGCTAGAAGAGTTATTCAAAGTGTAGCTAAGCATGGGGTTCCTAGGTTAATGTATATTGAATGTGTGTGCTTCTTTCTTTTTTTTTTTCCTCCTTCAAGAGCCATTTTTATTCAGTAATGGAGGGTCAAGTGAAATAAAATTGTCTCTCATAACTGCTTTAATGCCATTTGTACATTAGGGATTGTTGTTCATAGGATCAGTGATTCAGAGTTGGAAAAGACCTTAGAGGTCATGTCATCCAACCCCCTCATTTTACAGATGAAGAAACTACTAAAGCTTAGAAGGCTTGTGACCTGCCTTAGGTCATAGGTAGTAAATGGGAGAGTCGGGTTTCAAACTCAAGTCCTCTAACTAAAATGTGAGTTCTTTGAAATTAAATTTTTGTTTTAGTAAATAAAATGTTAATAAAAACAATTTTATTAGCATTTTATTTACTAAAAAAATTTAATTAAAATTATGATGGCATTCCCATACAAACTTGGGGTGGACTCTATAAGATTTATTACTACTTGAAGAAGTAAAATGCATTATCATTTTGATTATAAAAGAATTTGCTCCCCAAAAATCACAGTGACCCATTAGTTATATTTTATGTGTTATATTCTTAGTATGGAGAAAAGGACTCAACAGGTATCTAAAGGGGTTTGAGAAGGGTAGAGTCAGAACAGCTATAGGAGAAAGAATACTAAATCTCAGTGTTAAACTCTGTGGTCACAACCTAATTGTGTGACCTTTGGTAAGTCACTTATTTTTCTTGTCAATTTCCTTAAATATAAAGTGAATAATTTGATGCAGAAAACCTCAAAAGGTCATTCTAAACTCTAAATCATATACAGTATAAATATAGAACTGCAATTCTAAAAGAGATGGTCATGGTTCAGAGAATGGAAGAGTAGGGCCATGGGGAGACAAATAAAAGGACAGAAGTTTATGACATTTCAAGAGTAGACCTTCTACAAGAAATCATTCTACGTCTCTTCTGGTCTCATGATTTTATGGCCTATAATTTCCATGTTGTCTAAATAATATCTTCTAGGGTAGCTCAGATAAAATCAGCAGTTAAAAACAATTGTCTGGGTGGGGGTGGGTGGGGAGCAAATTAATGGAGAAATATTTGAGAGATGAGGTTCATCAACCTTTTTCCTACTTCCGTAAAATAATTGACATTTGTGGTAATGTGCCAAATGTCTATCATCAAAATACGTGTATATATTCAAACAGAATTTGGATTGTAGGCTTGAAATCTCTGAATTATCTTAATCCATATTACCTAAGTAATATGGTAGCTTTTATTTCTCCATGACATATATAGTCTAGTCTTGTCAGACAGATAACCTCATAGCCCTGTAAGCTCATCATGTCCACTTCCATCTCTGTGTTTTTATCTACACTGTTCCTACTATCTGTAACATTTCTTTTTTCCCTGCCTCATCTAAATCAATATCAGTTCAATAAAAACTTATTAAGAGCCTACTGTGCTCAGTGCCCCACACTGGACTAGACCGACCATGTTTGAAAGCCCACTTCAAGTCTCACCTACTCTATGAAAGTTTCTTTGACTATTTTGGCCCTTATTGTATTCACCCAGGATTTCTATACCACATATCATTACTTTATTAGATGTCAGAGTTGAAAGAGACTTAAGAGGTCATCTAATCTTAGACCATGTTCTTTCATGCAGATAACTGGACAAAATTCAGCCATGCTTTCTTCCTCACCAGGTGGTCAGGAGATATAGTGGATAGTGCACTGGGTCTGCAGTCAGGAAGTCCTCATTCCAAATACTGCCTTGTACACTTAGCTAGGTGTTGATGTAACATAACCAACACTAATTCTTAAATCAAGTCTGAGCTGTCAGTTCAAAAGTGACCTTGAATAAAGAACTTGCCTCAATGAGTCTAGGGTCTAGATCCTGGTCTGTCTTCCACATCTACTGGCCTCATAGTAGTTAATTTCTATGTAGGGATTCATACTGTTGATCTCATTGATCGATACTCCAATACTCTAACTTCCCATTTTTTTCGGTCTACTCAGACCTCATATCCTATTCTTCCTACCTATAAACAAATGGTTATACCCCTGATCTTGCCATCAAACATAACTATTCCAATTCCATGCTAATTTTGAAATTCCTTTATCTGATCATAATCTTTTATGATTCCATCTTTCCTTTTACCTTATGAGCCCAGCTCTTTTCTTCACTTTCACTATCACCTCCATTCCCTCTACTTTTCTACTATTCTTTCACCCTGATATTGGCTATACTTGCCCTTCTTCCATATCTCTTAGTGAATCAGGTTAACTCTTAACTTTACTCTGCTCTCAAATCTCTTGCCTCCTACTTATTGAACCATTTGGGCTTTGCTGTGCTCTGACCCTGCATTACACCTGACATTTTTCCCCTTCTTTCCTACTCACATGATCCTGAATAGAGCTGGAGTAAGTGATGAAACTCTGCTAACTGTGTCTCCTACAAATTTGTTATTGAATCTCCACAAGGTCCTTTCTGCACCAAGTCAGTCCTTTTACACTTTGCTAATCAATTTGCTCTCCTATTCTAAACCTTTTTATTTTTCCTCAAGGTTTTCTCCTCAGTCCCTGCCCTACCCTTTCAAGTGAAGAATTAACCTCATACTTCAAAGAAGTTGAAGCCCTTTGCTGAGAGCTCAACCTTCCTCATTCACCCTCTTTTCCAATCATTTAGAGATCTTTCTCCCATTACCTTTCCCTTTATTCCAAACTTGGTTGAAGAGGTTGAGGAGCTCAGATAACAAATTCTGAATTTTTCAAATGAGATAATATTTACAAAATGTCCATAGCACAGTGCCTAGCACATAGAAGACATTACATAAATGCTTATTTAATGCATTTAAATGCAGAAGACCTCTCCCCCATAACTGCTAATGATTTCTCCTTTCAGTTTACCTACATTTGCTCTGAATATATATCTTATGAAGCCAGTTATTTTCATGCTGTATCCCTCATTACAAAATAAGGTCCTTGAAGGCAGGTGTAGTTTTTTTTTTGTTTTTGGTTCTTTTGTTTGTTTGTTTTTACTTTCTTTGTATCCTGAGTGCTATGAATAGTACATGGCACTTAGTATGTGAAAAAAAAATCTTGTTGATTGAATGAATTAATGATTAGTTTATTACATGTGTTCTGGGGACGGTCACTTAATATCTCTGGGCTTCCTTTTTCTGTCATCTAAAAACTGAGATTGGATTGGTGTCAGTCAAAAACAAACCCCCAAACCTGAAAAAGTTGTACAAAGAATTGTATTAGGTTATTTTCCAGAGAGCAAACTCATCTGACTCTCTGTGAGAATTCCATCACATAGAGTTTAAACAGGGGCATGCAGATAGGCAGCTGATTGACTGGTCCTAACAGTTGGGCAGTTTCCAGTTAAGATTACTTGAGATGTATATCAGAGATAAGTATAAACATTCAACAAAATTAGAGCAAGTCAAAACATAACCTATTGGGGAACCCAAAGCACACGCATTGGGTAGGTAGATCCCAGCTTCCTGGGAGCTAAGCATTCATTGCAGTAAATTCCAGTTTCCTTGGAGGGTCTCTGAGGTTAACCTGACCTCTATGGTATGCTTGGGGTTAGACCACCTCTAGCTATATAAATAACAAATTATTTTCCCCACGTTGAATGGCCTCAGAGACCTATTCCAATTCTGTAATCCAATTCTGTAATCCAAAAATTTATTTGTTGTTTTTCTTGACTTGTTTCAGTCATGCCTGACTTTTCCTGATCACATTTAGGGTTTTCTTGGCAAAGAAACCACTTGAGTGGTTTGCCATTTCCTTCTGAAGCTCATTTTACAGATGAAGAAACTAAGGCAAGTAGAGTAGAGTGACTTGCCCAGGTTCACAAAGCTAGGAAGCATCTGAAGTCAGACTTGAACTGTACTTCAGGCCCAGTATTCTATCCACTGTGACACTTAGTTGCCCCAAATATTTGTAGTATGGTAGAAAGAACTATGGAGTTGGTGTTAACCTCTGTGTACATCTCACCCCTGATGCATATTGCCAGGGTGACATTAGGTAGGTCATAAAAACTTTCTTGCCCTTAATTTCCTCAACTATAATAAGGGAGTTGTATTCAACATCTCCAAGTACTTGATTCTTTGATCTCTCAAATGAGAGTGGAGCTGGAGTTTGGACCAGATGTTCTCTAATATTCCTTGTGGCTCTAAAGCCTATGATGAGCCTATAAATCTAAATGTAGATTTGTATATACAAGTCCTAATTTAACCCTATCCCTCTGAGTGTAGCAAGGAAGCTCTTTTCTTTACGGCTTCCATATTCATTTCTTTCAAAAAGCAGACATGTACAAGAGTGACTAGGAGGCAGATGTGATGATGTCTGGGGAACAGCCAAGCAAAGAAATTTCCTAAATGGCTATAAACTCATCAAAATTATATTCGTCACCTACTTTTTGCAAAATTAAATTAAAAATGAAGAGAAGAGTGAAGCATAGTAAGACACTTAGGTGCTATTGCTCCTTTTTCTTCATAATTATTTTTTTTATCAGTTCTCATGCATGTTTAACACAATTAGAATTTCAGGTTGATGAAGCTAACATTTTACTATCAGTCACCCTCTTTTGCAAACTCAGAGTCACTTTCCCTCAACCCTTTAGCCCATATTCTCTACATAAGACAAGCAAGTCTTGTTGATTTTTCCTTAACAATCTTTTCATCTGCCCCCTTTTCTCTATTCACCCATAACTCTTCCCCAAGGTTAGGCACTCATGATCTTTCACCTGGACAGATTACATTAGCCTCCTAATTGGTCTCTTTGTTTCCAGCCTTATCCTTTTGTCTATCCCCACTCCAATCCAGCTTTTACAGAGCTGCCATTTGAAAGTTCTAAAGTTCAAGTAGTACCTCCTGCCCTAACTGCTCAAAAACCTTCCAGTGGTTCCTAACTACCTTTAGGGTAAAACACAAATTCTTTTGTTTAATATTTAAAGCCTTTTGTGACATGACTTTGGTCAATCTCGTACAGCTTTATTATGTATAAAGACCTTATTTGCTGTTCCCAAGATTGCATTTCCCACCTAGTTTGTGCAGTAGATAACTCTGGACTTGGAGTCAGGAAGACCTGATTTCAAATTCAGCCTCAGACACTTAGTACTGTGAAGCTGGACAAGTCACTTTACCTTTGTTTCAGTTTACAGTTAAGACTGTAAAATGAGCATTTATAGCACATACCTTGTAGGGTTTTTTGTGAGTATCAATAAGATAATATTTGCAAAACCCTTAACATAGTGCTTGGCACATAAGTAGATGCTTTAGACATGCTTGTTCCTTTCTTTCATTCCCATAACTGTCCTTTCTCATAGGTTGTCCTTTTATGCCTGGAAAATTCACTCCCTCTTTACTTCTGTTCCTTAGAATTTCTCTTTTCTTTCAAAGCTCAGTTCCAGTATAGCCACTTACATGAAACTTTTCCTGTTCTAACAGCTACTAGTACCCCCTCCTCACTTACCTTACCCTAAATCTACTTCATATAAATTTTGCATTTCTTTAAATGAGGATATGTGCAAGAATTGTTTCATTTTTTTTTCTTTATCCCTAGAACAGAGCCTGGCACATAAGGCAGGGAAGGTAATGAGGATCAGAACTGTGATTTTATAGGGACATGGGGCTCTAGCACATAATAATCTTGGAGAATTACCTGGGGATATTGAGAAGTTAAAGGATTTTTCTCTTGGGTTACACATACAGTATCAGAACTTGAACCCAAGTCTTCCTGGCTTTGAGGACAGCTCCCCATCACCTTTGCTATGCTGCCTTTCTAGCACATGGTTGACATTTAATAAACATTTGTTGAAAATTTGACTTAGAAATTGGCCTTTCTCTTACTGTTTAACAAGAATGAGAAAAAAAAAATTCATGCATAGACCTTCCGGACTCTGCGACTACAACTACGATATGGAATTTATTACAAAGTAAAAACTCCCCTTTCAAATAGTCCATCCCTAAATTAATATATACTAGGCAAGAATGGACAAGACTGAACTGATATAATTGTGTCATTGCCTATGCAAATGTAGGTTCGAAATCAAAGGGCAAATGGCTTTGAACTTCAAATGGAAACATCTAATCAATTGGACTTAACAATACAGATGCAAAGCATGGGGGAGGGGCAGAGAGAAAAGCATTATGTTTATTTGTTAGCAGCTCTGTTGTATGATCTTTTATTACTGTGCATTAGTGCAGTGTTAAATAAAATCTGCTTATTTAAAATCCTTTTAAATAGTGTTTAAATATTTCCTGCTGATACAACCTGCTAACGTAGTTATCCTTGCTACAGATTTCAGTTAACCTTGTTGCAGATACTAAGCCTGAAGCTACATAGATTTTTAGGGGCCTCGATTATGGAGCAAACCTAATGGTGTCATTATAAAACCACAGCTGGACAAGCTTTAGTGTCCTTGTTCTTCTATCCGATTTAGATAACTCTGCATACTCTAGGAGAGCTCTGCTAACTGACCCTGAGCTTTCAGGCTATTAGGTTACCATTTTCTAAAAATATGAGTCAAATTATGGGCAGAACGGGATTAATGCCTTTAAAACTGCAACTTGCATAGAAACGTATCCTGTGCACAGAAGTTGGGGGCGATTTAATACTAATGGATCAACCAAAAGAAAATCATCCATGTTGGTGATGTGGAGTTAAGTTTAAACTTTTGTCTATGCTATTGTCAATTTATTTCACTGTTTTGTAGGCAGTACTCATTAGTCATTCAGCTTTCTATAGGATTTCATTCCTTTGATATCTGAAGTTAAAAGCTGCATTTTAAAAAATATATCTTCGTATTATATATAGAAAAAAAATGATGCACAGGGAGACTTAGGTTACTTACTGCCTTGAGTAGAGCAATGAGTCAGTGAGGGAACTTGGAAGGGAACCAAATTCTTTCTCTCCCACTGCAGTCCATCTACTTGACTGTGCTACCTCACATTAGAAATGAGTTATTTTAGAATATATTTTATTTGGTCTGTGCCAAGAATTTGAATACTTGAAAAGCAGTGATTAGTAATTAGAGATTCATTCTGGACTCTAAAAAACAAACACATTTCTTTGGCTCATTTTTACTGCATATTCAAACCTTATAAATAAAGGAAATTGGTGCCAACTGCTTCTCTATATCTTTTCCACTCTTTTTGTGAATAGGGATCAAACCCTAAATGTTATTTCTTTAATGAATATTCTAATATATTGCCCTCCTTTACTCCTTCTTATCAAACCATCCTCATAACCTGAAAGCTATTTTTTAATGAAAACTATTCTCTTAGGGTGCTGGTTTTTTTTCATTTTTACTAGTGTCACCTTATATCTAGCTCCTCTTCTAACTCCTATCTCCTTTTCTATTACAACTTCCTCACTACTTTCCAGACAATGAATCAAGAAGAGCACCTACTGTAAGTCCTCCATGTTCTGCATAAGAACATTGGCTTGCAGGAGTCTTAAAACTAATTTAACAGTGGCTTACCCACTGTGAGTTTGTACTTTGATTTACAAAATAAGGATCTTCCTTTGTGCTCTAATTGCCTATAAGAAATCATGGAACTTTATAGTACCATGGCATGCTACAAAAATGAGGAACCATTATGATTTTCTATCTATTCCTACTCAAATACCTCAAATCAATCTCATTATCTTTATCATATACTTTGTATGTACTTTGATATTGTGATGGATCTATGAACTTATTGGGGTAGGTATTTTCTATACACATCTTTTCTCATCCTCATATGGACAATAGTCTTGTCCATATTCATTGTCCACACATAGAGAATAAAGACCACTGCTGGTTTTAAGGAAGGTGGTTGGTACCAGGTACCAGTGCTAGGCCTGGAAACAGGAAGACCTCAATTCAAAGATGGCCAAGATGGCCTTAGACTTCAGCTGTTTGACTATGGGAAAGCCATTTAACCTCTGTCAGTCTGTTTCTTCAACTGTAAAATTGACATTTTGCCTCAAAGGTTTGTCAAGAGGATCACATGAGATATTTTTAAAGTGCTTTGCATGGTGTTTGGCACACAGGAGTTATTTAATGAATGCTAATTTCCTCCCTTTCTCCCTCTCTCCCTTACATTCTCCCTCTCTTTCTTCTCCTCTGCCTCTCATTCTGTTTCCCTTTCTCTTCCTTCCTTCTTTTCTTTTTTCTCTCTTTTCCTCTAATTCAGTATTTCTCAACCTTCCTAATGGCGCAGCCCTTTAATACTCATATGTGGGCGTATCTGCATGTTGGCGGACCCTCCTGGAGATGAATAGAGGAGCAGTGTCTCGGTTCCTAAGACCATTGGAAATATGTGTTTTCCAATGGTCTTAGGTGACCCCTGTGACCTCTGTGAAAAGGTCGTTTGACCCCCAAAGGGGTTGTGACCCACAGGTTGAGAACCGCTGCTCTAATTCCTTTCATTTCTCCATCCCACCATTCTTTATTCTTCTTTATATCTTTCCTTCCCTCCCTCCTTCTTTCCCTTCCTTAATCTATGTTAAGGGTACTGCTTGGGCTGCCCATCTTTAATTTCTGCTATATAATAGGTCCACTCCCCACACCTTTTTAAAAAATAATAATGTCTTGTAGTTAATTTCTTATGCATAAGTCATTGATGATATTATGCATCATCTGTATATCATGTGACTCACCATGTGACAATACATTCCTATTTTGATATGTTCTTCCAATTCTTCTGAGATTCATAGTTGTTTCCCATGATTTTTAACCATATAGCATTAATGGAATAGTTTTAGTTTCAAAATCTGGAGCTTTGTACCAACAAATTATTTGGGAATCTTGAAAATATTGTTGGCTATATCTCATCCTTCTAGGTTTTCATCAGAAGCTATATAATACACAGACACATGTACACATACACTCATGCATAAACAATAAGATGGACTAACTTAATGTATTTTCCATCTAGTTGAATATCATAATATGGACTTTTGGTGTTTTACATAGGTTTCATTTTTTTATAGTGTGAATGGCTAAATGTGAGATCCTTAAAATTATTATTAATTTAATGTGAGAGGATTTGAAATTTTCCAGTACTTGAAGCTTTTAGAGTGATTAAAGGGATGGTTTGTGAGCATTTAGAGAGTTGGTGATCACTAAGAGACATAATGGCTCCATCAAAAACAGCTCATGCTAGACTAACAGAATTTCATTTTAATTTTGGACAGGGCTACTAGATTACTAGTTCTGCCAAATGTTATGGTCATAGTATATCTCGATTTCAGCATAGCTTTTGACAAAGCCTTATACTATCCTAAATACCAGATGTCCTTGCCACTTCCCCCCCGCCCCAATTCCTGGAATTCTTTATATCATCTTCTCAACTTCCTGAATTTCTAGGCTCTTTTCAAGGCTCAGCTAAAATATGATCTTTCAAGGAGTTTTTCCTGCTATTTTTTAAGTCTTGCTCCTTCCCTTTAAGATTAGCTCTACTATAGCTTGTATTTATCTGGTTTGTATGTAGTTTTTTTCATGTTGTCTCCTCCACTAGACTGTGATCTCCTTGAAGTCAGGAACTATTCTTGATTTTCTTTGCATCCCTAGGACAGTCACTGGCACTTACTAGATGCTTAATAAATGCTTGTCTACTTGATTTGTCTTTCTTTGTGGAAAAGATGGAGATATGATCTTATGATTAAGCAAATTCACAGTTGATATAATAACAGGACCAGAGAATAATCATTAATGGATAGGGAATAAATTGATTGATGGAATAAGGATCCAAAAAATCTTGATAGGCTAAAATGATAGGCTGAATCTAATAAAATAAGATTTGATGGAGATGTATAGGAAGTATTAGGATTCAAAAAATATGCTTCATGAATATGATATGCAAGGAGTATGGCTAGGCTAGTTCATCTGGGGAAAAAAGCACACATCCTTGGGCTTTTAGTGGTTTGTAAGCTCAAAATTAATCAATAGTGTGACATGGAAGTCAACAACAACAGCAATGAACTAATGCTTTCTAAGGATGCATTGAGAAGGCACAGTGTCAGTGACAAGTTCATTAGGGAAAATCTAAGAGCAAAGGGTAAAATATGCAAAGTTTCATTTAGGGTTTATATAAGAACTTTTTTTTAATAATTAAAACTGTGCTCTATTATGAGATTATAAATCATTTCCAGTAGAGATCATTGGTTGAATGGTAGGTGGTTACTCATTAGGGATAATCAAAGGATCTTTACATTTGAATCCAGGAGGAACTTTATTGATCATGGAAACCATTACTTGGATTTTACAAAGGAGGAAGGTAAGATCCAGAAAGGAAGTGACTTGTGTATATAGAAGCTAGGGGTTTGGAGCCCAGGTTCCCTGAGTTTAAATCCAATGTCCTATCTCTTATGCCATGCTGCCTTTTGGTAGAGAGGACTCCTGTCCAGATATACTCTGGATTAGAGGACCTTGAGGATACTTTTCCACTTGAATACAGGAACATTTTGAGAATATTGTCCATTAGAAGGGAATCCTATTAAGTTTAGCCTCCATGCAAAACATCCTTTTTGACATCCCAGATGAGCTCATATATTACACTGTCACATTTCCTTTGACATTAATACCCAGAAGACTATTGAACTAAATTCTCCTTATAGTCATATTTTTCATCTGATATTCTTCTGAAGAAACAATACTACATCCAGATTTGTATTTTTCTCAGTCAATGAAACAAAAGATATATAAAACTTGTGATGGAAGTCTTTCTCACAGGTTCTCTAGAAAGAAAGGAGCAAAGGAACTGGTTTTATCTTGTCATCAAAGGTACCTAGAAAATTCATTTCATGGGTAGCGAGGTGATACAATGGATAGTACACTGGGTCTGATTATTAGGGATACCTGAGTTATATAAATATGTCGCCAAACATTTACTAGCTATGTGATCCTGAACAAGTCATGCAACCACTGTTTGCCTCAGTTTCCTCAGGGTTATTATAGAGGAACTCAGCAACATGACTTCATTATTTCCTCTAGGTTCATTCAGTAGCAGATGAGCAAGAAGGAAGATGGCAAGAGCAAGCCTGGGTGGGGCACTTAGAAAGGAATAAGATGGTACAGGGCAAAGGGATTTAAGAATAGATGATAGTGAAACATTGAACTAAGTATGTGGTCAAGAATAGGAAAGGAGGAAATTAAATCCAAAGTAATGGTAAAAGTCTGGGAATATACTGAGGAATTGAGAGATTGGGGGGATCACCCTGATAATGATGATGTTAGACTAGAATGGCTTCTGAGGTCCTTTCCAGTTCTCCAAATGTTCCTATGACTGGAGAGCTTAGGGAGAGCTTTAGGTTTGATGGGAGTGATGTGTAAGGAATGATGAAGAAAGTTATAGTCAAATAAATGAATTTCAGAATTCTCGTTCTTAGAAGTTGTATACTTGTAAGCCCTGGGAAAATGAAACTTGGCATACGACTGAGGTGGAATGAAAGAGTAGTTGGTGAGAGTTGAGATAATATGGAACTTTGTAGGTCATGGTGACTGAACATCAACATGTGGGATGAAATCCTCCAGGATACAGACAGATTGGAGAGGAAAATTATGAACTAGGTACTGAATCAAGATAAAAGGAAGAGCAACATGGGAGATGGTTGGTAACTGCCACCACCATCTGGATTGGGTATTGCATCTAGATAGAGTGAAGCTCTCCAGGATTGCATTATGATGGCAGCAGGAGGATTTGAAGTGGCAGTTAGACAGCATAAGAGTCTCCCTCTATTGGAACCATGTGGAGATACAGGAAGGAATGTAAAACTAGTATTGGACAGATCATTTCATAGGTGATGAATACTTCCCGAGGTTTGCAAAGCACTGAACATACATTATCCCATTTATCCTCATAAATACCTTGAGAGGTAGGTGTTCTTAATATCTCTATTTTACAGACAAGGAAAGGTGAAACAGACAGAGGTAAGTGACTTACCCAGGGTCATAGAAAGCTGGAAAGTGTTTGAGACTGGACTTGAACTCAGATCTTCCTGACTCCATATCCAGTCCTCTATCTAGTGCACCAACCAGTGCCTTGTGACATGTCCACATATAAGTATACTTTGACTGTTGTGCATGAACATACAAAATGCTTTTAGAGCAAATGAGATTGAATTATTCTTTCTAGGAAGATAAACACACTAAAGGAAGTTGTGACTTGACTAAGGACATGAACCTAATTAGCATTATGAACTATACCTGGCATGTGATATCTTGACTTCTTTCTGTTTACTACCAGGCTGAAAGCCTTATATCAATCCAGCAGCTTATGGACTGCGGATGGAAGAACAAATCCAGTCAGAAGTTTCTGACTCAGGGACGGCCCCCGAGTTTGGGATTTCTCATCTGGAGCTACAGATGGTTGTCAGGAATACAAAGTGCTGAGAGGGAGAGTCAGTGTAATGATCAAAAGCAAGAATATAAGACAGATATCAAAAAGAGTTTGCTAAGTGATTGAAGAAATATTGTCTGGGGTTGGGACAGAAGGTTTCAATGCTAGAATAACACAGAGGGTCAGAGCACCATAAAAAGGGACACAATTTGCAGCATTTTATTTCTTTGTGGTTATGTGTATATTTTTATAGTCAGCAGTATAAAGGTTATCCCTGATTCTTCTAAATGAGCTGCAGTTGGAGCACTATATTACCACCCTCAGAAATTGTT
Source organism: Pseudocheirus occidentalis (assembly GCA_028646575.1). Classification (NCBI taxonomy): domain Eukaryota; kingdom Metazoa; phylum Chordata; class Mammalia; order Diprotodontia; family Pseudocheiridae; genus Pseudocheirus; species Pseudocheirus occidentalis. The sequence continues at coordinate 99,813,092 of CM053593.1, read as the reverse complement.
ACCCTGAAAACTATCTTTAAACAACAAAGGATACCTATCACAATTTTTCATTAGGAATTTGGGGGAGGCATATTTTGTAAAACAAAACAGTGATTAAAATTTTCTTAACCTGGTCTATTCTAATTGGTACTGTAAATATATCAATACCACATTGACATCATTATTATGCCCATCATAAATTTCCTTATCTCTCCTTCTCTAATATCTCCAACCTATTCTATCGCTTTACATGCATTCTCCTCTTTTGCTCTAATTTCCAAGGAAGAATTACGCTTTTTTCTATGCCAAAGCTCATTCTGGTACTTGGACCCCAGATCTCATTTCCTCTCATGTCTGCGAGGAGCTTGACACATCAATCATTCCTTCCCTATCATCTTGTTTCTCCTTATTGACTAACTAGCTTTCCAAGGCCTAACATGTACCAGTCTTTCTCCTCCTCATCAAACAGACACCTTCTTTTGAAGTTGTATATCTCACTTCTCACTGTCAAACCCCAAGAATGAATTCTACACTTTAGAACCCAGGTACCTTTTAGCCCCAAGCAATTTGCCTTATAGTCTTATAACTACGCTCAAAGTGATTTCTTGAAAGTTACCAGGGATCTATTAACTACTAAGTTCAGTAATCTAGCTTTGCTACTGTTAACTCCTCTGTCCTTCTGGATATTCTCTTTCCTTGGTTTCTATGACCCTGTTGTTTTCTCTGGTCCATTGGATTTTACCTGCTTAGTCTAGATTACTCTATCACCATCCATTCTTTACTCCCGAAACTGAGTTCTCCTCAAAACTCTGCCCTGGGTCCTTGCTGCTCTTCTCTCTACAGTCTTTCCTTTAACGATTTCTCCTTGGGGTTAGAAACGGTATTTCCTTTTGTTTCTATGTGTATTTCCATTACTTAGGATGGTGCCTATAGTGCATAGTACATATGAAATTCTTTGTTTTTTTTTAAATTGAGTTGTTTATTTACTTTTAGTTTACAAGATTCAGTTCCACAATCCCTTGAGTTTCAAATTTTCTCCCCTCCTTCTCCCCGCCCCTCCCCCATGGTGGCATGTAATCAAGTATAGGATCTGCAGATACTTTCACATTGGACATTAGTCTGGTTGTATAGAAGGGTTGTAACCCATGGAGTGAACAATGGGAAAGAAGAAACAAAACCAAACATGAAAAAGAGTGATAGCATGTAGATTGCTTCAGTCTCCATTTAAACTCTGTTCTTTCTAGATATTTCTCTGAATGTAGATATCTCCTTCCATTCTGAGACCTGTAGAGTTGTCTTATAACTGTGCATTGCTGAGAAGGGTCCAGTTTATCAAGGCTGGTCATCACACATGTGATGTGCCTGTGATTGTGTACAAATTTTTCCTGGTTCTGCTCTTCTCACTTAGTATCAGTTTGTATAAGCCTCTCCAGGTAAATATAAAGTCCATCTCCTCCCCATTTCTTATAGCACAATAGTATTCCATTACATTCATATACCACAACTTGTTTAGCCATTCCCCAATTGATGGGCATCCCCTTAATTTCCAATTCTTTGCGAGCACAAAGAGAGCCACAATAAATATTTTTGCATGTACAGGTCTTCCTCCCATTTCTGTGATCTCTTTGGAACACAACCCCAGAAGCAATATTACTGGGTCAAAGGGTATGCAATTATTTATAGCCCTTATTTATTTAATTATTTTTATTTAATTATTAAATTGTAATCATTAATCATTACTAAATTATTAATTTATTTAATTAAATTTATTGTTTATTTAATAAATTTATTTAATTAAGCCCTTAATTATTTAACATCTCTTTCTGTTTTTCCTATTTCCCTCTGCCCCCTTTCCCTCTCCCTCTAACTTCCCCCACTCTCTCTTTCTCTTTCTGTCTTCTTCAAAATCCCCCCACCTTTCCCTTTCTCTCAACTGACTTTCCCTATCTTGCCTAGACTACAAGTACAGCAGCCATCATGGCCAGATTCTAATATAAATAGGCACCAGAACTTTGACTTGCTTTATTTCCAACATGGGCTAGTTTTGTTTTCCATAGGCAGTTGGAGGAGGTGGGGGGGGTCCCTTCTTCTTGAGGCTCACCATACTGGTGCTAGTCTTGGTGTGGCTAACCAATGGGCCTTAGCTCTAGTCAAGCTCAAATACACTGAAGACAAGAATTCCACCAATCCCAGGTTCTCCAAAATTAGGAATTATAGGCAAGTGCTACCACATCAGACCTTACAGTTTCCTTAAAATGACTTTATATAATGCCACTGTATCTATTTATACCTGACATTCCCCATGCTATAAATGCATTCTGTCCCTGTATGTTCTTTGCAGAATTTTTTTAAAGGATCTTCACATGGGCCCACTTCTGAGAACTTTTCCTGATTCTCTATTTGGGCCATGTTCTTTCCCTTAAAATTATCTTGCTTTTCCTGATGTGTACACGTGTGCTTCCCCAGTAGAGTATAAGCTTTCTGAGGAACTAGCTTGTTTCACATTGAGCCCCCAGCACCTAGCATAATGCTTTATGCAATGTAAATGCTTATTTTTAATCTATTGAAATAAATGAAAAAAAATTAGGTGAACCTCTAGGTCATATATGTGCTTTTCCACTTTTTATTCAAAGTAAGCCTATTGATTTACAGTTGAAGCAAAGTGGTATTATGCATTGATTTATTCTGATTAGGTGAATTTCCAAAACAATGCTTTAGTAATCCTAGAAAGCACATTGCAAAAACAAAACAAAAAATACCTAAATTATGTAAGCTAAAGAAGGCCAGTTTGAATACTGTAGTAAGAATATTTACTGATGAACTATCATATAACTCTCTACTTTATACCTGTAACAATATCCAAAGTTATAGCCTATGAGCAAAATATTTTGTTTGCAGAAATTAATACATCTGATTCCACTGGTAGCCATGAAAAATGTATGACAAGCTCTTGATAGTACAAAGTTGAAATAATGGGTGAAAACAATGAAAATCCTAGCAAATTATCCTTTGGGGAGGACTGGAGAGAATATCTAGTCTTTCATATTGTTGGTCATAGGACCCAGAAATCCTCTTCCTTCATTTCTTCCTGCAGTTCTATTAGACCTTGTAGCAAACTGTTTTGGAGATATTTTCTTCTTTTGAATTGTGTTTCAGGAGTCTCTGCCTGGACAATAACTCTTTATTGCTGAGTTTTTTTTTAAAATTTTGCTCTTCCAGCCTTATTTCCTGAACTGGTATTTTATGTTAGTGTTAGGTTCTATGCATTTCTGGGGGAAAAAATAAAAAACATGTTGGTGTGTTGTAAAATACCATTGTATTTTTGAGTTCTGTGTTTTTCAAGATCTCAGGTTCTACTCAGGCCTTGGGAAGACACATAGGGCACAGTCAACTGCAGCTTCCAAATGATAGAACTATAAGAGGATTCCTGTTTCTTCAGTCACTTCCTTGCTTTCATCTGGGGACTGAGTGACCTTGTCCTGAATTCAGATCAATAGAGTTAAAGGCCTGAACCTAGTCAACAGCCTCTGTCTTGGTCATATAGCCTTAGGATAAGTCAGGGATCCTGCCTTAAAATCATAATGACAGAGCTGTAAATCTGCCCTTGGGCTGAATCCACTATACCATCCTCTGGTCTCAATAATAGAGCATTGGTTCTGTCAATGGTCAAAGCCCATTGGCAGAATCTGTGAGCTTGCCCCAAGGTCAATCAATGTGATCTCAACCCTTGCTTATGGGCTAATATTTGATGCTGGGTCAGGAAAAAAATGACATTTCTTCTTGGATTTCTAGAGCAATACTTCACCTAGAAAGTTATTCCACTATCTTTGGAATACTTGAGGCAGAGAACTAGGCTGTATTGCTCTATCCTACTCTACCATCTTTACTGGTCTCCAAGTCCACAGTTTTAAAAAATTAACAAGAAATTGTTTTCAGTTTGGCCACAGAGTATTTATTTCACCTTCTTTTGTTGTTGTTAACTATGACATCATGCACCAGCAGATTCCCAAAAGAATGCCACCATGAACAGCTTTTAAGTTTTGGATTACACAGTAATAGTGAACACTCTATTTATTCCATTACAAATCAAGGCAAACATTCACAATACATCACAACATAATATTCACAATATATCAAGGTACAGTACAATATTCAGTCTTCCACTCATGGGGCAAATCAATACTTAATCATTCAATCAATTCACAATACAATAATCAGACTTCCACTCATGGGGCAAATCAATAATCATTCAATCAATTCATAATACAATAATCAAACTTCCACTTATGGGGCAACCATACATCAATCTTCTACTCATGGAGCAACCATATATCAACTCAATCAATCACTAAACACATTCATTAGAAAACCACATGAATCCTCTACTCCTCGGTGTCCAGCAGAACTCGTTTTTGTCCAAGGGGAGGCCTTTTCTTCTTGACTCTGGGTGATCTCTCTGATTCCCTGGATCCCCTTCCATGGTCCCAGCTCCCTCCTGAATCCACCAAACAGTCACCAGGTTCTCATCTGGTCCTCAAAGGTAGACAGCTCCCAGGCCCTTGTCCAGTCCTCAGGGCAGTCCCTGGCACACACTGAAGTTCACAGGGTCCAGCACATCTCAAACCCTTCACCACTTCTCTGGCCTGGAACTCAAGGATCAGCCAGGCCATAAACAAGCAAAGTCTTATCCTGGTCATGCTTCTTCAGGACCCAGAAGGAATATCTGGATGGCCTTCATCAGATTCTGGTCTCAGGAAAAATTCATTCAGTTCTCAGTCAGCTTCCAGATGCTGGGAGAGAAAACTCTTTCTATCTCTCTCCCTCTCCCTTCCTCTTTCCCTCCCCCCCCCCTCAGCTGGCCTCAGTCTCCATAAATCTTTCTTTATGAGGAGCAACATTCCAATTCTGTCTATGTCTCTACAATTCTTCTTTATATACATCACTGACCCCCTGTCCCAGCCAATCCCCTTCTTCTACCAACAGGGGAGTTCAAGTCTTCTCAACAGTGGACAGGGCTCACACCTTCCATACAGAGGTCACACCTTTCATACTTAGCCCTAAGTCTTCTAAACTGATTGCTGTTACATTCATTCATTTCTTTTGTGTCTCACTCTTGTGATTCCATTTGTGGTTTTCTGGCATAGATACTGGAGTGGTTTGTCATTTCCTTCTCTAGCTCATTTTACAGATGAGGAAATGTATGCAAATGGGCTTAAGTTACTTACCCAGGGTCACACAGTAGTAAGTGTCTGTGGTCAGATTTGAAATGATTCTTTCTGATTCCAAGCCCAGTGTTCTATCCAATGTACTACCTAGCTGCCCTGATTTATTAAAAAAATTATGATCTGGAGATCATTTTAAAATGATAAACATCATCATCTTCCAATGTATTTACAAATAAAAGACTTGACTTGGCACATTCTGTTGCTAATTTTTTTATATTTATCACTTTTATAGTTTCATATAGATGCCCAGAAGCAAAAAAACAAGTTTTATGTGGAGAGAAACAAGTTTGTTTCAGAAACCCCTTCCTTGCATAGCCTAAACTCTACCAGTATATTTGGAATGATAATATTCTTGTATTCTTTTTTACTCCCATTGTAGAAGTATGTGTCCACCTTGCATCTCCTCAGGATATAGTGCCAAATATGCAAATAGTTGAATGTCCATTTCATGTTGAAGAGATTAGAAAGCCACTTGCTCCCACTTTTTTTTTTACCTCTTTTATGCAAAAATCAAGAGGATAGAGTTTATAAATTGTATCAGATTGGGACTCTAAACTTGGAGATTTTATATATGTGTGTACCTGTGTCTCTCTATATAAATATGTATGCATATTATTTTAAGATATTTTGCTCCATTTGAATCATTACTAGAAACTTAAACCAAGTTTTTTTTAATATAAATCATCTCCATTATTTACATATACATAAACCTATATATGCCTTTAAGTCAGCCCTGAACTCCAGCACATTTAAGTGTTATTCAAAAATATAATATGTATGACAATCTTCCTCTGACAGAAGCATTTCATAAAAATTGTAGTCTGGATACCAAAATTGCCTTTTCTTTCTTTTACTTTAATGACAGTTTTATTCAGTTCTTTCATCATAAATAAACTATTTTTAAAAAGTTACAATGGCCATAAAATTTCCTCATAAACCACAAATTAACATTAATAATAACATTTGAGAAAAATACCAGGCTGGATTTTTTTAAATAATGCAGAAATTCAAGATCTTTTAAAATGAGTGTCATTTAATATCTAAGAAAAGGGGTTCATTGTACTTTCAATGATGGTAGAACTGTGAGCCACATATAAAAAAAGATGGAATGACGCCTATAACTAAGGTAGGATACATGGGTATTTGTTGATTTCTGTCACCTGCTCATCACATGGATATGGCAACTGAACATCTTTATTTAGCAGTATTGTTATCTTTTCTTTGAATCATTAATTTTCTTTATAGTGTCTTAAGGCTTGTAGGGAAGAAAGGAGGATTTAGGAAAGCAAGCATTCTAAACCAATGGCTGAAATGCTAGAGATAATGTATTATCTTGAATTTGATGTCTATAAGTACTTTGCTACTAATTTCTCTTTATAATTTGTTATTTAATCAGTGAAACTTGAGCTCTTTACTAAATTAGCTCTTATCATAAGTAGTTCAAGTTTCCATCAATGTAGATACAGCAAGATTTGTAATTTTGCACAAATATTCTTCCGGAACCATTTAACATTTTATCCTGTAATTTATTGAGGCAATATAAATTAAAGTGGTTGAAATAAGTATGTGATAAAGAGCTATGCCACATAAAACAGTGCATTTCTGAATCTAGCATGGCATCTGAATTGTTATGTAAAATAATAATTACTCACATTTATGTAGTGATTTAAGTTTACAAAGCACTTTTCTCACAACAACTGTATAAAGTCAATGGTGTATGTTTTATTGTAACTAACTTAACAGATGAAGAAACTGAGGTTCAGAGAATTAAATGACCTCTCTGTATTTATACAGATATTGTTGTTAGTGTCAGAGTCTAGATATAAATCCAAGTCTCCTGACTCCAAGCCTAGTACTCTTTCACTATACAGGCATGTGTACTGGTAATCTTAGAGATATTGAAGGTCTGGTTCCAGAGCGTTGTAATAAAGCAATTGTTGACATTGCAGCATCAACACAATATTAGCCACACTGAAACTGACTGTAAATATACTGGCATAGTTCTCAATGGCAAAATATAACAGACTTTCCATATAGAAGACAGAAGCAAAACATTTATTTGACACCAGAAAATCAAATCCCAACACCAGGAAACTGAATCCATCATAGTAACATTGAACTTAATACACCATAACACAGCAGAAAACCACACCATCCTTTAGCATTTCCACAAACCAACACTCACAAGCATATCTGTCACAGCAGGGGGCAAACATGTCCAAGCCTAGCTGTCTCCTTAGGTGTTTCCTCTCTCCCCCACCATCTAGCCACTCTGACTCCCAATTTCCTGTGGGCTCTGCTCCCCCCTTCAGCAAACTCCTCCCACCACAGGCTCCATGTGATTACATTCAGCCTATTGGGGGCAGGGAAGATTTTTCAAAGCAGGGAAGATCTTCAAATTTTCATTACCATTGCAGCAATAAAGTGAGTCACATAAGTTTTTTGGTTTCCCAGTGCAAATGAAAGTTCCGTTTTTACTTTACTATAGTCTATTAAGTGTGCAATAGTATTATGTTTAAAAAATCCCAAAGTGCACACGTTAATTAAAAATACTTTATTGCTAAAATAACACTAATTGTTGTCTGAGCCTTTAGTGAGCTCTAATCTTTTTGCTAGCAGAGGGTCTTGTGTCAGTGTTGAAGGTTGCTGACTTAACAGGATGGTAGTTGCTAAAGGTTGGAATAGCTGGGGGAGTTTCTTAAAATAAGCCAACATGGATGTTTGTCACATCAATTGATGCTTCCTTTCATTTGAACACTTAGAGGCCATTGTAGGGTTATTAATTGTCTTAATTTTAATATCATTGTGTCTCAGAGAATAGAGGGGCCTGAAGGGAAGGAGAGAGACAGGGAGAAATCAATTGGTGGAGCAGTCAGAACACACAAAACATTTATCAATTAAGTTTGCTCTTTTCTTTGGGTGCGGTTCTTGACACCCCAAAGCAACTACAATAGCAACATCAAAAATCATTAATCATGGATCACCATAACTACTATGATAATAATTATAATGATAAAGTTTGAAATGTTGCAAGAATTACCAAAATATGATACAGAGACATGATGTGACCTCAAACTGTTGGAAAAATGGCACTAATAGATTTGCCCAATGCAAAGTTGCCACAGACCTTCAATTTGCTTAAAAGAAAAAAAAGTCGTATCTGTGAAATGTGATAAAGCATAGTACAATAAATGATGTATGTCTGCATCAAACTATCTCTCAGAAGCTCAAAAGAAATATATATTCCATAGTTTCATAGAATTTAGAATCTGACAGGGACTTTAGACATAATCTAAAGTGACCTCTAAACCCTCTTTATTTACCAAGGAGAAAAGTGAAGACTTCAGGTTAAATTACTTGTCTAAGCTAATTCTGGTAGTAGGTAGCTGAGCTGAGATTCCACGTTTTTTGACATAGTATGGTGTACAGTTTTTTTTTTTGTATTTTCAAGAAGCAAGACTTTAGGAATTTATAAAAGCAAATAATTACCATTAATGAAAAGCAAAACTTTTAATGATAATCACTCAATCCACCAAGCTTTTATTAAGTACCTATTCTGTGCAAAGAACTGATAGTTTTGGGGAGATATGAAGACCAAAAGTATATATTCTCTATTCTCTAAGAACTTACATTCTACTCTAGGGATTTGCCAGGTTCACAGATAGGTAAATTCGCTTTGGCCTTTATGTAATGACTCCATAGTTCTTGCCAAGTTCAGTATTCACAGATACTTATCAAAGTATTAGTGTTGATGAGAACTGTGACTAGATAAAGGTGAGCTCATTCTAGCTACTTTGTTTATTCATGTTATTAAAGCACTCTGGCTTTATAATAGACTGATTTTCAAATGGTGATTCACTGAATTTTTTAAACTAATTATTATATTTAAAAACTAGATGTATATGGAACACACTGCTGGCCAAGACATTTCAATAAAATACTTTTCAGATAGAAATCTCTTGCTGATAGAGTGTCTAGAAGTACTCCTTTAAGTGTCATTGTGATTCATCTCCAGATCTGTGAGATGTCTTATTTATTAATATTTATTAATTAAATTAATAAGAGACCTATATGACCAAACTAATCTGATTCCTCTTGTACCAATGATGTTATATTTTAATAGTCTGTTAGTTGGTTTCCCTACCACAAATCCATCTTCTACTCTGCTGTCTAATAAATCTTTCCAAAGGGCAGATCTGACCATGACACATGCCCCTCTCCCTACTCATTAAAATCCTGTGGCTCCCTATCACCTCTAGAATCAAATAAAAGCCTCCGTTTGGCATTAAAAGACCTTCATAACTTGTTATTCCCACCCCACTTAGTCTTTCTAGTCTTCTTATGCTTCTCTATGTATGCCATGATCCATTTACCCTGGACTCCTTTCTTGAAACATGAAACTATCTCCTGACTCTGGGCATTCCACTGAGTAGACTCCAGATCCGGTTTCATCTGTGTTTCCTGGCTTCCTTCATGTCCTGGCTAAAATTCCAGTTCCTAAAGCAATCCTTCCCAATCCCTCTTAATTCTATTGCTGTCTTTTTATTGATCATTTCCAGTGTATCATGTATACAATCAACCTATAGTGTTTACTATGTCCCAGGCACTGCATTAATCCCTTTACAAGTATTTTGTCATTTGATTCTCCCAACAACCCTGGGAGGGAGATACTATTATTATGTCCAATTTACAGATGAGTAAACTGAGGCAAGCAGAGGTTAAGTGACTTGCCTAGGGTTGCACAGCCAGGAAGTGTCTTGAGGCTGGATTTGAACTCAGGTCTCCTTGACTCCAGGTCCATTACTCCACCAGCTTTGTACACAGTTGTCAGCATGTTGTTACTCCAATTATACTGTAAACTCTTTGGGATCAGGGACTATATTTTGCCTTTCTTTGCACAATACCTGGCCTGTAGTAGTACCTAATAAATGTTTGTTGACTGATTGGCTACAACAGCATCAATAAATTGCAGCCTTCCCTTTTCTCTGAGTAGAGAATTTATCTTGGAAATGACTGATAAGTTTCATGATGTTAAATAGTAAATCGGCATTTAAATACTCCTGATATGAGATTAAAAAATTACTTAAAATGAGGAAAATAGAAGTAAACATTCCATGTATTCTTTGAGAGAATTAGAAACATCTATTAAAAATGGGCAGAAACACAAATAGCTATTGTTTCCGTAAATAAATGATTCCGTGGGATTGAGGGGTTGGTTATAGGATAAGTGCTGTAGTGTAACATTTGAAGTGTGGCCTTGTCTATACAGAAATTTGGCCAATTATAAAAGAGACTGATTGTAAATCAATGGATTCTTTCACCAAATAATCCTTGTTAAAATGATTGAGAGTACTAGACTACAAATGATCATTCTAATTAGTTTGGTGACGTATTTAGGGATCTGTCATATTGTTAAACCAATGCCTGCACAGTTCAAAGTGAAGTAGAGATCTTCTGGATATTAATTTGATAAATAAAATCTATATGAGAGGTAACTGTATAGGATGTAGTTATATATGATCAACATTTAATATATATTTAAAAAATGAAAAATATTTTTCTGAAAGCCCTTACCCCCAAATCTTCTCTTTTTTCTGGCATGTTTTGTCTTATAAATTAATCAAATATTTAATTATATCTGTCCCTGAATTCAATTCATTTTAATTCAACAAACATTTTCAAACAATACTGCATTCATAATATTGTTCTAAGGGTAATGATACATGCCCAGTAAATTATAATGTACCAAAATTGTTAAGTGAATCAGAGAAGGTTTTGTAGAATAAGTGGCCTTGGAGCTGGGTTATAATAATGAAGATAATATTAATAATAGTAATGGCAACTGACATTCAGAGAATAATTTAAGACTTGCAAGATGCTTTTTATACATTTTCTCATTTAAGCCTCATATTTATAACCTTGGAAGGTATCACAGTACAGTTATTATTATCCTCATTTTATAGGTGAGGAAATGAGGTTGGGGGACTTGTATGCAAACACACATACATGCATATGTATGTATACATATATACACAAATGATATACACATATATATTTGTATATACACATTTATATTTATGCCTACATGTGTATATTTGTTATATATATATGCATATCATAGGTAGTAAATATTAATTATGAGATTTAAACTCAGTTCTTGATCCCAAGTCCACTGATAAACATTCTCTGTAGTGGGATATATTGGGGATGTCTTCAATAAAAGCATGAAGAAAGATGTGCCTATGAAGGCAGAATTGTTCAATTTAGGAAGGAAGGAAACAAATACTTAGTAAGTGACAATTATAAATAAATTTTTAAAAGTGACAATTATGATCCAGGCTCCTTGCTAAGCCCTTTACAAATATTATCTCATGTTATCCTCACAGCATCCTTGGGAGGTAGGTGCTATTATAGTTATCTCCATTTTACAGTTCAGGAAATGGTGACTGGCAGACGTCAAGTCACTTCCCCAGAATCACAAAGCCAGTAAGTATCTGAGACTGGATTTGAATTTAGGTCTTCCTAACTCTAGGTCAGTGCTCCCTCCATTGTGCCCTTGCAATTCCTAGCCGGAATGTTATAAGGGAAAAGACTGAAAAGGTAGGTTGGCACCAGATGGCAAAGGGGTGGTAAATGCCTATCAAAGAATCTGTGTTTCCATTGAGAGAAATTATAAACCTAGAAAGAGGAACAGATTTAGAGAGAGTAAACTATTAAGTCTGCATTTGGTCATGCTCATTTTGAAGTGCTGATGGGACAGGATGAAAGGTTCTCTAGAAGCCTGCAGATGTGGAGCAGGAGCTCAAGGAGAGGTCAAGAATGTAGGTAAATATTTTTGATTCACGTGTAGAGAGTTAGCTGTCTCTGAACCTGCTAGGAGTAAGTGAAATTTTCAAGTGATAGGAGAAAGGGGGTTGTATCAATAATGAGATATTCACAACACCCATGATGGTTATGAATATGTTGGTGTAGTTTTGGATCACAAAATATAGCAAACTCTCCACATGGAAGGCAGAACCAAGGTCTTTATTCAGAAACCATAACACTGAGTCCC
>CM053593.1:99783657-99800334 GCA_028646575.1 Pseudocheirus occidentalis | reverse complement strand
ACTTTTCAATTTAATGTAATCAAGATTATCTATTTTGCATTTTATAATGCTCTCCAATTCTTCTTTGGTCATAAAGTCTTCCCTACTCCATAAATCTGGCAGGTAAACTATTCCTTGCTTCTCCAGATTATTGACAGTATCAGCCTTTATATCTAGATTGTGCATCCATTTAGACTTGACTTTGGTGTATAGCATTAGACAGTGGTCTATGCCCAGTTTCTGCCATACTATATTCCAGTTTTCCCAGCAGTTTTTGTCAAATAGTGAAATCTTAGCCCAGAAACTGGGGTCTTGGGCTTATCAAACAGTATGTTACTATAATCATTGACTACTGAGTCTTTTGTACCCAATCTATTCCATTGATCCACTACTCTATTCCTTAGCCAGTACCAGGCGGTTTTGAGGACTGCAGCTTTACAATAGAGATCAAAATCTGGTACAGCTAGGCCACCTTCCATAACATCTCTTTTCATTAATTGCCTTGATATTCTGGACTTTTTGTTCTTCCAAATGAATTTTGTCACTATTTTTTTCTAGTTCTATAAAGTAATTTTTTGGAAGATTGATTGGTATGGCACTAAATATGTACCTCTAGTTTCAACAGAGTTCATTTATGGTTCATATTTATGGAAACCACCACAGTTGCTGGTGATCCACTCTGTTTAAGTCAGCTCCAAACAGTTCTGGTCAGGGCTGTCCTGTGGCTAAAACCGTGGACTCACATGGGCTTGGGTAGACCCTTCTTGTCCATCTGCTGGGATGACTTCAGGGGGAGATTCGTTTCTTTCTGTCACTTTCTGTGTTCTGTAGCTCTAAAATTTGTTTAGAATCACATTTTTTTGGTGTTTGAGGTGGTAATGGGAGGGGCTCTCAGAGTTTTCCTGATTCCACTTTGACTCTGCCCTCCTCTCATGCTATTCTTATGGACAGCAATAAAGAAATGTGGGTCAGACAATAGTAGAACTAGGTAGATTAAGAACTGATAGAGTGACAGGACCCTAAGAGGATCCATGACTGGTTTGATGTCAACTTGGAATGAAGTTTTCTAGCACATTTTTCCAGTGATCTTGAACTTATGTTCTTTTTTTGTTTTTATCAATTGACTACAGATATAGATGACATGCTTATCAAAATTGCTAATGAAATTAGATAGCAGGAATAACAAACATATTGAATGGCAGAGTTGTTACAGGAAATGTCAAACTAAAACAGTGGGCTGAATTCACAAAATAAAATTTTTAGCAATAAAATCTAATACAATCCTTGGATTTTTCTGTATAATGGAGGAAATGAGATTAGGGAATCACCTCTCTGCAGATGATCAGGGTTTTTTTTTAATGAATTGTGAACTCAGTATAAGTCAATGAAAGTGTGATGTGATGCCCAACAACTAATATTTATCTTAGGGTACATTAAGAGAGACATACTATCCAGGATTAGGAAAGTGATAACCCTACTCTATTCTCATTGGTCAGATTCTATCTAATAATGATGATGTTGATGATGGTGACGATGATGACACAGTGCCTTAATGTATGCAAAATGCTTTATCAGTATGTTCTCATTTTATTCTTATAATAACACCAGGAAGTAGATGTTATTATTATACAGTACATTGTGCTCAGCTCTGGCACTATAAGAAGGCAGTGGTAAGATGGAGAACATGTAGAGGAAGATGTCTATAACAATGAAAGTTTTTGAAACCATGCCATATAAGAAATAGTTGCAGAAGCTGGCTTTGGTTAGCTAGCAAATGCAAAGAATTAGAGGTAACATGGTCTTTATTTAAAATATATTAAGTACACTTATGGACAACAGGGGTTATTGAGGGTCTTATCCTTTCTGAGGTCCTTTCAGGTTAATATCGGAGGACAACTACTTTGCCCCTTTGGTTTTGGGCTCTACATTGATTTCTTTGTGAATTTCTGTCTGTGTAGGAAATCTGTAGAGCCTGGAAATTTCTGACCTATTCTGCCATCTTCCCAGAATGCCCCTCAATTATTAGATTTATTCTGTCTAGTCCCTGACGGCAGAACTAGGAGCAATGAATGCATGTTGACTAGAGACAGACTTAGACTTAATAGAAGGAAAACCTTCTTATGATGAGAGATATCCCAAGGTTAAATGGGCTGCTTCAGTAGATAGTAAGTTCATATTACCTAGGGGGTCTAAAGCAAAGGCTGGGTGTCTGCTTGGTGCAATTATTTTAGGGGAGATTCTTGTTCAGGTATGGTGTAAACTAAATGTCTACTCTGAGTTTCTAAATCTTGTGTTATGATGCCTGTGCTGTGTAGAGGGAATGAGCCACAAGTCAAGTAAGTTTTTGTCAATTTGCTATTTATCATAAGCTCTAAATCTGTTCAAGGCTCCTGTTGCTGAGCAGGGAAGCCCAGCCTTTCTCTTTTTCATCAGTTCTCATGATTTCAGTAACCCCTTTCTGCCATTCTACAAAGAATAAAATGTGTTCAAAGGCCTTTCATTCACAATCTTTAAGCATTTGTTATAGGTGAGTCAATACCAACTGAATGAGATGTGGAAGTGGAAGAATCAAGGATTTGGCTTTAGGAGACATATCCAGAAGAATGCATAGTACAAAGGTTATTTTTATTGAAATACACAATGAAGAATCATCACTTAAGTTACAGCAAAAGCATTTTTTTCTTTTTGAAAATCTCACATCCTTCTGACTTTTTTCTCATTTGTATTTACCAATCAACAGTTATTTATTAAGCACCTACTGGGTGTCATGAACTAGCAATACTTATGGTATTAATATAAAAGAGATTATTCATACACATCAATTTCTGCCATCAACTTCGCATACCCTACTCTAGGAATATTTCCAACTAAACAAACTGCTCCCCCCCACACACCATGAAACCTGCAAAATGAATAATAATGAAACCTTTTTATCATTATATTTTTAAAAGAAAAATTCTGTAGAACTAATTAGATTGTTCTCGAGGTCTCCTTTCTTCTTGGTCTCCTTAATCACTGACTTTGTAAGCTTCATACTTCCTGAACATCATGAAACCTTTCTTGTTTCCCCTACAAAAAAATTCCTTGCTCCTTGAATGTTTGACATCTCTCTAACTCTCCTGTGCCCTTACTTATAGTTTATCTGAATGAATTCCTCATCACCTCCTGCCTCCAATAGATATTAAATGCCTGAGGGCTTTTTTCTTTTTCACCTTTGCATGCTACTTAGTACAATGTCATATATAGATATACATGTATATCCATATGTCTATGTGTATGTTTATGCACACATACATATATTGGTCTGGACCTGTGACTTAATCAGCATTGTGGACTTCTGGTATAGAAACGTGTTCCACTGATATAAATTGACAACGTCTATAAATTATATTCTTTCATGTATTTAGAGCATGGAAAAGTAAGTCATTATACAACTAATATGTGATGGAAACTACATTCAAACTCAAGCTTTTATTTCCTATGCTTAGCTTTTCCAGATTTGTTGAATTTAATATTATAAAATTTTTTTTGAAAAAAGACTGTAGTTTGTGTTTTGATTATATTATTCTTTTCATTATGAATCTTCAGTGGTACCTACCTACAAATTACATCCAATTTAATCTCCCTAGTGGGTTTTTCTATACCTATCAATTAACTACTCAATAGTTACTTTTATCTTCCTATTTTAGGTTTCTTAAAGCAAGGGTTATGTCTTATTTCTTTTCAATATATAATCATCAGAGGCAATGTGGTGTTGTGAATAGTGATCCAGAAACACCTGGATTCAAATCCTTCCTCCTGACACACAGTGACTGTTGTGGCCTGGTTACGTCATATAATTTCTCTGTATTTGTA
This sequence comes from Pseudocheirus occidentalis, assembly GCA_028646575.1. Taxonomy (NCBI): domain Eukaryota; kingdom Metazoa; phylum Chordata; class Mammalia; order Diprotodontia; family Pseudocheiridae; genus Pseudocheirus; species Pseudocheirus occidentalis. The sequence continues at coordinate 99,796,500 of CM053593.1, read as the reverse complement.
TTAGCAAGCACTCTAGAACATCCAGGATGACCTGCTAACACAGGTTCTTTGTTCTGCTTTTCTAAAGGAAAGACAACTTTTAAAGTGGTAAACAATCTTACTTTAATCATAGATAAGTAGAAAATACAAGCAGAGAAATTAGCACAGAGATTCAATAGACAGGGCTCCTACTGTCTGAACAAAGTAACACAACCACCTACATATACCACCCAACTGGAAAAGCACAAACATCTCAGTAGTCAGGGGGCTCTTAACAAATGGCTACTCAGAGTCATGTCCAAGGAATCAGAATTTCATTCTCATAAGCAAACCCTTGAAGTGAAATACCAACTTCCCAGTATATATAGTTTTCAATTAATAGGCTCAGAGCCAGAAGGTATCACAATCCTTGTGACTCAGTGCCTAATTAGCTCAATACCAAAAGGTGTGAAAGCCTTCCTACAAGCAAGCTTACTCTAAGCAAGTTCCTTCACCCCCACCCCCCACCGTGGACTCTAGGTAACTCAGGATGTATCACAGTTGTGGTTGAAATACCTGTGTACCTTTAGAACGGGAACACAGCTCCAGTTCAAAGGGAAAAGGTGACATGTGATCACATAGACCTATTAATGGATAGAAAAGATCTTCATATTTCATTGTTATCTGTTGTGTTCCCAATACCAGGTCAATACAGTTAGTATTTTATATCCAGAACCACAAAGACCACCTTAGATTTTAATTTTAATTTTCTTTGACTTCCTCTACCATGCTTGGGGTATGAATATCAACCTTTTTTTGGCATAGATCTCTTTGATAATCTGGTAAAATGGACTCCTCAAAATAGTGTTTTCAAATGCATAACATAAAATACATGGAATCACATACATAACTAATTATGTTGAAATGCAATTATAGGGGCGGCTAGGTGGCGCAGTGAATAGAGCACCGGCCCTGGAGTCAGGAGTACCTGAGTTCAAATCCGGCCTCAGACACTTAATACAAAAAAACTAGCCGTGTGACCTTGGGCAAGTCACTTAACCCCAACTGCCCTCCAAAAAGCAAAAAAAAAAAAAAGAAATGCAATTATAGACAGAGAGCTAGTTCATAGTTTTAACCTGAACCCCAGGTTAAAAACTCTTGGCCTAGTATGTTCATAGTGAACAGTCAATCAATGTTGTTCAATGACATGTATTTATATAATTTGAAATGGCATATTTTTAGTAGAAAGATAAGAATGGGATTTTTGTGGAACTGACTTAGCTAGAAAATTTCAACTCTCCACTTTGCTTAGCATGTGGAACAAATCCAAAGACAAAAAGGGTTTTGCCCAGAGTATACCTATCTCTTTAAAAGCATGTGTGAAAATTGACAGCCAGCTCCCTCCTCCCTATTTATAGGACTCTTCTTGCCCAGAGGCAAGCAGACAAAGAAGCAAAAAAAAAGTACGGCTTCTGGCTTATATTTGTGAACCTCGCCAAGAAAAACAATCCTCAGCTCAGTAGACTGTAATTTATTACAAATAGGTTATTAGAAATGATCAGGAAACCAGACTGGAGGACAACTGTCTGAGAATGATGTCAGCTCAAGGAGCCTTTGCATCAGAGCCTTTTGTTCTGTGTAACCTGCCTAAGAGTAAAGGGAGAAATGAAGGAGCCTGTTCCTCATTATCACAACCTACTGCAGTGGCATCTTCCTTAGTGTTTCCTTCATGTCTGAGTTATCCTTAGTCTGTCTCAACTAGGCTCTGTCTCTCATATATTCTTCCCTTAGCCCTTTGCCTGTGGAATGTCCTAGAATCTCTCCCTCCATTCTTTATCCTTCTTCCTGGCCCTATACCTGTCTTTTGTATAATTAAATCACCAAAAAGAGGAGGGAAGGGGGATATTTTGTAACCATATAAAAATAGTAGATGAACTACTTAATAACTGGTGTTTTCTCAAAATTTTCACCATTAATGATTTTTTTGTTTGTTTTGGAGTTAAAGAGTCTGTCATTTCTTTTTTGTTTTGTTTTGTTTTTGGAGGAGGGAAGGCAGAGAAATTGGGGTTAAGTGATCTGCTGTTTCTTTAAATAACAATAATGCACCATATTCCTATACAAGTGCTTCTATATATAAGGTTGAAAATTCTGAATAATCCTTTTAACATTGTAAAAAGAACCTACAAAAAATTAAAAAGTACACACCTTGTATTTTTTTTTAAAGATTTTCCCTTCCTTCATCCTTCTTTCCCTTCCTTCTCTTCTCTAACTTTCCTTGCCTTCTATTCTCTTCCCTTCATGTATCCCTTCTCTTCCCTTCTTTTTCTCTTCCCTTTTCTTCTTTCTCCTCCTTTCCATCAAAAACACCAAGTGTCTGTCCACTGTGTCCACCGTGCTGTATGAGGTGCTATGCTAGGTGGACAACAAGTTGATCTTCTTCCAGTTCTTGAGGACAATATTGTCTAATATGGGGAAGATTAATGATATGGAAAGGCTTAGAAAGAAAGTATAAAGAGTGGAAATTAATGGTGTACACATATATACCCTTTGTGTTAAGGTTATGCAGTATAATGTAATAGAATGGGACACTTAGAATGTTTTGTTGAGGTCTTACTGAATGGAGGTTGAAGAAGGGAAAGACATGGGCTGCTGAAAAAGGAGAACAAAGGATTACTATAAGCAAGAAAAATGAGACATTTTTGTTTATTTAGTAAAGCAGTTTGTAACAAGCACCAAGACACTATATAGACCAAATCCTCCAGACCTACCTTTGGTAGCAAGTTGACTGAATCTGGGATTAGATTTCGGTGGTCTTTAATTCTCACAAAGCAGGAAGAGGAGCAGGTTACAAGTTAAGGTATATCAAGGAGGAGCAAAAAAGTAATGAAATTCAGACTGGATGAAGCTTTCTTTTTCATTAACATGATGGTCAGGACTCTGATTTTCCTGGAGTAAAAAAGCTGAGCCAGCAACTTGGAGCAAGGACTACTCAATGGCAAAGAATAAGGCAGCCTTACACCCCATGCTAACTCTGGCATACCTCATTGCTCTTTGGGCATCTGTGGAGTATACCACCCCCCTAGGTCTGATACCTAATATGGGTTGTTACTGAGGCAGAACCTTAGCAATGGTTCTAAACTTGGAATACCAGATGACAGAAAGGGACACAGGAACCACCTGGGCTGGCCCAAAATGGTTTATACATTTGTGCATGTCAGGATTTCAGATGAATTTAGGGAAAAAATCTGTCACTTAATAAATAATAAGTGTTATGATACATTAAATTATCTAAGAGGCAAGAACAGCTTTTTAATTTTCTAATGGCGGGATTAAATAAGATGATAGATGATAAAAATTGTTCAGTTTACACCAAGAGTAAAAAGAAAATCATCTCCTGCTTATTGGTTCATTTTGTAAATTGAGATCAATGGAATTCTCCCAACAATAGCATGAAATCAATCGTAAAATAGCATATAATTCATGAATGGTATTGTAAATTATAGTTTGTGTGACAGTAATTGGTGAGGTTTCCATGCACTGGGATGCATTTCCTTGTAACTAACACATCTCTGGATAATGCTTGTAGATCCATTTCTGATGCATCTTAGAGCAATCTGTTTTTCATGTCCACGACTCCCTGTGTTTGATCTTATGTAAATGATGCAATCAAGCAAATGGAAAAGAAGATGTTGGTGCTAGGAGCTCCGACAAACCAAGGCCTTGTTTTCGGGATGTCTTCTCTCCTCTCCTACCATTCATACCACTCAGATTTGTATACATAGCTACAATTGTTAGAATCGTTAAATTGCCCTTGAAAGACATATTCATATTGATATAGAAATATTATCAAATCACTTATAATAAGCCAAGAGTACACAAATTTCGTTTTATTCCCCCTTTGCTTTTAAGTTGTTGATTTTTTTTTAAGGTTATGGTCCCCACCAAATTGTTCTTGTTCTCTTCTATCACACTTCCCTCTCCCTCTTCTTTAGGAAGTTCTCTTATCAACTGGATTTTATCCCCTCACCCATTATTGTTTTTATTCCTTCTTTTTCATATCACCTGCAGCTCGTCCCCTCCACTCCCAATCTGCTAAATCTTGTTCTCTTTTCCTCTGAATTCTGCTTTCTTCACTGATCACCTTATTATGTTTCATAACTGCCTTCTTAGTCTACCCACCTGTGTGGAAGCCTACATTCTTAGCATTATCCTTCTACCTCATAGTCTGGGCTCTATTTTCTTGTTTCCATATCTCACTACTCAAAGGCACAAGTGACATTTCATGTTCTGGTGGAAACACATTTAGAATCAGTCTTGAGGGGCATACTACAACTGTACAGTGACTAAAAAGAAAAACAAAAAAAAGTTTTGTTGAACAAACTTTCTACTTACTAGCATTTCTTACCTATAGGCTTAAAATTAAAACCTCAATGTGATATTCTAGGTTGTTTTAGTTTATGTTCATTAAGTTATCTGTAACTTAACATTGCTAGCAAAAACAAACAAACAAATGTTAAAGGATACCTACTATGTGCTATGTGATGAGAATATGAAGAACTATTTGTACTTTGCAGGTCATTTGTGGTCTCTGATTTGAAGTTTAGCTCTTAATTGAAAAACAAACAAACAAAGAAGATATTTATTTGAGATGAAGAGTTGGCCTTTGCTACCAGGATATGAAGGTGTGACTGTGTGAGAAAGGACCAATGTGGAGTTCAAACTCTAGCTCTCTGTATCCACTCTGTCCCCTTTTTGTTGCTGTTGGGGCATTTTTCAGTTGTCTTTGACTTTCCATGACCCCGTTTGAGGTTTTCTTGGCAAATGATTTACCCTTTGCTTCTCTAGCTCATTTTATAGATAAGGAAACTGAGGCAAACAGGGTTAAGTGACTTGCCCAAGGTCATACAGTCAGTTAAGTGTCTGAGGTCAGATTTGAACTCATGAAGATGTTCTCTATCCATTGTGCCACGTAGCTGCTTCTAAATTTTCAAACCTTTTAAGAGAGTTATAAATATATCACCATCATTATTCTTCTCTTTAATATTATGTCTCCTCATATTGGATTGCAAGGCCATCAGTATTTCACTCTATCCTCAGTGCTTAACAAAGATAATAGACAGAGTAGGCTTTTTATTAAATTGACTTGAAAGTGATCCAGTGAATAGAGTTACTGAGCTGGAAAACCTGAGTTCAAATCTAGCCTCAGACACTTACTAGTTGTGTGACCCTGGGCAAGTCACTCTGTTTGCCTCAGTTTCCTCATCTATAAAATGGGGATAATAAAAACACTTACCTTCCAGGGCTATTGTGAGGATCAAAGGAGAAAATATTTGTAAAGCACTTAGCTTGGTGGCTGGAGTACAGTAAGTGCTATGTAAATGTTTGCTATTAATATTATTAAAAAGTGCTTGAAAGCACTTTTAACAGTGGTTTGGGGGCCAGACAGGGGAGTAAGCATCTGAGAAGGCACATAGAGCACCATTTGTGTGTTTGGGATGTAGAGATGTGGAAATGGAAGAAGCAGGGGACCAGGGGTGTTCAACACATGCTTTCCCTCGCCACAGTGTTTTCCTCCAACCAACAACATGGGTAAGGCTAGCAATCTTCCTCTGTCAAAAATCTTCTTAAAATAATAGTTTTTCCTCTTAGAAGCATTTGAGGCCACTGTCCCCTAGGCCTCTTTGATGTAAGATGCTCTGTTTTTAGCATTTGGGGCTATGTGGTGCCTGCATGCAAATGATGACACCATTGTTCTGCCTGCTTCATGCCCACATGGTACATCTGTTGCTGTCACTTCCCAGCAGTTTCTGGCTATGCCACATTGCTTCCTATTGGATTCTGGAGTGCCCTTGCAGTATTTCCTTTCTCCACCTTGCTTGCAGGTATTCCCCTTTATCTTTGTGTACTGGAAAGAATAGTTACGTTTGTGGGGTTTCTTAAAATGCACCATGATCCTTTTCTGTGATAATTCTCTTTAGTTTCATTTCATTTGTCATAAAAAAATTGTCATTTTTCTGCTCCTGGTAACCTGTATATTTAACCAATTAATTTTATTTTACATGAAAATCAAAGCATTCTTTTATTATTTTACGTTTGTTATCAGTATAATGTGAAATCTATTTGCCTGAATTAGGTGGCAATCCATTAATCTTTTTATACGTGAAATTGTAATGGTTCAAGGTTAATGGGATTTAAACATATTTGTACTTAAATTGTGGATACATTATTTCAGAACTATTCTGGGACATGAAAATATGTGTTAGCACTGAAGTATAAATGACACTTTTGTCTCTGGTGCTGTTTTTCACAGCTTAAATTAAATGCCTTTAATAAGATACTTGAATATAAAAATATATAATTACTGACCTGAAATTCTAAACAAAGCTTAATTCAGCATTTAGAATATTTGGAAATTTCTTTTGCCTTCAGAAATTGCTCGTGGTAAAGTTTGTTGCATAGGCAAGAAGTGTGAGATTTGACTTTGTTACACAATTTACTTAAGGATAAGATTTAAATTTCTTGAGGAAAATTTGGCTAGAATTAAATCCTATAGCAGAGCAGCTTATTAGTCAAGGTTTTTTTCCCCTTCTCCCTCTATATTCTCTCATTTGCCTTCTTCCTTTCCTTTATTCTCTTTTATTTGATCCTTCTTCCTCTCCCTTTTCCATTCTCTTAATTTCTATTCTTCCTCCTCCCCCCCATTCTCCATCATGCAATTTAGACTAATTTATAGTCTAAGAATTTCCCAAGGCCCTGAGAGGCTCAGAGACAGCTAGGTGCTATCATTATTCACATTTTATAGGTGAGGCCACTAAGGCTTATGGTAAGTGACTTGTCCAGGGTGATACAACCAATAAGTATGTTGAATAGGATTAGAACCCAGGTTATCCTGACTTTAAATCCAGTACTCTATCCATTGCACTGCCTAGCTGCCTGGTGGGTACACAAATTCTTTTGTATTCCAAAGAATTTACATTTATAAACATTTCTAATTATTGAATGTAATCAATACAGTTTCTTTTTGTTCAGGCAATTTAACCCAGGGTTAAAAGCAGCAAGTCAAATAACTTAGAGTTATAGGTGACATTCAGATTTCAAAGTATTAAGTAACCTTCTTTAAGCATAATGCCTCAAAGTTTGGCTATGAGACTGGCTTTTAATATACAAGGCAGTTCTCCAAGATACTAAAACAGAAAAGGGGAGTTTGGTTATCTGGGGGACTAGAAATCATAGATAAAGTTTCCCTCCTAATCCTTTTATAGGGTAATACTTGAGTAAGGGAAGACCTTTCCAGCTTGTCAAAGAATCCACCTCTAAGGCTAGTCTCCCATCTTAAAGTTCTTGGATAGTTATAATTGGCTTTCCATGCTACTGTGACTCAGGCTGGAGTGGAGGAGGTAGGGAAGATGAGAGACAGAGACAGAGAGAGGGAGAGATAGAGAGGCACACTTTTCTTCTTCCATATGTTTTTTTTTTTTTACCAATATGCCGCTCTTCTATCAATTTCCATTCTTTGTTTTTCTTGTTGAAAAACTTGTACCACCATGGCAGTCTTCAGCTTATATCAAGATGAGTTATATCCAAGTCATTTTGTTCCTTCATGGTTATATTAAATATAGAAATGTATGAATATAGAGAGATATACATATATAGCTATGTATAATGTTGTCTAGAATACATCAATATTATATTTATATTAATAAAATATATTATATGAATACAATATTATTATATTAATAAAATATATCCTATATCATGCATATATAGAATAGATGACTATATGTAACATGGTATATGAATAATAAACTCCAATTTGTATGAATATAAATATATAGTATATTTATAATATACTATATACAGTATACAATATAGTATACTAATATAATAGTAATATAATAAAGTATACATAATTCGATTATGTTATAAATTATGGTATGTTTTATGATTATGCTATATTTAATATTATATGATCTATTATGTAATATGCATATAATATGACATATTAACAATATACTGTATTATATGTCAAATATACAATGTAATATAATAATATACCACATTGTATATCAAGTTACCTTATACATAGCTTTTATAGTTATATAAACTGGTGCAATAGTTATATTGATATAGAGATAGATAGATGCACACATATAGTTATATAGAAATATATATTATAATAATAAAATTGATAAAAAATATTCCATATTTTATATATCAATGTTTTCATATCTGTAAAATGAGCTGGAGAATAAAATGGCAAATCTCTCTAGTATCTTTGACAAGAAAATCCCAAGTTGGCAGAAAAAGAGTTAGACATGATAGAAAAATGACTGAACAATCGCATAATATAATATTAATATACTATATTATATGTAGTTTTTTCTATCTATCTATCATTACCATTTATAATTTTCAGCTGCTTACTTTCAGTTAGTAGAGTTTAATTATCCAGTAATTTGTGGGAGTTAGATGGCATGGTGGGCTTGGAGTTAGAAAGACCTATGTTTGAGTGTTGCCTCAGACTTTTAGTCATTTTTGACCCTGCAGAAGGCACTCAGCTTCTCAGTCTCAAGTTTCTTCCTTTCTTAAATGGGTATAATAATAGAACTTCACAGATTTGTGAAGATGAAATGAAATTATATATGTAAAATGCAATGCAAACTTTCAAGTGCTATCTGGTTATCATTTGTCAAAAAAGACTAAGCTCTGGAAAATACCAGAAAATTTTTGCAGTTAGTTCCCTGTTTCTCAGAGGCTGATCATGTCGTCACATTGTTTTCCTTCTCCCTGTCTGAGTGCAGTTAATTGGTGTGGATTAACTCGATCAGAACTGGCTTTTAAGTCTCTGCTTACTGGAATAGTGGAAACCCAGTATTTTGCACCTTGTAATAGCTATTTCATTGACCCTTTGTAATACGACCTTGGCATAATAGAAGCTGCTTCTCCCCACCCCAGCTGCATGATCCAACAGATGTACTTGGATCATGTATACAATGTTTCTCTTTTTTATAGACATTTAATAAAAGAAAGAAATGATATATAATAGAACATCTTCCTTGCTGCTGCGTACCTTTAGCTTGCCCTAGACTTAGACTGACCCCAACGAATATACTAATTTATTCTAAAACCAGGAGTTCTAGCAAAGATGAATTAAGTTGCTTTACTCCTAAGATGGTACAGTGGATAAAGTGCTGGGCCTGGAGTCAGAAGGATGTGAGTTCAAATTTGGTCCCAGTCATTTGCTAGTTGTGTGACCCTGGACAAATTACTGTTTGTCTCTGTTTCCTCGTACATAAAATGAGCTTGAGAAGAAAAAGGCAGACCACTCCAGTGTCTTTGCCAAGAATCACTCCCCCACACCCTCCCCAAATGGAGTCATGAAGAATTTGACAAGAATGAAAAAGACTAAACAACAACATGCCTCCTCAGAGCTGCTGCTCCTGGGAACAAGCCAAAGCCAAGGGAAATAGAGTAGCTAATAGCAGGGTAAGGTTTGTAAAATATATTTCCTATGTATTCTCATTTGGTCCTCACAACAATGCTGAGAATTAGGTGCTATTATCATGTCTAATTTCATAGAAATGGAAGCTAGAAGATATTAAGTGACTTGCCCAGAATTCCTCAAGTAGGAAGTATCTGAGCCAGAATTTGAATCCATATCCTCTTGCAGTCTAGAGTAATATGTGCTGTGTAACCTACCTGCTGGCACTTTCACAGTACTATTCAATTTATAACTCCCTGTGCTACAGAGGCTTTAAACATACTCAAGATCCTCTATTTCTATTTTAACTATATTGTAGGTGAGATTTACATAGAATTTTGTGTTTTACAAAGGATTTTGTACATGTTGTCTTATCTGACTTCCATAACACCTCTGTATGTGGGTAACCTCAGCATCTTTTCCATGTGAAGTGGGGTTAGCAAAGTGAAATGATTTCTCCATGATCAGAATTTATGAATATTGAAAGCAGGATTTGAACACAAGTCCCCTCTCCACCACAATTCCAAGATGTCACTCCTTTTTAAAAAATTTACTTACTTTTAGTTCACAACATTGAGTTCGACCAGTTTTTGAGTTCCAAATTTTCTCCCCCCTGCCCATCCCCCTATGGTGGCATGCAATCCAATTTAGGTTCTACATATACCTTCACATTAAACATTAGTCAAGTTGTAAAGATTTGTAACCAATGGATGTACGGGGTGCTGTTGAGGATTAGCTCTGAGGGGTCTGAGCCTGTTTCTACCCACCTGGGCTCAGTATCTCAGGATGTTGACTCACCACCCCGTTACTCACTCCCCATGCAAGGAAGGCTTGGAGCATTCTGACAGTCCCTGAAATCCGGGTCGCTTGAGTGATATAGACAAGCATGAGGTGAGAAAGCAGGGAAGTGTCCCAAAGGAATGGCCTCCTAAAGGTTGCAAGCTCATGTAGCAAACAACATAAAGTTTCCCATGAGAAAGTATGATGTAAGTGCTTTAGCCATAGTATATAAACCTGAACTCTCAGATGTTTATTTGAGATTTGCTTGACATACAATGAAAGTATGAATACAATTTCTGCCTGGCCCACGGACTCATTATTCAAGCTCCCATGTTTTGGATGGTGCTGTGAGTGCGAGTTACAAGTAGAATACACAATTAGAAAGAAGAAACAAAACAAAATGAAAAAGAGAGCAAATAGTCTGCTTCAATCTACATTCAAGACTCTGTAATTCTTTCTCTGGATATGGATAGCCTTTTCCACTGTGAGTCTTTCAGAGTTGTCTTATAACCCTGCATCGCTGAGAAGAACCCAGTCTGTCAAAATTAGTCGTCATAGATACAATGTGTCTGCAATTGTGTACAATGTTTTCCTGGTTCTGCTTCTCTCAGCATCAGTTTGCATAAGTCTCTCCAAGTTATTACGATGTCCATATGCTCCTCATTTCCTAAGAGCACAACAGTATTCCATTGTACCACAACTTCTTTAGCCATTCCCCAACTGAAGGGCATCCCCTTGATTTCCAATTCTTTGTCACCACAGAAAGAGTTGCTATAAATATTTTTGTACATACAGGTCCTTTTCCCACTTGTATGATCTCTTTGGGATACAACCCTAGAAGTGGTATTACTGGGTCAAAGGGCATGTACATTTTTATAGCCCTTTGGCCATAGTTGCAAATTATTCTGCAGAATGATTAAATCAGCTTACAACTCCACCAACAATGTACTAGTGTTTCTATTTTTCCACATCTTCTCCAGCATTGATCATTTTCCTGTTTTATCACATTAGTTAATCCAACCAGTAAGATGTAGCATCCAAGAGCTGTTTGGATTTGCATTTCTACAATGAGTAGCAATTTGGAGCATTTTTTCATATTATTGTACATATCTTTAACTTATTCCTCTGAAAACTCCCTGTTCATATCCCCTGACCATTTATCAATTAGGGAATGACTTGAGTTCCCATAAATTTGATTCAGTTCTCTGAGTCAGGCTTTTCAGAAATGAGGCCTTTATCAGAAACACTGATTTAAAAAAATTCTTTTTTAAACTTTTGTTTGTTTTTAGTTTACATCATTCATTTCTATGAGACTTTGAGTTACAAATTTTCTCTCTGTCTTTCCCTTACCCCTCACCCCAAAACAGCAATCTGACTGTATAACCCCTACCCCAGTCTGCTCTCTCCTTTATCTGCTCCCATCAACCCTCTGAGTTTCTGGTAGGGCAAGATGGATCTCCCTATCCCAGTACTTGTATATCTTATTTCCCAATTGCATGTAAATAATAATAATGATTTTATATATACATATATATGTACACACATATTTTTAACATTTGATTTTAGAACTTTAAATTCTACATTCTTTCCCTTCCTCCCTCATTGCCCGCAACCACTGGAAAGACAAGCAATTCAATACAGGCCATACATGTGTAGTTATGCAGAACAACTCCACAATGGATATATTGTGTAAGAATGATTATATTTCCCTCCTTCCCATCCTGCCCCCCACTTGTTCTATTCTCTATGTTGTCCATGTCCCTTTACAGAAGTGTGTGCTTCTAACAGCCCTCCCCCCAACTTGCCATCCTCTCTATCCTCTAGCCTTTCATCCCCTTCCCCCCACTCTCCTGTAGGTCAAGATACCCAGTTTAGAGTGTATGTCATTACTTCCCTGAGCCAAATTCAATGAGAGTAAGGTTAACCCATTCCCCTTTGCCTTCCTGTTTTTCCCTTCCATTGTACCAGTTATCTCTTGCCTCTTCTATATGAGAGGATTAATCCCATTTTGTCTCTCTGTGTCTCCTCTCATACTATCCCTCTCCCACCTCTAAATTTCACGTTTTAAAATATTATCCCATCCTATTCAATTGATTCTGTGCCCTCTGTCTATGTACATGTATATACACACACAACATATGTATTCCTATCCATATATACCCTCCTACATAGACATATGTGGATGTAAACATACTTACATATACATATACACACACATTTGTATTCCCTTCAACTATCCTCATACTGAGAAAAGTTTCATAAGTTACAATTATTGTTTTTCGATGTTGGCATGTAAATAGTTCGACTTTGATAAGTTCCTTAGGAATTCTTTTCCATGTTTACCTTCCCATGCTTCTTCTATTTGAATGTCAAATTTTCTATTCAGTTCTGGTTTTTTCATCAAGAATGCTTGGGGGAGAGGGTGTGAATGAGAGGAAACAGGAGGAGACAAAATGGGGTTAATCATCCCATAAAAAAAAGGCAAGGGATAACGGTTACAACTTTACTTTCATTTACTCTCATTGAATTTGGCTTAGGGAAGGAAAGACATAAACTCTGAGTATCTTGCCACACAGGAGAATAGGGGGAAGGGGACAGAGGGGGGGATGTTGGAGGGAAGGGCG
>CM053593.1:99750088-99783157 GCA_028646575.1 Pseudocheirus occidentalis | reverse complement strand
ATGTGTATATATGTATACTATATATGTATAGTTACACATATGTCTATATAGGAAGCTATATATGCATATGAATATATATCTGAGCATGTGTGTATATGTGTATATAGAGGGTAGAGGATGAATTGAATATGAAGGGATGATACTTTAAAAGGCGAAATTCTGAGGTGGGAAAGGACTAGAATGAGAGGAGACAGGGAGAGACAAAATGGGTTTAATCATCCCATATAGAAGAGGCAATGGATAATTGTTACAACTTTACTTTCAGTTACTCTCAGTGAATTTGGCTTAGGGAGGAAATGGCATAAACTCTACACTGGGCATCATGCCACACAGGAGAGTAGGGGGCATGGGGATGAGAAGGGGATGACGAAGGGGAGGGCAGGGTCTGGGGGAAGGATGCTGGAAGCACACACTTCAGTAAAGGGACAGGAACAGGGTAAAGAACAGAACAAGGGGGATAGGAAGGAGAAATATGATCACTGTCACAATATGTCCACTATGAAGATGTCCTGTATAATCACACATCCATAGCCTGTATTGAATTGCTTGTCCTTCCAGGGAGGGTGGGTGACAAGGGAGGAACCAAAAGAATCTAGGATCTAAAGCTCTGAAATACATGTAACTAGGAATTGAGATATACAGGGGCTAGGGTAGGGAAACCCTCCCTGCCCTGACAGAAATTTAGAGAGCAGATCAGGGTATATCAGCTTTACAGTGGGATTGCTATTTGGGGTTGGGTTAGGGGAAAGACGGGGAGAAAATTTGTAATTCAAAAATCTCATGAAAATGAATGATGTAAACAAGAAAACAAAAAAATTATTTTAAAAAAAGAAAAAATATATTTGTAGTGTTCTTCCATGTCAACACACAAAGTCTCTAAATTAGTGGGGTTAATCTATTTTTGGTATTACTTAATTTACTCTTCTTTTGAGAAACTTATATTCATCATACCTAAAGATTTGTTCGTAATTATTTTGTGTATACCGAAGGACATTCAAAGCACTATTGACCTTATGCCAAAGGGTACACCTTTCAATTTGTTCTTGAGGGTGTTTCCAACCTAGTCTTCTCCTAAAACTCAAGAGAAAAAAAAAGTCTATTCATTAGGGGCTACTCGGGAGACACTCATTAAATGGAACAAAATATTGAAGTGAGTTTGAATTAGAAGTCCTAGGCTGAATTCTTTTTCCTAAGGGACTTCATGGAAGTTTGACTTTATGTAAATCACTTTATGTCTCTGAGTTTCAGGATCCTCTTTTGTAAAATGGGGTGATGATAATGCTTCATTACCTACTTCATGGACTTAGAAGGAAGTAACTTTGAAAATATTGAGGTACTACAGAAATTAGTAATTCTTTCTGCACAGGAAACCAGAAAATATCTGAAAATAGTTAATAAAATTAGTCACTTGATTTAATTTAATAAGATTATGTGCAGATTTCATTTCATGTCTCTCTTAGCTTGTCAACTATTACATCAAACATTCATTTGAATAGTTGAGAGCAAAAATATAGCTGCTTTCAGTTTCAGAGATTTTAGGAAAGTTTAAAAAACTATTCATTACTAGTAAATTATTGTTGACAGGCTCTTCTCAGAGACTGATAGGGGATATTGGGTTTTCCATTTCATCACGGTAAAACTCAGTTCTCGGCTTATTCAGCAAAGATCTCCCAGTCCAACAAATAGGAACAAAGATAGCCATTGATAAAATAGATGTGTTAACTTCCAGAGCATGGTTTGGAAGCTGGAGACCACCATCCATCTGTAACAGTAACGCATCTGCCAACTCCAGAGATGAGGAGCAAGTAGTTCCTTAGTTGATTGAGACAAAAGCATCAGAGCACCCATTTGGAAAAATAACACTTTGTTCAAAGGGTGAACAATAAGTCATACTAGAAAAGTTAAAAAAAAATCTGAGTTCTTAGAGAGTAAGGAATAGCTGGAGAAGGTTCACTGTTCTATTTCTTTGCCCTTCCCCTTTTTTGCTATAATGAATCTTTAAGGCTGGCCTTAGTTCATGAGAAAGGATATTTATCTGTGATGTCCTTTTAAAAAATGGATACGATCATGTCCATTTAGAAAGCCCTGACTATAGCAATAGAACAAGTAAGCACAGAAGGAAGTGTGTTTCAAAGGTTGGTTTTCTTTTTTCTTTTTAGCATGGGGGTGGGGAGGGAGGTTAGAAATAACATTTTAGCCAGACAGATTTAATATACATCTCTAGGAATGACTAAGTAATTTTCAAGTTGCTTCCAGGTGGACCATAAAAGAGGATGTTGAATATTATAGAAGAAAATTTGAATTGAACCATATCAGCTGTTTAGAAGTTGGGTTCCCTCTACTGTAATAAATATAATAACCATCATATCTTCTCCTCCTCTGCTACCTGGGATTTATATAGCACTTTAAGGCTTGCGAAGCACTTTGCAAATATTTCATTTGACTCTGGTGGCAATGGTGAGAGGTAGGCATTACTATGCCCATTTTGCACTTAAGGAAATTGAGACAAGCAGACGATAAGTGACTTGTCCAAGGTCAAACATTTAATAAGTATCTGAGAATAGATTTAAACTCAGGGCTTTCTAATTCTACATCCAGAACACTATTCACTGTACTACCCAGTTAGCCTGTTTGCCTCCTACTACTCTGCTATAACAAAGAATTTAAAATTTCACCCAATTGTCTTTTTTTAAAAGCCTTTTAAACTATCATCTCATTCTGTTTTTTCCCTATGTTTCTTGTATCCTCCAGCATGGGACCAAGTAATTTGTTCTCTTATGTTTGTTGGACTTTCCCAGATGCCTTCTGACTTACACTTCAATGCAACTGCAATACAGGATTGTCAGTGGAGATACGGAATAGTTTAAATAAAAGGAGAAACTTCTATTCTCATGTTGTTGCAAAGGACTTAAAATGTACCACTGGTACAGTACCGCCGAAAATATTTATTCTCTAAGTGAGGGTCATGGTACTTGTTGAAGTTCTGAAGGGATGGATATCAGTGAGGAAGGGTGTTAAATACTTCTTTTGATGAAGGATCTGACAAAGCGTGCTATGTGAATTAGGAATCCAACCTCTTTAGCATTTTGAGGCATCTCTATGGACTTCTTTTTTTTCACTTTTTTTGAAGGGGTGAAGGCAGAGCAATTGGGTTTAAGTGACTTGCCCAAGGTCACACAGTTAAGAAGTGTTAAGTGTCTGAGGCTGGATATGAACTCAGGCCCTCCTGACTCCAGGGTCAGTGTCTTTTTGCTGTGCCACCCAACTGCCACTATGAACTTCTTTTCAAAAATAATATAATTATTCTCATAAAAACATTATTTTCACATTCAATGACTCCTTAAAGTCCTTGAATTCCCAGTAGAAAAATATGATTAAGCAAAATAAATCAATATATTGACAGTATCTGACCATGAGACTTTCATTCTATTGTTCTAATACATTACTTCTTTGCTAAATGGAAGGAAGCATATTTACCCTTCAGCTCTTATGCTCAGTCCACTGCTTGATCAGATTTCTGAGGTCCTTCATATGGTTTTCCATTATATTATTATGGCTGTTGTGAAAATCAGTCTCTTGGTTGTGGTTATGTTGCTTTCTAGCTATTCATGTAAGTTTTCTCTATGTCCCTTTTATTCATTAATTTTAATGGCACAATAATATTCTCTCACATTAATAGTTGGCTTCTGGTTTTGGGGGAATTTTGCGTGCTTTTTGGAGGGAGGGTCATAGTAGGGCAATTGGGGTTAAGTGGCCTGCCCAAGGACACAAGGCTAGTTTTTTTGTATTAAGTGTCTGGGGCAAGATTTGAATTCAGGTCCATTGGACTAATTCATAGCTCTACTAATATCATATTAGTTATTTTCTTTTGCCCTCAATATTGATCTACTTCTTGTATGACCCAAACGTTATCTTAATCTACATCTTATTACGACTAATTTGGAGCATTCTTTTACATTGTTGATAGTTCACATTTCTTCCATAAAAATGACCTGTTCATATACTTTGCTTACTCATCTCTTAAGGAATAAATCTTCTTCTTATATATTTGTATCAATTCACAGTCAGACCTTTAGTGAAGATAATTTGCTATGAATTTTTTCTCCCCAAAGGAACAGTATCTCTTCTTATTCTACTTTAATTGTTTTGGTTTTGATGATGCACAAGCTTGTTAATTTCATGTATGATAATCAAATAATAATAACAATAATTAAAAGCATAACAATAACTCACATTTAGCTAGTATCTTTGTGTCAGATATTGTGCTAAATGCTTTACAGATATTGTCTCATCTGATTATGTTTTACAGCTTGTTCAGTCATTCCTCAGTTTTGGACAACCTCTTGTCTTTTTTCTTTGCTTTCTTTTTTTGCCACCACAAGTGATGTTATGAATGTTTTTATATATGTATAAGACCATTTCCTATTGTTCTGACCTTTTTAAGATGTCACTTAACACTGGCATAGATGAGTTTAAGGTCATGCATTCAAACTACTTTTCTTGCTAATTCTTGCTGAATAGTGAGGCCTTCATTCAGAAATTTGTGTTCCTGATTAAACATTAAACTATTATATTAGATTCCTTTTTGTTTTTCCTAACATAATTTGTTGTTCAACTTACCATTTCTTTAAATTAAATAATGTAGTTTGGGATAAGACAGTATCAGGCCCTTCTCATTCCTACTTTTTTTGTTATTGCCCTTGAAATTATTGACCTTCTGTTCTCCCAGTTGAATGTTTTGAATTATTATTTTGTTAGTCCTATAAACTGATCATTTGGTAGTTTGTTATGTTGTTAAATCTGTAAATTAATTTAGATAGTAATAAATTCTTTTTTGTGATATTTGCATGGCTTATCCATAGAAAATCTATCCAATGATATTTATTTCTTTAAAGAATTTTGTTTTTTTTCCTTTTAAGTCCTATAAATATCTTCATAGTTTAGTAAGAAGGTATTATATTGATTCATAGTTAAAGAGAGTTTCTTTACCCAGCAATACCACTACTAGATCTGTTTCTCAAGATTATTAGGGAGAAAGGAAAAGAACCTGTTTGTTATTTATATCAGTTTTCTTTATGGGGGCAAAGAACTGGAAATGGCAGGAATGCCCATCAACTGGGGAATGATTAAACAAGTTGTGGTAAATTATTGTAGTAGAATACTTCTGTGCTACAAGAAACTTATGAACCTCATCATCTGTAGCACCAACACAATATTCACAGCACCAACATCACCTATTAATATGCCAGCATATTTCTGAATTGCAAAATATAATGGGCTCTCCATATAGAAGACAGAAGCAAAATGTTTATTCCGACACCAGAAAGCTGAATACCCAAACCAGAAAGTCAAATCTCAACACCAGAAAACTGAATCCATCATAGCAACAATGAAATTAATATACTATAACACAGCAGGAGATCACAACATACCTAGTTGTCTCCTTCCCTTCATCTTCTCTTCCCTCTAGCTCTATCTGCTCTGACTCCCAGCTTCCTGCTTCACCCATTCAGCAGATGCCTCCTACCACAGGTGTAAGGTGATTATATTCGGCCTATCAGGGGACAGGGAAGATCTTCAAAACAGGAAAGCTCTTCAAATTACTATAAGCCTATTAAGGTGCAGGGAAGATCTTCAATTTACCATTCTATTATCTTAGAAAGACAGTGATATTCTTGCAGCTCTTCATTATTTTAAAGAGCAAAATGAGCAGAATCAAGAGAATGTTGTATATAGTAACAGCAATATTGTTTAATTTATTTTTTTACTTTTTAAAAAAATTAATTATTTTATTTATTTTCTAGTTTACATCATTCATTTCCACCATATTTTGAGTTATACAATTTTCTCCCCATCTTTCCCCCAACCCCATCCCTAAAACGGCGATCCCTATGTAAAGCCCCTTCCCCAATCTGCTCTCTTCTATGTCCTCCCCAAAACCCCTCTTACTTTCTGATAGGGAAGAGAGGGTCTCCCAACCCCTAGACCTGTATATCTTAAATCTCAGTTGCATGTAGTCAATGATAATAATAATAATAATTATATATATATGTATATACACATATACATATATACATTTTTTCTTAACATTTAATTGTAGGGCTTTAAATTCCAGATTCCCTAGGTTCCTCCCTTGTCATCCACCCCCACTGGAAGGACAAGCAATTCAATACAGGATATACATGTGTACTTCTGCAGGACATCTCCATAGTGGACATATTGTGAGAGGCTAATTATATGTCCCTCCTTCCTATCCCACCCCCACCTTGTTCTATTCTCTATCCTGTCCCCTGTCTCTTTACTGAAGTGTGTGCTTCCAGCAACCCTCCCCCAGACCCTGCCCTCCCCTCCATCATCCCACCTCTCATCCCCATGCCCCCTACTCTCCTGTGTGGCATGATACCCAGTTTAAAGTTTATATTGTTCCTTTCCTAAGCCAAATTCAAAGAGAGTAAATGAAAGTAAAGTTGTAACTGTTATCCCTTGCCTCTTCTATATGGGATGATTAACCCCATTTTGTCTCTCCCCATCTCCTCTCATTCAAGTCCTTTCCCACCTTAGAATTTCACCTTTTAAAGTATCATACCTTTGTATTCAATTGATCCTGTATCCTCTATGTACACATATACACATATGCTCAGATACGTATTCATACACATATAGACATATGTGTAGGTATATATATATATATACATATATATATATAAAATTGTATTCCCTTCTCCTATCCTCATAGTAATAAAAGTTTCATAAGTTACTATTATCATTTTTCCATATTGGCATGTAAGTAGTTCAACTTTGATAAGTTCTTTGTTATTTCTTTCCCATGTTTACCTTCACATGCTTCTTGTGTTTGAATGTCAAATTTTCTGTTCAGTTCTGGTTTTTTCATCAAGAATGCTTGAAAGTGTTGCACCTCATTGAATATATTCCCATGAAATATTATATTCAGTTTTGATGTGTAGGTGATTCTTGGTTTTAATCCTAGCTCCCTTGATCTCCAGAATATCATACTCCAGGCCCTTCGATCCCTCAGTGTAGAGGCTGCCAGATGTTGGGTTATCCTAATTGTGTTTCCACAGTATTCAAATTGTTTCTTCTTGGTAACCTGTAATATTTTCTCCTTTAACTGGGGGTTCCAGAACCTGGCTATAATATTTCTAGGAGTTTTCTTTTGGGGATCTTTTTGAAGAGGTGATCAGCGAATTCTTTCAAGTTCTATTTTGCCCTCTGATTTTAAAATATCAGGGCAATTTTCCTTGAGAATCTCTTGAAGGATGCTTTCTAAGTTCTTTTGTTTTTTTATCATGGCTTTCAGGTAGACCTATAATTTTCAAGATGTCTTTCCTGGATATATTTTCCAGGTCAGTAGTTTTTTCAAGGAGATATTTCACATTATCTTCTATTTTTTCATTTGTCTGTATCTGTTTAATAGTATCTCGATTTCTCATAAAGTCATTTGCTTACATTTGCTCCACTCTAATTTTGAAGGAATTATTCTCTTCAGAATGCTTTTGAG
This sequence comes from Pseudocheirus occidentalis, assembly GCA_028646575.1. Lineage (NCBI taxonomy): Eukaryota > Metazoa > Chordata > Mammalia > Diprotodontia > Pseudocheiridae > Pseudocheirus > Pseudocheirus occidentalis. The sequence goes on along the minus strand of CM053593.1, from coordinate 99,775,638 downwards.
AGTCTTTTACCATCTGGCAAATTTGACTTTTTAAGGCATTCTCCTCCTCATTGGCTTTTTGGGCCTCTTTTGCCATCTGAGTTAATCTGTTTTTAAGGTGTTATTCTCTTCAGTCATGTTGTTGACTCTTGCATCATTCTCATTTCTCTTCCCAATTTTTACTCCATTTCTCTTATTTGGTTCTCAAAGTCCTTTTTAAGTCGATCTATGGCTTGTAGGCAATCTTCATGTATCTTGGAAGCATTTGGTGTAGGAGTTCTGACTATGCTGTCATCTTTCCACTCCATACCTTGATCCTTTTTGTCCCCAACAATGGATTCTAGAGTTTGATTATTGTTCTTCCTTTGCTTCCTTCTCCTCACATTGGCCAGTCAATTAATTGCTTGGTTTTTTTAGCTCTGTGTAACTCTGCTTCCAGGGGGGTAAACTCTGTCTCAAATTGCTGGAGTTTTCACAGCTGCTGGAGGTATTAGAGGGGTGCTGCAGCCCCCACCACCTTTGGCTTGCTGAAAGTGCACACCAGGACCACCACCCACGACCACAATCTGGATCCAGGCCACTCAATGCAAGAGCCCTTGCCTTTGATCAATCACTTTTGTGCCCCCCCGCTATCCACAGGCCAGGAGCTCTGAGTTAGTTGGGTTGGGCTGCTTCCTTGCCCTGGAGGCAGTTCGGCCTGACTGCTTTTTTTTCCGCCAAATTTAGCTTGAATTCCACTGACCTTTTTTTTAGCCTTATTTTTTCCTGGCTTGATAAATGTGGAGATTGCCCCAAGTGTTGCCAATCCACTCTCCTGTAGACTCCAACTGCAACTTTTCCCAACCACCCTGGGACCAGGCCATGGTTTCAGGCTGGGCTGGCCTCGACTTCCAGCCTGTTGTGATGGACACCTCCTGCTGAGCTGCCTTCAGCGAGTATTTTCTGTATTTTTGTGGGTTTTGGAACCCTAAAATTTGTTTAGAGTTGTATTTTATGGGTATTTAAGGTGGCTGTGTGGGAGCTGTGAAACTTTGCTGCTTCTACACTTCCATCTAGCAATATTGTTTTAAAAGCAACTTTGAGTGACAAAGTCATTTTGACTATTATAATTATTCAAAATAATATGAAGAACATATGAAAGAAGATGTTATCCATATTCAGAGAAAAAACTGATGAATAGCACATATATAAAAATTTTATATTTAAGCATATGTCTGTATGTGTATGTATAGACACACACATATACACATACACATTTGTGTCTAATGATATACATCTCTAGGGTGAGAGTAAGGTAGGGAAGAAAATTACATGATAACTTTATTATATATTTAAAAGGAAAAGCAAGGTTATAATAGATTTGCAGTTTCACATGCCATATTTTTTTCTATTTTACTATGTTACAGAATTGCTTGCTTTATTTCTGAAATTCAGAATAAAATACATTAAATTTTAAAAATAATTTCTTATTATATCTCCCCCTTCTGGTTTTCCTTAGTAATATGAAAAATTGCTGATAGTTTCTGTGGTTTCATTTTTTATCTACTACTTTACTGAGGTTAGTGTTTCAATTATTATTTTTCTTTAAGTCTCTGTAATTTTCTCATATCATCTACAAAGAGAAATAATTTTATCTCCTCTTTTACTGTGTTTATTCCTTCAATATTTTCTCTTGTCACATCTGTAGCTAGGATTTCTAAAATCATGTCAAGTAATGCTAGTGACAATGCAACACCTACCTTTATTGCTGATTTTATTAGAAGGACTTCTAGTGTTTCTCCATTACATATAGGACAACCCCTTGACTTTACATGGATGATATTGTTATTCTTAAAAGAAAATCCTTTTATTTCTTTGTTTTTAGTGTTTTAACATATGAATGTATAAACTGTGAAATGTTGGTTTATACCTATTTTTTGCTGAACTGCTTTTCAGTTTTCCCAGCAGGTTTTTGTCAAATACTGGGTTCTTGTCCCCAAAAGCTTTGATCTTTGGGTTTATCAAGCACTAGATTACTATAGTAATTTCCTATTATATGTTTTGTATTTGATTCCACTGATCTACTACTCTGTTTTTTAGCCAGTATCAGATTGTTTTTGCTGATTACCACTTTGTAATAGTTGGACATTTGGTACAGCTAAGGCACTATCCTTTCCATTTTTCCCTATTGATACCCTTGATATTCTTGACCTTTTATTCTTCCATATGAATTTTTAATTTTTTTTTCTAGCTCACAAAGGTTTTTTTTGGTGAATTTGATTTTTATGGTATTGAATATGTAAGTGTAATAGCAATCAAATTTAGCAGATACTTAGCACTTAGTAACTTACGGCTAAGTATGGAAGATGTGAGCCTGGTCCACTGTTGAGAAGGCATGAACTCCCCTGTTGATATGGAAGAAGGCTATTGGCTGAGACACGAGGCCAGTGCTGTATATAAAGAAGAACTCTAGAGACAGAGAGACAGAATTGAAATTTTCCAGCTGGAGGAAGCAGGATTGTCTCAGCATCTGGGAGCTGAAGAAGTGAGTTGGAGTTTTCTTGAGAGAGAAAGAGTTTCTCTCCCAGCACCTGGAAGCTGACTGAGACCTGAGATGGAGTTTTCCTGAGACCAGCATCTGGTGAAGGCCACCTAGAAGGCCAATATTCCTTCTGGGTCCTAGGGCCAGCTGAACTGCTGGAGGACTGAAGAAGCATGACCAGAATAAGACTTTGTTCGTTCATGGCCTGGCTGATCCTCGGGTTCCAGGCAAGAGAAGTGGTGCAGGGTTTGAGATGTGCTGGACCCTATGAGCTTCAGTGTGTGCCAGGGACTGCCCCAAGGACTGGACAAGGATCTGGGTGCTGTCTACCTCTGAGGACTGGATGAGAACCTGGCAGCTGTCTGTTTATGAATCCAGGTGGCTGTTTTGTGGATTCAGGAGGGAGCTGGGACCATGGAAGGGGATCCAGGGAATCAGAGAGACCACCCAGAGTCAAGATGAAGAAAAAGCCTCTCCTTGGGCAAAACCGAGGTTTGCTGGACACCAAAGGGTAGAGAGTTTGTGTGGTTTTTTAATGATTGTACTGGTAATTAATGATATTAGTAATTGCAAATCTAGATTAGTGACTGATTAAGTTAATGGTTGCCCCATGAGTGGAAGTTTGATTATTGTATTGTGAATAGAATGATTAAGTGAGAAGGGTTTCCCCCTTAGGGAAACCAGATATTTCTTTTGTTCCTTGTTCTAAATATTGTGGCCACTGTAGTGAAAACTGTGTGACCACTCTAATGTTAAGCTGTTATGAACACTATATTGTGATTTTCTGTGATAAGATGTAGTGTTGTGAATATTATATTGTGATATTGTGAATGTTTGCCTTATTTTGTAATGGAATGAACACAGTGTTCACTATTACTGTGTAATCCAAACCTTAAAAGCTGTTCAGAGTAGCAGTATTTTGGGAATCTGCTGGTGCATGGTGTTACAGTAAGTTAATTTAAGTAGAATTCTCATTTTTATTATACTGTCTCAGCCTACCCATGAGCAATTAATATTTCCCCAGTTGTTTTGATCTGACTTGACTTGTGTGGAAAGTATTTTGGAATTCTGTTCATATAGTTCCTGGGTTCGTCTTGGCAGGTAGACTCCCACATATTTTATATTATCTATAGTTATTTTAAATGGAATTTATCTTTCCATCTCTTGCTGCTGGACTTTGGTTGTAAAATGGAGAAATGCTGATGATTTATGTGGGTTACTGTTATATCCTACAACCTTGCTGAAGTTATTAATTGTTTCAACTTTTTTTTAGTTGATTCTTTAGAGTTATATCATTATACTATCTGCAAAAAATGATGGTTTTGTTTTCTCATTTCTATTCCAATTCATTCAACTTATTTTTCCTTTCTTATTTCTATAACTAGCATGTCTTGTTCAATATTAAATAATACTGGAGATAATGGGCATTCTTGTTTCACCTCTGATCTGACAGGGAAGGCTTCTATCTTTTCTCCATTACAGATAATTCTTGCTGATGGTTTTAGATAGATACTACTTATTTTAGGGAAGGGTCCACTGATTCCTAGATTTCTAGTGTTTTTATTGGAATGAGTATTGTTTCTCAAAATTTTTTTTTCTGCATCTATTGAGATAATGACATAATATTTAGTGTTTTTGTTATTGATATTCTCAGTTATGTTGATAATTTTCTTAATATTGAACCACCTCTGCATTCCTAATATAAATGCTGCCCTGCTATAATATATGAATTTTGTGATATTTTGCTGTAATCTCCTTGCTATTACTTTATTAAATTTTTTTCAACAATATTCATGGAGGAAATCATCCTATAGTTTTCTTCCTCTATTTTGGCTCTTTCTGGTTTAGGTTTTAAAACAATATTTATGTCATAAAATGAATTAGGTTTTAATACATTATTTGTGTCATAAAATGAATTTCTCAAAAAATAAAAATAATTTATGCAGCATTGGAATTAATTGTTCTTTAAACGTTTGGTAGGATTTACTTGTGAATCTGTGTGGTTTTGAGGATTTTTTTAAAGGAGCTCATTGATGGTTTCTTCAATTTCCTTTTCTTAACAGCTTACTTAAGTATTCTATTTCATGTTCTATTAATCTGGTCAATTTATATTTTCGTAAATATCTGTGAATTTCACTCAGATTGTCAGATTTATTGGTATATAACTGGGCGATATAGCTCCTCACAATTGCCTTAATCTTATCTCCATTAGTGATAAATTCACTCTTTTCCTTTTTTTACATTGGCAATTTTTTGTTTCTTTTTAAAATCAATTTTGGTTGCTTTTTTATAAAACGAACTTCTACTTTTATTTATTAGTTCCATGGTTGCCTTACTTTCAATTTTATTCATCTCTCCTTTGATTTTTCAGGATTTCCAGTTTGCTATTTAATTAAGGATTTAAAATTTGTTCTTTTACTATTTTTTAAATTGCATGCGCAATTCATTGATCTGCTCTTTCTTTATTTTATTGATACAAACATTTAGAGGCATATTTTTCCCCCTGAGTACTACTTTGATTGCATATCACATATTTTGGTATTTTGTCTCATTGTTGCCATTCTCTTTAACAAAAGTATTTATTGTGTCTATGACTTTTTGTGCCCCACTCAATCTTTAAGATGAGATTATTTAATTTCCAATTAATTTAAATCCCTGTTTTCATGGTTGTTTATTGAATATAATTTTTATTGCACTGTGGTCTGAAAATGATATATTTATTATTTCTGTGGTTTTTCTGCTTTTCTCTTAATTAGGTATATTTTTTTTAATTTTATTTGGTCTAAAATCCTGATTACTACTCCTACATTTTTTTTCACTTCAGCTGAAGAATAAGAATAATAGATTCTACTCCAGTCCCTTATTTTTACTCTATCTGTATTTCTTTGTTTCAAGTGTTTTTCTTGTGAACAACATATTGTTGGATTCAGGTTTTTAATTCATTTTACTATCTGCTTCTATTTTATGGGTGGGTTCTTCTCATTTACATTCATAGTTATGATTGCTATGTTTTTACCTTCATCCTATTTTCCCCATTTATCTTTCTTTCTCTTGCTTTTTACCATGTCACTCCTCAAAAATCTATTTTGCTTCTAACCACTGCCTCCCTTAATTCATATTCACTTCTATCACCCCTCCTGATCCTTTTCTTATCCATTCTCCTCCTATTTCTCTATAGGTAAAGATGGATTTCTATACTCAACTAAGTATGCAATTTCCTCTTTGAGTCAATTTTGATGATTGTAAGGTTCAAACACTGCCCACAACATCCCCTTTATGTCCTCTACTATAAAAGCTCTTCCATTTGCATCTGTTTTATATGAGATGATTTTCTCCATTCTTCTCCTTCCCCTCTTATCCCAGTGTATCCCTCTTTCTCACCCCTTAATTTTACTTTTTAAAAACTGTTCCATCAAATTCTGCCTACACTTATGCCATCTATGTATACTACTTGTAACTTCCTCAATCATAATAAAGTTTTTAAGAGTTGCAAGTATCATCTTCCCATGTAGGAATATAAATAGCTTAACCTTATTGAATCCCTTATGATTTATTTCTTCTTTTTACCTTGTTATGTTTCTCTTTGGTCTTATATTTGAAAGTCAAAAATTCTATTTAGCTCTGTTTTTTTCATGAGGAATGCTCAAAAATTTTCTATTTCATTAAATATCCATTTCTCCCCTTGGGAGATTATACTCACTTTTGCTGGGGAGGTTATTCTTGATTATAATCCTAATCCTTTGTACTCTGGAGTAGCATATTCCAAGTCCTCTGGTCCTTTGATGTAGAAGTTGCTAAACATTGTGTTATCTTAAGTGACTCTATGATAATTGAATTGTTTCTTTCTGGCTGTTTGCAATATTTTCTCCTTGACCTGAGAGCACTGGGATTTGGTTATAATATTCCTGGGAATTTTCATTTTGGGATTTCTTTCTGGAAATGTCCCAATCTTCAGGTTTTCAGTGCTGCTATTTTCAGAGCTAGTTTCTGTTGTTCCTGAATTTTCAGAGCTTCCAAGGTAGCAGGATCTAAGGATACACTCTTCTACTCACCTGTGGCCTGGCCATTACCCATGAAGGGACCTTGTTCCCTTAAATCTATAAATGGTAGTGCTTCTCTTGGCCCTGGAACTGTAACTAGGTGCCCTGTTCTGTAACTACAAGCCCTAGTGTTCCTTTTTACCTTGGAATTGAGACTAGGGCCCCTACTTCCTTGGGAGCAACCACAAGCATTCTTTCTGTCTTGGAACTATGACTAGGTTCCCTGCTTTCCTATGGCTCCCAGTTTTAGTGTTTTTCTTCCTTGGACTTGAGACCAGGGCCCCAACTACCTTGTGAGTGACCATAAGCACATTTCTCTTCACTAGAAGAAGGTCCTTTGCTCCCCTTTTGCTGCTAGTATGTATTTGAAACACAAAATTTTATATGGATTATGCAACACTGTCTAGAACCCAGTGACAGAAAAGGGCTCCTTGCAATCTCTTTTTGAGAATTTGTCAAACCCCATTACTGTCTGTGGGCCGAGAACTCTGGAAGCTACTGTGACTGCTGCTGCTTCTCCTGTAGTTGCCTCCAATGTTTACTCCTAGTATTTCTACAGAGTGGCTTGCACTGAGCTCCAATCTGACCACTACTTGGTGCACCAGACCTTTCCTGCAGACCAATTATCTTGGGGTTCAAAATTTTTTCACCACAATCTTTTCTTGACTCTGCTACTCTAGAATTTAATTTGAGGCATTATTTTGAAGTTCCTTGGAGGGGAATGTTGGGCAACTTCAGGTAAATTCTGGCCTCTACTCCACCATATTGTTAGGGGGCTCTCTTAATGTATAGCATTGTTTTAGGGCTATCTTAAGTTGTTAATTTCTTCAGATTCTCCAGTAGGGTTGGATAGCAAATATCACAGCTTCCCTTCCACTTTATTCTAAATTTCTCTTGGCTTATCAACTGTTGGACTTATTGTTATTTGCATCCCATGGCTCAAGATATTGGGTGGGAATGGAGGGATGCTAGTAACCATGTTTCATCAGTTCCCTATAACTAGAATGAGATTGTAGGTAATCATGGAAGATGGTAGATTCTGTGCTGCTACATATAAATTCAGATGCAGCAGATACTAAGGTAGTTTTTATGACCACTAATTAGCACAATACAAGTTACAATGGAAGTCAGGAAGAACACTAAGTTGGCAATCATAGTTGCTGAAAAGATGAGTACTAATGGGCCCGCTAGAATAATCTTCTACTGCTTTGTCTTTTTTTGCTCAAAGGGAGTAATACCTTATTATAGGTTATTCTTATTCCTTTTTATTGATTATTTTATATGGCATACCTTTGGGGGGCAGAGTCAAGAAGGCAGTGTTAAACTAGAACTCAGCATGCTCCCCCCAATACCACTTCAAATACCTATGAAATATGACTCTAAACAAATTTTAGAGCTCCAGACATCACAAAAATGACAGAATAACAAATCTCCCGCTGAAGGCAGCCTGGCAGGTGGCCATCCCAGCACACTGGAAGCAGAGCCCAGCCCCATACAGTTTCAGCCCCAGGGTGTCCAGGAGAAGCTGTGGCTGTTCTGGAGAGTAGATCATCAGCAGCTGTGGTGATTTCCAGAATCATCAACCCACAAGAGCCAAGGACAAAAGGAAAAGGTCAGTGGAACTCGGCTAAATTTGGGGAAAAGGGTCCAGTCAAATTGCCTCGAGAGCTAGCAGCAGTTTGAAGTGGCGGCCTTGCAGCCACCTCCACATGGCTGCTTCAGAAGCTCCTGGACTGCAGTTGCAGGGGGGCCAAGTGATCATTCAAAAGCTGAGCCTAGAGCTGCCTGAATCAGCTCACATTCTTGGATGGGGTTCTGAGGTATGTTTTCAGTGACCCAAAGCTGGTGGGGGTTGCAAAAAACAGCAACTTCCTAATAGCTCCAGAAGCTGCGAAAACCCCAGCAATTTGGGACAGAGCTCTCCCCTCTGAAAGCTGAGTTTTACTACTAGCAACATGAGCAAGAAAAGGAAGCAAAGCAAGCCCAGAAATGCAATTATAGATTCCTTTTTGGAGGACAAAAAGGACCAAAGCATGGAATGGGAGGAAGACAACACAGTCAGAACTCCCACACCAAAAGTATCCAAAAAAAAATACAAACTGGACAGAGTCCATAGATGAGCTTAAAAAGGAATTTGATAAACAAATAAGAGAAGTGGAGGAAAAATTGGGGAGAGAAATGAGAATGATGCAAGGAAATCATGATAAGAGAGTCAATAACCTGACAAGAAAATAACACCTTAAAAAATAGATTAACTCAAATAGCAAAGGAGGCCCAAAAGGCCAATGAGGAGAAGAATGCCTTAAAAAGTCAAATTTGTCAGATGGAAAAAGAATCTCAAAATTCTTTTTGTGAAGAGAATAATTCCTTCAGAATTACAGTGGAGCACATGGAAGCAAATTACTTTATGAGAAATCAAGATACTATTAAACAGATCCAAACAAATGAAAAATAGAAGGCAATGTGAAATATCTGCTTGAAAAAATTACTGACCTGGAAAATAGATCCAAGAGGGACAATTTAAAAATTATTCCATTACCTGAAATCCATGATAAAAAAAAATTTCTTGAATGCATGCTTCAAGAAATTCTCAAGGATAATTGCCCAGATATTTTAGAACCAGAGGGCAAAATAGAACTTGAAAGAATTCACCAATCACCTCTTGAAAAAGATCCAAAAAAGAAAGCTCCTAAGAATGTTATAGCCAGATTCCAGAGTTTCCAGATCAAGGAACAAATATTACAAGCTACCAAGAAGAAACAATTTGAATACTGTGGAAACACAATCAGGATAACCCAGGATCTAGCAGCTTTTACATTAAGGGATTGAAGGGCCTGGAGTATGATATTCTGGAGATCAAAGGAGCTAGGATTAAAACCAAGAATCACCTACCCAGCAAAACTGAATATAATGTTTCATGGGAAAATATAGTTATTCAATGAGGTGGAACACTTTCAAGCATTCTTGATAAAAAAAAATAAAAGAACTAAATAGAAAATTTGACATTCAAACACAAGAAGCATGAGAAGGTAAACATGGAAAAGAAACCATAAGGAAATTATCAAAGTTGAACTATTTCCATGCCAACATGGATAAATGAGAATTGTAACTTATGAAGCTTTTCTCAGTATTGAAGATAGGGGAAGGGAATATAAATGTGTATACACACATATGAATACATTCACATATGTCTACATAGGAGGGTATATATGCATATGAATACTTATGGGAGAGTGTGTATATATGTGTACATAGACAGAGGGTACAGGATGAATTGAATAGGAAGGAATGATATTTTTAATGTGAAATTAAGAGGTCAGAGAGCAGTAGAATGAGAGGAGACAGTGAGAGATGAAATGGGGCCAATCATTTTATATAGAAGAGGCAAAGGATAACTGTTAAAATGGAGGGTAAGAATAGGAAGGCAAAAAGGGAATGGGTCAATCTTGTTCTCATTGAATTTGGCTAAGGAAGGGAATGAAATATACTCTAAATTGGGTATCTTGGCCTACAGGAGAGTAGGGGGGAATGGGATTATCCTGAACTTCTTGTCAGGGGGATAGCCGGCCTTATCAATCTTTCATTGGTCTTTGGGTGCACTCTGGACGTGTCCAGCACGTTCTACAAAGCAGAGTCAGGAGCCAGCAGAGTGAGTAATCAGCAGACAGCTTTATTTTTACTTCTCCCTTCTTCTCTACCCCATTCTCAGTGCTTCCCTATTTTATCCCCGTATCTGAGCCCCTTTGACAAAAAGTCCACATTCTTCATGGCTGCCTCTGATGCCACAAGAGTTGGGTAAACATGCAGAGGAAGGATGAAGCTCACGTCCTGGAGCAGAGCTTCAATCTAACATCTGGGTCATGAAACACAGAATTAACAGGACATATTGACCCTCACCCCCATCCCTGTATTGGTGGTATGCAATCAAGTATAGGATCTGCAAATACTTTCACATTGGACATTAGTCTGGTTGTATACAAGGGTTGTAACCAATGGAGTGAACAATGGGAAAAAAGAAAGAAAACCAAATATGAAAAAGAGTGATAGCATGTATGTAGCTTCAGTCCCCATTTAAACTCTGTTCTGTCTAGATCATTCTCTGAATGTAGATAATCTCCTGCCATCCTGAGACTTGTAGAGTTTTTTTACAACTGTGTGTTGCTAAGAAGAGTTTATCAAAGTTGGTTGTCACAAATATGATTGTGTACAAATTTTTCCTGATTCTGCTCTTCTCACTTAAAATCAGTTTGTATAAGCCTCTCCAGGTGAATATGAAGACCATCTCCTCCCCATTTCTTATAACACAATAGTATTCCATTACATTCTTACACCAAAACTTGTTTAGCCATTCCCCAATTAATGGCCATTTCCTTAATTTCCAGTTTTTTGCCACCACAAAAAGAGCTGCTATAAATATTTTTGTACATACGATTCTTCCTTCCACTTCTATGATCTCTTTGGGATAAAACCCTAGTAGTGGCATTGCTGGGTCAAAGAGTATGCAATTTTTATAGCTCTTTGGGCATAGTTCCAGATCACTCTCCAGAATGGTTGAATCAGTTCAGAGCTCCTGCAACAATACATTAGTGTTTCAATTTTTCCACATCTTCTCCAGCATTTGTCATTTTCCTGTTTTGTCATCTTAGCCAATATGACTGGTGAGATGTGTTACCTCAAAGTTGTTTTGATTGCATTTCTTGAATCAATAGTGATTTAGAACATTTTTTCATATGCTTATAGATATCTTTAGTTTCTACCTCTGAAAATTGCCTTTTCATATCCTTTGCCCATTTATCAATTGGGGAATGACTTGTATTCTTACAGATTTTACTTAATTCCCTGTATATTTTAGATATTAGGCCTTTATCAGAGATACTGGTTGTGAAAATTCTTAACCAATTTACCACTTCCTTCTTAATCTTGGTTACATTGGCTTTGTTTGTACAGAAACTTTTTAATTTATTATAATCAAGATTGCCATTTTGTATTTTATAATGCTCTCAAACTCTTCTTTGGTCATAAAGTCTTCCCTGCTCCATAAATTTGACAAGGAAACTATTCCTTGCTTCCCCAGATTACTTACAGTACCAGCCTTCATACCTAGATCATGTACCCATTTAGACTTGTATTTGGTATATGGTGTTTGATGATGGTCTATGCCCAATTTTTGCCATACTATCTTCCAATTTTCCCAGCAGCTTTTGTCAAATAGTGAGTTCTTATCCCAAGAACTGAGGTCTTTGCACTTATCAAACAGTATATTACTATCATCGTTGACTACTAAGTCTTTTGTACCCAATCTAATCCATTCATCTACTACTGTATTCCTTAGCCACTACTAAGCAGTTTAGATGGCTGCTGCTTTATGATACAGATTAAAATGTGGTATGGCTAGGTCACCTTCCCTAACATTTCTTTTCATTAATTACTTTGATATTCTGGACCTTTTGTTCTTCCAAATGAATTTTGTCACTATTTTTTCTAGTTCTATAAAATAATTTTCTTAGTAGATTGATTGGTATGGCACTAAATATTCAATTTAATTTAGGTAAAATAGTCACTTTTATTATGTTAGCTCAACCCAGCCATGAGCAATTCATGTTTTTCCTATTAGTTAGATCTGATTTTATTTGTGTGAAAAGTGTTTTGTATGGTGTTCATAAAGGTACTGGGTTTATTTTGGCAGGTAGATTCCAAATATTTTATAATGTCTACAGTATCTTTAAATGGGGTTTCTCTTACTATCTCTTGCTGTTGGAATTCATTGGAAAATGCTGAGGATTTATGTGGGTTTGTTTTATATCTTGCAACTTTGCTAAGTTTATTTATTTTCTCAAGAAGTTTTTTTTACTTGCTTCTCTATGATGCTCCAAGCATATCATCTGCAAAGAGTGATAGCTTAATTTCTTCTTTGCCTAATTTGATTCCTTTGATTTCTTCTCTAATTGCTACTGCTAACATTTCTAGTACCAGATTGAATAAGAAGGATGATAGTGGACATCCTTGTTTCACCCCTGATCTTGTTGGAAATCTTTTAGTTTATCCCCATTTTATATAATACTTGCTGATGGCTTTAAGTAGATGCCACCTGTCATTCTAAGGAAAAATACATTTATTCCCATATTTTCTAGTGTTTTTAATAGGAATGGATGTTGTATTTTGTCAAAAAGCTTTTTCTGCATCTATTGAGATAATTGTATGGTTTTTGCTAGTTTTATTGTTGATATGATCAATGACATTGATGATTTCCCTAATACTGAACCATCCTTGCATTCCTGGAATAAATACAACCTGATCAAAATGTATTATTTGTGTGATAAGTTGCTGTTTTCTTATTGCTAATATTTTATTTAAAATTTTTACAGTTATCTATATTCATGAGGGAGATTGGTCTATAATTTTCTTTCTCTGTTTTGTCTCTCCCTGATTTTGGTATCAGTACCATATTTATGTCATAAAAATAATTTGGTAGGACTCCTTCTTCACCAATTTTCCCAAACAGTTTGTAGAATATTGGGATAAATTGATCTTTAAATGTTTTATAGAATTTACTAGTAAATCCATTTGGCCTTGAGGATTTTTTCTTAGTTAGTTCTCTGATAGCTTGTTCAATTTCTTTTTTCTGAGGTGGGGTTATTTAAATAATTTACTTCCTCTTCAATTAGTCTGAGCAGCTTATATTTTTGCTAATATTCATCCATTTCACTAAGATTGCCAAATTTATGTTCATACAATTGGACAAAATAACTCCTAATTATTGTTTTAATTTCCTCTTCATTGGAGATACATTCACTCTTTTCATTTTTGCTACTCAGAATTAGGTTTTCTTTCTTTTTTTTATCATATTGATTAAAAGTCTATCAATTTTAATGTTTTTTTTCATAAAACCAACTCTTAGTTTTATTTATAAGTTCAATAGTTTTCTTACTTTCAGTTTTATTAATCTCTCCTTTGGTTTTCAGTATTTCTAATTTAGTATTTAACTGGGAATTTCCAATTTGTTCTTTTTCTAGCTTTTTCAATTGCATACCCAATTCATTGGCTTCCATTTTCACTAATTTTTTCATGTATGAATTCAGGGATATGAAAGTTCTCCTAATAACTGCCTTTGCTGCATCCCACAAATTTTGATATAATGTCTCATTATTGTCACTCTCTTCAATGAAGTTAATGATTGTTTTATAATTTCTTGTTCGACGCATTCATTCTTTAGGATTGAATTACTTAATTTCCAATTCATTTTTGCCTATATTTCCATGGCCCTTTCTTGCATATAATTTTTATTGCATCATTGTCTGAGAATTATGCATTTAATATTTCTGCTTTTCTGCACTGAATTGTGAGTTTTTTGCCATAGTACATGGTCGATTTTTGTGTATGTGCCATGTACCACTTGAGAAGAAGGTATATTCCTTTTTATCCCCATTCAGTTTTCTGCAGAGATCTGTCATGTCCAGCCTCTCTAAAATTCTATTTGCCTCCTTAACTTCTTTCTTGTTTATTTTGAGGTTAGATTTATCAACTTCAGAGAGAGGGAGATTTAGGTCCCCCATTAGTATTGTTCTACTATCTATTTCTTCCTCTAATTCCATTGATTTTTCCTCTAGGAATTTGGATGCTATACCCTTGGCGTATATACGTTAAGTAATGATATTGCTTCATTCTTGATGGTGCCTTTTAGCAGGATGTAGTTTCCTTCCTGATCTCTTTTAATTAGAACTATTTTTGCTTTTGCTTTGTCTGAGATAAGGATTGCTATCCCCACTTTTTTTTAAACTTTAGCTGAGGCATGATATATTTTACTCTAGCCTTTTACCTTTAACCTGTGTGTATCCCCCTGTTTCAGATGTGTTTCTTGTAAATAGCATATTGTAGGATTATGGTTTTTTAATCCATTCTGCTATCTGCCTCCATTTTATGGGAAAGTTCATCCCATTCACATTCACAGTTATGATTACTGTCTGTGTCTTTCCCTCCATCCTATTCTCTGCCCTGTTTATGCTTTTATTTTTCCCCTTCTCCTTCCTAAGAGTTTTCCTTTTGACTACCATCTCCCTCAGTATTCCCTTCTTACCTGCCCCCTCCCTTTTCCTACCCTTCTCCCTTACTACTTCTTCCCTGCCTTCTAACCCCCTCCCATTGTTGGCCCTTCTCCCCTCCTACTGCTTGTAGGATATGATTGATTTTTATATTCAATGTTGTATGTCATTTCTTCCTCGAACCAAGATTGACAAAAATAGATCTCATACAGTTGTTCTCTCCCTCCTTTCTTTCCCCCATTATGATGAGTTATATGTCTCTTCTCAATACAGTCCTAAATTAACTGGTTGTGTTATTCCCTGTTTGCACTAGAACCAGTGAGGGGAAAGCTCATATAATGGTCACCTCCCTCCCTTCTTTCACTCTACTGTATTGTTTTTATGCCTCTTTATGTAGCATAATTTACTCCTTTCTGCTTCATTCTTTCCTCTTCTTCCATTGCAGTTCCTTAATAAGGATGTTTATAATCATTTTGCATAATTTATATCCATACCCTCTATCTATATCCCTTTTAAATATTCCTGTTGGTATAGAGTTCACGATATTAACGGGTATCAGCTTCCCATAGAGGGATGTAAACAGTTTGCTCTTGTTAAATAACAAGGTAGGGGTGTGTGTGTGTGTGTGTGTGTGTGTGTGTGTGTGTTTTCCTTATTTACAATCCTATGTCTATCGTGGGTCTTGTAAATGGAGGTTGAATTTTCTATTGAGCTCTGGCTTTTTCATCAGGAAGGTCTGGAAGTCTGTTATGTCACTAAATGTCCATCTCCTTGCCTGGTAGATTATGCTCAGTCTCATTGGATAGGTGATCCTTGGTTGTAGCCTGAGCTCTTTTGCCTTGTGAAAAATCATATTCCAGTTCCTCCAGTCTTTCAACATTGAGGCTGCCAGATCCTGTGTGATCATCACTGTGGTTCCATGATATCTGAATTGTTTCATTTTGGCCACTTGTAGTATTTTCTCTTTAACCTGATAGTTCTGGATTTTGGCCACAATGTTTCACGAACTTTTCAATTTGGGATCTTTTTCAGGAGGTGTCCAATGGATTTTCCTGATTTCTATTTTAGCCTCTAGTTCTAGGATCTCAGGGAAGTTTTCCTTGATGAGCTCTTGGAAGATATTGTCCAGACTCATTTTTTCATCATGATTTTCTGATAGACCAATGGTTCTCAGATTGTTTCTCCTGGATCTGTTTTCCAGATCAGTTATTTTTCCATTGAGATATTTTACCTCTTTTTCTAATTTTTCAGTCTTGATGTTTTTTGTTTGACTGATTCTTGGTTCCTCACAGAGTCATTGGCTTCAATTTGGTTGATTCTGGTTTTTAGCAAATTATTCTCTTCAGTTAGTTTTTGAAGATCCTTTTCCAAATGTTCAGATTTCATTTTCAGTTCACACATTTTACTTTTGAAGGAGCTGTTCTCTTCATTGTAACATTTTTCTAATTTTTCCATTTTATTTTTATAAGAGGTGTTGATTTAAACTTCTACCTCTCTAAGCTGGATTTCAAAGTTCTTTTTGAACTTATCTAGGGATGCTTTCTGTGCCTGAGACCAGGTCATAGGCCTTGTTAAGGTTTCAGCTGCAGGTGTGGAGTCTATACTCTCTCCTTCCGGGTTTGATTCCTCCCTCTCACCATAATAGAATTCCAGAGTCTTTGTCTTTGTCTTTGTAGCCTGCTTTCTTCCTGTTTTGAGGTAGGACCTTAGCCATGCCCTTCCTCCCCGGTTCCTAAGCTTTTACTACTTAAAATTTTCCTCTGGGGCAATAATTACTTTTTTTCAGGTCAGAGGTAGAGACTGGAGCAGCTGGGGTTCACTTTGCCATCTTGGTCCCTGAAAGTTCAGATAGGGGGTTTTTAAATGTCCAGGCTGTGAATGCATAGTACTGGGAGTAGCTGCTGCCCCTGCTGAGGGCCTTGCCTTTATCTCTTACCCAGCTTAGTCCAATCCCTGCCCTGTGGTGATAGGCCTGAGAATGGTCCTTGTGTTTGTTGGATTAGCAGGCCTTTTCCTGGGTCCTCTTGGTGCAGCATTCACTGGGCTGTGTTGGTGGGGCCTGTTTCAACAGGGCTTGTCTCTGTTGAGACCATTTTAGAGAGAGATTTGTTTTACTGGAAATTTTCTCATCGGTTTCTTTGGCAAAAGTCTTCCATTAACTTTTCTGGTATACTTTCCTACCTGACTTTTAAATTCTGAAGCAATTTGTAACAGAACTACACAAATGAAGATACACATGAAAAGCATTTATTAAGAACACCTTCTATGCCAGGCACCTCAGAATTCCCAATTAAGCACAGTGTTGTCATTGCCAGTCTCTTTCATGAATTAATTTGATTCTCAGAACCACCTTGTCTGTTAGAATAAATATGAATATAGCTTTTCCACATATAAGGCAACTATGGGTCAGAGAAGTGAGTTGGCTAGTTTAAGAACACACAAATGAATGGAAGACCCAGTTATTTGACCCTTGAATCAGCTTCCCACCCAAGAACTTTGTCTTCTTTTCAGTGCAGCAGGTTGCTTACAAAAGTAGAGCATTCCTAGCACAAGACTTTTCTCATCCATAAGGCTGTACCTTATGAGTGCATGGAATCACCCACTGTGATGTTAATACTGTGTGTTGTGATATAATATTGTGCCACTGAATAAAGTAAAGCAATTAGAAATATAGTCTGTACAATCCTAAAATAAACTTTTGGAATTATAGCTTTTACCAAATGATTTCTTATTAAAATGACTATTGTCATAATTACAATAACCAGAAGTAATAGTTTCATTAAAAGAACATACCAGGCATATTTCTCCTCAAATATCCAAGGTCTTTACAGAATATGTATTCCACTTTTATCTTAACTGCACACTGAGTGTTTGGTAAGTATGTACTTCTTTTTAAAAGAGATGTATAAATACAATTTGAATTTTGCAGGAAGTTTGAGTTGTCAGCAAAAATTTTAATCATAGATTCCAAAATGCTACTTCCAAAAGGTTTCTCTTTTACGTTTTTAGCTGCTTTACCTGCTCCCTCAAAGCAAATCCCTCCCCTCTACTTCCCCACCCTTCCAAGTATAAATGTTTTGGACTTAATTTATGCCTGTTTTTAAAGGAAAAATTAAACAGTATTTTAAGGAAGGTTAAATAAAATGAAGGACAGCTGGATGCCACAATTGATAGAATGCTGGATATGGAATCAGGAAGACTCCTTTTCCTGAGTTCAAATCTGGTCTCAAATACTTACTAGCTGTGTGACCCTGAGTAAGTCACTTAACCCTGTTTGCCTCTGTTTCTTCATCTGTTAAATGAGCTGGAGAAGGAAATGGTGAAACCAAATGTCAAGAAAACTCCATATGGGGTCACAAAGAATCAGACATGATGGAAATGACAAAACAATAACAACAACAAAATGAAATGAAGTTTAAATTTAATGGGTTTCTAGTATCTCCAGTTGTCTGGGCATGATTAATATTTGTTGGGGGTTCGTTTCTCATCTTCCCCTCATCTTCCATATTCCATTTCCTTCTAAGAGCTTTGCTATTGGGAGACCTCTGTGGTAGCACAGATACTTGAATTGATGCCTCAGTAGACAAAAAAATATAGTTTTCCCATTTAGAGTGTGAAGAGGGGAAATTAGTTAATATCTCTTCTACCTTAAAATGGAATTGGATTGAGAGAAAGGCTAACTTAAAACAGGACTAGTCTGACATGCAAAATCTTCACAAGATAACAAGAATCCATTTGGTGTGTTCTCTGTCATTTCTTATTATAATCTTTGTCATAAGAATGGACTCATGTTGTGCCATTTTCTGTTCTTGTTACAATCTTTGTCACATGAATAAGATATCAGAATGTTAATGCCTAACGTAAAGTATTTGGTGTGTGATGATTCCATAAGGTACCACTATGACCTTTGCAACATTATGTATTCTGATTGGTTGTCCATTTCACCTCTCTCCCACAAGTTAATAAGGCTGTAAAAAAGGGAGAGAACAGAAATGGCCAGCCAGTCAAATTACAGAATATTGAAAAGGTCAGAGCAGTACAGAACACAGAAAAAAATTATGGAATATATGAGGCATTAAAATTATTGTGACAATGATGGTAACAAGAATGGTAAAAGATATCCATTTATATTATTTCAGTCTAGTGAAGCCCATAGGAAGATGTGCTCTGGACAGCAATCATTTCCACCTCACCAAATCCCAGGGGCTTTAACATACCTGTTTACATTGGTGTTCAATAAAACACATGGGCAGTTGTTTCCCAACCATTTTGCAAGGCAAACCTCTTATTCCTGAACATGCAAGAACATACAAAGATGATCTCTTACTTGCAAGGCAGGTATCTTGGTTGTAAAATATTTTTTAGAGGAACTAAGAAGGAAATTATTACTATAGGGTGATTACTCTATATGTGGAACCAAAGGTTTTTCCATAGGCATAGTCATTTGCATTAGCATCATTTCTTTGACCTGTTTCCTTACATTATTTTCCCTTTGAGAGACAAAGGAAGAAAAAAGGTGCAGCAAAAATCTCCTTAATG
The DNA here is from genome assembly GCA_028646575.1 of Pseudocheirus occidentalis. Lineage (NCBI taxonomy): Eukaryota > Metazoa > Chordata > Mammalia > Diprotodontia > Pseudocheiridae > Pseudocheirus > Pseudocheirus occidentalis. Next base: position 99,756,520 of record CM053593.1, on the reverse strand, counting down.
ATCTTTTGAAGTTCAGAAAAAATCCTTAGACTTAAAGAAAATAACTACATAGATTTAGTTTCTTGGGTGAGGTCCAAGAAAAATGAACATTATTTTCACCTATGTCCTTGTCAAGAATGTCTTTTACCCATCTGCCCTCAGACCTGGACTGACACATTGGTTTGTAGTATGGACACAAAGGAAGCCTTTCCTTTTCTTACATATTGAAAGACTTGGAATGACTTTAAAGTCCTCATCTCTTGCTCTGGAGAATAGCAGGTCTTATGCTTGCCTTTACCCTTGTCCATTGAAGAAAGAGGCAGAGACAAGAAGAGAAAATTCATACTATGGAAAATTCTCATACCTGATGTTAATTTTTCTTCTTATCTCCACAATGGATACTACTCAACCACAGAGTTTTGGGGGGTTTTGGTTGTTGTTATTGCAAGAATCTAATTTCTCAGATTTTGTTCTCCCTAAAGAACTATTTTTTTAAACTTTCTCTTTTTGTCATTATATCTGACACTTTCCATAAATGCAGTTGTTCGCTAATAGCTTACTTTTAATAGTAACAATCATTATGGAAATTTTACTCAAGGCATTAATCTGAGGTCAGCATTGGAAAAGATCACAACAAGGAGTAATTACCATCATGGAGGGATTTATTATTCATTGCTTCAAGACTTAGCATCTAGCACATGGGTATTATATAGTAGATACTTTACAAATACTTGCTGATTGATTGATTGAATAAATAACCTGTTGGAAAATCTCAGTATGAAAGTGCCTTCTCTCCTATGGGAAAATTAATGTCTTAGAGTTTATTGCTCTGGTCACTGTATGAGCAGTAAAGGTCTATGTCACAGTCTGTAGGCAAAGGAGAACAAAGTTGTGTTGAAATGTATATGGGTGTGTCTAGGCATAAAGTCAGGGAAGAACACATACACTTGAAATGAAATGTACTGTCTATTCAGATTCACAAATATGTTAACAGCCAAAATTAATGGGCAGGAACAACCTCCAGTGAGGTTGAACCAATGTGGCTGAATTTTCCAATAGTGAAACAACCCTCTCAGAGGAAGGAAAGTAAGGACCTAAATTCTAATTCTATTTCCTTAGCATTTCAGCATCCCAAAATGATAAAGTTCCAAAGAAGAAAGTTGGTGCAAAGAAGGAAATTATTTCGGAAACTATTTTTTGTTTGGAATATTGAGAATGGAGTTTAATTGAGCTTACACATATTGTCAGTTATTTGTTGTTTATAAATATGAGCTGAGCATTAGGCTCATTCTACTCTTTGTCACTTGGAGATATGCAAATTCTCTCTCTCTCTTCTTTCTCTCTCCTCTCTCTCTTCTCTTTCTCTCTCTCTCTCTCTCTCTTTCTCTCTCTACCTCACTCTCTCCTTCCCTCCCTCTCTCTCCATCCTTCCATCTCTCTGAATAAAATGGTTATGTAATTACATACTTCTCATAATTATTGAGTAATTATATACTTCTTATAATTACCGAGTAATCATTGGTCTATAACTAGAACTTAATGTTACAACTAATTGTATAATTATCATGTATTAATGTTGTTATCCAGGGAACTTAGAACAAAGTACCTTATATATTTCCCCTGTGTTGCAATTTAGAAAAGGTAGCAACACTATCTGTATGGTTAGAATTTGTTTCCAGGAAGGAGAGCACAGCTGCAAAAGGACATACTGGTATTGTATGTATGTAGAATGAACCATTGGTTTTACATCACCATTTACCTTAGACATCATCACTCACCTGAACATTTTCTTCCTATTAAGTCATGGGACTTTGCCAAGATATATTTTGGAGGGCATTATGTATTGATGATACCATTGTTTTTTTCGTTCTTAGCATAGCAAATAAATACATATTATTGTTTATGTTCCCAATGGGAACATCTTATATTATTTGTTTGTCAATACAATGCAGTTATCTTTTTTTTTTTGGTCATCACCAAAATATTTGCTTCCTCAGAAATAACTTCTCAATGCAAGGTGATAGGATCAAAGTGATTGACGAGTAGTAGGGATTCTTGCTAATGTGGATAATATACATTCAGTAGGATTAAAGAATAAGTGGTTTAAAAACACTAAGTAGGTAAGTAGGACATTGAGGTTCCTGACTCATAGAAGATTCTTAATAAATGTTTGTTCATTCTTGAAATGAATGAAATCAGACCATATGTGTATTAACTGAAAAACCTGGAAATATTTAGCCTAAAGAAGAGAAGGCTTAGGAAAGCCATGATAGCTGAGGTCAAGTATTCAGTGCACCATTAACAGAAGAAGAATTATACTTATTCTGCTTGATCCCACAGGTCAGAAGCAAGAATAAAAAAATGGAATTTGTTGATATACAAACTTAGGAAAATTTTGCCAACAGAGCTGTCTCAAAATATACTGGGACAGCTCACATGATAGGAATTTGGACCTCAGAATGGAGGCTAGATGATCACTGCTTAGGAATTAGAGAGATTATTGTTATTGGCCTCAGAAGTCCCTTATATCTTTGATATTCTTCACTATTTGCAATTATCTGTTTCATAGAATTTGTGAGAATTTATTATTAATATTTCCTCTACAACTTGTTTTTCTAGTTTATTTCCCCCACTCTAGATACTTAGAATCATAGAATATCCAAAAGAGAAGGCAACTTAAAATCATCAAGTAAAACCCCCATCAGACAAATGAAAACCCCCATCAGACAAATGAATTCCTTTTACAATATTTCTGAGTGCTAACTTACATAAAGGGCTTTGCCAAACTTAAAGTGCTAAAAAATAATAATGATGATGATGAGACAATGATGACAGTGGGCCAGAAAGTGTTTGTCTCTTTCTGTCTTTGTTTCTTTCTGTCTCCCCTTCTCTCTCTCCACCCCCTATCTCATTCTCACTCTCCCCACTTTTGTTTCTTTTCTACCCCTCCCCACCTCTCTCCTTCTTCCCCCTCTTGTAAGGTATCCCACTTAGCTCTAAAATGGAAACTTTCTACAGTGGCCATTCAATAGAAAATAAACTCCTTGAGGGCAGGGACTTCTGCACCAATTAAATGTGCTCGTTGAATCAATCAGTGAAACAGTACCAATAGACTTGTCTGTTCCTTAAAGACATGTCTCATACTGTCTTTGTGTCTTTTTTGTTTTTACCATCTTCTGAATATAAATGGACTGGATTTGGAAATGCCACATTTCAGTAATGGTAAAGCCTCCAAACTAGCATTCCTATAGAACTCCAACTCCTAACTTCATATTAAGTATGTTGAGCAATATATTATGTTGTTACAATAGAGACTAGAACAACCTCTTAAATGTCTGCTTTGAAATTTTAGTAATAAATTTCTCAGGGAACCTGCCATAAAATAGCTATGAATTGTATTATTTTTAAATTTTTACTTCATTTCTCTTTTTTCCCCTTCATCATGTCACATTTTTCAAAAACACACACAAACATGAGCCATGGGAAGTAGGAGAGGAGATCAAATAAAGGAGGTAGGGACTGACAGAAGGGAGGGGAGAGCAAGGGAGGTGGTAAACAAAAGCAAAACACTGTTAAGGAAGAAAAAGGGTAAAAGGAGATTGAGGAAAGACAGGAGGAAGAATAGGACAGAGGGAAATAAACAGGTAAAAATCATAACTGTATGGTGAATGGGGTGAACTCTGTCATAAAATGGAAGCAAATAGCAGAGTGGATCAAAAACCAGAATTCTATAATATGTTTGAAAGAAACACACTCAAAGCAGAGAGACACACACACAGAATTAAGGTAAAGGGCTAGAAAGGACTTCAGCTTAAGTAAAAAAAAATAGCAAGGGTAGCAATCCTTATCTAAGAAAAAGTAAAAACAGAAATAGACCTAATTAAAAGAGATAAGAAAGGAAAAACCTTGCTAAAAGGTACCATAGACAATGTAGCAGTATCAATACTGAATGTAAATGCATCAAGTGATATAGCATCCAAATTCGTAAAGGAGAAGTTAAAGTGAGTTATAGGAAGAAATAGATGGCACAACTATACTAGTGGGGAACCTCAACTGTCCCCTCTCAGAACTCAATAAATCCAACACCTCTCCCCAAAAATAAACTAGAAAGAAACTAAGACAGTAATAAAACATTAGAAAAGTTAGATATGACAGACCTTTGGAATGATTTAGACATAAAGGGCAACATCATATGCAAATTAGAAGAGCAAGTAATATTCTACTTGTCAGATCTATGGGGAGGGCAATAATTGATGACCAAACAAGAGATAGAGAGCATTACAAAATATCAAATAAATAATTTTGCTTATATTAAATTTAAAATATTTTGAAAAATAAAATCAATAAAACCAAGACTAAAAGGAAAGTAGAAAACTGGGAAACAATGTTTGCAACAAGAATCTCTGATAAAGGCTTCTTTTTTCAAATATACAGAGAACTGTGTCAAATTTGCAAGAATACAAGCCATTCCCCAATTGGTAAATGGTCAAAGAATATCAATAGGCAATTTCAAGAGAAAAAAAATCAAAGCTCTCTATAGCCATGTGAAAAAAGTATGCGAAATCACTTTTGATTAGAAAAATGCAAATTAAAACAACTCTGAGGTACTATCTCAAGTCTATCAGATTGGCTAATATAACAGAGGAGGAAAACACTTAATGCTGAAGAAGTTGTCAGAAATTGATGCTAGCACACTATTGGTGGAATGGTGAACTGATCCAACCATTCTGGAGAGCAACTTGAAATTATGCCCAAAGGCCAAACAAACTGTGTGTACCCTTTTATCCAGCAATACCACTACTAGGTCAATATTCCAAAGAGATACTTTTTTAAAAAGGGAAAATGACCTACCTGTGCAAAAATATTTATAACAGCCATTTTTGTGGTGGCAAAATAATGGAAATCGATAGGATGCTCATCAATTGGGGAATGGCTGAACAAGCTGTGGTGTATGAATGTAATGTAAAATACTATTATGTAATAAAAAAATAAACAGGCAGATTTGGGGAAAAAAATCTGGAAAGATTTGTATGAACTGAAGCAAAGTGAAATGAACAGAACCAGGAAAACATTGTACATAGTGTCATCAACATTGCATGATGATCAACTATGAAGAACCTAGCTCTTCTTGGCAATACAATGATACCATATGAATAGTAATGACTGAGGAAGGAAAATGCTATTCACTTAAAGAAAAGCTGGCATTGAAGCATCATTTTCCCCCTAATTAATTCTTTCTCATGGTCCCCCCTCCCTTTTTGATCTTTCTTCTATCACAACTCTAATATGGAAATATTTTTACATTATAACACATCTATATCAAACTGCCTTCCATTTGCAGAAGAGGGGAGGGGGAAAAATTTGGAACTCAAAATCTTGTAAAAATGAATGCTAAAACTTTTCTTGACATATAACTGGGGGAAAATGGTATTCTATAAAAACAAACAAACAAACAAGCAAATAAACCTGAATGTGAATCAGGATCCAAAAAGGTCTTTTTTTAAAAATCTTTATTAACTGCTTTATTTACTTTTCGTTTACAAGATTCAGTTACAGAATCACTTGAGTTTCAGATTTTCTCCTCTCCCTTCTCCTCTCTCTCCCCGCCCCACCCATGGCAGCGTACCATCATGTATGGAATCAGCAAACACTTTCACATTGTACAATAGTCTGGTTGTGTTGAAGCATTGTAACCAATGGAGTGAATCATGGGAAAAAGAAAAAAAAAGAAACAGAACCAGACATGGAAAAGACTAATAGCATGTGTTGTTTCAGCCTCCATTTAAACTCTGGTCTTTCTAGATCTTTCTCTGAGTGTAGATATCTCCTTCCATTCTGATACTTGTAGAGTTGTCTTTTAGCTGTGTGTTGTGGAGAAGAATCCAGTTTATCAGGGTTGATCATCACACATATAATACATCTGTGACTGTATACAAATTTTTCCTGGTTCTGCTCTTCTCACTTAGCATCAATTCCTATAAGCCTCGCCAGGTAAATATGAAGCCAGTCTCCTTACTATTTCTTATAGCACAATAGTATTCCATTACATTCATATACCATAACTTGTTCAGCCATTCCCCAACTGATGGGCATCCCCTAAGTTTCCAGTTTTTTGCCACCACAAAGAGAGCTGCAATTAATATTTTTATACATATGGGTCCTTTTCACACTTCTGTAATCTCTTTGGGAATACAACCCCAAAAGTGGTATTACTGGGTCAAAGGGTATGCAATTATTTAAAGCCCTTTGGGCATAGTTCCAGATTGCCCCACATAATGGTTGTATCAGTTCACAGCTCCACCAACAATGCATTAGAGTTCCAATTTTTCCACATCCTCTCCAGCACTTGTCATTTTCATGTTTTGTCATCTTAGCCAATCTTACTGGTGAGATGTGGTACCTCAAAGTTGTTTTGATTTGCATTTAATGAATGCATTTAATGGTTTAGAGCAT
>CM053593.1:99718428-99749588 GCA_028646575.1 Pseudocheirus occidentalis | reverse complement strand
ATAACTTCTAGGCATTCTTCAAGTGTCTTGGAAGCATTTGGTGTGGGAGTTCTGACTGGGTTGTCTTCCTCCCATTCCATGCTTTGATTCTTTTTGTCCACAAAAAAGGATTTTACAGTTTTATTGCTGTTCTTCTTTTGCTTCCTTTTCCTCATGTTGGCCAGTCAATTAATTGGATCTTTTTTTTTTACCTCTGTGAAACTCTGCTTCCAGGAGGGAAAGCTCTGTTCCAAATTGCTGGGGTTTTCCCAGCTGCTGGAGCTATTTGGGGGGTGTTGCAAGTCCCCCCAGTTTTGTCTTGCTGAAAGTGCACCCCAGGACCACCACCCAAGACCACCATTCAGATCCAGGCCACTCAACGCCAGAGCACTTGGCCCTGATCAAGCGATTCAGCCCCCCTGTGGAGTCTGCAGGCCAGGGGCTCTGAAGCAACCTTGTGGGTGCCCCATGGGTTCCAGCAGTTCCCTTCCCCCACTGCTTCCTTGCCCGGGGGGGGGAGGCAGATTGGCCAAACTGCTTTTCCTCCCCCAAATTAAGTTTCAAAATTTCACTTTCACTGATCATCTCTGATCCTTGTTTGCTGGATTTGAAGATCCCCTCAGGTGCTTTAAATCTTCTCTGATGTAGACTCACACTGCGGCTTGAGAGGCTCGGCTCCTCTTGGCCACCCTGGGGCTTGGCTGCTCTTGTCTCTCGGCCTGCCAGACTGCTGGATGAGCCCCTACTGCTGAGCTTCCCCTCTCCAATCCCTGTTTTTCACAGTTTGGTAGATGTGGAGGTGCTGAAGGCTGTAGATCTTCTCTCCTGAAGACTGGCTGCAGCGCGGCTTGGCTTGGCTCAGCTCGGCTCCTTTCCACCTCCCCAGGCCTGGCTGGGGTCTCAGCTTCAGGCTGGGCCAACCTCCACTCACGGCCCACCGCCATGAGCCCCTGCTGCCAAGCTGCCTTCAGCAAGGGATGTGTTTTCTGTATTGTTGTGAGTCTGAGAGTCCTAGGCTTTGTCTAGGGTCATATTTTATGGGTGTTTAGGGTGGTAGCTGCGGAGCCTTGCTTGGCTCTGCCCCCCAACAACCTGCAGACCTTATTCTTGATTGCATGCAGCCATGTAGGGGGGGAGGAGAGGGATGGGGAGAAAACTTGAAACTCAAGGGACTGTGAAAATGAATCTTGTAAAATAAAAGTAAACAAATTAATAAAGACAAAAAAATTATTTTTGTAAGTCAGACAACTACAAATATAGAACATTGTATAAATTACCAGATTCAGTTGATGTGTTAGTTTTTTTAATTCCTATTTTTTTCCTCCTTTCTTTTTTACTGTTTGCTATAAGAGATATATTTTTGGGTAGGAGAGAAAAGATACGGTAGGAAATAAGGATGAGGATGAGCTAATGACAAAAGATTTTTTAGTTAAAAATAACATAATGCTATAGTTTAACTTCATGTTGTTATACTTCATGTATATTTTCAAAGAGGAAAGAAAATAATTGTAAATAAGTAAATAATTTCAAAGAAAAAGTAAAAAAAGGAAATTCATCACAATGGCTCTTTCTGAAATAGAGCATTATGTGGCAATTACACCCAAAATATCTTCAAATATTAGATTATATTAAATAACTCTAATAAAAATCTGAAATCCCAAATTTAGAAGGAATTTTCCAAAATGTAAACAAAGCCATTTACAATAGAAATCTCGCCATAGGATTTGAACAGGCAGGTTTAATAAAAAAAATAAATAAAAGCAAACTTTCAACAACTACACACAATGTTTCAAAAGACCCATTTTATATACCTACATATAAGACTAAAGAGACACACCAAAGAAGATTCCAAAGGTTTTATAAAACAGTGACAAATTAGCTACCAAATTTTGGAATTAATGGGCATTACTCTCAGTTGAGGAGAAAAACCAGAAAATCAGAATTTACAGGCACATATTTTAATCTTTTGTGTGTCCATTTTATTTCCACTTTTATGTTCACTATTCTTTTTCTTGTATTCTTGTTAAACTATCTGAATACTTCCATTTTAAGTGTATATTAAAATAAATGTTATAAATAAATAGTTCAGTTTTGTGGTTCTGTATCAGTACCCACTGCCATCTTCTCAGTTTTATTCTTTTTCTTTGGAGTACTAACTGGTCTAACCAGACTGATTACATATGCTCAGTTCATTGCAAAATGATGTCCTTGTCAGTAACCAGCTATTTTCTATCTACAAAGTATTCTCTGTGTGTGATATTATATCCAGTATCATCCAACTATATTCCTGAAGAAAATGTTCACAAAGGATTGAGGCTTCTGAATAATCTAAAAGTGTTTTAAATTTGGACTTATATTTCCACATATTTTATCCCACTTCCATGAATATAAAATTATATGTTGCTATGGTTTGTAATTTTTTTCATTTTGTTCATAGAATTTCTTTATTTCTGGGGAAAAGCAAATTATAAACCAATTTTAGTAACTAATACTAATGGAATTTTAAAAAATCCTCTTGAGTAGACTAGCAATATGTCCAGTTACATAAAGCAACTGGAGCAGAGTTCAAATCCCAGATGTCACTTATTGAAATTCTCTACTGCATCAACAACTTTTTTATTTTGTTTTTTTTTTGTCGATGCCTTAAGTCTATTTGTTCAGTAACTTTGATACAATTCCATAATTTAGTTCTCTAAGAACTGACACACCGAATGATCAACAATTTATTGTTATGTCCTCAAATACATCTGAAACATTGTATTCTTTATAGTCAGCTGTGATCATTTACATATTCTGTGATCTTTTAAACTTAATTTTACAAGGATTTCAAACTGCCCATAGGTTATGACATGTCTTCTATCAGGGTAGGTACAAGGAAGAAAAAGGAATAGATTGCTTAATTTTATATACTTATTCAGAAAGTGACAAGCCTTTGATAAAAATTAGAAATGAATGTTCACAGGTAGAAATTTTTCATGTATATTTCTGTCTTTTCAAAAGTTTAGTCTACATGGTAACTTTTATAATTGTGAGATTACTTGTATATGGAGCTTTATGTATTCAAGTATTTTGCATGATGTCTAATGTGACCATTAACAAAAGTTTCAATGAAGTAGCAGTTATGATCATATCCCTCTTGCATTTGTCAGGAAGTAATTGCCCATCTTTAAGGAACTGGTCATCTTTGCCTTGATCAATTAATATGTCCAGCTGAGATTCTGGATAAGACCTCACAAGATGAGTAGTATCATATGCCTCCCATTTCCTTTGATCTAATCCTAAATACCCATTGAAGGCCTTTTCCCCCCAAAGACAGAACATTGGATTGCAGATTGGGGAGAATACTGACACAGATTTGTGTTTTCTGGGATTGTTCAGAGCACAATTAAGAGTTTCATGGCCTCCCATAGAAAGGCCAAAAATAGATATCTTCTCTGGGTCAGCTGGAAAATTGGCATTTATCAATTTGGGCAGCTCATCTCTTACATAAGAGTACATCCTATAGTTGGTTTTCCAAGGTTCTTCAGTGGCATTCACATAAAAACCAGCACCAGTACCAAAGTCCCAGCTGTCATCTTCTCCTTTAATATTACAGACACATGGACTGGTATTTGGTGCAATGGCCATGTTCTGCTGCAGCTTGGTGATAAGCCAGCTTTTGTGGCTTACTTAGGCTCAAAATGCTGGTCATCTTTGTCTCTTGATCACGTACCTACTCCATCAGTAAGTGTTAATTCTTCTTTTATACTAACCCTCTCGAGTAACCATTCCTTTCATAAAAGGGAATGAATGACATTACCTAAGGAAGTGAAAGGCTAATAATCTCTTTATCACCACTTGTCAAATTCCCTTACTGTTTCTGGAAAGTAGAGAGCTCATAGAATTGCTGTTATTGGTGCTGCCACCAGATGCTCCTAGGCCCACAGTTGGTTTTGCTGTCAAACAGTGTACCCAGGTTAAGAGTGTCACAGATATCTCCTTTCAATCTCCTAGGCTGCTTTGGGTGTGGAAAAATGCCTCACTCTGAACTTTTGCTGGATGTGAAGCTCTAGAATTCAACATGACATGTAATTTTGAAGTGTTTTGGAGAATATTGTTCAGTTTATCTGGAAGGTTCTCTGTACCTTGCCAATGAGGCTCTATTCATTATACATGAGATAAAATTTTGTTCTGTGCAAGTTAAACCAGACAGCCAGTAAAGTACAGGACATTTCCCAGTTTCTGCCTTTAGTGGTAAGTAGATTCCAAATTTCATTTTGCATTTTAGTTCCACACTGTCATGCTCATGAACTTTCTGAAACCCCTCAAAGCATTGTTGCTAGAAATCTGTTTGAAGGCCATATATTCTTTGCTATACAGTTGCCACTGTTTTCCCACTTATGGACACAAAATGACTGATAGAAGGTCGATGTAGGTGGTGGTAGAGATGGTGGGGGCAGGGAGGTCAACTTTTTTCAAGGAGCTTAGCAGAAAAGGGGAAAGACAGGACTAGCATCATAACTAAAAATGATAGAAAAATAAGTTCAAAAAGACGTGGGAAGGAACTTATTTAAATTCAAATTGTAGCTCCTAAATTTACTGTGTCTTTGATCTTGGGCAACTCACTTAATATTTCTGGATCTTGGTTTCTTCATCTGTAAAATGAGAGGGCTATACCAGATGACCTCAAAGGTCTCTTTCAGTTATTATTTTATCATCCATAAAAATTAAATAATTTGTCATTATGTGAAAATTAGAACAATTAATAAGTTAAAAATTGCACAAATTGCATGATTGTTTTAATAGAAGTAAATAGGCCTTTGTAGAAATAAAACATTTATGCTAAGCTCCCCTATGCCCATAGGAAGATAAGGGGCCCTCTTTAATATTATCAAAAGCATATAGCTAAAATATAGAACTAGCATAACTTTTAAGGAAAAAATATTAAAATTTTCCTTATATAAAAAGGAGGAAGCAACACATCCCAGAACCTGACCATTTAACATTATTACAAAATCAGAGCTATAAGTATAAGAGAAGTGAACAAAATCATAGGCAAAAATACAGCAAAAAAAAAGGAGATAGAAATATCTCTACATGCAGATTATAGTATGGTATACTTGGAAAACTTCAAAGAATCAAAGAAGAAGCTAAAAAGATCTTTATTAGTGTCAGTAGAGTAGCAATATACAAAGTAAATCAGCTAAATCATTGGTATTCCTATATAGTACTAACAAAACTAAGGAAGAATAATAAAATTATTTAAATAACTACAAAATTAATTAAATATCTTGAGGTTAACCTCCCAAGCCACACATAAGAGTTACAAAATCCAACTACAAAACATTCTCCAGAAAAAAAAGACAATTGTAAGGATTGGCAAAGCTGTGAAGTGGTCTAATAATTCTGGATACCATTTTGGAAGTATTTAAGAAAAATTATTAAATTGTTAATTCCTTTGATCCAGACAACCTATTTATAGGTACGTATCTCCAAGGATGGAAGTCAAAGACAGAAAAAAATATTCACAAAAGTATTCTTTGTGGTAGCAAAAAACTCAAAACAGGTATCTATTAAAATGGGAATAGATGAAAAAATTATTAGAATTTATAAAATATTAGAGTATAGAAACGGTAAACATTAGGAATTAGTAGGAATGTGAGAGGATTTCTATAAAATGATATACAATGAACTATAACAAAGAGAGAAAATATATGTAATAAACTCAATAACAAAAATAAAATATTTCCTGAATGGAAGCCAAACTCTGAATAACTGAATAAACAATAATGGTCCAGGAACAGAGATAATGAGAAAAACGTCCCTCTCCTTGGCAGAGATTCAGTAAAATGGTTGAACAAAATGGTACCTACATCTTCAGTACATATATTCTGGTCACATTATTTCATGTTTTGCTTAATTATTCTTTTCCTAGAGGGAAGACATCAATCTGGAGATGGGATAGAATATTATCAGAAATGACTATGTAAAAAGCACAGGCATCAATTAAATTTATTTTTAAAACAGTTTCTCATTTTTATTTTGTATAGTAAATGCTAGAAAAATAAATCCCTATTATCTTCATTGTGGTTCCAGTGCCTATATAACAAGAATACTTAAAAACAAGTCTTACATGGTGGAATATTTCTTTCTGCTGTTGGATGAAAGAAGAAACTAATGGCTACTTTATGTTTCTGATAACTTGTGAGCCAACGCTCCCATTAACTAAAACTTTTGCATACTTTCTAGTTTTTTTTCCATAATAAGTGTGCTTTTTAAATCTTCTAGCAGTTTTAAGATGGCAAAGAATCATTAAATGTGTATGTTCTGGCTATTCCATCAACCAACCATTCCCTCATCTCTCTCCCTCTCTTCCAGCCTCCATATTGAAATTAGGCCAATTAACAACCTTACAATACCCCCAAAGTGTTTAAGTGAAAAGCAGAGTCAGATAGTATAGTATAAATATAACTTTTATATGGACTGGAAAACTAAAAAAAATCCTGTAACTTGCTTTATTGCATATTTATTTGGGGAGTCTGAAACAGAACCTGTAACACCTCCAAGATTTGCCTGTACTATATTCCAAGAATTGTGCTATGTGTTGCGGATATAAACACAAAGAATGAAGCAAAATTGTTGTTTCATGTAAGCTTATGAGGAATTTACATTCTAATGGGGAAGATGAAAGTAGCAGATCATCATGGTAGAATTTATGTAGCTCTTTGAGATCTGCAAAGCTCTTTATAAATATTAAATAAATACTAAATAAAATGTAAACTAACTAAATATCAAACTTATTTTATCCTTACAACAACTCTTAGATAATATTATTTTTACCATGATGAAACTGAGGCAGATGGAATTTAAATGACTTGCTCAGGGTCACAAAGCTAGTGTTTGAGACTAAAGAGAGAGGCATATGTGTATACACATCCACGTACACACACATACATATAACATATACATATTTATAGCATAAAGTTATCAAATTAAAGCTCAGATTTGTACAGATTGTTTTCATCTTTTGTTGGTGACATGCATGCCATCCATTAGGGTATGTGCCATTTGTGTATATCCAAATATGTATCAACATATATACATTTTTGTTTATATAAACATATAGGTATATGTGTGTGTATGTGTATTTTTTATGATAACTGGTTATGTGACCCTAGGGAAGTCATTTAACCTCTACATTTCTCTAGGCAACTCTCTAGGTCTATAAGTTTCAGGGAATGTGCTCCTTTGCACTGGTAAAGGGAGTTTATTCACCAATGAATGAAATCACAGGTCTAAACACCATCCATATGCGCTATCACTCAGAAACCAAACAAGCAACCTATGGTAGGTGTGGGTAAGAATCAATGTAAAACAAAACAAAACAGTAAGTGTACAAATAAAAATTGGTGTATAAGATGTCATTAAAGAACTATGTGATTAAAAAAAGAAGAGGGCTTGGTCACAAGGCAAGGAGGGATACCAGTGGATGATAGCATGTGTAATCATGCTGTGAAAAGAAAGCAAGAATAACTTCCAGAAGGGTGAATGGACTCCCTAGGCCACATTTAGAAAAGGACATAGATACAGTCTCATAGGCAGGCGGACATGAATGGGTTACACAATCCCTATACCTAGAAAGAATACTTGAATTGATAATCACATATTCATTTGAGGATGTGGGCCTCGACCTTGGCCATTGTTCAATCTTACCAGGCATCTCTGTTCTCATCTGTAAAATAAAAGTGTTAGACTTGATGTTATCTAATAGTACTTCTAGCTCTCAATTGTAAGGAAGATTCTTGGTTTTTATCATTTCTTTGAAAATGATTTAAATCCTATGGACTTAAGAGAATTCTATACTAATTAATTTATGAAAACAAACCACAGAATATGTCAGAATTAGACAAACTAACAGAAATAATTGGACAGTTTTTTTCAAAACTATTTTTATATATCACATTTTCTCTTTTTTTAATCCAAAAGTCTAATTTAGGTGTTGTTCCCTTAGGTACTAAACACAGTTCATAATTCATTTGATATAAAATGTCAGTTTAGATTCTTACACTTCTTTGATAAATGAGAAAAAACATGCACATTTCAATTTTCTCTACACCAGCTCTACCTAGAACAACCCCCCATTGTGCTTCTCAAAGATCTTTGTGTTAAATTAAACATCAAGATTCAGAAACTGTGGGGAATGATCTTTGCAAGATACACAGCACAAATATAAGAGACAGGAGAAAAAAGTAAAGCTTTCTCCTACCAATAAAGTGATTTCTCTCAAAGAGCATCTTTGATCCTCGAATTAGTCTTCAGATATAATTTATTATTATCTTAACAGTCACACCAATTTTCCTTATCTGTAGACAGACAATGATCTTGTTGGACATAACAGAAGAAAATACAAATATGTTTAGGGGGTTTATTTTCCTTTCATCCAGCAAATCCCTCTGATGTTAATAGAGGAAACGTTTCTTTGCCTTATAGAATCAATCATAACAAACAGGAATTAAGCCCTTTCTCCCAGATTTGTCTCTACCTAAGGTTTTGAAGATGGAAAGAGTCTACCCATGCAATAGCCAAAGAATGATACTAATGGGGAGATTACTACAGGAAATGATTTCTCAAGGTGGCTATCTGATGTGCACTTTACAAATGGATGGTGTGCCTGTCAACAACAACAAAAGGTGAAATTAATCTCTACTAATATGAGCTTTAATTTGACAACTTTATACTATATGTGTATACATTAGATGTATATTTTTGTGTCCACACACAAGTAAGGAGAGATAAACATATATGTATGTATGTATGTGTGTATGTATGTGTATATGTGTGTATTCACACACACATACTCATAAAATCATAGACATATCTGGAAGAACCATTAGAAATCATCTAATCCTGTGGGAAAATTGAAACACTATAGAATTGTTGGAGGTGTTGTGAACTAATCCAATCATTCTGGAAGTGCACACATGCACACACACAATGTTTCTTTCCCCTTCCCTTTTATTTTTTGCTCCAGATTTCCTTGGTATGGAGAATTTCTTACATGGAAGTTTCCTGTATCAGTGCCTATGATCAATCAATCAATCAGTTGACATACGTTTCTTTCTTGGTCTCTGTCAAGCACCATGAATATGAAGAAAACAAAAAAAAATTACTGCTCTCAAGGAGCCTATGTTCTAATGGGAAAGACAACATATACTTACATAGTTACATACTAGATAAATTAAATGATAGATAAAAAATGCTTTTAGAGGGGATGGCAATCACAGCTGGAGGGGGCCTTGAAAAGCCTCTTGTGGAAGATGGTGCTTGAACTAAATCCTGAAAGAAATCAATAATTCTAAGATATAGTAGAGAGGGAAAAGATTAGGAAAGATAAGGTGGTATGGTATGGGAGAGAGAGACAGAATGCTGTATGTGATGAATAGCAAGAAGGTTACTATGTAACTGGACCATTGAGTTTGTAGAGGGGGAAATGAATAAGAAGAGTGGAAATACAGGAATAGGTGAAGTTGTGAAGTGCTAAACAGAAGAGTTTCTATTTGTTCTTAGGGGTAATAGGGAGCTACTGGAGTTTACTGAGTGTGAGGAGAGGAGGGCTGACCAGTTAGACTTCTGTTTTAGGAAAATCATTTTGACAGCTGTTGTAGAAGATGGATTGTGGCAGAGAGAGACTTGGGGCAAGGAAACATAGAGCCTTGGGAATTGGTGCTGACATTGGCCATAGGTAAGTGTCTGAGCTTGGTTTTCTCAAATGAGATAACATATGAAAAGTATTTTGTGAAGTTTAAAGTTTGTGTGTTTGTGTGTGTGTGTGTGTGTGTATTCTAGCTATTATTACTTAACTCTAAAATGGAAATAGCAACACTTTGTTACCTATATCACAGGTAGATTGTGAGGAAAGTGGTAGACAAATACTTATTGCTTTCATTAAAATTGCCAGAATACATCATTCCATTTCTACAGATTAAGGGTAACATAAAGGCACCACTAATATTAATAATTCTCACATTTCACATTTAGATGATGCTTTAAGCTTCACAAATATCTTGTCCTTTTAACAATGCTGTGAGGGGGGTGTTATTGTTACCCCCCAATTTACAGATAAAACAGCTGAGGGAGACTAAGTGGAGAGGTTAAGTGACTTGCCAGGGACACATAGTTAAGTATCCAAGAAGAGATTCAACCTCAGGTCTTCCTGCCTCTAGCCCCAGAATTTTATCCCCTCTACTACCTACCTACCTCAATAATTTAGCAACCTATAATGCCTAGAAGGTGCACCTACTGAATGTTCATTTCATACAGCAAAATGATATACTCATAGAATCATAGATATGTCTCGAAAGACCATTAGAAATCATCCAATCCAAATCCCTCATTTTGTAGGTGAGGATATGGAGGGCTACACTAGAGAGATTTGTTCATGACCAAACAGAGCGTACAAGCAGAGCCAGAAATGAAAATATCTATCAGATCCACAGCTTCGTCTCCTCTTTCCAAATTCTTTCAATGGATTCTTGAAAGGAAATATCTCTAGCCCTCTCACTGTTCCAATTTCCTTTTTCTAGGGTGTTTACCTGCTTTTCTGTTTTCTTCCTACAACATGGTATTCAGAACTAACCCCAGTGTATTAAATATGCCTGAATCTATGTCTCTTTAGTATGGGCAGCAGAACACCTCATGATAAAGATGATACCCTAATTCGTAATAGAGACACCCTGATCATAAGGAATTACTTTAACAATACATGAAAGAAGTCAGGCTTCTGGGGAGGGGAAAGATAACCAAGTAAAAGAAAGCAGAAAGAGTGAATTGTTAGAGTTCTCTAAGAGGTGGGGACAGCTTACATTGCTCAAGAAACTACAGAAAGAGCTTTAAAAAGATAGACACTCTTGCTTTTTGGTGGGGTGAAGGAGAGGGGAGGAGCTATAAATCCTTAGTTTACTCTGGTATTATAAATAAGTGGGCTATAAAGAGAATCCATACTGTTTAGGAAACAGGAGAAAGATATGGATCTGGATTAGGCTCAATTTAAATGGCTGGACTTTGGATAAGATTTGTCAACTAAAATAACAGACCAGCAATTGTAAAAGCATGGCTCTTAATACTTAATAAACAGAATGTCTCTCATCACTCCAGTTGGCTAGATTCCTGGTAGCATAAAATCTATTCTCATAATCCTAGGAATATAATTCGGATCACCTTCAATTAATTCCAGTGACTTCTTATCTTCTCCAAATCAAATATAAAATCCTCAAGTTTTAAAGTTCTTCCTAACCTAGCCCCTTTCTACCTTTCTAGTCTTCTTATACCTTAGCATAACAGCAAGTATCCTAGCACACCCAGGATGGCTTGTAGCACAGGGTCTTTGATTTGCTTTACTAAAGGAAAGCAAATGTAAAGGGGTCAACAGTCTTTAAACATACATACACACATACACACAAATATATATATATATATATATATGTATATATATATGTGTGTGTGTGTGTATACATACATATATACATATGCACATACACATATAGATACACATGCACACACACATGCACATACACACACATACATATACATAATCATTCACTTAGTTCAAGGGAAAAAGTCAGCACCATGAATTTCAGAAAATACAAATTATAAGCAGACAAAAAATACAGACAGAAAATAACAGAATTCAAAAGACCAACAGACAGGGCTCCTAGCTATCTGACCATTACTTACATACATACATAGTAACCAGAGAGAGAAGCACCAACATCTGGGTTTTCAAAGCAGGGGGTTCACTCAATGACTATCCAGAGTGTCATCTGGCCGAATCACACAATTCTTCCCATAAATGAGCCCAAAGGCAAAAACTCACCTCAGAGTGTGTATATGTGTATGTGTGTGTGTGTGTGTGTGTGTGTGTGTGTGTGTGTGTGTGTGTTTGGAAGAAACAAGCCTCCCCTAATCAAGCTTCTCTTGTTGGACTTCATGTGAGATCTGTTAATGGGTGGGAAAGATCTTTAAATTCCCTACGTCTATTAAGGGACAGAGAAGATCTTCAAATTCTCTTAACATTACACTTAGGTCCTTTCCTGTACTTGGCAGTCTAGTAGACTGTGGTTCCTTTGGAGCAAGGATAATTTGATGCTTTTGTTTGTATCCCTTGAGCTTAGCACAGTGCCTGGCACATGGTAAGCACTTAATAAACGCATGTTGACTTGACTTACATCTTCCTGATTCTTTGTCTTACCTCTCTTGTTATATTGCAACAAGAACCTATTTCTGGGATCCGTGAACTTGGCTAGAGAAAACATTTTTCCTCCAATAACATTTGCCTTCCTTGTAATCATATGTCTTTTATTTAGACATATTCTGAGAAAGGGTCCATAGGATTCATCAGCCTTCCAAGGTATCCATGATATATAAAAAAAAGTTCAGAAGGCCTAGGTTAGGAGCCCTGTATATGCCTCACCAATGACTAGGAAAGTGTTCCACAGAATCAGGTGCCACATAACCAATGACCAATCGAACATTTTACTTGAAATTATATCTATGGAGCCATAGAGTCAAACCATCTACTTCAAGCCCCCACAACATCATTTGGCCCTTGAATATCCATCTTTTACTGAAAATAAACTGCATATATAATCATATACATGACTTCAAAGACATGAGTTCAATGCAGATTTTTTAAATCCTGTTTTAAAGGGAAATAAACTAGAATGATTTACAAAAAAGTTCTTGATTCAGCAAAAACAAAAAGAGAATACTTTGACAAGGTGGTCTTACTTATTCTGTTAGATGAGCTATTTCAAAATCACTAGGAAGAAACATGCTAAAGCCCACAAATTATTATTGATAATGAGTGTGATGAAAACCAAAATAGTATCAACACTCTGTCTAATATTCAGAAACTCCTGATATCTGGTGAAAAAAAATCTTACTGACTTTGGGGAATACATATCCAAACCCAATGGAAATGTTTTAGCTGCAGAATTCTCATTAAAGGCAATTCCTCAGAGGGGATCATCTCTGATTCTAGGTAAGCTGGACTACTCACGACAGATGTTCTAGGAAAGAAAGGAAAAGGAGAGGAAATTTACCTGACAGCCTCTTCACAGTCAGTCTGATTAGTGTGCTGTGTTGCAACAAACAACATGCCTGTTGCTTTCTGGTGCTACAGGTGGGATTCATTGCAGGGAGCTTGTTGTCCATAAATGTAATCAGGCTTTCCCCATTAAGAGAAGCAGAGAACAGATCACAGGCCACCTGAGTTTGGAATTAGCTTCAACTGAGAGAACTGAACCCCTGCTCTTAAAGTCATGTTTACTTGTAGGTCCATTCTTGCTGTTTATTTGGAGCTTCCCTGGGTCTAAATCTTCCAGAAGCCTCTTATATCTAATAATACAACCCCCTGACTGATTGTGATTTCACATGTGAATTGCACATTTTTACATGTAAATCTATATTGTACATTTTTTCAAATTACTTCCACATATATTATCCCATTTGATTCTTCCAAATACTTTGTGAGGCAAGCAGTACACATATAACCATATTAGCAACATCATTTTATAGACAAGGATGCTGAAAGGCCAAGTCTTTTGGGTTTTTTTTATCACAAGAGTAGCTAGGTGGCATAGAAAAGAAAGCTACGGGCCTGGAGTCAAATTCTGCTTCAGACACTTTACTAAAATGTGGTAGTTAGATTGGATGATTTTCAAGGCCATCTTCACTTCTAAAACAATAATCCTATAACTTAGATATCAGTATTTGGCATCATTATTTGAAGAAAGTAGTTACCCAATAGATTTTTGTCAAACAAATCTGCAACTAGAAACCTAGGTTTCTTTGCTGTTAGACTAGTGGACACTGACTGCATGCATTCTTCAGGGATGTGACCCTTGGAGATGATCCCCACCCCCCAACTCAGTAGGCAGTGTGTGTGTGTGTGTGTGTGTTTAGTGTGCGTATGTGTGTATGTGTATATATATATAAATGTCTGTGTGTATAATGTATGTGTATGCTATGCATATGTATATACACATGTGTGTATATGTGTGCATACACACAGGTATGTATCTATATATGTATAAATGTATATATACATGTGTGTGTATATATGTTGTGTCTATATATAGAGATACACACAAACATTCACACATATATATGTGTGTGTGGCATTTTGATTAACATAATTTTGTGTTTCCTGAGGCTTCTCTAGTTGTAAGCTTTAGAAAAATATACAAATATGTCTGCAGTTATCATTTTCTATGACATGATTTTTCAGTAGTTACAGTCCTTGCTCTGTAGTTTTTTTTGCTCTTGTAGATTTTTCAGGAGTTAGATACAGTTCTTTCTCCCAGCTCCTTCCCTTCAACCACCAATCTTCAGCAGACATTCCTTTTGGGTGAATGATTCCAGATATTTAATCAGGCAACAAACATTTATGTGCCTAGGCTTGTGATAAGGGAGATACAAGAGGGACATAAAAGAAATGCAAACCAGGGTATCTACTCCAGTCCTTTCATTTTATAGAAATGGAAAGAGACTGAGAGCAGAAAAAGGACTTGCTGTAGGTCCCAGGACTGGGAAATAGGGGTAGAAATGGAGATGGCCCAGATTCAAACACAATTTCTCTGACTCAATCGAGCATTTTTTCTGCTCTTCAGAATTGTTTTGTTGGCAATTTCTCAGTGAAACTTTCCTGGCTACACATGTAATCTTGGTATAAAGTCTATCTACAGGATACAAGTAGGAGGGCAATAAAACACACACACACACACAGGTATGGTGGAGGGAGGGGTATAGAGAGGAGAAGCAAAATATTTCTTTAAGAAACAGCAAAAAAAAATCTACAGGAGCCTAATAGAACTCAAATGAAATTTATCGTTGTTTTCTAACTGCAGAGCAAGTCAGCCAGTTATGATATTTTTTTCACCTTTAAGTTATAGACAAACCTCTCTTCTAAGGGATGAAAACAAAAAGGAAACTACTTCCTTTTAAAAAAAAAATACTATTTTTTTATGTCAGTGAGACTAAAAGGAACAATACTTCTCTATTTGTCCCCTGGTAAAGTTGGGGGTTGGGGAGGAGGGAATGTGATTTTGATTTTTTTTTCCCTTACTATTCTTGCCCCAGGATGCTCTAAAGATAGTGCTTTAATTGTGTCTGTGTATGTTTCTATACAAACCACAAGAGACTATGCAAATGCAGCAAGCTGGCAGCCCTTTGCTGGAGGCTTGCAGAGTCCATGGTAAGCAAGCACACTTCAAAGTTTCCTTCACTCTCCTCCAGAGCTCAGAAGTTGGTGCTTCTCTAAAGTGCTTTATGAGTAGGAGTCTAACCTCCATGGTCAAGACGTTGAATGAGGAAAGTGAAGAAAACTCTGTAATTTGTAAAATGAAAATGTGCGTTTTCCCTAGGTTTATGAAAAGCCATTTTATGATGAAAAAAGTCGACTGAGTGAATTATTAGAAACAAAAGCAGATTTCCCCAAAATAGTGAATATTCCTGCTTAAACCAGCTATATAAGAATATAGACCAGAATCACTACCCTTCTTTTCATCACCATTCATGAAAACACTTAAAAAAATCTAAGTATTCAACTTGTCAGATTTTTCAAATGGACCCTTTAGACTATTGGGGATTTTAAAACACTTTATTTATGAGGAGTAATCTTAAAATATTTTATTACATAACAAGTTGACTTGCTTGTGGAAAAAACAACAGCACTTTCCTGAAAATATGTAAAATGCTAAAATACCATGCAGAATTCTTCTAAAAGTTCATTAAATTATATGCAAAATAAATTGGTATAATTTTGTCATCTTAAGAACTGTATGATGGATAAAGGGCAGGCCTTGGAGTCAGAAAGACTAGTGTTTGAACCCTGTCTCTGACACAAACTGGCAGTGTGACCTTGAAAAAGTCACTAAACTTCTCCATGTTTTAGTCATATCTCTTATATTCTAAGTTTCAGGGAAGGAGTTGAATTCCACTGGTAAAGGGGGTTTCCTCTCTAGGAGATCCCTCCATCAATGGAGGCAAAGGTCCAGTCTTTATCACTAGCATTGTTCCTCAAAATTCTCGCCATTACAGTCTGCCAAATTTGTTTTTCCAATGGAGAATCTGTTTTCATGTTTGCTTTCTTTTTTGCTTTAGTTCATCTTTTTTAGGTTTTCTCCTCGTGGCTAAGTATTTGGGTCAACTAAAATTCCCAGAAGTTTGAATGCAAAAGCAAACTTTTACAGTATTTAAATAAATTGTCTATTAGGACTGTTTAAGATAACACCAAATTAGGGTTGTGCTTCTCTTTGTATTCCCAATGCTTAGCACAGTTTCTGGTGCATAATAAGCACTGATTTAGCGAGTAGCTAGGCACAATTGTGTTATAAACATGTTACATAATATATCAGTGCCACAATAAATTTTGAGAATGACATAGATAATGAATTTTGAGTTAGTTTTTATTTTTTTATCACTGCATTGTTTTTTAGAGGGTTTCAAGTCACTGCCAGGTGAGATTCCAATTTTCTTAAGTGATTCTTAATCAAAACCACTATCTTGCTTCCTCTGATAAATAGTATACCTGACAGTTGTTCCTTTATAAAACAAAAACAAAATCAGGGATGTAGTCAACTGGTAAAGGTTAGTATACAGAAAAAGGAATAAAGAGTATGCTTCTATTCCTTTATCCTGTAAGTTTTGTGTCTGTATCCCTAGAAATTTAGTTTTTCCCAGAGTTTATTTGTTTATTTTTGGTTTTCAACATTCATATCCATAAGATTTTGAGTTCCAAATATTCTCTCCATCTCTCCCACACCCCCACTCTAAGATGGCAAGCTTAGCAATTACCCCTTCCCCCTCTCTTCCATCCACCCTATCTTCCCTTTCCCCTTTCCCCCTTATTTCTTGTAGAACAAGAAAAAATTCTATACCCTATTGCCTGTATATCTTATTTCCCAGTTGCATGTAAAAACAATTTTTAATGCTTGTTTTTAACACTTTGAGTTCAAGAGTGTGTATCCCTAGTACCTTGCACATGGTAGGAGCTCAATTACTGGTTGAATAATATTGAAAATTAAAAAAAAATCAGTTGTCTATATTGTTTGAACAAGTTATATAACCTCAGCTTCCTTGACAAAGTGGTGATATATTCCTTTAGGAGCAATGATAAAGATTATAATATGGTAAATAGGTGTCAACACTATTACCCAAGGTGATCTTTGAAGTTCCTTGTGTTATTTTTCTTTCTCTTACAACTCTTAAATAGATACTATCAACAACTAAAGAAATATTTCATTGGTATATAAGAATCTCATAAAAACCAATGTCACAAACATTTTACCAGCACATAATTTTAGTGAACACATAGTTAATTGAGACTTTTTTTCCTAGCTAACAGCTGAATCTTTAAGAGAGATTAACCACCTATCAAATTTGAAGAGTTAATCTGTTATACTTTTTAGAGTTACTATTGGATGTCATCTTTTAAAAAATTAGTTTTTAAAAGTATATTTTATCATCTATTTATTCAAAAGCACTAAATGGTTTCCCCAAACTACTACAAAGTCTGCCTATCAGCAAAAACTGAAGCAGAGAACATTTTATTTCGAAGGAATTTTTTAAAAAGAAATGCATAACCCTGGAGAATGAAAAGTGGCTAGTAATAAAATTAATCATAAACATTAACACTAATGAAACTAAAAATTATTTTATTCATTTTAAAAATTCAGGTAACTGAAATAAGCAGAATTTATCAATCAAATCTTCTTTTATTGATTTCAATACAAAAATAAAAGTGATCAAATGAGGAAAAATGTTACTTTCATAAAAAATAAATATCCCAAAATAACTAATAAGACATCAGGGAACAGACAGGTTTGGCATGGAGTATAACAGGAACAAAATAGTCCCTCTTTTTTTCCCTCTTAATCTCTGTGTGTGGTCACTTTGGAAGCTAGGTGGAAAAGTGGGCAGAACACAGGGTTCAGAGTCAAGAGGACCTAAGTTCAGTTTCAGACACGACATAGATCCCTGGACAAATCACTTAACCTCTATCCACCTCAGATTACTCAAAGGTACAATGGGGATAATAATTGTTGTGAGGATTAAATGATATGATATTCATAAAGAATTTAGCTCAGTCCTGACACATAATAGGTACTTATTAAGTCCTCTCTCCCTCCTTCCTTCCTTCCTTCCTTTGTTCTTTTCTTCTTTCCTTCTTTCCTTCCTCCCTTCTTTCCTCATATATCCATTTCCTATACTGCAAACAGTACAAGCAAGAGTAATGGTCCATCATGGTGTGCGTCCAGAACTAGAAATGATATAAATTGAGTGAATTCCTAGATAGTTCTTTACCACCTTAATTTCCACTTAATCCTACAAAACTGACACATCTTGAAATACAAGAAAAAGCTGTGACTAGAAGTGCCTCATCTCTCCATCACATCACTATAGATAAAGTCAGGGTCATAACTATTGGTGTATAAAGATAACATGAGATGAACTCACAATTTTTTTCCCTTTAGGTTCAGTGGATATGTGATCAGCATCTACCTTGACAAGAAATGTACTTTCATATTAAATACCCTGATCCTATGGTTCATCATATTAGATTGTCTACAAACAATTAAAATTCTTGTACTCAGTTAAGTCTTAGAACCTCACACATGAAATACCTAGAATTACAATAGGGACAGGATTGCAAAGGCAGGGTTTTCTATTCTCACACCCATTTATTCTACTCTCCCCTCCCTTTGTGTGTGTGTAATGGTGGTAATGTGTAGTGGGGGGATGAGTAGGAGAAAGGACACTGGGAAGGGCACTCCTAGCTCATCTGGGTATGAAAGGCTTTGAATATTTTTAACATAATCATTAAAACCCTCGATACCAACTTTTCTCATGCTTAATATGTTTATGAGATTGGAAATGAATATTATTTGACCTAATTTTAAAATTAACATTATTTTAAAATGAGATGATCACTTTGAAGTAGTTTGTGTGTTAAGATAGTAATGAGTTCCTTCTATTGTTTCAGTGAAACAGTTTGGCAAACAAGATAAACAGAATGAAATTATTCCTTTTGGGGAAATCTACAACTTTCATAAAAAATCCATTTCTACCTCTGCAGTATGGAATTTGTCATTAATCATTTTAAACTATGCCCTTTTATGCTTCTTCTGTCTCTTTTAGCTTTCTGAGTAGTTCTTTGATGTAACAAAGACAGTTTCAGACAAGATTTCAGTTCATCTGGAAAAAAAAACCTGTAAGTCTGGAGGCAAAATGCAGTGTATTTAAAATTTATACACTCTATAATGCCTTTGTTCTGAACTTGAAGATCCTGTAAAACTTCTATGCTTTCTTTTCCTTCCTTCTCTAAACTCATTTGTTCTTGTGCTTTTTTGCTTATTATTATGCAACAGTGACTTTAACTAGTGGTTCCATCATTTAACTACATGCACAGTCATGGCTGACCCTTTCTGATCAATTGCCAATCCATACAGGTTTGACTGATAAAAGAGCCAATTAGATTTAAGCAAATTAAGGGACATCACCAATGTCAACTGCTTATTAAACTGAATGCTGAATTCTATGCATACAAAACACTAATGCACTGAGTCCCATTAAGAGTTGAAATCCTAACCCCATTAGTAACTCCAGACCTTGAGAGGGTAAGGGTCAAAGGAAAGTTTCATATTTATGGATTAACATTTGGATTCTATTTTTATTTTTTAAATTCTTTCCCTAGAACTTTTGAACTTGTGCTGTGATTCTATTCAAGAACATGGGTAAAAAAACATTTTTTTATTCCTAAAACCATCCTTGGTGCTAAATATGAGCTTGATTGCTGTTTAGCATCATGAATATATTAAAAAAAATACTGCAACAGTAGAGACTTAAGATTGAGTTTATGAAATAGGGAAGATCAATGCAAAACATTTGAAAAACACCAGTCCAGTTAATCAAATCAGATCTAAAGTAAGTCAGGTACCTTTTTTTGACAGTTATCTATTTACTGCAAAATACAACATATAATTATCTTCCAATGGTGAGAATACAGAATTGGAAACTGGAATTCACTCTATTATCATGGTTAAAAGAGGTATGACAAAGCCATTTTTGGTTATATTTGATTTGTTCCTGCCCAGTTGGAAGCAGTCCTAGAATAGGATTTGAAAGTTAAGTTGTGCCACTAGCAGGTCATGATTATTTCCTGTCTCTAGATCTACCTTGAATTTCCTCAGTTTCCCTTTTGGAAAATAGAGATGAATATAAGTAAAAATGTACTTTTGAGATTACAAACTGAAAGTTGCTAAAGCAAAACTTAAAACAGGATGCATTCTATCTCTCTGTGTAATTGATATCAGAAGATGTGGGTTTAAATACCAGTTCTGCTGCTAACTATATTAATAGGACAATATAGACAGAGTCAGTGAATTGTAGTTTCTAATTTTATGTTCTCACCATTCAATGAAAATTATACGCCATTCCATCTCCTCTCTTTGGGTATTTTCCCTTGCCAGCCCCATATACAGAATACTCTCTCTCCTTATATCTACATTCACATTTCCCTGGTTTCCTTGAAGCCCTTGCTCATATTCTACAGTATTTCCTGATCCTTCTTAATTCTAGTGCCTTACCACTGTCGATTATTTACAATTTATCCTGTACATATCTTTGTCTATAAATAGTTATTTGCATGTTATTCCCTCCCCCCTTTAACTATGATCACCTTGAGAACAGACTATCTTTTTGTCTTTCTTTGCATACCTAGCACTTAGCCTAGTGCCTGGCATACAGTAAGTGCTTAACAAATGCTTATTCAATGACTGCTGTATTTTCAAGTACAAAGATAACTGACCCCCAAGGTAGCTGACTAGATCTAACTTGAATAATCAGACTGATGTTTTTCAAACATGTTATGTTGATGTTCCCTATTTCAGGCTTCTTGAATTTCCATTGTTGGCAGTATTTTTTTTAATTATCCACAATGGTGTTCTTAGAAATAAAGAATTTTTTTTATTCAGGCTGTCAAATGGCCTTATGGTAAGTCTCTTGATCTCTATAGTCCTCAGTTTCCTCAACTGTAAAAGAAAGTACTGGATTTAGATGACTGTGAAGAGCCTTCCAACTCTGCACTTATCATCTCTTCTTTCTTGAAGGGAATAGTTTGAATCAGAGAATTAGAATAAACCTTAGAGGTCATCTAGTTCAAACTGGTACATGAATATCCTCAACAAGATGCTCAAATGGCCATCCAGTCTTTGTTTAAATACTGTGGGTGGACAAGAGCTCATTACCTTGCAAGATAGCACATTACACTTTTAGTCAGCTCTAATTATTAAGGAGTTATTATGCAGGTCTTTTTTAAATGTGAACCTAAATCTGCCTCCCTGTTACATCTACACATTAGTCCTAGTTATTCCTTTTAAAAGTGTACAGAATAAATCTAGTGCTTAGTTACATGTGATAGACCTTCCAAGACCACCACCATGCCAATTCAATTCAATTTGACAAACATTTATTAAGAGCCTTCAATGTAACAGGCTCTGTGCTAGGAGGATCCTTTAGAAGAGAGACACTTTGGTCTTTCTTTGTATCCCCAGCAGTTAGGAAAGCAAGTGCTTTAAATGTTTATTGAATGATAATCTCCTTCCCTAAAGGAGATTGCGTTTTTAGAGGTGAATATATTTACAAATAAAAAGAAGATAATTTAAGGGGAGAGAAAGCACCAAAAATTAAAGGCTTTAGGAAAGGTCTCCTATAGGAAATGGCAAGTGAAAGCCTCTTTTAACATAATTGGTCTGCATATTGTCTTCCCTATCAGACTATTGTGAGCTCCTTGAGGAAAGGGACTGTTTCTTTTGTCTTTTTTTTTTTAACATTTCTAGTGCTTACTATAGGGCCTTCACCATAGGAGGGGCTTCATAAATGCCTCTGGATTGACTCATCTTGAAGTCAACTCTTCTTAGTTAAGGCTAAATCCCCAATTTTTTCAACCAATCTTCTCAGACTCATAAAATTCCAGAATTTTGGGGTGACTAGGTAGCACAGTGAATAGAACACTGGCCCTGGCCAGAGTCAGGCGTACCTGATTTCAAATCCAGCCTCAAACACTTAACATGTATTGGCCATGTGACCTTGGGCAAGTCACTCAACCCCAATTACCCTGCCTCCCCACCTCCAAAGAACAAAAAATTAAAATAAAACAAATAAAAATAAAATTCCAGAATTTGAAGGTATATCAGAGGTCACCTAATCCAATTCTAACCTAGCATATTCAAGTAAGATCACAGGATTCAGAGGCATATAACACCTTAAAGATCATCTGAGCCAAAATTAATGATAAATAATCTGGGGCCTAAGAATACAAGCAAGTTAACAAAAAAGCCCAGATTCAAACCCAGGTCTAATTACAAAAGTCTCTTGTCGCTATTCAAAGACAGCCTCCCAAGTACTCATTTCTCCTCTACTTGTATATGACCAAGAGACAACCAAGCCATTTACTAACAGTTCTTAGTCAATTCTTCCACATGGCTTGCTTGACTGATTGATTTGTCTTCACCCAGTTCCCAGACAAGTCAGGCTTGGGAACCTTAGTGTACAAATGAATGCATAGAAATAGCACCTGTTTAAAGCTCCTCAAGGTGTAGAAGGGCTTGGAGAGAAGATAGCCTCATTCTTTTTGTCCAGGTTTGGGCATAAACAAAGAAAAAGGACAAGTATAACCAAATAGAGAGGGAACTCCCAGGATCCCAATATCCATTCAAAGGGCAGCTCAGATGCTACCTCCTACATAAGGGCTCTTATGAGTCTCCAAGATGCTATGCTATCTACCACTAGAAATGACTTCATATCGTTTTAAGTAAAAGTAGCATGCAACATGCAAGAAGCAGTTAGGTAATGCAGTACATAGAGTACTGGATCTTGTTAGGAAGACTCATCTTCCTAAGTTAAAATCTAGCCTCAGACACTTTCTAGCTGTGTGACCCCTAGGCAAATAACTTCACCCTGTTTGCCTCAGTTTGCTCACCTGTAAAATGAGCTGGAGAAGGAAACGGTAAACCACTCCAGTATCATTGACAAGAAAACACCAAATGGGGTCACAGAGAGTGGGCCATGACTGAAAACAACTGAACAATAACAAAAAGCATCCATCATATTGTCATGGATAGAGCATTAAATTTTATAATTAAAACCTGAATCTGCATCCCATTTCTGGTTATTATTACTTGGATGACCCAGAGAAAGTCATCTAACATTTCTGGGAGTTAGTTTCCTTTTCCATAAAATAAGGATATTGAACTAGATGACTGCTAAAGTCTTTCCAAGGATAAAGGTGATGTTTCTATTATCCTGCGCAAAGATAGACCTGGAATTTCCCCTCTGTGCCATGAGATATACCTTTAGTGCCAGTCTCCTCCTTCTGTTGATTCTCCCCAATTTATCCGGTCTATATCCTGTTTGTGTAGGGGCTTTCACATTGGCTTTCTCATTATACTGTGAGCTTCTTGAGAGTGGGGACCTTCTTTGGCCTTTCTTTATATCCCTACTCCAGAACATAGTGCCTGCTACAGCATATGTGCTTAGTAAAAGCTTTCTGACTTACATCTGAGGACATACTTAAATTCAACAACACCTTCCTGGGAACCTGAATGGCATAGTGGATAGAGCTAACCTCAGAATGAGGAGTTTGTTGTTGTTTATTATTGGGTCATTTCAGTTGTGTCTGACTCTTTGTGACCCCATTGGGGGTTCTTCTTGGCAAAGATACTAGAGTGGTTTGCCATTTCCTTCTCCAGGTCATTGTACAGATGAGGAAACTGAGGCAAACAGGGTTAAGTGACTTGCTCAAGGTCACATGGTTAGCAAATGTATGAGGCCAAATTTTAACTAAGATCTTCCAAACTCCAGGGACTTAGTTGCCTTGAGTGAGGATTACCATTTGTGACACACATTGGCTATGTGCTCCTAGGAAGAAAGGAAGGGAAGGAGGAAGGAAGGAAGAAAGGAAGGAAGGAAGGAAGGAAGGAAGGAATGAAGGAAGGGAAGGAGGGAGGGAGGGAGGAAGGAAGGATGGAAGAAATAAATATATGTATATGTGTAGATATATATATATATGTATATATGTATATATGTATGTATTAAGTGTGACCCTGTAAAGAGAATGTAAAGAGAAAATACTCCCTGCCTTCACAGAACTTAGAACCTCTTACTAGATACACCTTGTGCATGGGTAGGCAAATACAATCAATATAAAACAACAACAAAAAATAAACATGATCCATTAGCTCATATTGGAGCAGTGTTCTGAGGAGCTCCTCAAAAAGTCTCTCTAACACATTTACATACTCAGATGATCAATAGGAAGGAAGCAAACAGTGACACAATAGTGCAAGCTTAGAGAAACCCCAAGGAAATGGTATGTCTAGCTTCCCCAAGTGCCACTCCTCACCCCACAGCTGTCAGCTATGCTCTCAACTCTCCCTATATACCCAAAGAACACTCAAAATGGGAGGAGTATGTCTCAGCATGACTAATAAGTATTTCTCAGGTCAACCCTCCCTCCTCATCTCCTGTCCTGAAACACAGTAATTACAGGGCTAAAATTTAGAACCCCTGAGATAAACCTTACCATTCACCTTTTACCAAATTGGATTATAAAATATTTATTGGGGGTGATGGGTTTTTTTGGTTTTCTTCTGTGATGCTCTAAGGTTTTTCATTTTTAAATATTTCTCCTTTTAAGTTACTGATCAAATCTCAGCCTATGTTCTCAAATTAGGCTAGGAGGCAAATACACAGCTTGGAGCAATGTCAATACAAATTTACTACAAATCCAGGATTGAAAGAAAATTATTTTACTGGAGAATTGGCATCTTCATAAGGAGACTGACATTCTAGAATCACGGAAGTAACAAAGAAAATAACCATTGGAAGATAATGGGAAAGTAAATAGCATATAGAGCCTTCTCTGTTCCTATGTCACCTCCCTTCTACACACTGGTTCATTTGTTATTCATTTCAGAATGGATCACAGTTCACTGGACAAAGGCATGGAAGATTTCTTTAATAACTCTCAGTACTAATTTAATTCTACTTAAACATACATATTCTAGTGAATGCCACATGCTTTTCAGCATGATTTTATGTGTAAATCAGGATAATATGTTTTCAGATCATTAAGTAAAAGGAAGCATGAACTAAAACCTATTTAATCAATGAGGTATCACCTTTAAACTACCACAAGGTCATAAAAAAGATAATTTCAAAGCTATAAGTTTCCTAATTGTAATCAACAACAATCTAATGATGAAAGAAAGTATGTCCTAATGGCTGTAATAAACTTGTGCAAATCACTGACTGCCTTTGAAGATGCTGCGCCTCTTCCTTTAGTAAAATGGTAGCTTCTCAATTCTTGATTTCAAAGTCCAAATGAATGATTGCGTCAAGCTCAGATAGTGTGGGTTTGCAAAGCAGTATAATAATGAAAATGATGAAGGTCTATATACTGCAGATGAAGACAAGCTTCAGTAAGCAGTTTAGCTCAGATTTGGTTTACCACTGTAAAACAATACTTTAGTTCCTTAATATTTGCATAATACTCACATTTCTACAGCACAGACAAGTTATACATGGTATGGTGCTGAATTGGTGATAGTAATGTGCTGTGTAGTGAGCTTTCTTTAATGGATATATCACATAATGATTTTCTACAATTGTATGGAACAGTTATTCTTAGAAAAGCATATGAACAATGGACTGGCTCAGTTCCTCTTTATGTGAGTTGTTTAAAATATAAATGTATCAAGTCCAGTTTGTTGTTATTATATGGATGTCATAAAACAAATAAATATCACAATTAACACTTTGTACACCCTCTTTACAGAGAACTGAGACATAACTTGCAATTTCCATTTTGAAGAATCTAATAGAATTTGCTTCCCAAATGTGAATCAAGTTAAGATGATACTTCCTGTGTCATATTATTTAACATATCTAAACATTTCACTCAATTGTTTTGGGGACATCAAAATCTAATATGGTGATAGCTAATAGTTTTTGGCTCAAATTTCAAAACCCTTACTGGGAAATAAAACTCAACCAAGTTCTTATTTATTCATTCTAAGCTTAATAAAATGCAACACATTTAAAGTCATCTAACACACATACAGAACATATATATATATATATATATACATATACATATATATATATATGTGGATCCTTTAAAAAAAAGTAGATAGTTTCTGTCATACAGAATCTATTTGTACATTGCAGTTAATTCTTACTAAGGTAGACACAATTATTATTTATTATTCAACAGATAATGAATCTCTATTCCATCAACAGAACAGGACAGATTTAACCTTATGCTGGCCAATTCTAAGGAGAGTTATCTTTTTCAGAAAAAGTGTCTTCCAGCACAATGGTTCTCAACCTGTGGCTTATGTTCAATTTGTAACAATAAAAATACATCCTACATATCAGATTTTACATTCCAATTCATAACAGTAGTAAAATTACAGTTATGAAGTAGAAACAAAAATAATTTTATGGTTAGGGGGCACCACAACATGAGGAACTGTATTAAAGGGTCGCATCATTAGGATGCTCTAGCATCTTTATGTTTGGACAACAATTGGTCTGTCACTGTATAAGCTGTCAATCCCCCCAATAAACTGCAGTGGTTCTCTATTATCTCAACTATAAAATTCTCTTTGTGGCATTTAAAGCCCTTCCAAACCTGGTCCATCCCTAGCTTTTGATTGGTTTTACACTTTCCTCCCCTCCTCACCCTCTAGAATCCAGCTACATTGACCTCCCAGTGGTTCCTCATATAAGCCACTCCAAGGCCTGACTCCATGCATTTCCCTGTCCATTTTTTATCCTTAGAATCTTTCTCCTTCTCAGGATGACTCCTTTGCTTTCCTGGCTCCTTTTAAAATTCAATTCAAATCCTTACTCGTACAGCAGACTTTTCCTAGTCTTCTTGTTCAGTCCTTCTGAGAATAACTTCTATTTGCAGTGTACCCTCGTATGTTCAGTTGTGTTCTATTCTTTGTGACACCATTTGGGATTTTTCTAGCCAAGACACTGGAGTGGTTTTGCCATTTCCTTCTCCAGTTCATTTTGCAGATGAGTAAATCAAAACACACAAGGTTAAGTGAGTTGCCCAGGCTTACTTAGCTAGTAAGTGTCTGAGGTCAGATTTGAACTCAGGAAATTGAGTCATCCCATCTCCAGGACAAACACTTTATCTACTTTGCCACCCAGCTCTCAGGTACATAGATGACTACATTTGTCTCCCCCCATTAAAATGTGAGCTCCTTGGGGACAGGTACTGTGTTTTTGTTTTTCTTTACACCTTAAGTGGTTAGCAAAATGACTGGCATATACAGAAACACACACACACACACACACACACACTCCAGTCTGCCTTACTGAAGCATAATATAGGAGATTCCCTCCTAAAATTCAGTTTATTCAGGGAATAAATGAACATATAATAAATGAAGAGGGAATCCTGAACATATAAGAAAGAATCATTAACCCATCTTTCCAGTCATTCTGGGGACAAAGTACACATGAGCCTTGGAAGTTTCTGCTCTTGAACTAATATATTCAGATACTGATTCATTTGAACAATTTTCGTTAACATCGTACAACATATATGGGTAGAAGACATAAAGTATAAATTAGACACATTGCATGTCATTATGGAATTTAGAGTCTAGTAATTTCTACTTGGATTTAAGACAAATAGGTCATATAAGAATCCAATACAGTAAATTTTTTGGAAGAGAAGTCAATTTCATCTTTTCCACATGGAATTTATAATGACCTAGGTACCAAAAAAATTGTTGAGACATCATAGGGAATAAATTGTTGGAAAAAAACTGTTTAGTAATCATATGATGATTATGAAAGATGATATGGATGCCATAAAAGGTATCTTAATATGTCTGTTTTATTTTTTAAAAGGAAAGTATTGATTTTAGGTGGATCCTTTATGAATCGATATTAAAAAGGCATAGGAAGGTATAAATTTTCATCAGTGAATTGAGTAACCATACTTTTAAAATCATGGATTCATAAAAGTCTTATTTCCAAGGAAAATAATAATATGTTGTTGTTGCTGCCATTATGCTTCATTGTATAAGAACACGTAGTCAGAGGGACATACAGTAAGAGATATTTTTATAGTGTTTGGTCTGTGAAATCTATAACCTTTCTGGGAATTTCTGGGATTTTGGAAAGCAGAGTAGGTCAGAACATTCCAAACTCTCTAGATCTCCCCTACAAATGAGATAAAATAGAGCCCCAGGGTAAACATAGAGTAGTAAAAATAAATAAGAGTAGGAGCAGAACAGTGGTCCTCCTGGGACAATTGGAGAAGATGTGAAGATTAAACACCTTCAGCCTAGGTCCACTTAAACAATAAGTGACCAAGTCCTGGGGTTAGTTGGGTTGGGAAGCTACCTTGTCCCTAGCCATAGGAATTTTTATCCCCAGGGACAGTGAGGGGAGTTGGGCATCTGAGCCAGAGAAGATGGAGGGAACTTCTGCTGAAAAGGAATGACAGACCTAGCTGTAGTGTGGAGACGCAGGGCAAGAAGGAATCAACACATATCTGGTGGGTGCAGAAGCTGTGGGGCAGGGACATTGCTGGCTGGGGACACATATGGGAGGCTGGAGTTCTTAGTTTTGGTTGCAGGGCAAAGGGGAGAACTGGAAGATCTGAGGCCAGAGGCACCATCCCCCACATTCCAAGAATAGAGGTAATTACAAAAACTAAGCTGCTACAAATTAAAAAAAAAAAGAAAGAAAAATGAAAATGTAAAGGAGTAAGAATCCAATTATAGAGATTTACTATGGGAATTGAAAAGACCAGGGTTCATCCTCAGAGGGGGATACTGAAATAAAGAAACCCTCTTCTGCCCCAAAGAGTAACATCAAATGGTCATCTGACCCCCCCCTCCAAAAAAAAAACTTCTCCTCATAGGAAAACATTGAAAAGACTTTAAAAATCAAATGACTGAGATTGACGGAAAAAAACAATGTGTGGGTGTGTATGTATGTATGTGCGCATATATATATATATATATATATATATATACACATACATGAACAATTTAAGATAAAATGAGAATATGAAAAGAAAGTCAACTGATTAGAAAAGGAGATCCAGAATTAAGAGTGAGGGAGGGAAGGAGGGAGAGAGAGACAGAGAGAGAGAGAGACAGACAGAGAGAGACAGAAAGAGAGAGAGAGAGACAGAGAGAAAGAGAGAATTAAAAAAAATAGAAGAGAATGTGAAACATCTCATAAAAAAACAACTGATCTGGAAAACAGATCATGAATAGAAAACATAACAATAATCAAACTACCTGAAAGCTACGACCAAAAATAGAATCTTGATATAATAATACAAGAAATAATTAAATAAAATTGTCCTCGAAGCATTAGAATAATAGGACCAAGTAGAAATAGAAAAAAAAAATATCCAATGATCACAACCGGGAAGAGATCCTACAAGGAAAACCTACAGGAATATCATAGTCAAATTTCAAAACCCCCAGCTCAAGGATAAAATGTTATGAGCAACAAGAAGAAAAATTAAATATGGTAGATCCACAATTAGAAACATACAAGACCTACTAGCAGCTATACTAAATGATTTAAGGTCCTGGAAAAAATGTATATTGAAAGTAAAAGAATTGGGGTTCTGGTAAAAAAAATATTATACTCAGCAAAGCTGAGCATAATCCTGAATTTTTTCTTTTCTTATTTTGTACTTTTTTAGTTTTAGTATTTATGTTTCTTTCTTTCTTCTTATGCAGTATTTGTTTAAAGTAAAAACAAAAGCTTACTAAAAATATTAATCTATACCACCCCATTCTAATTGGAGAAGTAGTTCA
Organism: Pseudocheirus occidentalis; assembly: GCA_028646575.1. Classification (NCBI taxonomy): domain Eukaryota; kingdom Metazoa; phylum Chordata; class Mammalia; order Diprotodontia; family Pseudocheiridae; genus Pseudocheirus; species Pseudocheirus occidentalis. The sequence goes on along the minus strand of CM053593.1, from coordinate 99,719,703 downwards.
ATGGACAGGTAGTGACAAGTAGACTTGGAGATTTTCTTGGAAGAGCTATAACAAACTAGTTCCATCATCAAATATATATAACTTTAATAGACTTCATTAGTACTAGAGTACTACCAATAAAGATTTTAAAAATCTCTAAGATACATCTCTATAGAAATGAAGTGGTGTAATAACAAAATTTTCATCTCCATTTTCCAGGAAATTCATTCAGGAAGATGGCAGAGTGGAAGCACAAACTTGGTGCAGGCTCCTACTTCAGTCACTTCCAATACATGTAAAAAATTACTCTAAACCAACTTTAGAGCACAGAACTCACAAAGTGACAAAGAGAAACAAAGTACCCACTGAAAGAAGCACAGCAGGCTGATAGGCAGGTTCTATCGCACCAGGCTGGATCTGAGTGCAGCCCCACATGAGCCTCATGGTTCCCTTCCCCCTGGAAGGCCCCATGGGGCCCAGAGCAGACTTCAGCAAAGAGAATTACCAGCAGCTGTGGTGGTTGCCAGGCTTATCAACCCATAAACAACAAAAAGAGAGTAAAAGTGGGGTCAGAGCCAAGATGGAGGTGTAGAAGCAGCAAATCACCACAGCTCCCACACAAACATGCTAAAAAACTCATAAAATAGGAATCTAAACAGATTTTCAAGCTCCAAAACTCTCCACAAGACAGAAAGCACATCTGTTGCTACAGGCAGTGTAGCAGGCGGGGCTCTTCACAGCAGTCTGGGAGCCAGAGCCAAAACCGGCTGGCTCAGGCCCTGGGGCATCGGGCGGGGAGCCGCTTCTATAGGAGAGCAGATCAGCTGCACTGGAGGCAGTTACCAAATTTATCAGACCAGAAGACAAAAAGGCTAAGAGAAAGGTCAGTGGATTTTGCTAACTGGGGGAGGAGAAGAGCGGGTCCAGCCAAATTGCTCCCAGGGCAAGGAGGCAGCAGGAGGCTGCTGTAGCAGCAGTAATGGCTGAAAGCAGCAGCGGCTTCCACTGGGCTGCTTCAGAGCCCTCAGCCTGCAGATAGCAACGGCTGACGCGACCCATCGAGGCCAAGGGCTCTTGCGTTGAGCGGCCTGGATCTGGATCGTGGTCTTGAGTGGTGGTCCTGGGGTGCACTTTCAGTGAGCCAAAGCTGGGGGGGGGAGCTGCAGCATCCCACTAGGAGCTCCGGCAGCTGAGAGGGCCCCAGCGACTTGGGACAGAGCTTTCCCCCTCCAGGAAGCAGAGTTCCACAGAGCTAAAAAAACAAGCAATTAATAGACTGGCCAACATGAGAAAAAG
>CM053593.1:99681142-99717928 GCA_028646575.1 Pseudocheirus occidentalis | reverse complement strand
CAGTGAATAGAGCACCGGCCCTGGAGTCAGGAGTACCTGAGTTCAAATCCAGCCTCAGACACTTAACACGCACACACACAAAAACTAGCCATGTGACCTTGGGCAAGTCACTTAACCCCAACTGCCTTCCAAAAAAACAAAAAAACAAACAAAAAAAAGATAAATAAAAATTCATATTAAAAAAAATAAGTTAGCAATGAAATAACCTACTCATTATCACCAAACTTTAAGTGTTGGAAACCTTTTATAATGTTGTTTTAGTTATAGAAAAGGAGCATTTTCTCAACAATTGAAGCTATCAGTAGAATCAGTTCTTTTGGTATGTGATACAGTCCCCCTCACTATTTTCTTTTTTAATTTAATTTATTATTTATTTAACATTCTTTTCTTTTAAATTTAGAGTTCCGAATTATCTTCCTCTCTCCCTCCCACTTTCTCCTGACCCAAAGAGAAACAAGTGGTGTGATATCACTTATACATGTAAAATCATGCAAAACATATTCCCCTATTAGTTGTATTTCAAAAAACCAAAATAAAGTGAGAAAAGTTTACTTTATTTTGCACTCAGAGTTCATCAGTCCTCTCTGGAAGCAGATGGCATTTTTTAAAATCACAAGTTATTTGGAATTGTTTCACATTATGTTATTGATCAGAGTAGTCAAGTCTTTCACAGTTTATCATCACTAAAATATTGTTCTTACTGTGCACTGTGATCTCTTGGTTTTTCTCACTTGACTTTGCATCAGTTCATACAGTTCTTGCCATGTTTTTTTTTTTCTGAAACCAGCCCTCTGTCATTTCTTATAGCACAGTTGTACCTGGTAATACATCACAATCATATTCTACAACTTGTTTAACCATTTCCCAATTAACAAGCATCCCTTCAATTTCCAAATCTTTGCCACCACAAAAAGAGCTGCTGTAAATATTTTTATACTTATAGGTCCTCTTCCTTTTTCTTTGTTTTCTTTGGGAAGCAGACTCAAATTGGTATTGCTGGGCCAACGGCTATATATACACAGTTTCTGTTTATTAGTCTACCTATTTTCTTTCACCCCACCTAACGTCTGTCATTTCTGATAGGTGTAAGATGATACCTCACTGTTATTTTAATTTGCATTTCTCCAATCAATGCTCAGTAGAGATTTTCAAGCAAAAAGTGAATTGTGAGTCATGTAGTATAGTAGATTCTTTGTTCACTAAGCCATATGGTCCCTGTGATTCCTTTATACACTTAAATTCTGTGTTTCTTTGAGATATAATTACATATCCTAAAAGAATAAATGTTAATTATTGTAGCATTGTCAATAGAGCCATGCAAAGATCAAAAAGCCCAGTGGATTTCAGGCATAATCTCAAGCTAGCATATTATAGCAAAAACAAAACAAAACAAAATAACTAAGCTCAAAGTCTTCAAAATGAGCTAATACCTGATTTTTCCTTAGTCTCCTTTGCTAGTACACCACCTATATTATGTTCTCTTACTGTGGTCATTCCCCAGGACTCTGTCCTGGGTACTTTTTTCATCTCTCTCTATATACTCTTCTCTTTGTGACCTCATGGATTTAATGAAATTTTGTGCAGATGACTCACATCCATATAGCTAGCTCTTCTTTATCAGTTCCACATCACCAATTGCCTACTACACATTTCAAACTAGATATCCTAGAAATATCTCAAAATGTAAATGTATAAAATATAATTCCCTTCTCCAACCTTCTTCCCTACTTCTCTTGAAGACATACATCATCTTTCTTCCAGTCTCCCAAGTTTATAAGCTTGGCGTTACTCCCAGGTCCTCATGCATCTTCGCTTTACTTCAAATAGCTGCCAAATCTTGACATTTTTACCTTCATAAAGTGTCTTATATTTGACTCCTTTTCTCTACTCACATAGCTACCCCCTAAGTTGAAACCCTCATTATCTCCCACCTTGATTAATCTAATGGCCTCCAAATGAATCTCCTTCCCTCAAATCTATCCTCCCTCCAATCTATTCTTCATATAGCTTCCAAAGCAATTTTTGTCCAACTTAATTGTTACTCTCCAACTCAACCAACCTCAGTGGCTCTCTACTGCTTATAGTAATGCTCTAAAACTCAACAGAAACAGAACAGCTAAATTTTATATATAAGCTACAAGCTGCATATTAACTTAGAAATATTATCTATGCTCTATTTTTAATTTATTTTGTTAAATATTTCCCAAACATATTTTAACCTGGTTCAGACCAGACTCAAAAGTGCTGTGAGTGGTATGTTTAATACCTCTGGTAAAATACAAATCCCTTTGCTTAGCATTTAAGGCCTTTTGCAATCTAATCATGACCTATTATTCTAGTCTTCTTTCATGTTCTCTTCAAAAAAAATACCACCATCCTTTCAAACTGGCCTTCTTTGTTTTCCAGATGTACCACCCTGTCTCCTGTCTCTGTGTTTTTTCAATGGCTGCTCCCCCCACCCATCCCTGTGCCTGGAATGAACTCCTTCCTCAACTCCATCTCATAGTTTCCCTATCTTCCTTTAAGTGAAACTCAGATACTGTCTTCAAAAAGAAGGCTTTGGGGGCTGCCAGGTGGCACAGTAAATAGAGCACTTGCCCTGAAGTCAGGAGGACCTGAGGTCAAATCCATCCTCAGACACTTAACACTTACTAGCCGTGTAACCTTGGGCATGTCACTCAATCCCAATTACCTTCCAAAAAGCAAAAAAAAGACTTTTCCATTAAAACCTCCACACAAACTACCTTGTATATAACAATCTTAGAGTTCTTTTCTTTATATCTGTCCTATTTCTACATACACATGAACTGGTTATCATTCCTGATAGAATATAAGCTCTTTGAGAGTAGGTATTGTTTAGTTCTTTGTATTTGTATCTCTAGCGCAATGACTGACTCAAAAATGTACTTTATCAATACTTGTCAATTGTTTGAGAATAAAAGACCAGATCTTGGAAAGGTATAAGACTGCATCAAATAGTATTGCAGTGAAATGATTGGCAGTATGCCTCTGGTTTTTATGCAGCCACTTTTGGCTTATATCCTTCTCAACATCAGTCAACACGCATTTATTGAGAGCATACTATGTGCTAGGATTTATGTCTTCCAGCTTGGTATTTCTGTTTCACTACTAGGATATTGAAATTTCTGAGACTCTAGTTCATAACTTGGCTACTTCCCTGATTTACCCCCTTGCTGATTAGATTCTGATTTGGAACCAGATCCTCCTTGCTTAGGAAAAGTTTTCCTCTGTACCTGTAGGGAATATGAAAGAAAGGCTCAAATAAAAATATACATAATCCCTAAAGTATTTATGTAAATAAGTTATTTTTATTAGAAAATAGTTTATTTATGCCACCTTGAAGGTCTAATCCAGGGGTGAGGAGCTGGTGCTCTGGAGTCTACATGTGGCCTTCTAGGTCCTTGAGTGTGGTCTTTTGACTGAGTCCAAGTTTTACAGAACAAATTCTTTTATTAAGGGGATTTGTTCTGTGAAGTTTGGATTCAGTCAAAGGGCTGCACTTGAGGATCTAGAGGATCATATGTGGCCTTGAGGCCACAGGTTCCCCACACCTGGGTAATCTAAAGGATCATTGTACTGATCTTAAAAGTTTCCTTCCAACTTAGTTATTTCTAGAAATATTTAGACCAGTTATACTCAGTTAAAATATCTCATTTCTGGCCCTCAGTTACTTAACTGCTTTCTGCCTCGATGTCTTCATCTGTAAAATGTCAATTTGACCAGATGACCTCTAGGTTCTCCCTCTGGCTTAATTCTATGATACTATAACATACCAACTTGCTGGAAAAAATAAAACTTTTAGAAGGAATTAAAGGAAATATTGTTTACAGATAATAACATTAAGTATTAATTTTATTCTATAAATGCTGAATCATCACCTTTGTTTCACAACAAAAATGAAATATTTGTTTCTCTGTGTTAATGGGAATGTTTCATATGGGAACCTATGCTTTTTTAAACAGTAGATAACCTTTCCTTCCATCTAAATAAACAATATAGATGGAGAAATCAACAAACAAAAAGCAAATAACACCATATTTTGGAAGGTGTTGAAAAACACTTAAAATATATTATTAGAGCCTTGCATAAATGGACTAGTGAAAGTAATGCTTTAAAAACCTAAAGAATCATTTCAAAAGCAATGGAAATATTGTAGACTTAATAAGGAGCATTTGAACATATTCTTGGGGGAAAAACCTTGTTTTACAGGAAAAACAAAAAGTCAGTTCAAGAGTTATTATCTAATATACACAATTGATATACTTGATATATATAATGTAAAAGAATGGCTGGAGAAAAGCAACCAGAAAAATGTTATGACATAAAATGAAGAATGCAAATTGTGTTCCTTTTAATTAGTTCATCTGAAGTATTGTGGTGGCAACACACCTCAACTGGGATCCAGGAGAGACTGAGGCAAACTCTCCCACTAATTAACTCTCCCATTGGGCAAGTTGCTTGACCTGCTTGCACTTAACTCGCTTCCTTTATAAAACCAAGGGGTTGGATTAGATGGATGCTGAATTCTTCTATGAAATCATCCTGCAAACTAGTTGGTCAATTTGCTTCTATATGTGTAGCCGTAGTTTCACACGTGGGTTCCTAAATCATATGCTTACCATGACTAAATAATGGTGAAATCACAGAAGGCATCATAGCATAAAGCCAAGCCCTAGAGAGGCTATTAAAAACTTAGCTTTTTTAGTTCCTCCCTTGATGTTAATTTAACTTGCAGAAAGTAAGTACCGAAAGTGTCCATTTTCATTAATGTCTTATAACTGTAAGCATATAATTTCTTAAATGTATAGGCCAATAATTAAGGTAAGTATAAATTACAAATATTGCCACAAGGTGAGTTTGGGATCCTATTCTCACAAAGTAAAGTGCAAGTATTGGTCTTTTACACAGGGAATGTACTAATGAAGCCAAGGTCATGAGTTCAATTCCCATAAGAGCCATTAGCTACATTCTGTTCCATGGTCACAGATTGTACTCTTAACCCTGGCTAGCTAACATTCAACTGAGTACCATTGGTCACATGGGGGTATGGGTGAGAGTGTTTAGATGGATCAGCACAAATCTATCCCCACTACTGGAAAAAAAATTAGACTTAAGTGCCAGCTGCATTGGTGGCATAAGGAGGGCAATTTATTATTGGTGTGGTGATAGTCATTACTGTTATAACAGAAGCTTCTTATAGTTGTATTAGTCATGGCAAGGGACTTTTTGATAATATGGAAAACCAAGAGGGGAGAGAGACTAAAAAGGAAGCAAAAAGAGGAGGTACTGCATCAGCTAGAAAGTCATTAGATATTTGGGGATAATGAGTATAGTTATAACAGGACTACATTTTTAAATGTAGCTGTAATATTCTCAAGTGGAAACTTAAGACATAGTTGAGGTAGATACCTGAAGTGTGAACATCTGAAATTTTGCGTAAGATTGGACAGCACCTGTATTGCACTCCATGATGGCAGAATAGACAGAACAAGACATATGCACAAATCGATCCTACATCTGTACAATCAGCAGCATAATATTAAGAAATATTTTGAGAAGACCCATTCCTCAAACCAGTCAGTGCTGTCCGCTTACATGGCAACAACATATTTAACTCAGGTACCCAAAACATTGTTTTGCAGCTATTAGACTGTGACTCTTCAAGAGCATAGCCTGTCTTTTGCTTCTCTTTGTATCCTTAGCACTTGTCTCAGCATCTGGAACATAGTAGGTGCTTAAAAATGTTAGTTGACAGATTCTTACCACCATGTCCTGTAGTGGTTACAGTGAAAGTCATCTCTAACTTAGAGAGAATGTAGGGAATCATTGTAATAGGTTTAGTACTGCAAGGGATCTCAGAGCTTATCAAATACATATCCTTCATTGCATGGATTAGGAAACTGATGCCAAGAGCATTTAAATGACAAGGTCACACAATTTATTAGTGTCTGAAGTGGAACCCAGGTCTTCTTGGCTCCAAGTTCAGCATTTTCTCTATTATATGACATCTCAAGTTGCTATATTTCGATGAGCTTGATACTTATTATGAGTATTTTGAGCTTTATAGGAAATGGGGAAAAGAAAAAGCAGAACCACCAGTTTAACAAAGAAAAAAAAACTGAAATCTGTGGGGCTGGGGCTGAATGGATGCAACTTACATCATGTGAACATGAGATATTTTCCTTTTTTTGTTGCTTTTTCCCTGATGAAACTTTTACTAGTGTTTGAACTCATGATAATGATCCAGGAGAATGCATTGTGATTTGTCCCATACTATGGTGTCCCTTTTGAGTTCATGCTGAATATAGTCACAATGGGTCAGCTTCCTATAAAATGCACATGTAGGACTGTGGTCCACAGGCTATAGCCATTCCCCTATCTAGCCAGTTTTAAATCAATGAAAATACTCCTTAATCTCATTCTTTCTGGGTCAGATAATGCATCTAAGGAAATCAATGTTTTACCTACTCATATGTATGAAGGATGTGTTATGGCACCCAATCCATCCTCTACGTATACCTGTACTTTTGTCATTATTTTGGTCTAGGACAGGCCTGCACAACATGTGGCCCCTAGGCTGCTTATACCAGCCTGGCTGCTTTCAGCACACCAAAGGATTTCTTCTACGTACAGAAGAGGTTTTCCTCTTTATTTTTCCTGGGACTGCCAGAAATCCTTTGGCATGCTCCAATCAGTCCAAGGGCCTTAAACAGCCTGCAGGCCACACGTTGTACAGGCCTGGTCTACGGCATGGTCATTTTATGTTTAGTTTATGTGCCTTTGCCACAGTTTCCCTTGCTGTAAAATGCAATTCAACTTTCACATCATGGAATCAACTATGGTCTTTATCATACTGTCATTCCCAGGAGGCACCATGCAGAGCTCTTGGTAGATGTGCATTATGTGAATTGGCCACAGTTATGGTTTACTTTTATGGATTATCTATCTATGGGATTATGGGAAAGTGTCAATGCTACAGAAGAGAAATTGTGATGAAAAAGTCAGATATCTTTTTAAATGGACAAGTTTCCCCAAAGAGAAACAATAAAATTCTTTGGAAATTCTTTTAATCATATTCAGATCTAAACTCTGACCTTTTGCAGGCATTGTAATTGTATCTTGAATTGAGCTGTAATCCTTACCACCACTGAATACAATAGGAATAAGGAAATGATACATAGCATTTGTTTTAAACAGTGACATTAAAATAATACAGCATTTCTAGCAGAATCTGTTTCCTTTGAGTGGTTAAGAAAAAATTATTAGCTTTGTTTATAAAAAGAGGAAAAATACATTACATGGTATTGAGTTTCTGTTGTTAACTTTTGTTAAGTATGAGAATAAAACTAACTTTTACAAAAAAAATCATGTCTTAGGTATACAACTTATGAGTATAAACTCATTGTGCATAACATTGTGGGATATGCATCAAGCAAGGAGGCAATTGTGACCACATTAGCAGGACTTCCAGAGAAGAGTACTGCCCTGGTTGTGCAGGATTTCAATCACACAGCAATTAAAGTTGAATGGTCTAAACCAAGTAAGTGGATTTCCTAATATTTTCATTCTTTTTAAAAAGCTTGTGTAGATAAGGACTTGTAATGAAAAATGTTATCCACTTCCATAGAAAGAACGATGCAGATTGAAACATTCGTCTTTTTACTGTATTATTTTTGTGGGGTTTGTTTTGGGGGGAGGCTCTATTTTCTTTTGCAACATGCCTAATATTGAAATTTGTTTTGCATGACTATACCAGTATAATGTATTTCAAATTCCTTTCCTTCTCAAAGAGAGAGGAGGGAAGGGAGGGAGAAAAAGAATATGGAACTGAAAAAAAATTTATGTTAAAATGAATTTTTAAAAGAATGTTAATTTTTAAAATTGCTTGTGTAAGATGAAAAGATGCCTTCTTGCAGGAGAACTTAGCTCTATACCTTTTAGTCCTGCTGACACAGCTTTGAATATGATCCAATGTACTGGATTTCTTAGAATGAGTCAGCTTTGATGTCATTTATGGATGGAGAGCCTGCTTTAACAGGTACAATTTGTACCTGGATTACTCTTGGGTCTGAACCCTGAGCAATTTTCAGTTGTCCTTGTAAGTGTTTGTATGACTGTAAGTTCTATGAGGGAAAGAACTGATTTCACTTTGGTGCTTGTATTCCCATCAATAGCACAGGGCCTAGCATATAATAGGTGCTCAATAAATATTCATAGATTAGCTGATCAATCAAATGGATATCATCTGACCTCATCATCCCAGTAGCCAGAATAAGCATGTAACTGCTAATTTGAAAAAATGACATTTGTACAGATCTTTAAGTTGTAAACTATTGTACTATCTTTCATCTTTCATAACCAGACTTTCATAACTAGACTCCTATAAAGTATATCCTGTTTCCATTTTCCCCACATACTTCTCAGACCTGTACAATCTAGTTTCCAGATTAATCACTCTACTAAAACTATTCTTTCCAAAGTTATCCAAAATTTCCTAATTGTCAAATCAGTTGACCTGTCCTCAATCCTTACCTTTTGTTTTTACTTTTTTCCAACATTTGATACTACTAATTACTTTTTTCTATGGAACCTTACATTCTTCTCTCTGAATTTTTGTAACATTTTCCTCCTCTGGTTCACCTCTTAACTATCAGATCACTTTTAAGGCAAAACACAACCGATTATCATTCCCCCAGAACTGTGGACTTAACAGCATTTATCTGGCCTTTTTTCTACTGTGAGTTTTTCAACTCATAGATTTATTTCTCTTTTCTGTGCAAATGACTCTCAGATTTATAGAATTTTATGCATATAACCTCATCTGAACTTCAGACTAAACCATAAAGTAGCTACTATAGACAATATTTTCCTTGTTTTATAGATGCCAGGTTTAGTGACTTGCCCATGGTCACACAAATGCATAAGCATCAGGGAAAGGCTTTGAATCATAGATTTTCCTTATTCCAAGTCGTATTCTCTTTCACTGAGGCTGCTCTGACTCCCTCTTAGGATGGTATTTGGCAATTGATCCATGGATCTTTCAGGTGCTATCCAGCTTGGCTATAATGAGCATATCCGTTTTGACAATGAAAACAAAACAAAACTGAATTCATTTTGGAGATGGTCGTTCTCGTCATCCACATGGACAAACCAAACCTGGGAACACAGGGGAAGTTTAGCCATTACAGCTTTGTTATAATTTCTTCTAAGTCAGTGATTCTCAACCTTCCTAATGCCATGACCCTTTAATATAGTTCCTCATGTTGCAGTGACCCCCCCCAACCATAAAATTATTTTCATTGCTACTTCATGACTGTAATTTTGCTACTGTTATGAATCGTAATGTAAATATCTGATATGAAGGATGCATTTTCATTGTTACAAATTGAACATAATCCACAGGTTGAGAACCACTGCTCTAAGTCAGGAAGGTAAGGAAAAACTCACTTTTAGATACAATTCAGTGAAAAAGGTTCCTGCCCCCATGAATGAAAACCATCCATTTTTCTGAATGAAGAATAAAGTTATGAAAGGCTGCCAGGCAACTGACTGACTAGACAACAACTCCTACTCCTCTCTGACCCAGCCGAGATTTTGAAGCAGCCTAGAAGAGAAATGCTTTATATTTCATTACTGGTCCCGTGAGTGATTTAGTCCCAATTTGTTTGCAGCGTTAATTGGAAATTAAAACCGACACCAGTTGTGTTGATCTACATTGTCACTAAATAACTAGCACAGGAGAAGTATTATTAGCTCATCTTAACAAATGGCTATCAATCCTGGAGGTATTAGGAGCATGCCATATTCTAATAAAACTGTGTCACTTGGATCATGTGTCCATTTAAACCATTTTAATGGAAGGATAAAGAGGTTAATTGATGCTCGTGGATATTCTCTGAAACACCACAGAAAGGAAAGCAGATAGTCTTTCATGTTAAGAGTATATTTCAACTCGGGCATGTGTGAGTCTTTCTGTAGAGATGGGCTAGGATGTATCATTTATTGCCAACCTTCCCCCTCCCATTTAAATAGGAAAGTTGCTCACAAAGCAGGATCCTCCCCCCTCAGCTGACTTACTTCTGTTAAAGATCAGCTGGTGGATTTTCAATGGTATGGGCTCTTTATTTTATAATTGCATGCCTGAAGTAAGCTTGCTTATAAAAACTGACAAACCTAATAGATCTGAAGCAGCTCACTGAAGTTTCATTACCTTGGTAATCTGAACCTCTGACCTTCGGGATGTAGGTAATGCAATAGGCTTTTATTTTCATTCGTACCATAGAAATTTCCCAGACACCTATTTGTGAATATAAAGGTTAAATATTGAAAGAGGGTCATCTCTCCCAAAGCTTGGTCCTTTATCATTTTCTTTCCATAAACAATGCGATCAAGTAAGTAAATTAGCTATCCTCTTGCCCAAAAAATGCCAGTCATTTCCTACAATATTAATTTTAAATTGTTTTCCTGCTTTGTAGGACACAGTTGGCAGGTAAGGGTATACACTCTATTATCCTAAAAGAAATTTTAATATGTTCTCTCTCTCTCTCTCTCTCTCTCTCTCTCTCTCTCTCCCTCTCTCTCTTTCTCTCTTTCTCTCTCCCTCTCAACTTCCCTCCCTTCCTCCCTCTTTCCCTTCCTCTCTCTCTTAATCTCTCATCTCCTCCTCTTTTCACTCTGCCTTTTCCTTTCCTTCTTTCTTCTCTCTTTTTCCTCTCTATCTTTCTGTTATATTTCTGTGTATATATTCATGTATGTATTTAAATGCATATGCGTGTGCGCACACACACACACACACACACATTTGCACCTCAAGAACTCTGGAATAGGCATTGCCAAAAGAAAGAGTAGTTCAGAAGGTATAGTCACTGACCTTTAAACATCAGGTTATCAGTTCCTAGTCTCATGGTATATGCCAAGGCTTCAAGCATTTTATAATAGACTCCAAAGCACAAGACTTTCCTGAAGAATACACACACAACATGGGGAAACACTGGAAAAGCAAATGCAATAGCCACTCTCCTTATGGCACTCCTGCTTTGCAGCAAGAGGTCTTATCTGTCTGTCTTTCTACACACCTTGTTCCAGAAGGAACAGCTCAGTCCTTGCCATGGAATGAACCAGTGTGCCGTTTTTGATACCTGGACTCCTTTGGCCTAGTTTCTGCTGTCCCTGAAACTTACAGAATCACAAAAGGTTGGTCCCAAGATGGCAACAACTGCTCCCTTCCTGCTCCACATGTCCACTCCCATATATTCTCCACTACAGTAACAAAAGAGGCCTAGATGAAGGAGGTTGGAAACTAAGGAAGCTGGACTGTGCCTTCTTAGCTGTTTTTGCCTCTAGCTATCCCAGGCCTTCACATTTAAGCCTTTGATCCCTACATGATAGAATCTGGGAGGTGACTTAGTGGGAAATTTGTAAGAGATGAATTTTCCTTCATCAGGAAGAGAAACTAAGGTTCTTGAAAAAAATATGGTCATCTTTCTGATCTGTTAGGCTGGAGAACTCTTGACTTTTAACAAAAAGATCACATAATGATAGACATCTGGACAATTATGAGCTTATTTATTCATTCATCCCTTAATTCCATCAGCAAGTATATTTTGCTTGCCTATTACATAGGTAGAACTGTTCCATGAACTATGTGAATCTAGAGAAGTGTTTAACTTGTATTTTTGGTTCCTCTAGAAGCTGACAGTGTAGTTGAATGGATGAGATAGATACAGATGAAAAGTAAAATAACAATTTAAGGGGTAAATAGCAAATCAGAATAACAGTTGGACCTGATTGCTATTCACGGCTTCGCCAGTAACTGACCTTGAACAAATCATTTAAGCACTGTGGACCTCATTTTCTTCATGCATAAAGTGAAAAATTTGAACCAGCTTATCTCTAGGGCCCTTTCTACCCTCCAAAATTCTATTGTTTATGCCACAACCCAGTAGTATAGGATTAATGTCTAATGTGTCATAGATAATGAATACGAAAGTTTAGAAAAAGTAGGAATTGATGTGGCAGGAAGTGATGAGGGAAGATTTCATGGAGAAGTTACAAAATGGGATAGAATTGAAGAAGATATAGGATTCATAAGGTAGAAAGGAGGAGGAGAAATACTTCGGTTGAGGAGGATTATACAATCAAAGAATGATGTTGTGGAGGGAGCACAAAGTTAGGAAACCTACTTTTTAAACTGATTAGTTGTATGACACCAGACAAGTCAATTTAGCTTATCTGAGTCTCAGTTTTCTTCATCTATAAAATGAGGAAGTTGAACTGGCTATCCTCTATGGCCCTTTCTAGTTCTAAATCTATTTGCTTTAAAAATTTGAATCTATTAATTGATTAATTTAAATTTTTTTATCTATTCGTCTTAGACCATACACTCTGATCTGCATTCCAGGGATGGAGAACTTGTGGCCTTGAGTTCACATGTGGCCTTCTAGGTCCTCAAGTATGACCCTTTGAATCCAAATTACTCAGAAAACAAAGGACTGAACTTGAGGACCTAGAGGGTCATATGTGACCCTCAGGGCCACAGGATCTCCACCCCATGTAAGAAATACTGATAGTTTGGTTTCCACAGATTCTATGGGAACAATGGGTGAATTAGAAAGAGATCCTGCACAGGATGTGTGGGAGGAGCTAAGTCATGGTGAGGGAAAAAGAACAGAACACTGGATCCAACCATGTGATGGGAAGAAATTTGTGAGTTTATCTTTAGAGAGGGTTCCCAGTCCAAGCTGGACCAAACCAGTTGAGATTCAAACTGACTATTGTCTGGTCATGGGTTATACTGGTGGGAAAAAGAGAACCATTCATGTGAGGGACAGTTTTGCAGAGGGTTTGTCCTACCTTACTGGACCCAATGACTGTAACAGGGGTGAGATGAAATGGAACTAGAGCCAAATGGTCCTATATAACCTGTGTTCTGCTTCTGTGGAGTGTGTGTAGGGAACACATGCACACCTGCTCCTCTGGAGAACCATCAATAAAGGTATTTCTTCATTCACTCCACAAACTGATTTCTTCTGTTACCTGATTAGTCCTGATTTGGAGGTTAAAGGGGAGAGAGCAGCAGATCATCTCAGGCTGAGCTCTGAAACTGAGCTGATACTGGGACAACAGAGTTAGTTCCTAACACATAGTACACCTGCCTTTCCATCTTCCCCCATCAGAACATGTTCTCACTAGGCACTCAATAAACACAAGTAGGTTTTTTTAAATAAAATAAGGCCTGCTTATTTGTTAATGACTGATACTACCTTAATGTGTCATTTCTCCAATGATTATTGTTATTTTTAAGAGGGACAAAATGTTCTAACTGTATAACAGTAGGGAAATTTTATCATGTCCTAAATTCACATTAGGTGACTAGTCTTCTATTTTTACTATGAAGTTACCTGGCATAAACATTGACCTGTATGTTTAACAGCACTACTATGTAGTACTGATTTCATTCCTCAGGTTACTTAAATTGTATTGCATCAAAAGAATCAGAACTCTCATCTAAAACAAAGTTTTTCACATTTAATTCTCCATGAGATGTTGTCCTTCATTCAAAAAATTTTTGTTGAATACCTAGTATGTGTAAGGCTTGGTGCTAGCTCCTGTAGAAATATTTAGATTTAGTCATGTCTTGTTCACCACTTCATGACTCTTTTGTAGTTTTTTTTGGCAAAGATACTGCACTGATTTGCCATTTTCTTTGCCTATTCATCTTACAAATGAAGAGCTGAGTCAAAAAGGGTTAAGTGACTTGTCCAAGGTCATTCAACTGATAAATATCTGAGGCCAGATTTGAACTTAGGTCTTCCCAATTCTAATATTATGGGAATAGCTGACTATATTTATGGCATGGTGAAGCATCATTGTTGGCATCCCTTTCTCATTAGAAATCCACACAGGTTCTATCCAAAAGTGAAAACCTTGGAAATAATAAGAATGAGGGGCAGGTAGGTGGTGCAGTGAATAGAGCACTAGCCCTGGAGTCAGGAGAACCTGAGTTCAAATCTGACCTCAGACATTTAAAACTTACTAGCTATGTGACCTTGGGCAATTCACTTAACCCCAATTGTCCTGCCTTCCCCCCCTCTAAAAAAACAAAAATAAGAATGTCACCTCCTGGGAACCTAGTGAACCAAGTTTTTAGGGTAAGCAAATTGCATGCTGATGCAGTATAAATATTTGGAAATGAATGCTCTTCATCCTAGACCACTAAGCTGTCATTTCATTAAATTTTTAGTGCATAAATTATGCCTTAAAATTTGGGAGTACATTGAGTAGATGACCTGTTCTACCAAAAATGGCTTTAAGCAATAATGACTCTAATTATAGGAGTTGTTCCATGAGTAGTATTTATTTTGTTGTTGCCTTTTCCACAGTTATAGTTTTCTATTCACCTTAATTTTCTTAATAAAATGAATTTATGAAACATAATATTAAAATATTTGAAGGAAGTTGAATTGTCTCCTGCCTCAGATAAGGAATGTCAGTTATAAGAATGGAATCAAACCACCCTGAGAAAATGAACATTGTTGTTATTTTAAAGACTTCCAATGAAGGGGCTTACAAAGATTTCCTTCGTCACTCCTTCTAAGCTTCCTCAGAGATCACTTCCTCAGCTATAGGAAATTAATACATTGCAAACTTTATTCCAGAACATTGCTAAGATTAACTGCACTTACAAGGTATCCTGTTGATTATTTAACAGCCCTGAAAGACTTACAAGGTGACGTTGAGTATTATACCCTCCTCTGGAGTTCTGCTACATCAAATGAGTCAGTGAAAATCCTGCCAGATGTAAACTATTTTGTAATTGGTGAGTTAAAACCAAACACAGAGTATCGGATTTTTATTTGCACCTTCAATGGAGCCCACAGCATCTACAGTGAAGCACTACATGTGACCACTTGTGATGGAGGTGGGTCTAGAGCCTCAGGACTGCTTGGTTTCAGATATGGGAATGAAATTGATTGATTTTTGTCGAGGTTGAGATCAGTCATCCTTCCATTATAAAATTTCCGGTATTAGAGAGGAAAGGAAGGGTAGGAGGGGGTGGGGGTGGGGGGTAAAAGCTAAAATGCTTAAGTGCTAGCTGCTGTCAAGTGGCAAATCAATAAGCCATCCCACTAAGACTGAAGCACAAAGCTTTAATAATAGGTTATTAGCCCAGTTTGTTCCCTTTTTTCTTGGTGTACTGAGACTGTTGTATACTAAGTTTGAAACTGATTTCATGTCAATAAAAGGTAGCTTTTTGAAAAAATTAATGGTTTTTAAAAGAGATGTACTCCATGAAGCAATGGGTTTCTGACACAAGCAAATACAGTGCCTTCCCTGAGTCACCAGAAATAGAAGGTGCAAGTTCAGTCACAGAGAAAATTTGCCTATGAGTCTTTTCCAAGCCAGTTAGCAAGAGGGAGTGAGTTGGGAAGCAACTTGTGAATCTGAAATGTGGCCAGAATGGGCTTTCTAATCTTTTTTGCTTTATAAAGTCTCATTATAAACATTATAATATCATTACCTCCCAAGCAAGCGTTCCAGGTCATTAACAGAGCACTTTAAGTGCAGATCTCATTTCCCTTTGTGGTGTCAAAGGTCAGCACCTTTTGTTTATAAAATAGAATTGATCACAAGGACGATTTTTCAACCAGTTAAGATGGGTTCTTATGATAAAAATAGGTCTTTGTATAGTTATTTCTGACATGCTTGAATAATTGTGTAATTTAACGCTAAGCAAGTTTTTTCTAGTGTTAGATTTCATCATTACCTATGGTAATCAACATTCAAAATCATTTACATAATGACAATATTGCATTATTACTTCATATTGCTTAAGTTATAAGGCTAGCAATATCAATGTTTTTTTTCTTTTCATTTCCCTCTAGAAGCAATGCATTTGAGTTTTAGTTTTGTATTAGGAATATTAAAAAAAATTAACTCTGGGAGGTGAAAAGATGGTAAAGAAGAGGTAGATAATAGATATATGCTGGCAGTGCTGGTGGGTGAATAATTTATCATCACATCCCACTGGCCACATTTCACTGAAGATTAACACTATGCTGGTGGTATAAAGCATTTTACCACCGGTTCTCATGGTTTCTAACTGAGAGTATAATAAGCCAATTTACAGAGGACTACAGACTGTGATAACTTCATCAGAGGAAAGCAGATAAGCAGGGAACCCTTTGCTAAACCTAATTACTAATCTGGATTTAGTTAAACAAGTGCTTTTTCAGAGACAGCTGGAGTTTATTCTGTTTTTTTTCCTTTAATTCTAGAGCCTCAGGGCATGCTTCCTCCAGAGGTTGTCATCATCAACAGTACAGCTGTACGTGTCATCTGGACATCGCCTTCCAACCCAAATGGTGTTGTCACTGAGTATTCTGTCTATGTAAATAATAAGCTCTACAAGACTGGCATGAATGCGCCTGGGTCTTTCGTTCTGGGAGACCTGTCTCCGTTCACTATCTATGACATACAGGTTAGAACATTGCTTTTTGATAGTTAAGCTTGTGGGTATCATAAATAAAACATGCTGGTCTGTGTCTCAAGGTGGATTTCTTTTTGTCTTGATTGGGTAAGGGGTGTCTAGGGGCAGTAAAGGAGGGAAACTGATTGGGATTAAATTGACTTGCTTTTGGGCAAACATTTGGGTCTCTTTGCAGAGAAGATTATGACGGCAGGGATATAAAAAGAGAGAAATGATATTTTCCTATCCAGGCAAAAATGAAGGCATCCAATTATTGAGAGACAGTTCCACCAACCAAGATCCCTTCTTTCTCGGTACTTTTGCTGCCTTAGGTACCTGATGATGGCAGAGCAAAACTACTACCTGATTGAATGCTATCCCACTCCCATCCTGTCCCCAACTGTTGCCTCTGTTAGAAGTCCTAGGAGGCTGACAGTATCATGTAACAGGAAGGCCCCTGGTTCTAGAGATGGAGGATCCTGAGAGACTTTGAGGTGTCCCTTAACAATTCAGTGTCTCTTTTATCTCTGAAAACCAAGGGACTTGGAATTGACTGTCAAGCTTTCAATGTAATTACTGGTTAAAAAAAAAAAAGGATGCAGAGATGCTCCCACAGTGCACAAGTCAGTCAGTCCTCACCTGCACACAATTAATAGAATTCTTAATCAAACCAACATTTATAGTTCTATGAAATCTGAACTCAACAAGACATATTTTCTGCCCTCTGTGAGCTTATGATCTAAAGTTAAAAGGCAAAGAGAGACAATGTGATATAGCGGCCACAAAATGTTTATTAAATGCTCTTTCACCTCTGTCTCTTCATGTATCTATTTATTTCTGTCTATCTAGGAATCTATCTATAGGCTGTAGGCATTTATATAGTACTTACTATAGGCACCGAGCTAAACACTTTACCAACCTTATTTTGTTCAGTCTGCACAACAACACTGCAAAGTAGGTTCTATTATTATCCCTATTTTATAGTTAATGAGGCAGACAGAGGTCAAAAGACTTGTCCAGGATCACAGAGCTAGTAGGTGTCTAAAGCTGAATTTGAACTCAAGTTTTCCTGACTGTAGTTCCAGCACTCTATCCACTGTGCCACGTCACTGCCTCGGTGAAAAGAACACTGGAATTTAAGTCAGGAGACCTTCATTTTAGTTCTAGCTTTGCTGCAATCTGCTTTTAGGATCTTTAACAAATCATGCAATGTTTTATGTCTCAAAACTGTAAAGATGAAGGAGTTGGATAAAATCATTTCTAAGGCCCCTTCCACATTTAAAGTTGTGATCCTATACGTAGCTTACAACCTATAAAATAGAAGAGGGAAACTCAATATTTAAAACTATTTTATTCTTGCATCAAAAAAAACATTCAATCAACAACAATCAAATATTTATTGAGCAACCACTATGTGTAAATTAACACTGATGATCTAAAGAAGTATAAGGCATGATCCTTGCCCTCAGGAATTGACTTGCTGATGAGAAATAACATATTGCTCTATGACATAAAAAAGATAATTAATAATACAAGGCTGTATATGATAAGCACAAAATTATTAACATTGAAAAAAGCGCTATAGTTCAACTGCTATATGTAATGTTTACACGATTAATAGAATTTGGAAAACCTGAGCCTACTCACTAATGTTCCTTATGGCTTGGAAAATGATTTTCAGAAAATCATTAGGCCATTAATGATTTATAAACAGACATTTAAATATGCCCAGGGAGCTGCCTATTTGAAGAATTCCTTTTAACATATGAAGGATCTCTTTGTAATGGGAATATTATCCATCTTCATCTGTAAATATGAATTGTTTTATATCCATTTTTTAAAAGACTGTATCTAGATTTGTAACCTGCATATGGAACATGATATATGAATAGAATGATTAGTACTCTTTAAATTAGAGACTCTTTCCTTTGCTTTGTTATAAATGAAAGAGATTTTCATGCATTTTCTCGTAGTCCAAAACCAGATCTTTGTAGGAAACATTCACATGTAGGTGACATTAATATTTGGATGATACGGTAAGCTCCCTCAATATATGTAACATGGTATTCTTCTTTACTAATATTAATTAGGTCTACTGGTCTTTAGTTCTACTGAATTTAATGTATGTTTTAATTTTGTTTTAGGTTAGGTTTAATTCTCTTAGACCTATCCACTCAGACATCTTGGTAGAGTCTGCTAGTGTTCTAAAAGTTGCCTCAGGTTGCTGCAAGATATTAATAAATGTTTCAGATAACTACAGCAGATTTGTCTGTTCCAGTCCCTACTGAAACACAAAGTTTCTCTATGAGAATGATGATGACTTTGAAAAGCGATATGAGAAACATTTGTATTTTCTCAAACATTGACAAAAATAAAACTCCTTCATTTAGGGAGACTCATCAGTATTAATGGTCAGGTTTTGTCAGGACTCATTGGTCTCCTCTGGTCTCTTCCTGCTTCAATAGGTTAGCTAGTAATCCTTGGAAGAAGTAGGCTCCCTCTTTTTATCTCTTTCTAAATCTGTCTTGGTGTGTCTCTTTCACAGGCAGAAAGATAGTCTCTGTCTCTCTGTCTATCTCTGTCACTTCCCTCAATATCTCTGTCAATTCACAGTGAATAGAGTGAATCATGTTTCTCTCCTCTCCTCTACTCACCTGTCCTCTCTTCACCTCTCTTCTTCTCTCCTCTCATCTTTTTCTCTCCTTCCCTCTCTTCCCCTCTTTTTTCTCCTACCCCTCTCCTCCCTCCCTCCCTTCCCCTCTCCTCTCTTCCTTTCTTTTTCTCTTCTCTCCTTTCTCTCCTTCTTTCCCTCTCCTCCCTTTCTTTCCATTTCTTCCTTCAGCAATTTACTAATACACTTCTTTATCTTTCCTCGCATTTTACCTATTGTATTTTCTTTTGTATTGCTAATGCCTGATGGACCCCATTTCCAATTATCGGTTATTCCATCCTCCTTGGTTTTTATTCAAATTAAGTCACAGAATTAAGGGGGTGAATAATGATTTTCTGCTGTGATTAGAGTAAAAATACAATTGCAGCTGGAACAAATGGATATAAAATAGCTAAGCCATAGTGGGAAACCTCTCAAGGCTGCATTTTTCTTCTAGTCCACATTAGCATTGAAGCTATTTATTGTAAAATGTCAAGTCTTATGGAAGATATCATCATTACCCTACTTTGGTTACAGAGCTAGAAAGTGGTATGTAGTGATAACCTATTTTGCTTGCAAAATGTTGCCTCTGCATCTTTTGCTTTTTGAGTCTGCTCAGAGTAGATTAATGTCTGTCTTTCTTTGAGTGGGAGCAAACCGGGAACTAAACAACACCATGTTGAGGACTGAGAAATTTGTAATGGGCCCGGTTTTGACCTCTGATAGGGGCTTGCCTGACTAAAGAAGATTGCCATCAAAAACTATCACTTACTAAACACCCAGAGAATGCATGACATTATGAAATATTTATGAAATAAGGGCAGAATTAATTCCCTACAATTTGGTGATACTGAAAAACAAATATTGGTGTAATCTTTTAAACAATTCTTACAGGTGGAAGTCTGTACCAAATATGCTTGTATGAAGAGCCAAGGAACACAAGTCACCACTGTAGAAGACATACCTTGTGAGATAGCAGCACCCAAAATACATGTAATCAGTTCAAGGTACAGTTTAGTTTTTTAATTTAAAATTTAATCATGTTATCATTATTCTTTAATGGAACATTATTCTACTGTTATTCTTAATTATACCTCTCACCCCATATAACCCACTGGGAAGGGTGCACATATAATTATTAGAAGTTAGGAATATTCTATTTAGCCATGTTGTGATAAAGTTGGTTGCAAATCTGATTTACCATATCATTGCACAAATAGCAACAATAGCAAAAATTCACATTAATATAATTTGTTGTTATTTTATCATGTTTATATCTGACTGTTTGTGACCCTATTTGGGGTTTTCTTAGCAAAGGTACTGGAATGGCTTGCCATTTTCTTCTCCTGTTCATTTTACAAATGCAGGCACTGAGGCAAACAGGATTAAGTGACTTGCCCAGGGTCACACCTAGTTAGTGTCTGAGGCAGGCCTGGTACTCTATCCACTGACAGTTAGTTACAAAGTGCTTATATGCTACACATTCTTCTCCAAATAACCCAGTGAGGTCAGTAGTATTGGTATAGTGGTCTCCATTTTTATAGTAGAAATCTAAATGATTTAAACAAGGCTAGCAAGTAGTAAATAATGAAAGCAAGATTCAATAATCAGTTCATTTGAGTATTATTTCCACTCCTCTGTGATGTCATATTGTTTCCTCTTCTGCTACCTAGTCTCCATGAAGTAGGGCCATTAATTTTTTAATATCTGAGCATCTGTTTGACCATTCCCACCTCTTCCTTTTTTCTCAAAGAGTTGATGATTTGCAAACCAATCCCTGAATGTATGAAACAAATTCCTTATTGATATGAGTCCAAACACTGGCTATACCATTCATTAGCTAGGTTAGGTGACATTGGACAAGTCACTTAATCTTTCTATGCTTCACTTTCTTCAGCTATAAAGTGAGGGAGCTGGATTAGATGCTCTCTAAATTCCTTTTTAGTTCTAAATAGTATGCTTTTATGATCCTTTTTGAAGGACTTCCATGATGAATCCTTCTGTAAAGCAAAACATCCATTCGATTCTTTTTTCTTTTTTTTCTTTTTTTTTAAATTTTTTTGGAGGGCAATTGGGGTTAAATGACTTGCCCAAGGTCACACGGCTAGTTTTGGGGTAGAGTGTCTGAGGCCAGATTTGAACTAGGGTTCTTCTAACTCCAAGGCTGGTGCTCTATTGACTGCACCACCTTGCTGCCCCCATCTGTTTGATTCTTTAAAGCACAGGGACTATGTTGCTTTTCATCTTCATATCCCTAGTGCTCAGTGAAATGAATTCACATTCTAGAAGCTTAATAAATGTTAGTTGAATATTAAATTGTAAGGGGAAATCTATATATTTGAATCAGCCACATTAATGCTAACAGTATCTTTAGCACTTCACTTTTGGTCTCAGTATCTCATGATTCCTAGAATTTCTAAAACATAATCATGCGAGTTTTGACCAGTTTATCTTCAGCATTCAAAATACGAAGTTTAACCTCCAGATCTACACAGATCAAATGAGAGGATGATCACTCCAACCCATCATATTGAGTTAGCTGTGAAAGCAGGTTAAGATTATTCTTAATATTAACTTTGGTTGATTTAAACCCTTCCATCATTTTTTGCCATGAAACATAGAGTTGATCCATCTGTGGTAGGACAGAAAATTCCTTCATAGAACTCCCCAGTTAGAAATTTTTAGCTCTTTTTCTCCTAGCTGGTTCTTGATTTCCTGGACTGATCAAGAATTCTGTTTACCATCACTTAAAGGAGCATGGATAAACAGACTGAAAGCTTCTTGAATTCTGGGACCATATCTTCTGTTCTGCATTGTACAGTATTGAGAATGAAGTACATGATCAGTAAACATGTACTGATTTATTGATTAGCAATACATGTAATGCTGGAGGTCAGGAATTAAGCCATGATGAAATCAAGAGACCATACATAGACTATGTAACCTAGATTGTATTTCATATGTGAACCTCTCAAATTTAAGGCTGAGAAACTTAATATGACAAACGTGTGGTCTGACTATAAGATAGAGATAGAAATAGAGAATATCAGAGGAATGATTATGTGGAAATTCACACACATCCTGTAGGGCAATACAAGATCCATATCAGCGACTCCATCAATCCATCCAGCTAGGCTGACCTCATTACCACAACACAACAGTGGAGGTTTCTGTCACACATTGTCTTTGTTGCCCAATTAATGGGTGAATTGACCCATATCTTCTTGGGAGTTCTCCTTTTCCTTCAACAGCCTAATGACCTCAACCCAATTGATGGAACAACTAGTTAGTAGTGTGAAACATTTCTTTTACCACCTGTGGTTAATTCACAGTATAAATAGTCTAGTAGCAGATAACAAAGAGTTTACTAAAGTCCTTCATTTTCCATTTCCTTTCCAAGATAATTTTTCCTGTAAAGGAGTTTCTTGTGGCTGACTATGTGAGATATGAAAGAAAAGCAATTTTTTTTTACTCCATTGACTTCTCTAAATAACAAAGTAAAATAAAAGCTAACATCTATCCATATATTACATTAAATTTTGCAAAGAATGTTACAAATATTATTTCATCCTTACAAAAACCTAGTAAAGTACGTGCTATTATTATCCCCCTTTTGTGGATGAGGAAACTGAGACAAGCAGAGGTTAAAGGATGTGACCACGGTTACAAAGCTAGTAAGTTTCTAAAGTCATATTTGAACTCATCTCCAGACTCTATAGATGCCATTCTACTTCACCACCTAGCCATAATTCCTTCCCCAGAGTATGGAGTCCAGTTTCAAAGCATTTGTTTTCATTGGTGAGATGTGGGAGAATTCACTTTTAATGTCACTTTTAAGGATACAGATAACTTATTACTGAGCATAGGAAATTTATTTTTAAAACACCAGAAACAGGGGCAGTTAGGTGGTGCAGTGAATAGAGCACCAGCCCTGGAGTCAGCAGAACCTGAGTTCAAATTCAGCCTCAGACACTTAACACTTACTAGCTGTGTGACCTTGGACAAGTCACAACCCCAATTGCCCTGCCTCTCCCCTCCAAAAAGAAAAACCTATCAGAAACATTTGCAAGAATAATTATCATTGATTTCGGATGCTAAATAGAGACTGGCAGGAACATGAAAGGAACATACCAGTTGTACAGTAATAATGGACTTCCATGTCACAGCTATGAAATGGTAGTCAGAAAAAGCCAAGTTTTTGTTTCAGCCAGGTCTTTTTACCTTGAGCAAATCATTTGTATTCTCCAGGCCCTGGTTGTCCCATTTTCAAAATGAGAGGGTTGTTCTAAATGATTTATGATCTCCTTTCAGCCCTAATATTCAGTGCATCTCTGTTTCTGTGGTTCTTTAAATTATCTCCAAAGAAGTTGACCTCCTAAAAAATTTTATTTGGAAATCTCCTCTCCACATTTTTTTTGTATTTCTCCTGGAGCTACTTGCAATTTTTTCCGTAGAAAAACCAGAATAAGATTGGTGAAAGGGAGCCACAGCCAGATACTGGCATGCAATGACTTCCTTTTCTTCAAAAGATCCATGATAGCAGAGCTACATTTTCCAGAGGCCTGACTATAACTAGCAAGTAGAGGCTGCCAAACCATTTATCCAAATTATACCAAACACTAAAGCAGTTAGTCTCCTGTGTGCATGTTATTGTTGGTGTAATTTCATTACATTTCTGGCAATGTGTACTTGTTAGTTACATTTCTGTTTGGGTGGGAGTGGGGTTTCTTTTGATTTTAACAACAAACAAAATCAAGTGTGAAAGCCTTCAGGAAAACGCCAGATAAATAGATTTGCTTCCATATCCCTTGAACTGAATTTGATTTTTTTTTGTTATCCCTATAAAATAATAGGCTCATAGATTTAAAGCTAGAAGGGACATTAGAAAGAATCTAGGTAGTGCAGTGCATAGAGCACTGGGACCTGAAATCAGGAACACCTGAGTTCAAATTCAGACTAGCTATGTAGCCCTAGGCAAGTCACTTAAATTCTGTTTGCCTCCATTTCCCTATCTGTAAAATGGGATAATAATACTCAGGGTTATTTTGATGAATGAATTAATATTTGTAAAGTGCTTTGCTTACTCCCTGTCACATAGCAGGCACTATACAAATGATAGCTATTATTATTATTAATCTAATCCAACCCCTTGACTTTGCAAATGAGTAAGCTAAAGGACAAAAGAATAAAATGATTTACCCAAGGTCATACAAGCAAGTAGGAAGTAGTAGAATCAGAATTCAAACCTAGATCCTCAGCCTCCAAATTTACTGTCCTCCTCTGCTGTCTCCTTAGATTCCATTTTATTTTGGTAAAATCAAATTGCTGGGTAAAACTAAACTGACTATGTTGGGAACCACATATACAGATAAAATCAAAGCTTATTTTATGATAAGAATTCAGTTCTGCTTCTCATCTTTCTTTAATTTCCATCTTTTCTGTTGGTTTTAGCAAAACAAAAAAGAAATACCTAGATAGATTTCTGCTATTAAATATACAAATTAGAAAATGTCAAAGCATATGAATGTAAAAAGACATTCTTTCAGCTGATCATCCCTTTATTCAGACACAGGTACTGTTTCTTTCTTGCCCCTTCCTACTTGTCATATTATCATCAGCTGTTCTTATATCCCAAATGAATACTAACTACAGATCGATTGCCCGGACATGTCTGGCCATGGCCTACACGTGCCCTGGGTAGTTCATTTATTTGCCATGGTGGATTTGCTAGAGTGGAATTTAATCAATAGCTAATTCATTAATTCTGGTCCTCGAGTATGTAGGGACTGTGCAGTATAGAGATGGCTGGCTGGCTTGGGCTTTGATTGAAATATGACAAACACTACAGCCGACAGCTTCACTGGGCACTGGACTGCATATGAATTTCACTTATTTATTCTCTGTAAAGGGATAAGCTGGGAAATGAATATCGGTTTGTATAAACAAGGGGAACATTTTAATATATAACTGCCAGAAGACCAAAATGTATGATTTCTAGGCTCTGTGCTCAGGGAAAAGCAGAAAGAGAAGGCAGATCATATCATTTATTGCCTTTAATTGGGGCCCTAGCAGGTCTTTTCATTTCACATCAGTTGGGGCTATATTATTGATGAGTAGGCTGAGGAATCATGTCTTTGTAGCATTCACAAATAATTGTTTTAAAATTTGCCTCCAGGTACCAAATGACATAAATGATAATTTTGCCTACCAACTTTTTAGAAGTCTTTATGATAGCAATGCAGTCTGGGTACTTCTAAATGAAGGTTAGACCACAATTGCCATTATAAATCCCCTTTTATTTGGAAGTTAATAACTCACCTGCAGGCTGAAGTATGGCACCAAAGGTCAGCTCAGGAACAAATAGTTCGCCTTTATTATTTGAAAAAAAGTTGATGTGAAGTTTTGAGGTTCTTGGCTTTTCTATACTATATAGATGTGGATCAAGCCTGCTCTGCTTAAATAGCCTTGCTTTTCTCCCATGGCTCCCAGAGGCCACTGAGCTATCTTGCTACTTTGTCCTCTCTCTCTCTCTCTATCTCTCTCGCTCTCACTCTCTCTCTCTCTTAGTCACACGCATTTTCTCTCATTTGGAAGAATTACTTAAATATTTTTAATAACTAGAAAAATCAGACTAAATTTTAAAGAAAAGAATAACAAATCTTTTTACTTCAAGATTCCCTGTTCAACAGACACCTAATCAAAAATATTAACAGAGACATTTCAATTTGTCCTTGGCAGAGAACTTTGAAATTTTAATATCAAATTACGTCTTTCACTCTGCTACTTGAAAATATGTAAGAATCTTAAAAAAAAATTCAGCATGCATTTGATATTATTGCATAAATCCAGCCTTCTACATAGACTTTAAGTCACAGGAACTTAATGGGTCATCATCATCACCAAGGCCAATGGACTCGGATTTACCAAAAAGTATTTGGTCAATATCTGTATAAAGGACAGAATGGATGAAATTTGTTTTTATTACTTGTGACAAGAACTTAAAATATAATTTTCCTATCAATTCAAGAACATGATACTGAGATATAGTTAGAGAAAATGGACATGACCCTGAAAGCCCACTTGACCTATAGAAAAAAGAATAAAGGGACATGATAACTGTCTTTAAGTATTTGAGGGGCTATCAGTGAAAGAGAGATTTACTTTCTTTTTCTTGGTCCAAAATGGCAACTACGATTGATGGGTGAAAATTTCAGAAGAGGCAATTCTGTTTGGATAGAAGGAAAAACATCCCGATTATCAGAGGCTACCAAAAGTGAATAAGATCTCTTCAAGATAATGTGTTTCTCAGCACTGAGGCTTTTCAAATGGAATCTGTGATATCATTCCTTAGAAATATAGAGTGCATTCCTATTGAGATGTGAGTCAGACTAGATGAGTATGTCTTCACAGATGCTTGCTTCACAAAACAAGCCAACACAGGCAAAGTATTAGAATCCAAAATAAAGTCTTGTCTAGACCCTACTCTGATCTTTCATCATTTGTCATATTTTATGCATTTATTTTTTATTGACTAATAATGCTTCATTATCATAGTCATCAGCTGTTTTTTACACTATTCCACCTCCTTTAGAAATTCCCTGACATGTGGGATCAGGAGCTTATTGTGCAGTGAATACAGAAGACTTTGCTCATTTTTCTCTCCTGGAGGTTCTAGATGAAATGTCATCCTCAGTCCTTTGACTTTTAATTTTCTTTCTATGAAGTACCCATGACTATACTCTTACTCCAAGCCCAGGACCTCTCACAGAAAAGATTTTCTGGTCATCTACCTATAGGAGAAGGAGGAGGGCTCTGTAGTTTGGGAACTTTCATTTAGACAACATCATCATGGATCTTTTAAAGCAGAATACAGCAGTTTTGTCCAAAAAGGCACTGGGCTGATGACCTTCAATTATAGCTTTCACTCTCCTGATAGGGATTCTCTGATTTTATTATCATTATCATCAGCCCAGTTGTAAATGCTTTGGTAATGTCCAAGGTGAACCAAAAAGAACTGTTTCATCATTTGGAAAGATGAGAATGTTGAGGAGAACTGACATACACACTAGATTTTAACAGAGAATTTTTTAAACATTCACAGAACAAATAAGTAGTATCTGAGGGACTAAAATTATTCAAGGAATGGGAAAAAGCAGTAACAGTATTGATGAGATTATGGTTCCAGAACAAAAAATGGAATGAAATATGGGGAGGAAGACATATGCATGGCACCAAGGCAACTGGAAAGAAAGTAACTGGGTGTAAAATGAATAATTCTATGGCTACATCCAACATAGTTGTATTGACAACAGAAGTTATAAAGAAAAAATGTATTAACATTTCTAATAATTGAAGCTAAATAAAAATGAAATGGGTTGTCTGTGGGAGAAATGAATTCCCTCTTACTGCCTTCAAGCAAAGATTTATAAACTCTTGACAAGGATTTTGTGGAAAGATTGCTTGATCATGCATTGATAAGACTAGCAGAACCCCAAGGTCTCTGACTTTGTGACTACAGGCAAAGAGAAGCTTCCAAATACCATGAGTAAGACCAAAGTTAGTCCAAAATGGAATGTTCTTGATAGTGGTGTGAACAGAGATATGAAACTGACATTCTACAGGAAAATGTAAGGTGACTCCAGTCTTATTGGAGAAATTATAGCATGGATAAGGGTATTGCTCAAGACTGTGGGTTTTTGTTAATTTTGGTTATCTGACTGGAAGTAGTATTACCACTTTTTCCAGTGACACCTTCTCCAAGATGGCAATGTTATATCTCTACTGACAACTTTCAAAGGGGGTAAAAGGCATAATGAATAGTAGATCAGTGCAAAAAAGATTGCAAATTTCTGCTTCTACCACCAAAATGACAGTGTGGCTTTGGGCAGACAAGGGAAAGAGTGGAAAAGTACCTCTTTACCTCCTGTAGCACTTCCTCTGTTGAAATGGATTATTCTAAGTGTTCTAGAGAATTTAGTGGTCAGAATGGTAATCTGTCATAGATACTGAGCTGGTGATAAACTTAAGATAATATTTTAGAAGCGCCAAGAACATTATTAGATGGTGTCCCTTAGCTCTTCTTATCAGGAGGTTGGAAAAATGTGATTTATTCTAAGAATTCCAAGTTGTTCCAAAGAAATTGGTTTCCTTAACTTTTTCTAGTAGGCTTGAAATTACTTTTATCAACTATACATTTTTGTGAAGAAATAACAGGGTAGATTAAAACACCTAGATCTACTACTTTACTGAACAATATCAGCTCTTAGATTGTCAAATTTACAGACTGATGAAAGGTGGCTGGTGAATCCTAATGACCCACAGATTTATAGTTATTTTAGCATTAGAATGGGCCTTAGCTGTCATTTAATCTAACCCGCTTCCATAAATAAATCCCCACTACTTCATTCACATCATTCTGAAAGAAGGAGAGATCTGCCAATTGAGAGGAAGCAGAATCTTTTCCCAGGATATGTGGAGGCAATAAGAGCCACTTGAGTTTATTGACTAGGAGTGATATATCAGACCTTCATTTTAGGAAAATCACTTTGGTGAGTGATTTTGGTAGATGGATTTGGGTGTGAAGAAACTCAAGGCAAAAAGACCCACCAGAAGAGTATTTTAACAATCAAGACATTAGGCGAGAAGGGCTTGCACCAGAATGGTGGCAGTGTCAAAGGGTAGAAGAGATCTTCTCAACATCAAGAGATTTTGCAAAGGTGAAGTTGACAGGTCTTGGCAGCTTGGATATGGAGAGTGAGAAATAGTGAAGAATCAAGAATAACTCATAAGTTGCGATTCTAAGGGAATAGAAGGATGGTGTTGCCCTCAGCAGTAATGGGGAGGGCAGGAGGTGGTAAGGATTTGGGGAAAAGATAACAAATTCCATTTTGATGTGTTGATTTTAAGGTGTCTACTAGACTTTCAGTTCAAGATGTCTAAAAAGCAGTTGGAAATGTGAGAATGGAGGTAAGAAGAGAGTCAGGATAGATAGACTGGAGAATAGTCAACAAGGAGATGGTAATTAAATCCATGGGAGTTGATGAGATTCCTAATTGAAATAAGATAAAGACAGAAGAGAAGAGGACTTAGGACAGGACTCTGTGGGAAGCCTATGGTTAAGGGCCATGATCTGGATGAGGACCTAGCAAAGGAGAAAGAAAAAGGAGCAGTCTGATAGGTAGGAGAAGAACCAGGAGAGACCAGTGTCTTAAAAATCTAGAGAGAAGATTATATCAAGGAAGAGAATGTGATCAACAAGCGCCAAAGACTTGGGGGTGGGAGACTGAGCCTGGGAGAGAGTCAATGAGAATGAGAATTGAAGAAAGGTTATTTAATTAAAAATAATGATATCATTGGTCATTTTTGAGGGAATAGTTTCTATAGAATAAGGGTTAGAGGAAGAAAGGAAAAGAATAAGCATTTATATAGCACCAACTGTATGCCAGGCATTATATTAATTCCTTTATAAATATTATTTTATTTGATCCTCTGAGAGGTGTTGTTATCATCTCCATTTTACAGTTGAGGAAAGCGTAGCAGAAATTAAATGACTTGGTCAGGATTACATAGCTAATAAGTATTTGCTGTTGAAATCGAACTTGGGCCTTCCTGACTTCAGGCCCAACATTCTGTCTACCACACTACCAAGATGCCTGAAATAAGATCAGAAGCTGGATTTTAAGGTCTTAAAAAGAGAGTGAGAAGAGAGTTGAGGCACCTATTGCAAATAGCCTTTTCAAGGGCAAAAAGCTAAGATATAGGCCTTTAAAAAACTTATTCATGGTGGTTTTTTTATATTTATAACAAAACACGACCCAAAATTCTGGGCACAAAGTAGAAGCCTAATAAAGAAGTTTGCTCAAGGTTTGAGAATAATAATTGTAGCTTCCGTTTATACAGTGTTTCAACTGGATTTGAGGTTATCAGAGAAAGAAATATTATTTTTTCCATATCACACCAAAATTGTGGGGGTATGGGAGAATAAGTTAAGTAGAAAGGAAGTACTAGAAAGTGAAATGAGGAGCAAAAGACTAGTTTTAGACAAGAATGGAAAATGAAAGGTGACCATCAAAACCATTTTCCCTATGATAGGATATATGAGGCAGCAAAAGATAAGGGCCTCATAATGGATTTTGTGTTGAGGGAATATGCTTCTCAACCATTTTGCAAGGGTTATGCTTCCCAGAAATTAATGTCACCCCCAAGAGAGGGGATATATGAATTGCTAAGGATTGGTGGCACCAGGGATATTAGGGAGAAAAATAGATCTAGTGGGAAGATATACTGGGCTTAAGAATGTTGAGCAATCATGTAGTCACGTTTAGGTCAAAGGGTAGGAGTAAGCTTCATGACTCAGGATACACAGTGATTCTTACCTCAATGCATTTTTTCCCTCATAAATTGATTTCTAAAAGTGAACTATATCAGAACAAGAGCCCAAAAGATAAACAAGCAAATTAAGGAAAGAGAAGATAAGATGAAAACTAGAGATACACTAGCACAGAAGTGGAAATTAGAAGAGGGTGTATATTTGACAGTCCAGAAGCAATACCTTGCATGAGGGGCATAAAATAAAGAAAGAATATGTACACATAGAGCACATGAATAGAAAAATCAAGTTCATAATAGAGTAAAAAGGGACATAAATAGGAAGGGTGGAAATTTTAATGAATGCTTCTTAGAAATGAGGTCATATAAAGTTCCTTAAGCTTAATACGTGGAGATTAGGAGTGAAGATTTTAAACCATACACCTGTCTGGATGGAGAAAGGAGGCAGCCAAAATGGTAGGTACAGAGAGAAGGTAATTAAACAGATTGAAAACAAAGATAAAGTAATTTAAATGAAGTCATGAAAGTTGTCTGGAGTGGGATAGGGAAAACTGTGAGAATATGAAGTATCACAAAAATATATATAATGCTTTTCAGAGAGAAAAGGTACTAACGTAAAAAATAGGAAAGTGCACAAATCAATACAAAAGAAATAAATGAATGGAAAATGTCCATCTAAAAACTGAATCTTGAATGTGAATAAGTCAAATTAATTGAAAATGATCAGTGACTGGCTAAGAAAAAATATCCAACAGTTTGTTACCTCTCAGAATCACTCACTGAAAAAGGTGGAGAGAGAAGAGACTGGACCTGTGACTGCCTTAGTTAAGAGAAACTTGAAAAAGAAAATGTCTTCTACCAGTACAGAATTGTACATTCTCTGCAACTTATAGCCTTAGAGAGTTAAATGGGGGTATTGAGAGATTAAGGGATTTTCTCAGAGTTACATGGCTATTATATGTTGAAAGCAGGACTTGATCCTATGTCTTCCTGACTCAAAGGCCAACTCTCTGTACACCGCAACATGATGCCTTTCAAAATAAAATACAGACACATACAAAGCAAAAAAATGAAACTTTGGTTCACTTGATCCTAAAAAAAGCCAGGAGTTATAATTATGCTTATCAGACAAAGGAAAAATAAAAATAAACATTGAAAGATAAAAAGGTAACATATAAGGTACCATAGATAATAAAATGCAGTAATTATACAACATAAATTACATAACATTAAATTAAATAATAAAAAGAATAATTACAAAAACTATATGTGCCTAATTGGCATAACATTTAAATTCATAGGGGAAATACTAAGTGAAATACAAAAATACAGACAATGACCCAATGATTGTAGTCAATTTTAATGTTATCTTCTCAGAATTGGGTAAATCTATCAAATTTTCCCCCTGAAAAATGTTCATTTAGAACAGAATGCTAGAGAAGTCAAATTTTAATAGACCTTCTTCTTAAGTTATTATTATTTTATTATTAAATATTAATCAAGATATCTTCTTAATTGAAGGATATTTCCTAAGACCATATAGTACCTTTACAAAACTAGACCATGTGCTATGTCAAAAAGAAATTATGATAAAATATAAAAAAGTAGAAATGTTGAAATACACTCCATAACTATGCTCAAATCTCAAATCTGTTTCTGATTTCATAAATTTAAATATTTCCTTTAATGTTACATAACACAATCCACCAATACCTATCAAAGAGTCACTCATGTGACTCTTAACCAAGTTTTCTCCAAACTTCCTTTTATTAACTGTTCATCCTTTGTTTTTTGAAGAGGACAAATGGCTTACACATGAATTGTATTTAAGTGAGGCAGAACTGCACAAAGTCCTCAGCCTCATTCTCCATTCCTGAGCCATCAAAGTCCAGTGGCAGGACAAAAGTCAAGATGAGTGGCAATGGCCAGGATGCCTTTGTGTCTTCAATGCCTGACCAAATTCTAAGTGCTCTACAGTGTATATTTCAGTTGCCTTCATGGCTATTGTAACAAATTGTTCACATCTACCCATTCCACCAGGGGAAGTCTTCAAATGCTTGTGGTAGATATCTCTAATTCATTGATAAGTTTGAGGTCTGTCAGTTAACCTCAACCTGAGTTACCCTGTCTACCATGATGTTTTTTTTAATCAGGTGTGTCCACTGTGTATGCTACAGCTTCTTGGAATGACAGATGAGAGTTACGTGAAAGTGGACACCAAGGGTAGATGAGCAACCCTGAAAGTTCTTGGTATTATTCACACCAGAGATGCTAGTTTTCCTTAAATATCTCTCAAATAAACTCAGGAACACAAAGGATATAGATCTGAATGGATATATGATAATGACATCTTAAATAATGAATGGGCCTCTGAGATACTTTTTTAGACGAAAAAATTATCTCATTGTAAATGCCCATTAAATTTTTTAACAGAGGATTAGTGAACTGAGAATGCAATTTTAAAAATCTAGAATAATAAACTCAAAGATTCAAAAAAGCCCAGAAAGAAAAATCTTAAGAAATAGGAAAATAGATAAAATGGAAAACAAAAAGATTATAGAAGAAATAAATACTTTTAACAAAATCACTCATCTTTTTAGCCAATCTGACCACACAGAAACAAAAGGAAATCAAACTAACAAGACAAAAAAAAAAGTTCCCAACAGAGGATCTATAAAGAATGATTAGATCCTACTATACATGATTTTATTCAAGAAAAACTGAGCATGTAAAGGCAATGTATATTTACCTACAAAAATATAAAATACCCAAATTAACAAAATAAGAGGTAGAAACCTTAAAGAACTTAAAGTAATGAGACCCTTAGACCTCCTATCAGTTCTTCCCAAAGAGGTACCCCAGATAGGGTCTAAGCAGCCTCAGAGTGAATAGAATTGGGAAAGGGTACCCTCAGTGGTGCTCTTCTCCCCCAGCTTGGTCTCTACCATTTTCTAGATTTCCCCTTTCCCAATTTTTGTTTCATGGGGCCATCCAGTTCATCTGAAAGCCATCTAGGGAACTGAGGGAACTAGAAGTTTCTAGTGTCTCAGTAAACATTATGATCTGGAAGT
Source organism: Pseudocheirus occidentalis (assembly GCA_028646575.1). Lineage (NCBI taxonomy): Eukaryota > Metazoa > Chordata > Mammalia > Diprotodontia > Pseudocheiridae > Pseudocheirus > Pseudocheirus occidentalis. The sequence goes on along the minus strand of CM053593.1, from coordinate 99,684,390 downwards.
CAGCAATGCTAATGTAATCTTAAACTATGTTCAAAGGTGCATAGTGTTTAGGACTAAAAAAGGTGGTATTCCTTATCTTCTTCCTCTTGATCAGACCATACTTGAATAACTGATTTCAGTTCTAGGACCTATGTTTTAAGTAGGGCACAAATAAGCTAGAGAGTATAAAATTGTAAAAGGGCACAAGATCATGACATTTGCTCAATTGAATTAAGTGTGAGTATTTAACAGTCATTCAATAAACAGTAAGTATCTACCGTGGTCCAGTCACTATATTAAACTCATGACTTCCTTTATTGCTCTCCTGGACCAATAATGGTCTCCAGAAACTTATCACTCTGAAATATCATATTAACTCTGAAACTCACATCTCCTCAGTATCCCTAACCCCTGTGACACCTCTCTCCCCCTGATCAGAGAGGGTAGAGGGTAGAAATTGGAAGCTGCTCCCAAATGCTTCATTCAAGGAGGCAATGTAGAGCAGCTATCTCAACCCTTCTCATCCCTCATCACTTCCCACTTGCCAACTTTATTGGATTTCATCATGGTCTAAAAGTTAGTCATCCTGAAATTCATCTTCCTGCAAGATCACATCAACTCTGAAACTCTCCCCAGTACCCCCACCCCTTCCTCCATCTGACTGCAGAAGATAGATATCACTGGTCATTAGAGAGTTTCTCCCAGATCCTTCACTTAAGGAGAGTGCCCAGAACATCCATTTCATCTTTTCACATCCACCTATATTCCTCTGGTCATCAACATACTCCCATTCAGGTTTTCTTGTTGAGTCATTTTTCAATTGTGTCCAAATGAATGCCATTTGGTATTTTCCTTGACAAGGATACTGAAGTGCTTTGTTATTTCTTTCACCAGTTCATTTTACAGATGAGGAAACTGAAGCAAATAGGGTTAACTGACTTGCTCAGAGTCACACTGCTATCTAAGGCTGGATTTGAATTCAAGATTAATTTTCCTGATCCAGGCACAGCACTGTAACCATTGAGCTTTGTAGCTTCCTTCCAGTTTGAAGTAACCCTGCCATAATCTACTTTTCAACTTCTTTTTATGTGTTATCTTGCCAATGAGATTGTGAACTCCTTGAAGGCAGGGAGTATCTTTTGCCTTTCTTTCTATGCCAAGTGCTGCTGTGTGTGGGGGAGGGGAGGGGGGAGACCTTAGTAAATGCTAAACGTTCATTGACTTACTGACTATTAGCATTAGGATTCCTTTTCATTGGAGATCTTCAAGGTAAAATTTATCACTCTTCAGAGATCTTATGGAAGAGATTCACATGAAAGTGGAAGTGCAACTCTGTGACCTCTGAAGCTGCTTTCAATTTGGAGGTTTTGTGAGTCTGCAGTAGTTTTTTCTGTGGACTAATTGTGAGGCCGGTAGGTGGTACAGCAGATAGAGTACTGGACAGAACCTCATATTCTAATCATTTAGATTTCTGTGGGTATTCATGTACTCTAACCATTCCAAGTGCTTTCACTTTGGACTTTCCCCACAATTTTTAGCATCATTCCTGTTGCCTACATATATTTATTTATTTATTCTCTTTTATGAAAACAACAAAACCCTAAAGCTGAGGATCAGCAATATACCTTATTTGTCAAAGAATATTCTTCATTGTAGAAGCAGCACACAAAGATTTTTCCATGCTCCCAGGATTAACCTGGATGGTAGTTATATAGCTGTTAAACCTTCTATATACCTTTGAAAATTTACCCTGATGTTTCTGAGTGCAGTCCTCAAAAGCAAAATCATTCTTAGTCACAGCTGAAAATATGACCTGTCTCACTTCAAATCTAACTATGTAACACAGAGAGAAGTCACAGTAGCATGTATTAAGGCAAGAATGCTGACCTGCAGGGTGGATTTTTAGCCTTTACAATACTAATTCCCTAGCTTTTGTGGGCTAGTCAGGATCTTTAATGCCATTTTAATGTAGGCTTTCTTTTGGTAGCTGAATATGCAAGGAATACAAAAGAAGTATAATATGGAATTAATTCTAAGAGTTGAATAAAGATTATGTGAGGCACCTATAAAACTGTTCCTTTATAAGTGACATCTATTCACTATCTAGTCTTACTACTGAATATGTTACAAGTATACCTTGGGAAAAGAAATAATTTTAGGGTAGATATTAAAATTAATATTAAAATATTTAATTAATATTAAAATATTAATGTTTATCTAGACCAGCAGTTCTCAGCTTCTGGATCGCGACCCGTTTGGGGGTCAAACAACCTTTTCACAGGGGTCTGCAATGCCATGCACAAGCAGATTCTGAAAAGAATACTACTGTGAACACTTAAAGTTTCTATTACACAGTAATAGTGAACACTCTGTTTATTCCATTACAAATCAAGGTTCAGTACAACATTCACAATGTAATATTCACAACATTACATCTTATCACAGAAAATCATAATATGGTGTTCATAACAGCATAACATTAGAATGGCCACATAGTTTTTACTACAGTGGCCACAATATTTAGAACAAGGAACAAAAGAATAATCACCTGGTTTCCCTAAGGGGGAAACCCTTCTCAGTTAATCATTCAATCAATCAATTCACAATATATCAATCTTCCACTCATGGGGCAACCATTAACTTAATCAGTCACTCATCTAGCAGTCAGTCACTAAGCTATATTCCCAATTATTAAATATCATTAGTCACTAATACAGTCATTAGAAAAACCACACAAACCTTCCACCCCTTGGTGTCCAGCAAACCTCAATTTCCTCCAAGGAGAGGCTGTTTCTTCATCTTGACTCTGGGTGATCTCACTGATTCCCTGGATCCCTTTCCATGGTCCCAGCTCCCTCCTGAATCCACCAAGCAATCACCTGGATTCAGAAGCAGACAACTTCCAGGTCCTTGTCCAGTCCTCAGGGCAATCCCCAGCACACACTGAAGTTCACAGGGTCCAGCACATCTCAAACCCCTCACCACTTCTCTTGCCTGGAACTCAAAGATCAGCCAGACCATGAACAAAGTCTTATCCTGGTCATGTTTCTTCAGTCCTCCAGCAGTTCATCTGGCTCTAGGACCCAGAAGGAATATTGACCTTCTGGGTGGCCTTTACCAGATTCTGGTCTCAGGAAAACTCCATCTCAATTCTCAGTCAGCTTCCAGATGCTGGGAGAGAAACTCTCCCTCCCTCCCTCTCCCTCTTTCTCTCTCTCTCTCCCTCTCCTTCTCTCTCTCTTTCTCTCTCTCTCTGACTCTCTCTCTCT
>CM053593.1:99655320-99680642 GCA_028646575.1 Pseudocheirus occidentalis | reverse complement strand
AATAATACATACAGAGACAGGGGCAGGGAGGAGCTCCCTACCCTGCTAGAAAGCTAGAGAGGTGTTGGAGGAGGGCATAAAAGGGAACAGATGGTGGGAGGGGTCTTACAGTGTGATCAATGTTCTGGGCTGGGGTGTAGGGACAAAAAGGGGAGAAAATTTGTAACTCAAAACCTTGTGGAAATGAATGATGTAACCAAGAAAATAAATTAAAATTAAAAAAATAAAATAAAATAAAATAAAATAAAAAAAAGAAATTAAAAAAAAAAAGAAAACTACTTGGTACTGGCTGAGGAGCATAGTAGTGGATCATTGGAATAGACTGGATACACAAGACTCAGCAGTCAATGACTACAGTAATATATTGTTTGATAAAACAAAAGACCCCACTTTTGGGGATAAGAACTCACTATTTGACAAAAATTACTAGGAAAACTAGAATATGGTATGGCAGAAACTGGGCATACACCAATATCTTATGCCATACACCAAAATCAAGTTGAAATGGGGCCTTGATCTAGATATAAAAGATACTGTAAGCAATCTAGGAGGGCAATGAATAGTTTACCTATCATATTTATGGAGAGGGGAAGATTTTATGACCAAACAAGAGTTACAGAGCATTATGAAATGCAAAATGAATACTTTTGACTACTTTAAATTGTTCTGTACAAATAAAGCCAGCCTAACCAAAATTAAGAGGGAAGTAAATAATTGGACAAGACTTTTTACAACCAGTGTCTCTGATAAAGGCCTCATTTCTAAAATATACAGAGAATTGAGTCAAATCTATAAGAAGACAAGTCATTCTTCTATTGATAAATGGTCAAAGGATATGAGCAGCCAGTTTTCAGTGAAAGAAATTAAAGATAAGCATATGAAAAAAATGCTCTAAATCACTATTGATTAGAGAAATGCAAATCAAAACAACTCTGAGGTACCACATCTCAGTCAGATTGACTAAAGATCACAAAACAGGAAACTGACAAATGCTGGAGAGGATGTAGAAAAACTCTAACGCTATTGCATTGGTGGTGGATTTCTGAACTGATCCAATCACTCTGGAGAGCAATCTGGAACTATGCTGAAAGGGCTACAAATAAGTGCATACCCTTTGACCCAGCAAAAACACTTCTAGGGTTGTATCCCAAAGAAATCAGAGAAGTGGGAAAGGGACCCCATGTACAAAAATATTTTTAGCAGCTCTTTTTGTGGTCTCAAAGAATTGGAAATCAGGGGGATGCCCATCAACTGTGGAATGGCTGAGCAAGTTGTGGTATGTGAATGTAATGTGATACTATTGTGCTATAAGAAATGAGCAGCAGATGGACTTTATAATAACCTGGAGAGATTTATATAAACTGATGTTGAGTGAGACAAGCAGAAACAGGAGAAATTTGTACACAATTACAGACACAATGTATGTGTGATGACCAACTTTGATAGATTGGACTTCTCTCAGCAATATAAGGTTATAAGACAACTCCAAAAGTCACATGATGGAAAGAGATATCCACACCCAGAGAAAGAGCTACAGAGTCTGAATGTAGATTGAAGTAAGTTACTGGCTCTCTTATTTTTTTCCTTGTTTTGTTTTTATTCCTTTTTCCCATTGTTCATTCCATTGGTTATAATCCTTTACAACCTGACTAAAGTTTAATGTGAAGGTACTTGTAGAGCCTATATTTGATCACACACCACCATGGAAGGGGGGATAAGAATGGGAGGGGTATAAATTTTGAAGCACAAAGAATTTTAGAACTGAATGTTGTAAACTAAAAGTAAATAAATTAATCAATGTAAAAAAGAAAATAATGGCACAAATTGTACTGTAAAAACAAAACAAAACAAAACAAAAAAGCCTGCCTTCCATATTTTATGTTATAGGTCCCTTCAGATTGAATGGGAGTCACCAGAACAACCAAATGGCATCATCCTTGGTTATGAACTTTTGCGGAAAACTTGGCATTCTTGTACTAGAGGTCAAAAAGTAATCAGCAATCAGAGTGATGGGTTCTGCAGGATTATAGAATGTCAGAAGCCTGAAAACATCTGTGGGCACATGTGCTATTCTCCTGAATCTAAGGTACATCTTTTCATGTTACTCATTAAAAAAAATGTTTTTCCCTAAAGTTTCCCAGAAAATTTAGAAACATTTTGAATTAGAGTTTATAATAATCGATATTTCTCCTGTTAGAAGAGACCTTTTGGAAAAAAGCAGACTATATACAAAGACACATTTTATTCATGTGTGTTTTATTCTCAACATTTATCACTATCTACAAAGGAAATACTGTCTTATTTGGAATGATTAGACAACTCCCAAATTCTTGCCTAATAGAATTAATTGAATCTTCGTGCAACAGATCTATGTGGTTTCTGCTCCAAATGGGTGGTCACTTATGTGACAGTGATGACTAGCCATGAACAAGACCTATCATGGTTTGTAAGAAATATTTTAAAATTATGGTCATTTGCAGATTAATGTTCATGTTAGTTGCAGCTTAGGATTTGGATCAATAATACAGTCAGACAGTAGAAGTCTGTAAATGGTTTTTATTGACAAATGATGCAGAAAATCCTTAGTTTGAAGGCAAGATTTCATTTAATGAAATAATGTCCCTATTTGTCAACAAGAGCATCATACATTCAATGACTGAAGCCATTACTACATTCACAAGGTTTTACTGTCCAAGGAAATGGTAATTAGGAGAGTAAATTATTTGAGTGATTCACATCAAAATATATTGTGTCTGACAGATTAAGCAATGAGTTATTATCCAAGAAGGTTTGTAAAACCTTGTTTTTTCTTCTGAGCTCAAAATTTGGTATTATGCTTTGGTATTGAATATTTTGGAAAATCTAACATGCTCACCCAGATATTTTATATAATAAAACATATTGTTTCTTTCAGAGCCTAGATAATTTTTTAGGGGAAAGATTATAAAAGTGGACAGAAAATATTTTCTGGAAAAAAAATATTTATAAATAGAAAAGTTACATGAAACCGTATATGTGCTGCATTTCATGTCTTTATTACTGTGCTTTATCATGGACTCTCTGTTAAGGTTAAAATTATGATATGATGATGTATTATCATGTGACAAAGTGTACTAGCAAGTCAAAAAATTGTCCAGTAAATTTGATCAACACCAATTTGAATAACTTGGACGAGAAAATTCTAATTCCTTAGGAGTTGATTTTATTTTTATAGATATTCTAGACTAATTTCAAGACCAAACTTAAGTTTAGGAAGTATACTAAGGGAAGTAGTTAATGGTCATTTGAAAAAAAGCAGTTGCACCTTTCCCAAAGTGACCATAAGGCTAAGAATTCACATTTATGTATGATTTCTGGGCTTTACATACAAGGTATCCTATAAATTAGTGTAGTTTCATAAAATCTCACCAAGACTTTTTGAAAAATCTGTGTGCTTCCTTATTAGGTGAAAATAAACATACTAATCTATAGTTATATGTATATATATACATTTATAAGTATGTATATATGTATGTGTATGTATATGTGTGTGTGTACATACATACACAGAGAGAGAGACATGAAGAGAGACAGAGAAAGAGAGATTCAGATTAAATTGTAGCAAATCATGGACCTGTGTACAACAGGATATAATATTGAAAATACACTTTCTCACACTTCATTGGTTCCAAATAGCCATATTTTCCTCTTTACAGATACTCTTTCTACTGCAACAGCCATCTCTAAGTTACTAGATGGAATTAATGAGTTGTTGAGGCAACCTTTTAAAAGATAAGCCTCTGTAATGGCAAGCAAAGAAGTACTTAGCACTTTGTTTCAACTATTTAATTTTTTAGCACCTTGTTTCAGTTCAAGTTTCTTTTGAGCCTTGCCCATGATTATATCAAATCTTTGTTAAGAAACAGAACTTGTGAAACCCACAGTGGGAGGGACTTGCCAAAGACAGGAACAGGAAGGACATAAAAGGTGGGCAGAACAGGGAGGAGATAAGGACCAGATAAAAAGCTGAGCACAAGCTGGGAGAGAGCACAGCTGAGAGGGAAACATTTGTGGTGGCACAGTTGAGAAGGAGGAAACTTGTAGTATCCCAGTAATATGTCTATTCTGTCTGTGTAAATAATACTTTGTACAGAAGCCCTGGGACCTTACTGGATGCCCTGAAAGAGGATTTTCTTGTTGTCTGTTTACAGAAGTCCTAGAGGAGTATTTCAGAGGTCCTGGGACTATACTGACAATTTGTGTTGAGTTCTCAGACTTTTTTTGTGGGTCTGTGTTGATTTCACAGGCAGAAAGTGAATTTATGATGGTGCCAACAATGTGCATGAATGTTGTGTTGGCTCTGTTAAGCTTTGGCTTCCTAGAAATAGAAACTGTGAAGGATTTGAGGTGGCCTGAACACTGAGCTTCAAAACGGAACAGAAACTGGACAAGAAACTGGATGAGGAGCTGGATGAGGAATTGTATGAGGAACTGGAAAAGGAGTTGAGAGCTGCCTACCTTTAAATCCATAAAACAGTTGGGTAAATTCAGGCAAAATCAGAGACCATTGGAGAGGAACCATGGAATCTGAGAGCCAGCCTTGAGTCAAGATGAAAAGACCTCTCCTTGGGTACTTAGGGCTGACTAAGAAGATCATGATGTAGTATGGCCACAGGGTAGAGAACTTTGTACTCTGTACTTTGTACCTCTTAAGATTAAGGAAATTAATCTCCAATCAAGAAGACCTTTTGACTGAGAGATTAAGAAAAATGTCATCTAGAAAATGTCCATCTCAAAGTGGAGAACTTTGACCTTTGTACTTTGTGTCCCTTAAGGAGCCTTGCTCCTTAAGGATGATTTAGTTAAGGACTTACTGAATAATATCTTTTGTTTAAAACTATATGGCCATTTTAGTGATAAGTTGTTGTGTCATAACACTGTGAATGCTGTACTTTGGTTTCTGTGAATGTTTCACTTTGGTTTACTGCTGAATAAATAGAGAGTTCACTATGTGATCAGAGCCTTAAAGCTGTTTACAGCAGCAGACCTCAGGGAAGCAGCTCCTGCTTGGCTTTATAGCCTTATCAAATTTACATAGACTGATCCTTAGCTGACAGTTCATCAGTGGTCCATTCTTACAGTCTTTTCAGTTTGGTAGGATTTGCCAGAGCTTTCTTTTTAGTTGACAGAGACTTTATAAACCCAAAGACACTTCTATGCAATGATATGGTATCAGAGTCTGACTCTAATGGGAGATATTTTCTGGAAGAACCAAGAAAAGTTAATAACCACAGGCATTATCTTAACATATGGCATTGTTCTAAGCATCTGTAACAACAATCAGTTTAGCAGATACTTAGCACTTAGTAACTTAGGGCTAAGTATGGAAGGTGTGAGTTCTGCATAGAAAGTGTGAGCCCTGTCCCCTGTTGAGAAGGCATGAACTCCCGTGTTGATGAGGAAGAAGGGGATTGGCTGAGACAGGAGGCCAGTGTGTGTATATAAGCAAGAATTCCAGAGACAGAGAGAGAGAGAATTGGAATGTTGATCCTGGTGAAGGACGAATCATGGAAACGGAAGCCAGGAGAAAGAGAGAGAGACAGAGAGACAGAGAGATACAGAGAAACAGAGAGAGAGACAGAGAGACAGAGAAAGACAGAGAGAGAGGCATAGACAGAGACAGAGAGAGACAGAGACAGAGAGAGACAGAGAGACAGAGAGAGAGACAGACAGAGAAAGACAGACAGACAGAGAGAGAGAGAGACAGAGACAGAGAGAGAGACAGAGAGGGGGAGAGGGAAAGAGAGGGAGAGAGGGAGAAAGAGAGAGAGAGAGGAGTTTCTCTTCCACAATCTGGAAGCTGACTGAGAACTGATGTAGAGTTTTCCTGAGACCAGAATCTGGTGAAGGCCACCTGGAAGGCTAATATTCCTTCTGTGTCATAGGGCCAGCTGAACTGCTGGAGGCCTGAAGAAGCATGACTAGTATAAGACTTTGTTTGTGGTCTGGCTGATCCTTGAGTTTCAGGCAAGAGAGGTAGTGAAGGGTTTGAGATGTGCTAGACCCTATGAACTTCAGTGTGTGCCAGGGACTGCCCTGAGGACTGGACAAGGACCTGGGAGCTGTCTGCTTCTGAATCCAGGTGACTGTTTGGTGGATTCAGGAGGGAGCTGGGACGATAGAAGGGGATCCAGGGAATCAGAGAGACTACCCAGAGTCAAGGTGAAGAAAAGGTCTCCCCTTGGATGAAACTGAGGATTGCTGGACACCAAGGAGTGGAGGATTTATGTGGTTTTCTAATGATTGTGTTTAGTGATTGAGTTGATGTATGATTGCCCCATGAGTGGAAGATCGATTATTGTATTATGAATTGATTGAATGATTAAGTATTGATTTGTGCCATGAGTGGAAGATTGGTTATTGTATTATGAATTGATTGAATGATTAAGTATTGATTTGCCCCATGAGTGGAAGACTGATTATTGTATGGTAAATGATTGAATGATTGCCTTGGGTTTTTTTTTTGCTTTTTGGAGGGCAATTGGAATTAAGTGACTTGTCCAAAGTCACATGGCTAGTTTTTTTCATCAAGTGCCTAAAGCCGTATTTAAATTCAGGTCCTCCTGACTCCAGATCCAGTGCTCTATTCACTGCACTATCTAGCTGCCCTGATTGCCTTGATTTGTAAGAATAAATGGAGTGTTCACTATACTGTGTAATCCAAACTTTAAAAGCTGTTCACAGTAGCATTCTTTTGGGAATCTGCTCGTGCATGGTGTTACAGTATTAGTATTTTCAGTCTTGAAGTATTGTGATGTTTCCTCTCACTTCCCATTTTATTCAACCATTCAGACCTAGCCTTTTAACATTTTGGAAAATGCTTATTAAAACAATTCTATGTGAATAGGAATTTTAGTAAGTTATTTACAAATTAAATAGTTTATCTGACAGAGCATCACATAACCACAACTATATTCATTTTAAAAAATTAAAGGTAGAAAAGAAACATAGCCTAGCTCACCACAACCACAAAAAAATTTATATAGTCCATCATTAATGGAGAAGAGATATAGGTATAATGCAGCGATATGAAAAGGAGACAAGTTAAATCACCCTTATGAGACTCATGTATGCAAATACTGTCCAATACTCTTAAAAAAACATCACGCCAGGCTGTTACCTATAATTCAGTAGTTACATTGCAATATAAAGGGATATCACTTTTAAGTGATGCACTAAAGAAAACCTTATGGGTATTTTGAGGATCAAGGACAACACAGATACAGTGAGGGAAAGAGACTAAAGTAAGTCAACCACAGTCCCAGAAGAAATGATTATTTATAGTTGCTCCCTTTAGAATCATCAAACATTTCACAAAAATACATGTTCTCTTCTTTCCAAAAATAAATAAAATAAAAAAGGTAAGAGAAAAAACTTTCATTTCAAATCCTGCAATATTTTAGATGCAACATAGAAAAAAGTATATGTGTATATGTCTGTGTGTGTGCATGAAATAGCATTTAAAATTAGATCCTTCACAATGGAGTGGTAGAGTTCCTTATGAAGTCAATGGAAGTATGACTTTTTGAAGATATAGTTTTCAGAGAACATACAAATAGTGTCAGTCCCAGTCATGGAAAACTCCAGTGCAATTATCTCAGACCTACATACAACTCTGAAATTGAATTTGAAGAGTAGGAGCTTTCTGTCTTAGCCTCCCCCAGAGAACTTCTTCATCCTGTTTGTTTTCCTAAATCCCCCACATTCTTCATTTTCATATTCTTGGCTAAGAGGTGTCTTTCAGTAACCCAAAAAATTAAATAATAAGCAACTTGCCATTGGACTTTTGGACCACTGATTTCAATGTAATCAGATGAAACAATTATCCAAGCCTCATTCTTGCTGGCCCAGAAAACAGGGCTCTAAGAACTCCTTATATTGCTTCACGCTTATGAGATGTGAGCGAAGTGGTACGGTCGATAGAACTTTGGGCCTGAAATCAGGAAAATTTGTGTTCAGACCTGGCCTTAGATCCTTACTATCTGTATGACTCTGGGCAACTCACTTAATCTCTGTTTGCTTCTGTTTCCTTCCCTGCAAAATGGACATAATAATATCACCTACCTCCTAGAGCTGTTATAAGGCTCAAATGAGATAATAATTAGAAGACACTTAGCCAAGTGTCTGGGACACAGTAAGTGCTATGTAAATGGTAGCTGTCATTATTATATGCAACCTCATTCCTGGAGTTAGGAAAAAGAGAAAGCCAGTCATTTGTCTTTGCTTTTTTTTTCCTGCTTATTATCACAGTCCTAGCATTACCTGATTACATTTGATGTTGTAGGTTGTTAATGCAAATTCTTTGGGCTTAATACCAATGCAAATAGTTTGTGATGATCCTAACAATGCTGCCAAAAAGTGTGCCTTAGAATTTATAAAAGGTTGCAGATGATGGAGCTACCCTGCATAATAATAGCTTCAAAAATAATTTGAACAGTCGTAGGTTACATATGTGGGTAAAAGAAATGGAACGTTTGGTTGATGCTGCTAAAAGAAGAATGGCAGACTTTCCATTCAATGTCTCAATATTTCTGCACATAATATTAAGTGGGAGCTTTGAAGCAAATCGAAATACAGAAGGTTAGGAAATGGTGTGCTATATAGAAGAAAGAGGTCTAGATTGGGAGTTAGATGACCTTCTTCATATCCTGACTTTGCCAGTTCTGAATCCATGTACAGAGCATTAAGCTGTTTGTGAATATCATTTTCCTCACCTGTAAAGTGAGGGAGTTGAAACTGATGCTTTCCTTTCCGGTTCTAAATCCATAAACCCAAGAATGAAGTAATATATATGATTCTTCAACTCAGATAACAATTCTGTTTAACATCAAACCAAGTCAAGAATGCCAACATGTTAGTAAGACTAACAGATAGATAGATAGATAGTTAGATAGATAGTTAGATAGATAGATAGATAGATATTCATAATATGTACATACATATATATTTGAACAATGAATTGCTTCTGTTTGGATTTGCTGTATTGTAGTGCTCACAAAAGAGAGGAAGTAGATGATAATGAATAGAAGTCTTAGACTTATAGTCAGGAAGACCTTTTTTCAATCCCTGCCTTTAGTACATTGAGTTCTACTTGACCCTGGGCAAGTCAATTAACACCTTAATGACTTGGTAACTTTCTAGGGCTAAAAGTTATAGCTGGAACAAATGGAGGGAATTTCCCCAGTAGGAATTCCCTACACCAATGAAATCATAAATATAGACTTTGAGTAGGATAAATAGAAATTAAAGGAAATGAGTTTCTGTGTTCCTGGGTAAACTTCACACATGTACACTATATAACTTATAATGTCTAGTTTTAATAGGCAAAAAAGTACATGTTGTTAAAGAGAGAAATCCCTGAATTTATCATTGAGATTGAGATAATTTAAATCTTCACTGAAAGACAAAAAATATGGTCTTCAAGCCAAGGCCAGATGACCCCTTGTTAACTACATTGTGTTGAGGATTCCTTTTTCTGTATAGATTGACCTAGAAGGCCAAAGAGTCCCTTCCAAATCTCAAACTGTATGATATTTTTTTCTCATTTATTTGCCTAGATTATTTGACTCTACCTATAAAGGTACAGCTTTGGATTTTTAATTGAAGAAGTTATGATATTTGTTATGGTAACATTTGAGGAATGAATAAGATACAACACAAACTAACACTTCTTTTAATGGGAATGAGAAGAGATTCCATATTTTTCTGCTTCTATGATAAGCTTCCTTAGAGTTCAAGGGTTGCAGACTAAAGTTGACATTGAGAAAAGGGAGGGAAATGGACAACTCCACTTAAAAACAAGTGCTTTTCTGCCAAATGAATTTTTCATCTAGCCACAGGAAGCGTACATTCTAATTAAAGTAAGCCATACAGAGTAGAGATTCTAAGGTTACTTTTCAGTGAGTGTTCAGCATGATTTGTTATGTATACAGTATGTTGTTCTTTCTGCCTACAGGTAAGTATGCAAATAATTACTTGATTATTCAAGCATATAATTTCCTTCCCAGTACCTAAAGAAAATACAGAGTTAAAAGAGCTTTTCAAAATTCATTTCCATGTAAATTTTCTTTTTTAAAAAAATTGGTGCCCTGTCCTCTGTATACTCAAATCCATAGAAATATTTCTATGTTGAGACCACATCGTCTGATGATTATGTTTATAAATAAGGTTATAAGAAGAACAATACTTATTTTCATTTGAAAATGAAACAAAAGAAACCTAAACTTCAGAATGAAACATGCTTTCCACAGTTTCAGAGACTTTTTGTACTAAATATCTAATCATTAAAATTTTTTATTAAAGGGTATTAAATGGAACCATTCATCTACATATCTAAATCATCTCTACATAAGAAGACACAAACATTTAAAAGATAATTCATATTTATAGAGTATTTTATTAAGGCAGCATAGTTGAAAGCTAATAGAAAGGCGATCAGATGCAATTTATTGAATCCTAATCACGTTGGAGAGATCTCAGTTTTAATAAAGTTGCATTATTTTATCCCTAGTTTTCACTTGGACTCTGATCAAGGGCATATGGGAGAATGACTCATATGGTTTTATGGGATAATACCAATATGTTTAGTTGACATTTTTTATTTTTAAAAACACTTTCAGATCTGTTGCGATGGAATTCTCTATGACCTCAAACCTGGTTATGTTTGCTGTGAGGATAATTATATCCCATTTCATCCTAATTCATCCAGAGTATGTTGTGGTGGTCATATGCATGAGATACAACAGAATCATCAGTGCTGCTTAGGGTATTATACTAGAGTCCTCCCAGGTAAGAAAATATTTTTTGTTAGTCAATTATCTTTGGCAGAAAAAGCAAATGGATCCCCAAATCTACATCAAGCCAGAGCAAATAACATGTAACCTGTCTTCCTCATTTTAATTCCATCTCTTCTTGTTTCTTAATCTCATTTCATTGATAATTATGAAATGCATTCTTTGCAATTCTGTGGTAGCATGTATTAGAATAGGGAGGGGCTTTTTGATCTTGTTCCCTCCTCTTGCCTACTGCCAGGCTCATGGCTATAGAAATGGAATTGTCAATACCATATTCTTTTGAAGATATCAACAATACTAGTACTAGGAGGAAGAGGAGGAAGAGGAGGAGGAAGGGGAGGGGGAAGAGAAGGAGGAGGAGGGAGGTGGGATGTGGGATAGAAGCTGGGCCTCTGATTTCACTGGAATAAGAAATGCCTGGATCAGTGAACACCTCTTACCAATTCTGTTCATCATCCTCTAAACATCTTAACATCTTACAGAGCTGTAGAGAACAAAGATTAAATGAGTGAAATTTGGGTATAACAGGAAATAGTAAAATACATTCTCATGGAGGTTTTCTTTTCAATTGTTGATCATTGATCAGCTGCCTTGAACCCTATTATCTTCCTTTGCCTTTATTTGAAGGAAGAGAACTAATATCTAGTTGTGTTTATAAATAATAAGTCATAACCACACAGAAACTGTCCAGTGATTGTACTTGAGAATGCATTCCTAAAAAGTGTTAACATGTTTGCATGTTGATTTAGGAAAGGTCTGTTCCAGCCTTGCAAATATCCCCTCCCTTGATAACATTGTAAGTAACACTATTTGTCCTGGCGGAGTTGTAGAGAATGTTGATTTTTTTTTCTATGAGTGTTTTCTATCTACTTGATGCAAGACTGATTAGCATTGAAAATTGATGGGGGAGAAGGGAGTTTGATAAGTTTTTAAGATCCTTTAAGGGCCCTCATTACATGTATTGAATGTCAATTATGAGCTATATAATAATAGATACAATTCTATATTATTATAATAAGCCATATTATAATATATCATACGTTGTATTATGATATAATATAATACTAAATGATATGTTATAATAATAGCTTGGAAGTTTATAAAGTACTTTATGTATGTTATCACATTTGAGCATAAAAAATAAACTTGCCAACTAGATACTGTATTATTATACCCACTTTACATATGAGTTAACTGAGCCTTAAAAAAATAAAATGACTTTTACAAAATCACACAGTAAATAAGTGTCAGATCCAGTGCTTTGGCTCATATTTTTTTTTACTGAAAATCTAGCATTTGACCTACTTTGAATTTTTTTCTAAGCTATATGTAATATAAACAGTATCCCAAATACGGAGGCAATTGGGTGGCACAATGGATAGAGTACCAGACTGGAAGTCAGGATGAGTCATCTTCTTGAGTGAAAATATGGCCTCAGACCCTTATTAACTGTGTCATCCTGATCAAGTCATTTAATCCCTGTTTGCCTCAGTTCCTCATCTGGAAAATGAACTGGAGAAGGAAATGGCAAAGCACTCCAGTATCTTTACCCAGAAAACCCCAAATGAGGTCACAAAGAGTCAGATATAAATGAAATGACTGAACAACAAAAACAAAAATTCCAAACATGATGCCAAAATGTCTGGCCAATTTAGTGATTAAAGATTTTGGTCAAAATTATTCAAATTAGTTGAGTAAAAACTATTTGTATACAACTGATCTGTATTTATAAATAATTGTATAATTTTTGTTGCATTTACCATATTAATTAGTTTCACTGGTATATAGCAGATAAAGCTATTATGTATTTATTGAGAAATTGTTTTCACCTTCTGTATTTTTTACTAATATTCAACTGGAACAAAATCAAAGAGTAAAAAAGTAAATATTATATCAGTTTCTTGAAAGTAGAGGATTTGCAATCTTAGGAGTCTCAGAATTAGAAGGCAACTTCCAAGTAATCTATTCAGTGCATAAATGAACATGAATTCTTTCTACTACAATAACCCATTACATAACATTTTAAAATATGAAGTAGGTAATACAAGTACAATCTTCACTTTGTAGAAGCAGCCCTGAAAGGCCATGAATCCACCCATGAGTGTACAACTAAGTATGGCATGAACCTGATTCCAAATCCTTTGCTCAGTCCACAATACACACTGCCTCTCACTATGCCAATAAGAATTGATTCAATTCTCACCATAGGAATTAAAGGAAAGAGGGGAAAGATCCTAAATCTTGATAAAGATTATTCCAACATAGGAGCTGGCCCTGACTGAAGAAGAGGAGGGGAATGGGCTAGATGATATTTGAGAAACAACATTTTTCAATTATTTCAATCTGCTTGCTATTCTGAGCACATCTTTTGAATCCTAATATTCTCTGTCAACAGTGGCACAATGCCTGTCTATTGATACCTTCAAAAACCTGATAGAAAATCTTTTTCTGTAGTGGTTTTTTCCAGTTCTCAAACAAAGATACTTTTGTTTCTATCATTATATAACTCAAAAATATATTTCCAGGGTATTATTCAGAAATTGTGATGAAGTAAGGCGTTTGTAAAAATGTCTTCTGTCTATTGATGAGATCTTAGAAGTCTGATGGAGTTATTGCTCAGTCAAATGATATAAACTCAAAATATTAGAACCAAAAGGAAACCAAAAAAATAACCCTTCTCTTTGATTTAATTTATGATATTTTACCTTTATTTTTTAATATCTTCATTTCATAGCACACAATAAATGCTAAAAGGTTGCCATTAAAGCTTTAACATAATTATATTCTTTAATATTCCTACCTAGAAATTGATATACATCTTTCAAGCTTAATTGTTCTGGCAAACTATCCTGTTCTCCATTTTCCTTTATCTTTTTATTAGATTTATCTTGGTCTGGAAGAGGAATATTAAAGTCTCCCATGATCATTGTGTTACCAGCCATGTAATTTTAAAATTCAGATATTTTTTCCCTTAATAGATAACTGTCATTTTGTGTGTATATACATGCGTATAGATGTGTAATGACATTGCTTGTAATATTTTTAATTATAATCTAGTCGTCCTATGTTTCTCTTTTTATTTTAGTTTAATGATGACTTATTTTCACTGATTACAATTTCTACTTTTTTCTTTAATCTTATGAATCATGATAAATTTTGTACCAGCCCCTCCTTTTCACTCTCTATGACTTGCCTACAGGTCATACAGCTAGTAAGTGTCTAAGGTCAAATTTGAATTCAGGTCTTCCTGACTCCAAGTCCAATTCTCTATTCACTTCACCAGAATTACTATCAAATTGCTCCACTTACATGTTCATTAAGTTTGAAGTTCCTTTATCTGATCATAATTGCCTTCTGATTTCTAACCCTTTTCTTCAACCTTGTTGTGATCTCAGATCTCTCTAGTTCTTTTTGGTAACATCACCCCTGCACTGCTTGTACTTCCTTCCTTTAACTTTCTCTACCCCTTGATAAATAATTTCAATGATTCAATATCCTCTACACTCAAGTCCCTTATCCCCTTGTCCTGTTACCCATCATATATTACCAAGATCTAAGGTTGGATAACTTTCATAAACCCAAGCTGACTAGGTCCACTACAATATTATGTCACATTATGTCAAATGGCTCCTCAGTGCAGCTATGCAATCCTTTTATAGTTCCCTAATGGATTCTTTCTTACCTTCCTCGAACCTTCTGTGGGTCTCCTAATCACCTTCTCAGCTGAGGACTTTACCTCATATTTGTCTGAAAAAAAATTGACGTTAGTCACTAAGAATTTCCCTTTCTCTCCTCTTCCTCACTTCATCTCACTCATGTCTTTTACAAATATCTCCTCCTTCAAGCCTTTCTCTCATGAATAAGTAGTGCTTTTCATTACCAAGGGAAATCCCTGCTATTGTTGTAGCTTTGATCCCATTTCATCCTGCCTTTTCTAAAAGATATCCTCTTCTATCTTCTCTATTCTCTCAGTAGTTTTCATTTTCATTCTCTACACTGCTGCTTCTTTGCTGCTTACAAATATATCCATTTCTTCCCACTTGATAATAATTCTTTACTTGGTCCATCCATCCCCACTAGTTATCCTCAATCTCTCTGCCCTTTGCTGGATAAACTCTTTAAGAAAGCCATATACAATTGATACCTTCATTTTCTTTTCTCTCAGCCTTCTAAAGCCTCTGCAGTTTGAATTCCAACTCTTATCTTTCAACTGAAACTGCTGCTCTCTAAAATTAACAATAATCTCTCAATGACCAACTTGAATAGGTATTTCTCAGTTTTCATCCTTCTGGATTTCTGTACAGTTTTTAACACTGTTTAATATTCTCCTTTCCTGGATATAGTCTCTCCTTTCCAAGTTGTAATGACACTGCTCCCTCCTCGTTCTCCTACTCATGGTACCATTTCTTCTCTGTTGTCTTAGCTGAATCATCCTACAAGCCATTCCCTTTAACTTTGGGTGTCTCGTGAGGATCTGTCCCAGATCCACTTCTCTCTGTTTAATATCTCAGTTAGTTTACTCATCTACTTTCATGGGTTCACTTATCACAGTTATCATCTGTAAGTAGACAATTCCCTGATCTATCTATCCCTAACCTTTCTATTGACCTCCAGCCTGTAATAATCAACTGCTTATAGGGTATCTTGAAGTCGATATTCCATAGACTTCTCAAATTTGTACAAAATGGAACTTGTTATCCTTTCTCCCAAGCTTTGTCCTTTTCCTGCTTTTCCTATTATTTTCAAGAACACCATGGACCACACATCACCCAGGTGCACAATCTATATATCAATTTCATTATCTCACTCAAATCTACCCCATATATGTAATCTGTTGTCAAGTTTTGCTGTTTCTACATTCCCAACAACTACCATACATTCCCTTCTCAAAAAATTACCTCTGTATTTCAGATCCTTGTTATGCCATGCCCACACTGCTGTAATTGTATTCTGATTGGTCTTGCTCTCCCTTGTCTCTCCTCACTCCAATGTACTATCAACTCAGCTCCGAAAGTGATATTCCTAAAGTGTTAGTCTGATTATGTCAATGCCCTACTCAATAAACTGTAGTGGTTTTTCATTACTTCCAGGATCAAATGACTTTTAAAGTTAGCACTGTGTTTTTACCTTTCTTTGTATTCTAGTGTTTAACAAAGTACTTGAAACATATGACTTTATAAATGCTTATTGATAGATTTATTATGAGTAGCATCTGTAGCTGGATTTCAGTCTTTTTAATTTTCTTTTTTTTTCCCTTTTCCTTTCTGTTCAGTACTGTTCTATATAACATGAAAAGTCCTACAGTGTTGGATCTCTCCATGTTCCAGAATAGCTGGATATTTTTTCCCCATCTCAATTCTCTGGATGTAAGGGAGGATGATGGTGGAGATGTATCTAGCCAAAACAATACCACATATTTTGCCCTTGAGGAAGTAGATGTCCAAGTAAGGTTAATCACTTGTCCAGAGTCATAGGTCTGAAAGACCTGGGATGAGAACACAAAGTCATGTGAACATTGATATATCATTTTTTCTCTTATATATCCTAGAAGTATTTAACTACACTTTTTACCTTTCTTCCCATTTAAGTAGCAATAGACAATAATAATTACAGAGCAGGAATCATGGGTGAGGGAAAAGGGAGACCTCTTTCTGAATTATCTTGAGTTTTCTCCCAAGAAAGGGGCCTGCCTGAAGGTTAGTACATTTGGTTCAAATATCACATTGAAAATTTGCAGAGAAGTTAGAATTCACAACTAACTTTTTTGTTCTCCAAAACATTCCCTCCTTCCCTCCCTCAAAACAAATGATTATTTCTATTAGTGTTGTGAGTTGTTATGCAAGGTGGTTTCTATTACCTTTCTTAACCTTAAGGTAAAATGTCAGTTTCAGAACCAAAAGAATTTCTCTTTTTATTTTAAGGAAAGCTATTTTAGAAATACTTTTCCCCCTAATCTTATTTATTTGAAACCCCCAAAGCAATAATTAAATGGACCTTGAAGGCCCATAGAAGATTTGGCATTAGGTGGTTAGTTACACAAACCTCTTTGCAAGTAATTTTCAGGTCAAGAGCTAAAGAAACTGCATTGCCCATGGGCTGGCACAGACTCCCTCGTCTCTGAAGTCTTTGAGTTTATGCCAAACAATTCAGCATACCCCAAGTTCCAGTTCCTTGTAAAGTAATTCATATATCACACTATTAGAATGCCTCGCATGATGTCATCAGAAAAATGCCATCACATGAAAGAATCAGAGAAAGTGTTTCACCACTCTCATTAATCTCAATGTACCAAAATGGTAAGATTATATTCTTTGACCTCTATCCTCATTCAATAGTCTGTGTTAACTAGTTTAATACTGTTTACACCAGAAAAGAAAGCAGAGTGACCTCAGCCATCTTGTATCTGAAAGCAATTCAGATTGCATCAGTGTTCTGCCTATTTGAGGCTGAGAACTGAAGAGGCAATTTGATATCTGTGGATTAATCAGAAACTTGCTTAATAATATTTATTTCAGTCTGTTTTATTCCTTCAATTTCTGCCTCCCTTTCTTCTAAATTTTTCTCCTCCCCCCCCCCACCTTATACCAGAGGACACCAGCATGAACAATTGCTGGTCATTTTTTCCCTTTTTTATATAAATATGCTAATAACCCCAAGCTAAATGTTAATGTGGGTCATTCTTTGATAAGGATAACAATTAACTGGTAAGAATGCATGGTAGCTTTCAGAGAGAAAACATTTTCAAGCCTGGCTTGGAATGGATCCCATTTTGAGAGGTTAATGAGAAGGTGAATGATCCTTTGTATCTTATGTCTAATAGCCCTTTAAAAAAATCAGTTTTAGTTCCCATTGATGTAACCCACATTCCCTGTTATTAAGGCATTTCTTCCATCAGTAACTAAATTAGATTCTGAAGAATTCATGGAAATATGACTCAAGTATCTAAACTGATGAATATCTTTTTATACTCAAGTTCTTTTTGCCTTTTTGTTGATTATTGCCTTTACCTGATAAAGATATATACATGTTATGCTCTAAGAATACATGATTCCTAGACATGATTTAACAGCGTTGGTAGTACTCACAGTCTGTTGTGTCTTATGACAAAGACATAAAGATTATCAGTCTAGGATACTAGTTTCTCTTGCTAATAAAAGTCAAGTAAACTAATTGTTGTCTCTGAGCTCTTCAAATAGAACATGAAAATTTATCAATTTATACTGCAATGAACTTATACATTTCAACTCCATCTTCATCATAAAAAGCCTTTATTCCAAAAGGAAGAAGGTACATTTTTCAAAGTACAGGCTGGAGCTTGGTTCCCCACACCTTTTACATAAAGTTCAAAAAATTTTTACCAATTATTTTACCCAGCATTCAAGGCCCTCTACAACCTGGTGCCTTGTTTCATACCACTCAATGTACACTCTGCTTCAAACACTGGATAAATATGCACCTCCTCCCTGTTCCCCAGGCATTCACTACATTTTTTATTAATTAATTTATTGTAGTCTTCAACATTCATTTCCACAAGATTTTGAGTTCCAAATTTTCTCCCTATCTCTCTCTTCACCTCCACCTTAAAAATAGCATGCATTCTGATTGCCCCTTCCCCCAGTCTGCCCTCCCCTCGATCATCTTTCCCCCCTTGTCCCCTTCTCCCTACTTTCCTGTGGGATAAGATACTCAATTGAGTGTTTATGCTATTTCCTTCTAAAGACAAATCCAATGAGAGTAAGGTACACTCATTCTCTCTCTCCTCTCCCACTTCCCTTCCTTTGTAAAAGCTTTTTCTTCCCTCTTTTATGTGAGATAATTTACCCCCATTCTATCTCTCCCTTTCTCCTTCTCCCAATATGTTCCTCTCTCACCTATTAATTTTTTTTTTTGCTTTTTTTTGGAGGGCAGTTGGGGTTAAGTGACTTGCCCAAGGTCACATGGCTAGTTTTTTTTCTATTAAGTGTCTGAGGCCAGATTTGAACTCAGGTACTCCTGACTCCAGGGCCGGTGCTCTATTCACTGCGCCACCTAGCCGCCCCTCTCACCTATTAATTTTAATTTTTAGATATTCCTTCAAATTCAACTCACCCTATGCCCTATATCATCTTTCCATGTAGGAAGGTAAACAGTTCAACTTTAATAAGTCCCTTATGATTTCTCTTTCCTCTTTACTTTTTATTGCTTTTCTAGATTCTTGTATTTAAAGGTTAAATTTTCTATTCAATTCTTGTCTTTTCATCAAGAATGCTTTAAAGTCCTCTAATTCACTGAATATCCATTTCCCCCTGGGAGTATTATACTCAGTTTTTTTTGGGTAGGTGATTCTTGGTTTTAATCCTATCTCCTTTGACCTCCAGAATATCATATTCCAATTCCTTCAATCTCTGAATGTTGAAGTTGCTAGATCTTATAATATCCTGAGTGTGCTTCCACAATACTTGAATTGTTTCTTTATGGCTCATTTTCCCAGTCAAAAAATTGACTTTCTAATTCTTTTTTAAGGGAGGGTTCTGCTTCCAGCATGTAGGTTGTCCTGTCGCAAAATTCAGGGGTTTTGTTCAACTGTTTTCAGAGGGACCTATAAATTTTCAGTTCTTCTAAGGCAGTATGATCCAGCACCAAGAAAGAGATCCCTTCAATCCCTCTCTGATCAGTCACACAATCTCCACACCATTTGTGGGCCAGGAGCTCCAGAGGCAGCCGCTCCTGCTGCTACTACTGCCACCACCTCCACCACCCAGGGTTGGGGCCAGACCATACATTTCTCTCACCCAGTTCTGACATAGTTTTCTCATTGACCTATGCTATCTTTGGCATTTGTGGACTAAAAAGTCTGGAAACCATTATTGCTGTCAATAAGTCACTTCCCTGAGACCTGCTTCACCCCATTCTATACTGGTACCACCCCACTGACCTGTGCTCTGCTCTCAGTTTGGTGTGATAAACCCTGCCTGTCAACCTTATCTTGGGTTGGAGATATGTTTCACTCCATTATTTTATTGGTTCTGCAGCTTTAGGATTCATTTAGAATATTTTTACAGGTATTTGGAGGAGTTTAGGGGAGATCTCAATCAAGTCCCTGCTTTTACTCTGTCATCTTGGCTCGACCCCATTACATTTTCTTGATTTGACCCTGTCATCCACTCAAGTTATGGGACTTTACCTTTCCTCTCTTTCTATTTTTTTATTTTTTTAATATTAATTTATTTATATTCTTGATACATCATTCATTTCCACAAGATTTTGAGTTACAAATTTACTGCCCATCTTTCCCCTACCCAATACCTCAAAACAGCCTTATCATACTGTATAACCCCTCCCCCAATCTGCTGTCTCCTATGTCCTCCCCCATCACCCTTCTGACTTTCCAGTAGTGCAGGATGGATCTCCCTACCACAGTGCCTGTATCTCTTAATTCCCAGTTGGATGTAGTTAATAATAATAATAATAATATATGTATGTATGTATACACACATATATTCATAATATTTTATTATAGAACTTTAAGTTCTAGGTTCTTTCCCTTCCTCCCTCATCACCCACCCCCAAAGGAAGGACAAGCAATTCAATACAAGCTGTAAAGGTGTAATTACACAGAATACCTCCACAGTGGGCATACTGTGAAAGACCACTTAGATATCCTTCCTTCTTATCCTGCCCATGCCCCCCGACTTGTTCTATTCTCTACCCTCTCCCTATTCCTGGCCCTTTACATACATGTATACTTTCAGCAGCCCTCCCCCTCACACTGCCATCCCCTCCATCATCCCACCTCTCATCCTCATTCCCCTACTCTCCTGTGTGGCAAGATACCCCAGTTTAGAGTTTATGTCATTCCTTCCCTAAGCCAAAATCAGTGAGAATAAGGTTGACCCTTTCCCTTTTGCCTTCCTCTTCTTCCCCTCCATTGTAACAATTATCCCTTGCCTTTTATATATGAGATGATTAACCCCATTCTGTCTCTCCCTGTCTCTTCTCATTCTAATCCTCTGCCACCTCAGAATTTCACCTTTTAGAGTATCACCCCTTCCTATTCAATTGATCCTGTGCCCTCTATGTACTCATATATACACATACTCAAATATACGTCTGTATGCATATATAAACCCTCCTATATAGACATTTGTAAATGTATATGTATATGTAAATATACGTTTGTATTCCCTTCACCTATCCTCATACTGGGAAAAGTTTCATAAGTTACAATTATCATTTTTCCATGTTGGCATGGAAATAGTTCAACTTTGATAAGCTTCTTATGATTTCTTTTCCATGTTTACCTTCTCATGCTTCTTGTATTTGAGTGTAAATTTTCTTTTCAGTTCTGGTTTTTTCAGTAAGAATGCTTGAAAGTCTCCCAACTCACTGAATGACCATATTTTCTCCTAGAACATTATACTCAATTTTGTTGGGTAGGTGATTCTTGGTTTTAATCCTACCTCCCTTGATCTCAGGAATATCATATTCCAGGCCCTTTGATCCCTTGATGTAGAAGCTCCTAGATCCTGGGTTATCCTAATTGTGGTTCCATAGTATTCAAATTGTTTTTTCTTGGAAGCTTGTAATATTTTCTCCTCTATCTGGGGACTCCAGAACCTGGCTATAACATTCCTAGGAGCTTTCTTTTGGGGATTTTTTTTCAGGAAGTTATCAGTGAATTCTTTCAAGTTCTATTTTTCCCTCTGGTTCTAAAATATCAGGGCAATTTTCCTTGAGAATTTCTTGAATGATGCTTTCTAGGTTTTTTGTTTTTTTTTATCATGGCTTTCAGGTAGCCCCCAAATTTTTAAATTGTCTCTCCTGGATCTATTTTCCAAGTTGGTGGTTTTTTCCAGGAGATATTTCACATCGCCTTCTATTTTTTTTATTTGTTTGATAACTGTTTAATAGTATCTTGATTTCTCATAAAGTCATTTGCTTCCATTTGCTCCACTCTAATTCTGAAGGAATTATTCTCCTCAGAAAGCTTTTGCAATTCTTTTTCCATCTGGCAGATTTGACTTTTTAAGGAATTCTTCTCCTCGTTGGCTTTTTGGGCCTCTTTTGCCATTTGAATTAATCTATTTTTAAGGTGTTATTTTCTTCAGTCAGATTGTTGACTCTCTTTTCATGATTTTCTTGTTATCATTATCATTTCTCTTCCCAATTTTTCCTCCACTTCTCTTATTTGATTTTCAAAATCTTTCTTAACCTGATCTATGGCTTGTAGGCAGTATTCATGTTTCTTGAAAGCCTTTGGTGTGGGAGTTCTTACTGAATTGTCTTCTTCCCATTCCATGCTTCCATCCTTTTTGTCCCCAAAGAAAGAATCTAAAGTTTGATTGCTGTTCTTACTTTGCTTCCTTTGCCTGCTCATGTTGCTGGTCAATTAAGTACTCGATTTTTTAGCTCTGTGGAACTCTGATTCTAGAGGAGAAAGTTCTGTCCCAAATTGCTGGGGTTTTCTTAGCTGCTGGAGTTCTTGGGAGGCATCTGGTCATTTGCATCCCCTACCAGCTTTGGCTCACTGAAAACACACCGCAGGACAACCACCCAAGACCACAATCTGGATCTAGGCCGCTCAACCCAAGAGCACTTAGCCTCTGCATGATTGCTTGGCCCCCCCTGCAGTCTGCAGGCCAGGATCTCTGAAGCAGCCATGTGGAAGCTGCTGCAGGGCTGCTGCTTCTGCTGCTTCCTTTCCCTGGAGGCAGTTTGGCCTAATCACTTTTCTACCCCAAATTTATCTTAGTTCCACTGACCTTTCACTTAGTCCTTGTTTCTTATGGCTTGATAATTCTGAAAACTGCCACAGCTGCCACTGATCCACTCTCCTGAATGCTCCAGCTGCAACTTGTCCTGGCTGCCCCAAGGCCAAGCCACAGTTTCAGGCTGTTCTGGTTTTGGGTCCCAGCATGCTGTGTTGACCCCTTCCTGTTGAGCTGCCTTCAGCAGGAGATATGTTTTTCTATATTTTTGTGAGTTTTGGAGCCTTAAAATTTGTTTAGAGTCACATTTTATGAGTATTGAGGTGGCAATGTGGGAGCTGCAGAAGCTTATTGCTTCTAAACTGCCATCTTGGCTCTACTCACCACTCCTTCCTCTCTTTCCTAGCAAAACTCCTAGAAAAAGTGATGTACATATGTTGCTGTAACACCATGCACCAGCAGATTCCCAAAAGAATGCTGTGAACAGCTTTTAAAGTTCAGATTTCACAGTAATAGTGAACATTCTTTTTATTCCATTACAAATCAAGGCAAACATTCAATATTCATCACAACATAATATTCACAACATTTCAAGGTACAGTACTATATTCAGTCTTCCACTCATGGGGCAAATCAATACTTAATCATTCAATCAATTCATAATACAATAACCAATCTTCCACTCATGGGGCAAATCAATACTTAATCATTCAATCAATTCATAATACAATAATCAATCTTCCACTCATGGGGAAATCATACATCAACTCAATCACTAAACACAATCATTAGAAAACCACATAAATCCTCCACCCCTTGGTGTCCAGCAATCCTCAGTTTCATCCAAGGGGAGACCTTTTCTTCATCTTGACTCTGGGTAGTCTCTCTGATTCCCTGGATCCCCTTCTATCGTCCCAGCTCCCTCCTGAATCCACCAAAGAGTCACCTGGATTCAGAAGCAGACAGCTGCCAGATTCTCGTCCAGTCCTCAGAAGTAGACAGCTCTCAGGTCCTTGTCTAATCCTCAGGGCAGTCCCTGGCACACACTGAAGTTCACAGGGTCTAGCACATCTCAAACCCTTCACCACTTCTCTTGCCTGAAACTCAAGGATCAGCCAGGCCACAAACAAAGTCTTATCCTGGTCATGCTTCTTCAGTCCTCTAGCAGTTCATGTGACCCCAGGATCCAAAAGGAATATAAGCCTTCCAGGTGGCCTTCACCAGATTCTGGTCTCAGAAAACTCCATCTCCTTTCTCAATCAGCTTCCAGATGCTGGGAGAGAAACTCTCTCTCAAGAAAACTTCAACTCACTTCTTCTGCTCCCAGGTGCTGAGACAATCCTGCTTCCTCCAACAGGCAATTCCAGTTCTGTCTCTCTGTCTCTAGAATTTTTCTTTATATACAGCACTGACCTCCTGTTTCAGCCAATAGCCTTCTTCCACCAACAGGGGAGTTCACACCTCAGCAATTCACACACACTTCCATATAGGACTCACACCTTCCATACAGAGCTCACACCTTCTGTACTTATCCCTAAGGCTGCTAAACTGATTGCTGTTACTGTTGCCTTCATTCTTCTTCCTACTTCTTGATTCTAGCCTCAGGGTTCTCTCCAAAGTAATCACTGATCTCTTAATTCCAAAATCCAGTGGCCTATTTTTGGTCCCCATGCTTCTTGATCCCTCTGCTGCATTTGAAAATGGGAATTGTGAAGGGGACAGAGCCAAGATGATGTCATAGAAGCAGCAGCGTCCCACAGCTCCCACGCAGCCACCCTAAACACCCATAAAAAAACCACTGGACAAATTCTAGGACTCTCAAACTCAAAAAATACGGAAAACACATCTCTCGGGGAAGGCAGCTCGGCAGCAGGGGATCATTGAGGCAGGACACAAGCCAGAGGCCGGCCCAGCTTGAAACCAAAACCATGGCCAGGCCCCGGGGCGGTAGGAAGGAGACAAGCCACAGCCAATCTACAAGAGAGAAGAGCTACAGTCTCCAGCAACTCCACATCTACCAAGGTGTGAAAAATATGGATTAGAGAAAGGCAGCTGGCAGGAGGGGCTCATCCCAGGCCAGGAACTGAGAACAGCCCAGCCTAAAACTGCCATGTGTCCAGGCCCCAGGGTGGCCTGGAGAAGCCAAGCTTCCCAAGCCACAGCATGAGTCTACTTCAGAGAAGATCTAAAGCACCTGGAGCAATCTGCATAAGCCAGGATTAAAGGTCAGTAAAAGTGAGTGAAGCTTTCAAGCTAAATTTGGGGGAGAAAAAGCAGTTCAGCCAATCTACCCCCAGGGCAAGGAAGCAGTGGGGGAAGGGCAGAAACTGCTGTAACCTGTGGATTCCCCCACTGGGCTGCTTCAGAGCCCCTGGCCTGTGGATCTGCAGGGGGGCTGAGTCAATTGATCAGGGCCAAGTGCTCTTGCATTGAGTGGCCTGGATCCAGATCATGGTCTTGGGTGGTGGTCCTGGGGAGCACTTTCAGCAAGCCAAAGCTAGGGGAGGTTGCAACACCCCCCTAGTAGTTCTAGCAGCTGGGAAAACCCCAGCGATTTGGAAGAGAGCTTTCCCCCCTGGAAGCAGTTTCACAAAGCTAAAAAAAAAAAAGAAAACCAACCAATTAATTGACTGGCCAACATGAGGAAAAGGAAGCAAAATAAGAACAGCAGTAAAACTCTAGAATCCTTTTTTGTGGACAAAAAGGATCAAAGCATGGAATGGCAGGAAGACAACACAGTCAGAACTCCCACACCAAATGCTTCCAAGACACTTGAAGAATTCCTAGTAGCTATAGATAATCT
>CM053593.1:99597052-99654820 GCA_028646575.1 Pseudocheirus occidentalis | reverse complement strand
AAGAAATCCTCAAAGAAAATTGCCGTGATGTTTTAGAGTCAGAGGGCAAAATAGAACTTGAAAGAATTCACTGATCACCTTTTCATAAAGATCCCCAAAAGAAAACTCCTAGAAATGTTATTGCCAGGTTCCAGAATACCCAACTAAAGGAGAAAATACTACAGGCTGTGAAGAGAAAAACATTTGAATACTGCGGAAGCACTATCAGGATAACCCAAGATCTGGCAGCTTCTACACTGAGGGATATAAGGGCCTGGAATATGATATTTTGAAGACTAAGGGAGCTGGGATTAAAACCAAGAATCAACTACTCAGCAGAATTGAGCATATTATTCCAGGGGAAAATATGGTCATTCAATGGTCATTCATTTCAAGCATTCTTGCTGAAAAAACCAGAACGGAACAGAAAATTTGACAATCAAACACAAGAAGCATGAGAAAGGTCTCAGCAAGGAGCAGCAAGATAAACTGCAATCACGGAAATGAGAAGTTTCTCATTAACTTTTGATGGGACTAAAAAAATCTGCCAGATTTTTTGTGAGTTTTGGAGGGCAGGGCAGCAGACAACACCTATCTCTTCCATTCATGAGATGACTATCTGACCACTGGATCCAGATGGTTAAGAGGAGGAAGTGAGGCTGGGGACCTTGCACAGCCCTTTCTCACTTGGATCAAAGTCAACTGCAAGGCATATCATCATCTCCCTAATGCCATGGTCCTCTTTGAAAACAAAAAACAAACACAATCACTGTAAGGCAGCTTCCCCTTCTTATGATTACCAACAAGAGACAATGAGGCTGGGGCGGCTAGGTGGCGCAGTGAATAGAGCACCAGCCCTGGAGTCAGGAGTACCTGAGTTCAAATCTGGCCTCAGACACTTAACACACAAAAAAACTAGCTGTGTGACCTTGGGCAAGTCACTTAACCCCAACTGCCCTCCAAAAAGCAAAAAAAAAAAAAAGAGACAATGAGGCCATTTGGGGTATCTCCTATTTTTTTGCTCAATTTTTATGTTACTGGAGCAGAGAGCCCACTCATGCAATCCTGAAATTCTACTTTAGAAAAAGGGCTACAGGTTTCTCAACCTCAAAGTTTTATCTTCTGGCTATCAATGTTACTTCTCTTTCTTCTCTGTTTTCCCTCAGTCTTTCATTTCCCTCTAATATTCCTCTCTCTGACATTTTAAAAAGTTCATCTTTGTCTACTTTCCTTTTTTATCTATTCTTTTCATTCTCCCTCCCTTTCCTATGTTTTACTTTTCTCCATTTCCTAGTCTCCTAGTATATTCCTCTTGCTTTTTGCTACTGTCAGTCTCTCCAAATTTCTCTAAATATTCATTCTTCCATAAGCCTGTACTTACGTACTTTTGCTGTACTTTTTTCTGTGCAACCACTTATGTTCTACTTCTATTGGTCATCTTCACACATTCTCTAGAGCTTCATTTCTATGCTATGAAAGAAGAATTCTTCTACTGCAAGTGTTCACTATAAATAACAGAGAAAGTCAAGGGTGTCACCACTTTTAGCACATTAAATCCTTCCTCCCCAACATGGTGACTGCTTTCATTTTGTGGCCTGGCTTGGTGTAGGAACTTACTCCAGGACTGTATTTATGTGATTTAATTTAATTTAATATTTACTTACATGTTTTCATTATGGTTTCATAGTTAAATATTGGCTTAACCCCAAATCTAAAAGCTCTCACGGGAGTTCTTTACCTAAATAATTTCTTCACAAGCAAGGCCATTATAAAGCAAAATGACCTAGAAAAAAAAAAGAAAATGGGAATTGTGCCTTTCTCCTGGTTACATTCTCTTCAGTGAATTTTCGTGAGTTTTCTCTCTCCTGATACTCTTCCTATCTCTCTGGGCATCTCTCTCCTGATACTCTGTCTCTCCCTTCTCAGTCTTTGTAGGATCTCCAACTGTATCCTGTCCTGTGGATATTACCCAATGGTGCTTTTTTTTCCCTTTCCTTTCTCTACCCTCCCTTATGGTGGTTTTATCAGTTCCTTTGAGTTCAATTATTATCTCTTTAGAGACATGTAAAGCCAATCATAAGCAACTCTCTTGAGGACTACTGCTATGAATAACTTTAAGGATCTAATCCATATTATAGTGAAATCTCTATTTATTCAGCAATAAACTGAAGCAAAATATTCAAACAACTAAAGCAGAATATTCACAATATTACATAAAAATTTGTTACTAAGGTGGCCACATAGTCTTAAACAAAATATATAATTCAGTAAGTCACAATCTCCTTGATCAATATAAAGTACCAATCTAAAGTTTTCTTTCATCTTGATTGGAGGCTGGCTTCCAATCATCCTTAAGTCAATCATCCTTAAGGGATAGTACAAAGTACAAAGGCCATCCACCCCTAGGTCACAGTAAGTTACATTATCATCAGTCCCTACTAACTACCCAAGTAAAATTCTCTTTCATTTTGACTCAAAGCTGATTTCTAAACCCCACAGCTTCTCTTCCATCCTCCCAGGTAGGCAGCTCTCCCAGCTCTTTCCTGGATTCACAAGTAGGCAGCTCTTGCTCCTATTCCATATTGCAGCTCACAGGGATTACTCCACCCCAACCTCTTCACATTTTCTATTTCTAGGAAAACAAAGCTCAGCAGGGCTACAATATTTATGCACATTGCTGGCATGATCATCTCAATTCGCTTTTTGTCTGAGAAATCAACTCAAGTCAACAGACAGAGTCCATCTGTCTGACAAAGTAGCACCAACAGAGTACCAACATCACACACATTCTCTCTTAGCTCTGCTTGGTCCCAGCTCATGCTCCAGCTATTATCTGTTCTGCTTCTTCCTCTTCTGCCCTTCCTCTTCTGCTCTTTCAGCAAGCTCCTCCTAATGTGGGCTCCATGTGATGACCTTAGGCCTATTAAGGGCAGAGAACTTCTCTTAACTCCCTTAATAGGCCTATTAAGGGCAACACAATGTGCCCTGTTTCCAACAAAGACTTGATATAATCAAAGGTGAGACTCAAAGGCACTTGATTAGCTGAAACAAGGAGCAAAGGACTGCTTTGCTTGCCATTACAAGACAAGACACATACACACATGCACATACATGTTTGATGTCTGTTATATGCAACCATGTATACAGCACATGTATGTATGTATATTATACATGTATCTACACGTGTGCATGTGTGCCCTATCCACCATACATGTGCACTGCACAATTCACACGTGTTGTGTGTATATATGCATGTGTTTGTGTTTGCGTGTTAGAAGCCCTACTTTCACATTTGAACTCCAGTCCCACATCACCAACCAAATTAGTTGCTGTTATTTCTACTGTGATATAAGAATGTCAGATTCATTATGTCTAAGGTTTCCAAACTTTCCTAAGCCTATGGAGTTTCTTCTAGTCATCCAGATTAACAAAACACTATTTCCAATTCTCCTCTCTCTCATCCCTCTCTGTCCAATCTGTTGCTTAGTCTTATAATCTATCACTTTCTATCTATTCAGCTGTGACTTTGAATCATATCCTTATCACCTCTCACCTAGATTGTTGAAACAACCATCTAAATTAAATCCTTATTTCCAGTCTCTTACCTCTCTAATCTTTTATGTAGATGCCAAAACATTCTTCCTATAACACAGTCTGACCATATCATTGCTCTGTTCAAGAAACTGCAATGGCTCCCTATTGCTTCTTGGATAAAATACAAAGTCTTCAGGTTTGAATAAACAAATAACAATTTTCTCAAGTCATTCTTTCTCCTTTTTATACATATCACCGCATTTATTGCTCACCGTTTATGTAACAAACATTTCAGTCAAAGTGATCTGTAGCTAAATGTTTCTCAAACTTGGTGCTTCATCTCCTATCTTTGCCTTGCCTTTGCCTTGAATGTCCATGTGCATTCAATGTAGCCCTTGCTAATTTCTTAACATTTCTATCTTCCTTCAGAGTATGTGTGTATTGTGTAATAGAATGCTTTTCCTGAATCCCCTTACTTGTACTTCCTCTTCAAGCTATTAGGTATATACTTATCTCTGGACATCTGCTAGTCCCATAGTTGAATGCCAATCCTTTGAGGGCAGGAAAGATTTGTAATTTAGTGTTTGTATCTCCAGAACCTAAGACAGGGACTTACATTTCTTTTATATTTTAACCAGTGTTGCTTGGAATTGAATTGGATGGTTTTGTAAAGGGTCTGTGAACTTGTTATATAATTTGATAACTATTTCAGTAAAATTGTTTTCCTTTTTAATCATATGTATTTTATTCTATGCGTTTAAAAACATTATTCTGAAAAGGGGTCTATAGGCCTCACCAAACACTCAAAAGGTTTCATTTCTAGTATGATGCTCATATTATTGCTTATACCAAGAAGACCTCTCAAACTAAAGCCTACACTTAAGCCCACTTCCTGCCTGGATGTCATCTCCTTTTATGGTACTGACCTATGAATGAACCAATGTTTTAAAAAACTAGATTTGTCATGTTATTGATGCAGTCAACCTCTGGTGAGCAAACATATTCTACCGATGCATTTTTTCTGCAGCTTGCAGTCTCACAGAGTTGCTTGGAGCACTGAGAGGTCAACTTACTTGCCTAAGGTCACATAGCCAGCACATGTTAAATGCAGGAGCTGGAGACAGTTCTTCTTTACTCTGAGATTGATGCTCTATCCGTTATAACACATTGCCTACCATAGAATTTTATCTTATCACGCTCTAATTCATTTATCCTGTAATTCTTTATATTACTGTTATCTATGTTATCATCATATCCCTTTTTATACTATAAATTCCATAATGAAGGTATGAATGAATGATTAGGTCTAGCATGATGTCCTGCAAACAGAAGGGACTAAATAAATGTTATTGTTGTTTTAAGTTACAACTAAAAATCATGTTGTGATACTGTAACCTCAAGAGAATGATGCTAATACTTTTGTATTACACTTTATGACAGTTTTGTCACTAGAGATTTGGAAAATGTCTCTATTGTTTTCAAGGTGATATCATGACATCAAAGAAACAAGTCCCTAATGCTCATGATTTTGGGGTTTTTTCTAAATCAACAGGGGAAATATGCTGTCTAGATGATGAACACCAAAGGGTTTCAGTTGGAATTGGGGATTCTTGCTGCAAGAACATTCCATACTCTACCTCAGGATACCAAATCTGCTGTGCTGGGATGTTGCATGATGGTTATCAGAAACAGTGTTGTGGTGGACAGGTGGTGAACAAAGAATTAGTCTGCTGTGGTGGTGAAGAAGAGGGCAAGGTACATATTCCACTTCCAGGTAATGTGATCTTTTAATGTGTATCTGTAGCATCATAGAATTTAAGCTCTTAGAGATTGAGTCTAGTTTCACAACTCATTTACCCTACCCTCTGCCACTTTACAGATAAAAGCATTAGGGATGTTGGTGACTATCAAAGAAGAAACAGAGACCCAGAGAACTGGAACCAACTTATAAATCACACAATAAAATGACCTCAGATTAGAATTCACAACCATGACTTGTTCTTGTGCTTGTCAGAAATATACTAATATCAGAGCAGTGTAGACACATGAATTTTTAATTTTTCTTAAATAAACACCATGCTATAGTAAAAAGAGAACTCTATTTGGAATTAAAGCACTGAGTCTGAGACCTCATATTTATTTGTTCTGTAACCTTAGCTAATTTTCATGACTTTTTAAAACTTTTTTTCTTACTCTGTTAAGTGGCAGTATTAATATCAGCTCTACCTACATCAGAGAATTATTATGAAGTTCAGAAATGATAATATAGAACACATTTGCTTTAATCTAAAACCTCCCATTATACATGAACTCTTTTTCATATAGTCAAATGATCATTCTCTCTATGCCACTCCCAGAATACTAGTGTTCTCCTCCACTAATTTTTATCATAGAAGTGATAAGAACTATCTTGTATCAGAGCTACCCACTTCAATGAAATTTTTTTATATATCCACAGAATCATGGGCAGGTATAGGCCAGGCATGCTTTCAGATGCTTATAATATGCTCCTGGAGGAGGTGAGGTTGAGGCTGAGGATGTTAGTTTGCTGTCATTAAAGAGTTCTAAGCTATAACTGGGCTAAGTAAATGACCTTGACACAAATAAGATGATAAGGGGCGGCTAGGTGGCACATAGATGATCCTCCAAAAGTAGAGAGCCAGCAGGCTGCCTCAGGAGGGACAAACTGACTAGTTTGCAAAAATGGATACAACTAAACCTTTCGTGTCAATCACTATTGAGATTGACCTGTGAGTGGTGACAGCAAATCTCCAAAAAAGGAGGGGGGAAGAATTTTAATATTAGAAACTACTTTAGATGTAATCTAATTTAATCTGTAGTGAATCAAACTTTAAAACATCCTCACTATGTGGAAATCTAGCCTCTACTTAAAGACCTCTAATGATAGGGAATCTACTTCCTTTAAATGCAGCCCATTCCATGTCTTGTCAATTATAATTATTATGAAATTCATTTTCTCTCTTTTGTCTCTTTTTAACTTCTACTCTGTGTTCCTAGTACTGTCTTTAAGTTCTGAGCAGAATCAATTTAATACCCCTATAGCACTGCAGCCCTTCACATATTTAAATACTGCTATAATGTCTTTACTAAATACTTTTTCTAGATTCAACATTCAATATCTCTTCATCCTAGCCCTCATTTAGCATACTCTTTCATACTTTCATTGAGGGCCTGGTGGCCCTGTTCTAGAAGTGCTCATTTGTCTAGATCCTTCTGTTGCCAAGACGTAAACCCAGAACTCTAGATGTGGTCTATTCAGTAAAGTGGAGAGTCTTCATTCAGGACACTCTGTTCCTCCGTGTAACCTAAGAGACTAATAATTTGTGAGCTTGGGAGTTTGTGTTTTTAAAATAAGCTTTTATTAGTATTTTGTTTCTTTCATCACCATGTTATCCCATGTATCTGTCCTCTTCCCTCTCTCACAGAGTCATCTCATATGACAATATTTTTAGAGAAGGAAAAAAAACCCAGTCATCACTACAGATTGATGTATCAGTTTGCTATATTCTATATTCTAGAATATAGCCAGGATTAGACATCAATCCCTTAATAGGTTCCAGACTCCACTTTTTTCCCTTTGTTGTTGTTCAGTCATTTTTAGCTGTGTCCAATCTTTGTGACCTCATTTGAGATTTTCTTGGCAGAGATACTGGGGTGGTTTGCCATTTCCTTCCCCAGATCATGAGGCAAATAGGATTAAGTGACTTGCTCAGGGTCACAAAGCTAGTAAGTGTCTGAGGGCAGATTTTAACTCAGGAAGATGAATCTTCTTGACTTCAGATCTGGCACTCTATCCACTTCATCAACTAGCTGCCTTTTTTTTCCTTTTAAAAGCCTGAAAATATGTAATGTGTAACACTTGTGGACCTCCCAACTCTATTAAGGAACAGGTTGGGGGTATTTTCTCATTTCTTTCCATTTGAATCCCTCTTAATCTCAACAGCTTTGTTGCGTTTGCTTTTGAGTTTTTGGTTTTTCATTTATACTTTTGTAGTTAGTTGTAGGCAGCTGGGTGACACAGAGGCTAGAAATCTGGACCTGAAGTCAGGAAAACCCATCTTCCTGAGTTCAAATATGACCTCAGATACTAGGTGGGGCCTTGGGCAAGTAACTTAACCCTAGTTGCCTCAGTTTCCTCATCTGTGACATAAGCTATGGAAAGAAATGACAAATCTTTGCTAAGAAAACCCCAAATGGGGTCATGAAGAGTCAGACACAACTGAAAAATGACCAAACAACAATAATATTGTTTTCTTGCCTCTACTTACTGCATTCTGCATTAGTTCATAAAGATCTTTCTAGGCTTCTCTGTATTCACCACACACATCATTTCTCACAGCACAGTCATATTCCACTACGTTAATGCACCACAATTTTTTCAACCATTCCTCAGTTGATAGACATCTATTTTATTTGCTTGTTTCTTCTTTAATATTGTCTCACATAGAGGTTATAGTTCATTAAACTCTCCACAAAAAATGTTGGCTTGCCACTATTGCACCCAGACTTATCTAAGATTTTTGGAAGAAAAAAATGTAAAACTTTAGATTTATCTATATCTGTAATCACTCTAGACTATTGAGGTCATTTTGAGTCCTGATTGATATCAAACATATTAGCTATGGCTCCAAGCTTCATATCATTTGCATATTTCACAGGCACACCATCTGTGTCTTCATTCCAAGCATTGATAAAATGTTCAAGAGTAAAGAGCCAAGGACAGATCTCTAGGGCACCTTGTTGTAGACCTCCTTCCAAGTTGACATTTAATATAAATAACTTACGCCAGTACATCCATGTATTATCATCTTTTCCACTAGTACATATTTATTGATCATATATAGAAAAGTAACATGGAATAATTTATCAGTTACTTTGTTGAAACTTAAATATACTATGTCTATAGCACCACCCTAGTCTACTAGTCTATTTATTCTGAAAAAAAAGATTTAGCCTAATAAGACTTCTTTTTTGTGCAAAAATGAAACCATTCTGACTTCTAGTGACCACTACTTTCCTTTCTAATGCGTTCACAAACCATACATTTATCAAGGTCTTCTAGAATTTTGCCAATATTAGATGTTAATCTCTCACTTACAGGATGCAGACTCTACTTTTTTTTCCTTTAATAAAAAGATATTCCCCTTTTCCAGATTGTGCTACTCCTTCTCTCTAAGGTCTTTCAAAAATTATAGTCCCTAAGTAATCACTTCTATAAGTTCTTTTAGTTCCCTAGAATGTCATACATCTAGGTCAGGTAACTTAAATCTATTGAGAGAAACTTGATGTTACCTGGCCATCTCCTCATTATGCTAGGATTCCATTGCCTTCTAATGATTTTTGTTCTTCCCTTATGAGTACAAAGATTATTCCCCTTGGAAAGAAAAACTAAATTAAACTAAGAGTTAGTCAGCCATCATTCTCTCATTTGTTATCATCTCTCCACTAACCACGAATTGTTAGTTGATCTCTTCTTTGTTGTCCTTAACATTGGTCAACAACTGCAGCACATTCTAGACCTTGGGAGTTGTAACACAATTCTTATAGCACTTTTCTAACCATCTTTAGTTACTCGTTGTTGCTTATTTCTACATTTAAAAAAAATATGAATTGGGCAACGAATTAAATTTCCCTAGACAATTTCCTGTTTCCTCTTTATCAGAATTATTTCTCCAAATGCCATCAGAATTTAATTCTTGAGAGCTTCACAGCCATCCTTTTTTTATCCAAATTATTTTCTCTTAAATATTTTCTCTTAAATGTTTCAAATCAAATCTCTCTCTAAATCTAGGTTACCAATCATACCATGCCCAGTTTTCTTCTACATATCTATCAGGAATCTTAATGGCAGAATGCTCATTTGCCCTTAAATTGCATATCTTTTTTTGTATCAAAAGCCAGTTCTTCCTTGTTAAATAGACAGGGTACAGAATAGCAGCTCCTTTTGTTACTTTCTTAAGCTATCCAAGAACTAAATGAACATTAATACATGCATATGTCAACCACTCTGATTTTGGAGATAGTAGAATTCTCTGAACTCAGTCAATAGTCAATAAACATTTATTAAGTGTCTGTGTCTGGTACTGTGCTAAGTGTGGGGGATACAAACATGAAAAATAAACAGTCCCTTCCCTCAAGGAGCTTAAAATCTAATTGAGGAAGAAAGTATTTTTTAAAAAACCCACAATATCTACAATATTAAGTTTCTATGACAGATTTGTGACCTGTTTTATGGTTATTTAATTCTTCCTTCTAAGTGGTCTCCAATATATAATCACTACAATACTACTTATAATTTTCCTTCTATTAAATATTCTGTTAAATATTCCTTACCATGAATCACCATTTGTTTCTCTGAATTACCCCATATGTGTACATTTGAATAGGTAATGCTATTCTACCCTTTTTTGACCTATATTCCTTTTGAATAAGGTATACACTTTATATATAGAGTAAGAGTATTCCAGTCATGAGTCTGAACCTATCATATCATAGTAATTAATATTTATGAAATCCAATTTGCCTTGAATTAGAATCCCTAGGTTGCCTTCTTCATTATCCATACTTTGAGCATTTTTATATTTACCTGTGAAGCCAGGGCTTTTATTGCTAGCTCTCTTGTTGACTATTGCCTCCTATGAATTTTGCTCTTCTCCTGCTCTTACTTTCTTTGGTCTTAGGTTTGTCAAATCTGTATGGGCAGTTGTCTTCTTCCCACTCATTTTTTTATTTTAAAGTTCTCTTTATTTGTTGGTAAGATTCCAGACACATATGTTTTATTTGGCCAGTCTTTCTTAGGTATCTATGACCAAGAGTTCATCATTCTCCAGATTCTCCAGATTCTCCAGAACTAGGTAGCAGTTGTCACATATAATTCTCAGGAGGCTTTCCTTTATAGCCTAGAAATACAGTCCATAAAGTAATTTTCTACTGCTTTGGTCAGATCAGGTAAGTAATTATCTTAGTATTTCTTAGCAGAGAGTCACAAACTACCACTCCTTAACTCTTCTTCCTCTGGCCATTACCTTCCTGGATAATCTTTCATCTGGTGACACACTTGTCTCCTCTTGGAGCTCAAAAATTCTTTCTTCTAGGGCAAAGTCCAGCTCTCCTCCATCCTCCAACCCCCATTCTTTATACCCCTATGTGGCTCCAGTGGTCTGTTTTCCTCTTTTCTTTCCTTGGGTCACATAATCCCACCATCTCACATTCCACTATGGGGAAAACTTCTGCTCTGTTTTTTCCCATCTTCTTTACTCTTTGCTTCCTCCTTGGAATTTATCTTCTACTCTTCCAAGGGATACTTCATCCTACCTGATAACCTGTAGAATAGGAGAGGCTTTCTTCCTGCTCTTTACCCTTCTCCTCATTTGCACTCCCAAAGTTAAATAGGGATTTTAGCAGTGTACTCTGGTAACTATTTCTTTTTGATTAAAAGAAATCAGGAAAAAAGGAGCACTCTTAATGTGGCCACTCAGACTCTAATGGTCACCACAGAAATTGCTCTTTAGCTGCCTCTGTGGATGCTTGAATTAGGATCGATGTCCTCAAGACACACTATCACAGAATGAAAGGTCATAACATTACAGATTTTCTAAAACTGGCTTGTGCCACCTCAGTAATTTGCCTTTAACACAACTTCCTTCATGTTATTGCAAGCCGACAAGCACAATAAGGAGGAAGAAAAACATACTGGGGCAAATCATACAGTATAACTAGAGAATATGAATATAAGCAATAGGTTTAGATAAATGAAATCATCCTACAACCTTTATGTCCCCCCCCACACACCACCAGAAAAGTGAGTGATCTTATGTATTTCGTTTTTTTGTTTGTTTGTTTTTTTACAGAGAGTGATCTGTATTTTCTTTAAATCAGGGATTCTTATTTTATTTTTGTGTCATGACTCCCTTTGGCAGACTGGAGAAATCTTTAAGTTTCTTCTTAGAACAATATTAAAATGTACAAAATAAAACACAGGATTTTAAAGGAAATAAGCTTATTGAAATATGTATTATATATACATATGTATTATATATACATATGTATTATATATACATATATACACACACACACATATATATATACACACACATACATACATGCATATGTATATATGTACAAAAACACACACATCCCCACAAACCCCAAATTCACAAACTGCAAAGAACTCCATGCATAAGCTGGTAGTTACCAAAAGGGTTCTGTAAATCTCTTCCTACCCCTTGTCCCCCCAGTTTCTGCTTATTATGATTGTTATTGATTCTCTGCTTTCTTACTTGGGTTATAATTTTAAAATAAATCATGGTGATGATTCCTTTTATTCTCTTTATCCACCAGCAGGATTTGCCGCATTTTCTTATTTCCTTCTCTTCTTCATCTCCCTCAAAGATACCCTCCATCTTTGTGACCCTCTTCCTCCTAAACATGCTCATGTCACATCTTCTGTGTGGAAATATGAATCCAGCAGTAGTGCCCCTGAGCCAGGCCCTCTCTCACTGCATGGCATTGTGTGCCTGCCATGAGACCAGGCTGGCTCGTAAAACATCTCTTTATGTACTTTATTACTTAAACTCTTTTATTTGCCTGCAGGAGCCCTTTAACAAAATCACATTGAATTGACTTTCTCACACCAAATCAAATCTCCCTGGTCCCAGTTCAGTTGTCTTTGTCAATATGTATTTTATAAATGGAGTGAATTAACAGATGCTGTTGGAACAGAAGTGCTGGGGTAGCGTTTATGTTTTTAGTGCTCTCTCTGGGCAGATGAGTTGTGCAGGAGTGTAATACAGGTATCTGGGGATGAAAGTCGTGTTCTCCATTTCAGTGGATATGTGATCCTAACCATTTTCTTTGAATATATATATATACACACACATATATATATATACATATATACACACACACATACACACACACACACACATATATATATATATATATAAAATTTATTTATAAAGCTGTTTTAACTTTTCTTTGAATGTTTGTTTATATGGCACTACCAATTATACCATTATTCTTGGAATGAACTTGATGACATCTCTTAATTTTAAAGTATGAAAATTACAACCTTACTATCATTCAGAGAGGTTAGCAAGGCAGACAGATTTTTAATTTTTTTTTAAGTAGCCTATGCGAAACCAGGCATTGTGTATATTTAGAATATGTTACCTTGATCATTTCTATGGTAAATCCTGAAAATACTATGGC
Source organism: Pseudocheirus occidentalis (assembly GCA_028646575.1). NCBI lineage: Eukaryota > Metazoa > Chordata > Mammalia > Diprotodontia > Pseudocheiridae > Pseudocheirus > Pseudocheirus occidentalis. The sequence goes on along the minus strand of CM053593.1, from coordinate 99,642,076 downwards.
TGAGGTTTCTTTATTGCCATATCATCCTGAATTTGACTTCTTACCTTGTCTAGTAGTGCCTCTAGGATAAATAATTCCTATTGTTTAACAAAGGTATAAGATATAATAAGAGGGTGCCTGGGGATTTTGCAAGCTGGGATTTGTTGCTAACTGAGTTCCCATTGTGTAAAAGTCATATTGAAAGAATATTTTATGGGAATATTTTCATGTTAGGGAATGAGTTTTTGAAAACTGTAATAGATAACTATTTTTTTAAAGGTTGTAATATATCTTTTTGGCATTTTTGCCATTCCATACCCTCCCACCCTCATACCTTGGGGTAGTGATGATGGTGACCAGAGACATCTACTGGTATAGGCAAGCATGAATATTATCCCATACTTTTGGGAGACAATTTTCAAAGTATGAAAGATGAAGCCTCCGCTGCTTTCCTTCTTTTTTTCCTTAAGAAATTATGCCTCTGGCTGATAGACTATCATGTTTTAGGTGCTCTCCAATCTCATGATGTTTAAATGGCCATAGTTACAGCCCCTATGACCATACCTGAACTCCCCAGGGATTGCTTGTCTGGGATCCTAGTTTTGTTTGTTTTTATCTTTTTAATTGATTTTTTTTGTTTTGCCTTGGAAATAGTGTCTTTATAATTCTCATTCTTCCTTAAAATATATGCACATAGGTCCTTTTTCTTTTCAGATTTACTAAATTAGTAATCATCAGCCAGCTGTGTTTGTAAATTCCATTTCAGAGCTGGACATTAAATAATTGTTTGTGAGGGAGGGCACAGAGCCCATGTTGTGAGTTATAAATCCTTCCCTACACTGTTTTCTCATTGGTGTTCAATGTACTGCAAGCCTCTGAAAAAAGTGACAGTATATTTTTGGTTGATCTGAAAATGAAACAATAATTCAACGACTACTTATCACTAAAATAAAATCTACAACTTGTTCAGAAATATTCTCTATCTGTGTAAATTTAATGAAGAGACTTTGGAAGATTGGATCAATCCATCAATAATACATGACCTATTTTGTTTGTCTTCCGGCACATTTAAATTTGTGCATTCTCAGTGTCAAAGTTCAAGAGTCAAGTGCTACATGTGATAAATTAGGTAGGGGTCAAAAGTTATTGCAATGCAGTTTCGGAAGATTGTCTGTCTCTGAATTTGCAGCTCATTCATGCTGAAGTGATGCACTATGGGAATTACTACCAAACTCTGCTCTGCAACATCTGCTCTCCCTAAGTGAGTTAGTGCACGTCAGACATCTTTATGTCAGAATATTGCAGTGATGGATGCAGTCCTCAGAAAATGCTGCATAAAAATCTGGTGTGCCGTTCTGGCCATTAAGTGAAATTACTATTTAAATTAATGGCACTGTCACAGTTTATCTGTGCAAAGAATGAACGCTGATTAGGGTATTAAGTAATTAGCAATTTATCACACTGGAACAAGGTTGATAATAATTAAAGAAGTAATGGTTTACCAAAGAAACTAGAAAGAGAGTCACTTCTTGTTATGTGAGTGAAATCTTGCCTGAAAAATTAAATTCCCTTAAACAAAGATGAAGCCCTTTGTGGAAGAAAGCATTTTTTTTCGAGTGTAAAAACAGTTCATTATCAAAATTTTAGTTGGCCTGTCAAAAGTCCCTCAGAGCTATCAGTTGGTTGGTTATGAGTTTCAAATTAGGTCAGTGTCTGCATTTTGATTTTATACTTAAAACATGTTGAAACTATAGAGTAATTTAAGGGAAAAATGTATTCTACTCTCTGAAAGGCCAGTTTTCACATTTTGATTGCTGTTTAAAATAGTAACATGTATTGTTATAAGAAAACTGCTGGAGAAAATGACAGTTAGGAATCCAAGGTTGTATTTGAATGTCGGATTAGAGGATAGCTAAGAATTGTCCAAAGAAGAAAAATATAGTGTCATAAATTTTTTCTTCCTTATTTTCTACTGTAATCAAAGCTCAGGTAGCAGAAATAATCCTGCTATATATGTTTGTTAAAGAATTCTGCTTTGATTTTTTTTTACTAAAATAGTTTAAATGATTACCTAAAATCCTAAGGAAAAACAGCCAGTCTAACTTTAAACTCATTCATTCTATGAGTGATTAATAAGCAAAATCGTGTGTGCGTGTGTGTTTAAAGTTGTATGTGATATAACCTTTCAGAAGCCTTTTAGTTGAACTTTACCTAAACCAGAACTCAGAGGTGAACCTGTGGCTGCATTTGTTCTGAAATGGAAGTGTAAAAAGAGGTGAAGTAGCAGACTTTAAAAATGAAAGATCCAAAGAGTTTTCTTTAGGAAAATATGGAGAGTTCTTTAAGAACTACAACCAGCCAGAACCTCTCTCTGTCGATAGGAAATAGACATCCCCAGTAAAGAATGCAATCCATCTCTGCCTATTCTTGTCCGTGTCTTGGCCATATCCTCCATAGAGTTTCAGCCCAACATGATGGAGGCTTCTTCTGCAGCTTGTAATATAATAGTTATTAACAATGATAAGAACTTCAACAAAAAGTATACCTCATTTGTCAAATTTAATGTTGTCACATCCTCCTGATCTAGATTCTAATATGGTGAGACTACAAATTATGTCAGATTTTAAGTGTCACAGAGTCCCCTACCCATATCCTGGAACATAGGCCTCTCAATTTCTTGCTTCATCTAGCCCTCTATTGATACATTTCTATCATGTCTGTTCTTATTTACTTAAATATTTAATCATGCTTAAATGACACAAAACCAACCAGTAGATTTGGCCAGTTCACAGTTCCTTCAGTTCAGGAAAAATAATAGCCAAATCATTTCTTTAACTGAATTATCTGGTTCATTCTGTCAAATGATAAGTCTAGTAAAGCTCATCTGGACACAGATTTTTCATATATGTATACCAACATCTCTCTCTCTCTAGGCTGTAGTTTTCTTGAACTCAAGCATTTACTATTTGTAGTTTCCTCTGTATCACCTGGTCCCAGACTTAAGTTGATCTAAATCTTGTACTCCTTGTCTTCTTTCTTCCCTGACCTAAGAGCAAATCTTTTATGTTCACGTGATGGTTTCCATCTCTCCATTCCAAATTAGTAGTTAAACCACTGATTTCTAGACTTTTTCTTTGTAGTCTAGTGAACCTTTTGGAATAAGCCAATTTGAATTGTGACATTCTGTTAAAGATGGATTCCTTGATAGAGATTCAAATTTTTAATTTATGGAGTATTGGAGAAGTTTGAATGAGCTGAAAGCTTTCACCAGACCTCTGCATTCCTGAGTTAATTTTTACCCTGTATATTTCATAAGAAGGGTCCTTCATTCACCTTTCGAGCACATTTGTAGCTGAATGCTACTTTTAGCATTGCACCATTTCAGCAACTGCCTGACTTTGACATTTTTATGCTAAACTTTATTACAGTCTCAGTTTTCTTCTTTTTTTATTTCATATTCATATATAATATTTTATTGTTGCAGAGATGTTCTGTTGTGGGCAGGATTATGTGAATATGTCAGATACCATATGCTGCTCAGCTTCCAGTGGCGGGTCTAAAGCACATGTTAAAAAGAATGACCTGGTGCCAATAAAATGCTGTGAGACTGAACTTATTCCAGAGACCCAGGCATGCTGTAATGGAGTTGGATATAATCCTTTGAAATATGTTTGCTCTGACAAGATTTCAGCTGGAATGATGATGAAGGTAATTGATAGAAAACCTCTCAGAGGCACTGGTTTGACAATGGAAAGAGAAATACATTGTTCATAACTATTTTTCTAAAATAGGAATATAAAAACTCCTGTGTGCATTATTCATTTTCACATTACATCCATATTAATACCAAATGAGTTCGCCATGATTGATGTTATTGCAATGAATTCTAAAGGAATTAATAATGATTAGCTGTGTCTCTAAAGCTTTTCCCAGCACTTCAGATTAGCGCAGAAGCTAAAACTCTGCATGCCGAAAGGGCCGGCATAAATAGCCTGCTTCCATTGTGTGACTACTATTTAATTCCCCATGGGGTATATGAAAGGGGATAGGAGCTGGTATGTCATTGGTTTGCAGTAGAAAGATGTCCTTCTTCCACCAGCCTCTCTTCAACCCCCACCCCTTCCAATTTGTTCCACTTCTTCATCTTGATAGAGACTTTCAATCCAATAAATTCACTTAGTTACATTTATATTATATTCCTTGGGACAGAGCAGAATGGACCAGTGTCTCTGTCAACTGAGAGAGTGAAAGGTGCTATTGGTCTAATCATTTATTTTTATGTGCTGTGATGCTCCACATACTCCCATGTCATGTTCGTTAGCATTAAAACTGACCCAGCACTCCAGTAACATAATGTTTAAAGGAAGGGATCACAGATATGAAAAGGTTGTCAAGCTCCCTAGTAATTTATGATTGCTACTACTAAAATGCCTGCCTTGGTCAAAAACAGTAGGAGAGATATTGCTGGATGAGTAAGTTTTAGACTTGTTGGGTCAGTAGCATGTCCTTTGAGATATGAATTAACTCTTTCATACAGCTAGTGCACCAGAGAGCACTCTAAAGTAATGAATATCTAGCCTAAGACCTCAGAGGCTATGTGAAAAATAATACAATTCATTTCCATTCAACAAATATTTATGAAGTACAGATGCCTATGAAGTCCTTTCTTTGACACTGTGTTGTATTATCGTTCAATCACTTCAGTCATATCCAACTCTCCACAACCCCATTTAAAGTTTACTTGGCAAGGATGCTGGAGTGGTTTGCCATTTCCTTTTCCAACTCATTTTTCCAGAAGAAGAATCTGAGGTAAACAGGGTTAAATGACTTGCCCAGAGTCACACAGCTAGTATGTGACTGAGGATAGAGTTGAACTCAGGAAGACAAATCTTCCTGATTCCAAGGCCAATGTTCTGTCCACTATATCACCTAGCCACAACCCTGGCTTAACACTGTGAGGAGGTACAAAAATAACTAAGTAATAGTTACCAGAGACTTCACAATATAATAAGGAGTTAGACAATTTTAAAGAAGACCAAAACCACAAGAAAGAACACTGAATTGAGAAGGCTGAATTTGAATTTGGCATCATTGGACTTAATCTTAAATCCCAAATCTGTAACCTGTGTCACCTTGGACAAATCATGTCCCCTCTCTGGGACTCAGTTTCCTCATCTTTAAATGAGTTTTGGGCTAAATAATCTCAAGATCTGTCCCACCCTAAAGTTATGATCCTATATCTTTTGAGTAAGTAGCTAGCAACATGTTAAAGTGCTAGAGTTGGAATAAAAATAATCTGAGTTGGAATCATGCTCCCAACACTTATGAACTGCAAGTCCTTTAAACTCTTTGAAGCTCAGTTTCCTTTACTGCAAAATGGAAATAATAATAATAACAACTTCACAGAGTTGTTGTCAGGCTCAATTGAGATAATATGTGTAAAGTGCTTTGCAAACTAAAAAACACTGTTAAGAGCTATTGTTGTAGATGATCTGACTTGATTATAGGACTGAATAAGAGCAAGTAATATAGTAGATTCAGCTTCATAGTTTAGAACTATACAAACTCTACAAATATTTGCCCCAGAATATTTTTCTTGCCATCCTATATTTTTTGTCTTCAAGGAACTGGTGAATATGAATGATTCTCACTCACTGAAAATTTAATCAGGGGACTATATATGATAAATTTCCCATAAAATAACAGATAATTGAAAAATAAAGTTTTAAAAAATCATGGTTTGGTACATAAGATATTATCATCCCTATCCTATTGTATTTCCTACTAGCACCTTTGTCAAGCATATATTAGTCAAGCCCCAGGTTTTAGTTTCAGGTTCGTGCTATCCTCTCCCTTCTTTAAATACCACAGTAAGATGGATGAAGAATCTGTGCTTAAGCTCTCATGGTGGTCTTCTTGTAAAAAGACTATAGCAGTTCCTTTAAAGATGTGACTCTATTTTGTACTCTATTGAGAAATATCTGTGAGGTGGTCAAAACTAGGCCTTGGTCCCCAGAATCAAGTTTGCTGAGATTTAGCTGTCCTAGACACTAGGTATTGGCCCCTTACCTAGTTATTTTATTGCTGTGGTACAATTAGAATTAAGGTTGTTAGGTCTTGGCGCCTAATTCTCTATTCCTTGTTAGACTACTCAAAACATATGCCTATTTCCAGGATCTAGACCAGAGGCGTCAAATTCTCAGTCAGAAAACTCTTGAAGGCAGCCAAATCAGATTGAAATGTAATTGGAAAATATTTTAACAAAATAAATAAAAAATCAATACATCACAGATAATGCTAATTTGTAGGTTTTCTAAGTCAATAAGTAGCCTACAGGGATCCTTTTCTATTTGAGTTTGACACTACTGGTCCAGACCACCCCATTTCCTTTCTCCACTGACAGAGCAGTCCCTATTAGTGCTAAGTATAAAGTTTAAGCTATAAGTGACTTCAGAGCCTGAGTTCAGAGTGTAAAGTTTGTTGAACATCTAAGCCATGAGCCTGCCAGTAGAGCTAAGGGCAATGTGTATGAGAGGAGGTGGGAAGGGAAACAGGGAAAGGGATGGGTTGTATGTCCCCTCTTTGGGAATGATTCTTTCTCCCTTTGCCCTGTAATATCTGGGCAGGGCAAGTAAACAATATTTTATGTAATAGAGATCTTCCCAAGAAGTTGAATGTAAATCAATTTTTAAAAATCAAATTATATCTTACATATACAAACAGAGCTCATTATTTAAGCATGGCATATGTATGTTATATATAACATATAATATACAATATGTATGCATAGTATACATGCTAATTACTTCTTTAATGGACAGTTCAATTTCCATTAACCTATATACAGGTTAATAGACATTCTTATATAATATCATTATTTGATTACATATATGTCCACACATATATATGCATATATTTTGTATGTTAGAATTATTTCCCCTAATAGGATATATGTCCCTTTAGGGCAGTGACTCTCTCAGTTTTATCTCTATAGTCCCAATATCTAGTCCATTACATGTACTTAATAGATGCTTACCAATTGCTTAATTGGAAAAGATGCAACTGGTCATCAGGTACAACCTCCTAATTTTGTGAATGAGGAAACTGAGGCCCAGAAAGGTTAAATGATTTGTCCAAGGTCACACAGCTAGTTAGTGAAAGAGAGATAAGGTATAAACCAATAGACTCTGAATTAAAATCTATCACTTAGTCCACTGTGCCACACTTTTCAGGTAAATGAATGAAAGTAATTATTATTAGAGTATTAGCTCATGAAACATTTAAATTCCCTAAAGATCATATGGTTATAATTAAACTGAGAGACTAGAACAAAATTACTATGCATCAGGTGAATCCAAAAAAGCAGGAGTTGCAATCATATTATCAAATAAAGCAAAAAATAAAATTTACAATATTAATGGAGCAAAACAAGAAAATTGTTTTATGCTTAAAGGAACCTGTCATAGTCAATAAACTCACTATCAGTATTAAGCATATATACTGAATGGGATAGCATAAGTTCATTAAAAAAATTAACTGAATTTCACCAAACATAGCTAGTAACAATAATAGTAGAAGACTTCACTTTCCTCAGATCTGAAGAAATCTAAGAAAAAAAGGAGAAAAATATAAAATAGAATGAACTGCTGGAGAATGTGGAGCTAAAATATTTATAATGTCTTCTGGATGTAAAAATATTTTAAAATTTACCTATTTCTCAGTACCACATGGCTCAAATATACACTACATAAGGCAACAGAGAAATCTCAAAGAAATGAAAAAAATTAGAAACACTAAACATCCTTTTCCAGAAAAAATAATAAATTGTAATTAAAATACAGATCATATAAAAAAGTCAGAGACCTAAGTAAACACAGTCCTAAATGAGTGAGTCAAAGAACAAATCATAGAAACAACTAATAACTATGTGAAGAACACTGATAAGTATGAGGCAAAATACTGTTTCTGGTAGGCATCTAAAGGAGTTCTCAAAGGGAAAAGCCATGTCCATAAAAACAAACATTAACAGAATAGAAAAAAATTAAATGATGAACTAAATATGCAATGTGCAAATTAGAAAAACACATTTAGAAAAACAAAATAAAGATAAAGAAATCTTCAAAATTAGAACATAAATAAATAAATCAGAATTTTTCAACTGTACAACTTGGAAACAAAATTTAAGCTGATTCTTTGAAAAGACTAACAAAATATCCTGATTAAAAGAAAAAGAAAAATGAAATTTAAAAAAATGAACAAGATGAAATCAAAACCAATATACATAAAAGAATTATCAGAACATACTGTGAATAACTTTACCCCTTCAAAAACACAAAACCAAACCAAAACAACCCTGAGATTTAAAAATATATAGATTATCTAGAAAAATGTAAAATACCCAATTAACAAAACACGTAGTAGAGATGTTAAATAATCTGACCTCAGAAAAGGAAATTAGGCTGTCTAATCAGTCAAGCAATAAAACAAAGATTGATTTAGAAGATAATTATATCAAGCTTTCAAAGAACAGTAGGTGAAGTGAGACTAAAAGCCAGTATGATGTCTCTGTGTCTACACCATTTTATATCCCAGCGGCTAGGGGCCACTAGGCTACCTAAAGTTGGAAATGAAATAGGTTAATGTTTTCATGCTGCTTAGAAGTGGGAGCAGACAATGATCCACTTTTTGTGATAGGGAGGCCTATTAACTCACACACTTGTATACATACATATGTAAATACATACATGCAAGCACATATATATTTATAACATTCATTTATGTGGATAAATTTGGGGATAATTGCTGACAATGAGAAGATTTTTTGACCAAATAATTACAAAGGAAAAAATAGATAACTCTTATTACATAGAATTGATGAGATTTCACATGAACAATATTAATGCAGGTAGGATAAGAAGGGAAGTAGTTTCCTAAGAAAGAAAATCTTTGTTCCAAATATCTCCATTATGTATAAGGGATCTGATATCTAATATATATATTGCCAACTATAGAAATATAAAAAACTAAAAACTAATCCCCAATAGATAATTGGTCAAAAATATGAATGAATAATTCCAAAAACTGCACACTATTAATATCCAGATTCCTTGGAGCATTCTGCTCCTAATCACTGATATTAAAAGAAATGTGAACCAAAACAACTTTATGGTTTTACCACACACTCAGAAAATTGGCCAAGACAAAACAACCAAAAAGAGTCAATGTCTGAAGGGTTGTAAGACAAGCACACTAATAAATTATTGGTGTTAACTATGAATTAGTCCAACCACTCTAGATATCAATTTGGATTTATTTGAAGAAAGTGACCAAAATATCTATTCTTTTTGGTGCAGAGACTCCATTGCTAGATATATAACCAAAGGAGAAAGATCCTATAGATACCTTTAGGTATTTTTAGCAGTACTATATGTAGTAACAAAGGGTTGCCAACAAACTGTATTGGGAATGGAAAAACAAAGTGTAGAAAATAAGTATAAAGGAATATTGCTGTGCTATATGAAATGAAGATGAATTCGTCCATGATGAATATTTCCTAGAAAACCTTTTGTGAACTGATGCAAACTGAGGTAAGGAAAACCAAGAAAACAGTTTATACAATCCCTACAAGAATATAATTGGAATGGAATTAAAACAATGTTGTACAAGTACAATGATCAAGTTTTAACACAAGGAGGAGATGGGAGAAGGACCCTGTAATTGCTTCTTTGCAGGGTAGGGGATTTCAGATTTGGTGTACTTCATATAATTTTCAATAAAGACTGCTGTCATTTTCAATATGAATGTTTTGTTAAACTTTCCCCTCGCCTCCTTTTTCCTTATTATAGGATCATAGGTTTAATAATTTGCTAATTCCTCATTTATGAGAAACTAGTATATGAGTATAGTGGCTAGAGTATCAGGTTTGAAGTCAGTAAGACTCATCTCTAACTGAGTTCAAATCCAGCCTCAGACACGTATTAGCTTGGTGACCCTGGCCAAGTCACTTAACATTGTGTGCTCAGTTTCCTCATGTGTAAAGTGATCTGGGGAAGGAAATGGCAAACAACTTCAGTATTTGCCATGAAAACCCCAAATGAAGTCACAAAGAGTTGAACATGATAGAAAAATGACAAAAGAGCAACTCATCATTTGAAATATGTAATATATATGTAATAAATATATTAAAACAGTTAATAAAGATTTTTAAAGTTCATATGGTAAATAACTGTTGTCTCCAACCACCTCACCATCATTGGAAAGTGGAATTTTCTTAAAGGATATTATTTTTTCCTTCAAAACTAGATCAGTAAAATGATGTAATCTTTCTCAGTTTTAAAAATTAATTTAGAAGTGATCATTCAAAATTATGATGCATACTGTTTCATTTAGAACTAATAGTTATGTACATCCAAATAAAGTATAATAATCTCTTCAACCTCCTTCCCTCTTCTCATCATCCCTTTTATTTGCCTTAGGAAAGCAAAGAATGCCTACCTGCTTCCCTCTGCCCTACTTCCATGAAAGATTCAGCCTATTGTGGCCGATGTGACTTCAACCTTACCAGCCATGTTTGTGCTTTGATAAGAGATCCTCACCAAACTGTCAAACTGTCATATGATGACTTGTGTCCATCAGCTGAAGAAGCTGTCTACACTGGCAACACAAGCACCTACTCATTCATAGGTAATAACAGAGGGAAGACCTGCCTAAATAATGGGAGACAAAATAAAATATTACATTTAAACATGTTTTTATCCTCCTGTTGTCTTAAATGAAAACTATTCCTTGATGGTTTCTGGCAGGTCAAGTATATTCAATAAATTCATATCAACAAACATTTATTTTAAAAATAATAGCATTCACATAGCATTATTGTGCTTACAAAGTCCTTTCCCCCCAAATAGTCCCAGGACATTGGTTGTCTAGATATAAATTATCTCTATTTTGTGGGTGAGGAAACTAAATCATAGGTTGGTTATGTGACACCCATGGTCACTCACTTAGACTCCTTCCTTTATGTTATAGTACTCTTACTGTGTGCAGATGACTAGGCTAGAGGCTAGAGATTGGGGAGGTGGTAGAAAGGACAACAAATCTTAGATAAGAGAGGCTCTCTTCTATCTCTGGAAGAACAGTCACCTGGAAGGTGACTCACATAAAAATAATATAAAGTAACATATGACACAGGACTTACAGAAATTGATACAGAGTACCTTATAAAGTCAGAAGGAAGAAAGGTCAATGCTGATTAGGATGATCAAAGCAGCCTTGAAAGATGGAGTATTTAAATGGACTTTTAAGGTATGGATGGGAATTCAGTTGGTAGGAAAGGTGTATCAGGCTGAAGCATAGAGAAAATGCATAGTGGCAGAAAAAGGACCAATTTGATTTTGTGTTAGAGCAAAAGGAGGATAGTAAAAGTAGGTAGGTAGGTGGGTGGGTGGGTGGATGAATAGGTAGCAAGAATTTATCAAGTGCTTACAATGTGTCAAACACATTGCTAAGTGCTTGGGATACAAAGACAAGCTGAAAAGAATGATAATCTGGGGAAGGAAACCAAGATGGCATAGTGTAAACAAGAATTCATCTGACCTGCTCCATGAATTCTCTCAGTAACCTCTAAAAAGTGAATCTGAATGGATTTTAGAGTGACGGAATCCACTGGGAGACAGAGTGTAGCAGATTCCCAGTCCAGAAAAATGTACATGTAGTACTGGGGAGGGGGAGTGTGGCTGCACCAGCACATACCTGAGACCAGACCACAGCAGAGAGAGAGTGAGCCCTGGCATTACAGACCTCTCACCACAGGATGGAGTATTGGTCGGACCTGGGTAAAAGAAAGTGCAGGGCCCATGACCTCAACTTCTCCTGGAGCCTGGAGCCCAAAGCCTGGATATTTAAAAATCACCTACCTGAACTTGCAGGAATCAAGATGGTAGAGTAAACCCTAGCTGCTCTACTCCACCACCCTGGCCCTGAAAACTCAGAAATTATTGCCCCAATATAAAATGCTGACATAATGGAAGCAGCAGCAGGCTTGGGAGTCCTAAAGGAAGGATGTGATTGAAGTTGTGCTGAGCCTGAAGTGAAGGATGGGAGGAGTCCCAACAAACCCCATCTCAACTGACCATCTGGAGATCCCAAAGTCCTGGGGGAAGGGAGGGTGGAGCCTGCAAGTGCTAACACCAGAAACCCAGGTGTGCCTTAGTACAATCAAGGAAACCTGCAGACAACAGCCTGGCATGCTGCCAGCTGCTGAGCCTGCCCAAGCTCTAGTCCAGGGACACAGAGGCTAGAAGCCTGAAGTGGCCAGACCACCCCTCCCCCACACCTTACTCTGTAAGCCTCAGGGTAACCCAGGGGAAACACAGAACATCCTGGCCTTGGCCTCAATCTAGACACCCAGAGGCTACAGCACACAAAGTCAACAACCAGCTTGAGAAGTGTGGGTCAGAGCCCTCTGTACCCTAGAAGCAGAAATTCACTTTAAAAGCCAGGAAATAGGCAATCACAATGGGAAAGAAGCAACCAAAGATGATTGAATCCTATTATTGTGAACAAAAAGAATCACTTTCAAGAGACACCATTGACTCTATATCCACACCTGAGACCACAGAAGGAAATATAAATTGGTCTCAAGCCCATAGCTTAGAAGAGCTCAAGAAAGATTTAAAAGTGAAATTAGAGAAGTTCAAGAAAAATAAACCAATTCTTTTAAAATCACATATTATTCAAAATGGGCAAAAAAATCTCACTGAAGAAAACAAATCCTTAAAAAGTAAAATTTGTGAACTGGGATGGGAAGTTCAAAAATCTAACTAGAGAAAATACCTCCCTAAAAATGAAATCTGAACATATGGAAAAGTAGCTTCAAAAACTACCTGGGGAAATTAATTCACTAAAACTGAGAATAAATCAAGTAGAAACTAATGACTCTATAATGCATCAAGAATCAGTCAAACAAAGCATAAAGACTGAACAATTAGAAGAAAATGTAAAATATCTCATTGGAAAAACAATTGACCTGGAGAACACTTCCAGGAGAGATAATTTAAGAAGTGTTGATCTCCCGGAAAGCCATGATGAAAAAAAAACAGCCTGGACAACATGCTCCAAGAGATCATCCAAAAAACTGTCCTGAGGTCCTAGAAACACAGGGTAAAATAACTATCCAGAGAGTTCATTAGACTCCTCATGAAAGAGACACCAAATTGAAAACTCCAAGAAATATAGTAGCCAAATTCCAGAATTATAAGGTCAAGGAGAAAATTTTGAAAGCAGCCAGAAAGAAACAATTTAAATATCATGGAAGTACAATCAGGATCACACAGAACCCAGCAGTTTCTACATTAAAAGACTGGAGGGATTGGAATATTACATTTCATAAGGCAAAAGAGCTTGGACTGCAACCAAGGATCAACTGTCCAGCAAAACAGCATGATCTTTCAGTCAAGGAGATGGTCATTCAATGAAATAAAGGACTTCCAGACTTTCCTTGTGAAAAAGCCAGAGTGGTTAGTAGTAGAAATGGGAGTGGTTAGAAGGAGGGGAAATAGTGGTAAGAGTAGGTAAAGGGAGGGAGGTGCATACAGAGGGAATACTGAGGAAGGCAATAGTCAAAAGGAAAACTCTTAAGGAGGGAAAGGGAGAAGGGAGAAATAAAACCACAAACAGAGGAGGGAATAGTATAGAGGGAAAGACGCCGAGAGTAATAACTGTGAACGTGAATGGGATGAACTCTCTCATAAAACAGAGGCAGATAGCAGAATGGATTAAAAACCATAAGCCTAAAATATGCCATCTACAAGAAACACATTTGAAACAAGGGGATATGCACAGGGTAAAGGCAAAAGGCTGGAGTAGAATATATTATACTTCAGCTAAAGTTAAAAAAAAAGCAGTGGTAGCAATCCTTATCTCAGATAAAGCAAAAGCAAAAATAGAAATAATAAAAAGAGATAAGGAAGGAAACTATATCCCACTAAAAGGCACCATCAAGAATGAAGCAACATTACTTAAAATATATTCACCAAGGAGTATAGTATTCAGATTCATAGAGGAGAAGTTAAGGCAACTAGAGGAAGAAATAGATAGCAAAACTATACTGGGGGGGCCTCATTCTCTCCTTCTCTGAAACTGATAAATCTAATCTCAAAATAAACAAGAATGGAGCTAAGGAGGCAAAGAGAATTTTAGAGGGGTACATATGTTAGACCTTTGAAGAAAATTGAATGGGGATAAAAAGGAATATGCTTTCTTCTCAGTGGTACATGGCACATACACAAAAATTGACCATGCACTAGGGCATAAAAACCTCACAATTCAATGCAGAAAGGCAAACATATTAAATGTGTCCTTCTCAGATCATGATGCAAAAAACAAACTGTATGTAATAAAGAGATATGGAAAGATAAACTGAAAACTAATTAGAAACTAAATAATTTAATCCTAAAAAATAAGTGGGTCAAACAAGAAATTGTAGAAATGATTGGTAACATCATTCAACAGAATGACAATAATGAGACAGCATACCAAAACCTGTGGGATGCAGCAAAAGCTGTTCTTAGGTGAAGTTTTATATCTCTGAATGCATACATGAATAAAATAGAGAAAATGGAGGTCAATAAATTGGGCATGCAACTGAAAAAGCTAGAAAAAGAACAAATTGGAAATCCCGAATTAAATACTTAATTAGAAATACTGAAAACCAAAGGAGAGATTAATAAAATTGAAATTAAGAATACTATTGAATTAATAAATAAAACTAGGAGCTGGTTTTATGGGAAAAAAAACAATAAAATTGATAGACCTTTAGTCAATATAATAAAAAAAAGAAAGAGGAAAACCAAATTACAAGTATCAAAAATTAAGATGGTGAATCTTCCTCCAATGAAGAGGAAATTAAAACAATAATTAGGAATTGTTTAGCCCAATTGTATGCTCATAAATTTTACAATCTTATTAAAACATGAATATTTGCAAAAACATAAATTGCCCAGATTAACAAAAGAGGAAGTAAATTACATAAATAATCCCATCTCAGAAAAAGGAATTGAACAAATCATCAGTGAACTCCATAGGAAAAAATACCCAGGGCCAGAAGGATTTACTAGTGAACTCTATCAAACATTTAAAGAACAATTGATTCCAATACTTTAAAAGCTATTTGGGAAAATTGGAGAAGAAGGAGTCCTACCAAATTCATTTTATGACCCAAATATGATACTGATACCTAAATCAGGAAGAGACAAAATGGAGAAAAAATTATAAACCAATTTCCCTCATGAATGTAGATGCAAAAAATTTTAAATAAAATACTAGCAAAAAGACTACAGCAACTTATCATGAGAATAAAACACTTTGATCAGTTAGGATTTATTCTAGGAATGCAAAAATGGTTCAATATTAGGAATACTAACAGTATGATTGATCATATCAACCACAAAACAAGGAGAAACCATATGATTATCTCAATAGATGCAGAAAATGCTTTTGACAAAATATAATACCCATTCCTATTAAAAACACTAGAAAGGATAAGAAGAAATGGCATCTTCCTTAAAATAATAAGTAGTATCTATATAAACCATCAGCAAGTATTATATGTAATGAGGATAAGCTAGAAGCATTTCCAGTAAGATCAAGGATGAAACAAGGATGTCCATTATCACCCCTCTTATTCAATTTGGTGCTAGAAATGTTAGCAGTAGCAATAAGAAAAGAAAAAGAAACTTGAGGAATCAAATTAGGTAAAGAAGACACTAAGCCACCCACATGCAGATACACCCACATACAAGTAGTAAAGGGTCGCAGCATTAGGAAGGTTGAGAACCACTGGATTGTATGATCTTCAATGTCCCTTTAGCTCTAAATTTTGGAAGCCCATGGTGTCACAGCTTGAAGAGAACTTGGAGATGATTAATTCCAAGTCATTAATTTTTTAAAATATGTTTTACTGACTTTTACAAATACTAACAACTAGCATTACTTCTGTACCATTTCAAATAAAATTCTAAATCCTATTCTTTTCTAAAGTATCAAATTCTAGGTTTTAAAAATGATGCATAACATTTTTATCCAGTAAACAAAAAGTTACAATTTACAAAGTACCCTAATTATATAAACTGATCATTTTTCTTTAAATCAGTGGAATAATTTGATTCTTTTCTTTATAAAGTGCAAATGAAAACATTTCTCCTTGAGATCTTGAGGTTATTATCATGTTAGTATTAGCAAAGTATAGGATATATAGGATTATCTAGAAGGGTGTGCTTTATTTAAATTACTATATTGTGTATAACAAAATTCATTCAACACATGAATAATAGAAAACATCTTTCCAATATGAGGCTATTCACAAGCTGGTACCGTGTTAATTAGATTTTGCATTATCTTTTATGCCAGTATAGATGAATCACATGATCTTGAGAAGTTAGAGAAGGCAAACAATTGTTGCTTGAAAAAATCATTCCACTTGTCTTGAATTGATGAGAAATGGAATGTCCAAGAGTTTAGTATGTAGGGTAGAGCAGGTACAAGAGCCCAGTACTTTACTGCTAGCCAATTAATCTGATCATTTTAGGTTTCAGGGCGACTATTCTAATTCAAGGTCAACTTGACTGTACTATCTTGTTAGATGAAGCTCCTCTCAGGACTGTCCCTTGTATGGAGAGTTTCCCTTTTTTACTGAATTACATGTATTATTTCTTCTCCCCTTAAAAAAAAAGAAGATACTAAGCTATCACTCTTTGTGGATGATATGATAATATACTTAGAGGATCCCAGAGAATCAAGTTAAAAAAAATACTTGAGACAATAAATAAGTTTGGAAAAGTTGCAGAATATAAAATAAACCCACATAAATCCTTGGCATTCCTATATATTTCTATTCAAAATCCAATAGCATGAGATAGAGACATCCCATTTAAAGTTACTGTACACATTATAAAATATTTGGGAATCTGTCTACCAAAACAAACCCAGGACCTATGTGAACACAATTACAAGACATTTTTCACACAAATAAATTAAGATCTAACTAATTGGAAGAACATCAGTTCCTCATGGTTTGGTTGAGCTAATATAATAAAAAATGACAATTTTACCTAAATTAAATTACATATTTAGTGTCATACCAATCAATCTACCAAAAAATTACTTTATAGAACTAGAAAAAAATAGTGACGAAATTCATTTGTTAGAACAAAAGGTCCAGAATATCAAGGCAATTAATGAAAAGAAATGCTAGGGAAGGTGGTCCAGCTATACCAGATTTTAATCTGTATTATAAAGCAGCAGTCATCAAAACTACTTGGTACTGACTGAGGAATGGAGTAGTGGATCAGTGGAATAGATTAGGTACATGAGGCCCAGCAATCAATGACTATAGTAACCTACTATTTGTTAAACCCCAAGACCAAAGTTTTTGGGATAAGAACTCGCTATTTTACAAAAACTGCTGGGAAAACTGTTATATAGTATGGCAGAAACTGGGCATAGACCAATATCTTGCTCCATATACCAAAATCAAATCAAAATGGGTGCATGATCTAGGTACTGATACTGTAAGCAATCTGGGAGAACAAGGAATACCTTTCAGATTTATGGAGGAGAGAAGATTTTATGACCAAATAAGAATTAGAATTACAAAATGCAAAATGGATAATTTTGATTTCATTAAATTGAAATTTTTCTGTACAAATAATGCCAATGTAATCAAAATTGAGGGAAGTAGAAAACTCAGGAAGAATTTTTACAACCAGTGTCTCTGATAAAGGCCTCATTTCCAAAATATACAGAGAATTGTGTCAAATCTATAAGAATACAAGTCATTCCCCAAGTGTTAAATGGATATGAAAGTATATGAACAGGCAGTTTTCAGAGGAAGAAATTAAAGACATCTATAAGCATATGAAAAAATGCTCTAAATAACTATTGATTAGAAAAATGCAAATCAAAACATTTCTAAGGTAGCACATCTCACCAGTCAGATTGACTAAGATAACAAAACAGGAAGATGATAAATGCTGGCGAGGATGTGGAAAAATTGGAACACTAATGCATTGTTGGTGGAGTTGTGAACTGATTCAACCTTTCTGGAGCACAATCTTGAACTATGGTCAAAGGGCTATAAATAAGTGCATGCCGTTTGATCCAGCAATACTACTTCTAGGGTTGTGTCCCAAAGAGGTCATAGAAGTGGGAAAGAGATCCATATCTACAAAAATATTTATAGCAGCTCTTTTTGTGGTGGAAAAGTTTTGGAAATCAAGGGGATGGCCTTAAATTGGGGAGTGGCTAAACAAGTTGTGGTATATGAATGTAATTGAATACTGTTGTGCTATAAGAAATGAGGAGCAGACAGACTTCATAATAACCTGGAGAGACTTATATAAACTGATACTGAGTAAGGAGAGCAGAACCAGGAGAAATGTGTGCACAATTATAGACACAATGTCTGTGTGATGACTAACTTTGATAGACTGGGCTTATTTCAGTAATGCAAGGTTATAAGACAACTCCAAAAGATTCATGATGGAAAGAGATATCCATATCCAGAGAAAGAACCACAGAGTCTGAATGCAGACTGAAGCAAACTACTTGCTCTCTTTTGTTTTGTTTTGTTTCTTCTTTCTCATTGTTCACTCCATTGGTTATAAACCTTTACAACCTGACTTATGTTTAATATGAAGATTGTGGATCCTATATTTGACTGCATGCCACCATGGGTGGAGGGGAGGAGAGGGACAAGGATGAAATTTGAAACTCAAAGGATTGTGGAACTGAATGTTGTAAACTAGAAGTAAATAAATAGTTAAAAAAACAAAAAACAAAAGATAGTCCCAAACCCCCATGGAGCTTACATTCTGGTGGGGGAAGATGACACACAAAAGGTAGCCGAAAATGGGGTTGGGGAATGAATAGACCTGCATGGGTGCATGGTACTGAAGTAGAGAAAATCAGAAGCAGAAGCAGGAGAATGGAGGGAAGGCAGCCCTACATCAGTTTCCTTGAAGAAGGTCCAGGAAGTAAATCAGCACTGGGAGAAAAAACAGATGTTATGGATGGAAGGTTCAGGACGAGTAGGCTCTCAGCTGAGGAAGATTACCAGGATAACCCAGCAGCAGCAGCAGCAGCATGTTGAAGTCTGGAAAGTTAGCAAAGCTAGAAGAAGCTACCCAGCAATGTCACTTTTAGGACAATATCCCAAACAAATCATAAAAATGGGAAAAGGACCCACATATACAAAAATAATTATAACAGCTTTTTTTGTGGTGGCCAAGAACTGGAAATTGAGGGGATGCCCATCAATTGGGGAATGGCTAAATAAGTTATGGTCTATGAATGTAATGGAATACTCTTGTGCTATAAGAAATGATGAATAGGCAGACTTCAGAAAAACCTGGAAAGACTTATATGAACTGATGATGCCTGGTGAAGTGAGCAGAACCAGGAGAACATTGTGCGCAGTAACAGCCACAGTATTCAATGACTGACTTTGATAGACTTAGCCCTTCACTGCAATGCAAGAACCTAAAACAACTCCAAAAGGCTCAGGATGGAAAATTCCAATTCACATTCAGAGAAAGAACTAAGGAGTTTGAATGCAGAAAGAAGCAGACTATTTTCTTTTTTGTTTGTTTGTTTTGTTTTCTTTCTCATTGTTCCTCTCATTCATTCTAATTCTTATATACATATATATATATATATATATATATACATCATGACTAATGTGAAAATATTTTTAATAGGAATGTAATATGTAAAACTTATATCAGATGGCATTACATCTTGGGGAAGGAGGGGGGAGGTAGGGGGCAAAAATTTTATATGTATAGAAGTGAATTTTGAAAACTAAAATTACATAAATTTATTTTTTTAAAAAACTAGGAGAAGATAGCATTTCATACAGTAATGTGAAATGAGAATGGAAAGTTTTAATAGGAGAAAACTGTGGCGGCACTGCAGGCAATGAAACTAGCTTAAGGATAACTAGTGAATCATATAGTCAAGGTTCTTAGGTACTTGTGCCGTTTTTATTTTATTTTTTTTAAAGCAACTTTAGGAGTGCTCTATTTTATTTTATTATGATGAGAAAAATAATGGGTGTTTATGACAAGACTTCAGTAATGTCAGGACTAGAAGAGGTACCTAATAAAGAACTATGTACAATGAGATCTGCTTTGAGAGGCTTTCCTTCCCCTCACTACCCCTCCTAACCATGAAAAATTAATAATAGACTGCTAGATGGGGAAAGGGTCCATCAGTGACTATTTAAATTTTAGGCCTTCAAGCAAAACTATGGAAAGGACCACCTTGTACTTCATTAATTGAAAAACAGAATTTCAAAAGAGAATCTCTCTGAAATTCAGAGCAGGATCTTTTAAGCCGTCATAGCATACTCTGTAAATAAATAGATACTTTCATTTACCTAACTAATAATAATAAATATTTCAAAATCTCCATTTTTACCCTAATAAAGATCATTCCTGATGTAATAAATGCAGATTAATCTCAACTATTTTACTGCCAGAAAAAAATGCAGCACTTGGATTGGGATAGATAGATAGATAGATAGATAGATAGATAGATAGATAGATAGACAGATAGATAGATAAAGCCCATAAGTAATAACTGACAAGTAACTATCAGTATGTACTGGTAAGCCAGATAGCTCTACAGAGCCATGTAGACAAATTTAGTATTTGCCATGGAGAAGCTTACAATTTCCATATAAGTACAGGTCTGCACCTGTGATGCAGATATATAGATACAGATATGGATATAGATATAGATATAGATACAGATAGATATAGATAGATAGATTTGCAACTGAATAGTAACCGCTGAATGAACAGATACAATAAAGCATACATTATCTCGAGTTTGTGCTCCTGCTAAGGTGACTGAGTCAAGACAAGTTATGGAACATGACCTAAGACCACACAGGCATGTCAGCATAGGATGTGTCTCAGGAAAATGCAGGTATCCCCCCCCAAAAAAAACAGTGGGAGGAAAAAATTTGATTTAGACTAATAGTTAAATTCTTCCAGAGTACTCCTTATATCACCTCCTGATTCAATACTTATATCCAGGCTTAAATCCCCATTCCAATAATTTGTTTTCCTATTTACTTAATCATTTTGGACTCCCACCATCTGAAGGCATATGGGTCTGCTCTAAGCATCACCTTTGGTTTATACTTACACAGTTCCCAACTTGGAGCCTGTTGCTTCTCCTACCAAATATGGATTGTCTTTTCCCCTCTTTCCACAGTGTTATCTTCATTACTAGAACATGGTAGCCCTGCTGGGTTGAAAAACAATAGTAGTCTCTAAGTATTTAAAATTTAAATTAACATACCTGCCTTGCTACAAATATCCCAATGGGGATCTCCCTAGACCTTGAAGCTATCACAATAGTTCACTCAGGATACCTAGGAATTGGCTGACTTGAAGGTGCTATTGTCATTCTAAGCAGAGTGAATTCCTGTTTCAGAAAGTGAGTAGAGGCAAAGGTCTTGATCCTAGACTACAAGAGTCCCAGTAATTGTTTTGGGGGTAATTCTAAGGATTTAACAGGGATTATGAGCCAATTAAAATTGTTCCTAGACTCTTTCCTCCAGGATTGTTCTCAAGTATCCTTTGTTGTATTCATTGGAGCAATTAGTTGCCTGCTGGGCCATCTTTTAGCTCCCTGAAAATAGTCACCCTCCCTTCAGGAAAATGTAGAAGGGTTTATTCAGAAGCTTTTGACAGCAGTGACAGAACTAAGGCTGCTAACCCATGCCCAATTCCAATTAGCAGCAAGGAAACAGGAAAAAATGCTTTTTCTTTTAAAAAAATAGCATTCTTTTCTTTTTAAATTTTGAATTCCAAATTCTCTTCCTCTTCTTCTACCCCTCTCTTACTTTTTATCTTTTCCATTTTTCCTTCATTTCTCTCTCCTCTTTCCCTCTCTCTCCTCTTTTTCTTTTCCCTTCTTTTCCATCTTCTTTGCTTTTCCTCTCCCCTCTTTCTCTTTTTCCCTCTCACCTCTCTCTTTTTCCTCTCTCTCCTCTCCCTTCTCTTCTCTCGCCCCTCACCCAAGTTTACAAATCTAGGGTCATTCTTAATCTTTAGTCTCTCTGTTTCAATTTGCTCATTCCCATATAAACACAGATTTTCCCCTTTGACTCCATCATCCCCAAAGATATTATCCTAAACCTCTCTTCCTTCTCCCAGCCAAACTCCTAGGTAAAGCTTGGCATGCTCTTTTCTTCCACTTCCTCTCTCTTCATCTTCTACCATGTTGTGCTTACTATTGCTGTTTTTTACCCTCCAAACTGGATCATCAGAGGCTATGCCTATGATTTCACGGGCTGTATCTCCTAGCCACCATACTCCTATATGTATCACCTCCACAATTATAAGGTATCACCTCCACCAATATAATTATATGTATAACCTCCACCCACTCAGTCAAGGAGCATTCATTAAGCACCTTCTGTATTTGAGGTTCTGTGGTAAGCACTGAAATTATGAAGAAAAGCAAAAGCATGGTCCCCTCCCCTCAAGAAGCTCATATCCTAATGAGAGAGACAATATGAAAGCTAGATACAAAGTAATATAGAGGAAATTGGAAGTGACCTTAGAAGGAACTCTTACAGAAGGTGGAATTTTAGCAGAGACTTGAAGGAAGCCATGGAAGCCATGAGGCAGTAGTGCTGAGAGAGAGAATTCCTATTGTGGGGACAACCAGTGAAAGACAAGGAAATGGAAGATGGAACAGTTCATGCTAGGAGCAGCAAGAGTGTCAGTACTATTTGATTGTAGAACACAGGGAGAGGCTTTAGTTTAAGGTTAAAGTCAAAGAAGACTAAAAATTTAGGAAAAGACCAGGATATTAGGATTTTTAAAAGTCAAATAGATGAATTTTTATTTAAATCTAATGGTAATAAGGAACCACTGGAATTTACCAAGTGGAGGTAAGAGAGGTAACATGGTCAAACTTGCACTTTAAGAAGTTCCCTTTGGCAGCAGAATGATAGATGGACTTGAAAATGAGAGGCAGGTGGACCCACTAGATGGCTATTGAAATAAAAACTAGTCATAAAATAAAAAGGACTTATTGCAACGTAGTATCAGTGTCAGAGGAGAGAAGGGGATGATATGAAAGATGTTTATGAAGATGCATTCAGCATGATTTGGCAACAGATTGGGTATAGGGAATGACAGAGATTAAAGAGGCAAGGAAGACACAGTATTCAAGCCTGACTGACTTGGAAGAGGATGATGCTTTCACCAATAATAGAGAAATTAGAAAAGGGGGAGGGTCTGGGGAAGGAAAGATGAAGAGTTCATTTTGAGGCATTTTGAGTTTGATTCCATGTAATTCTAGTACAAGAAGTCTACTCTATAGGAACTATCTACTAGATAGATAGGTACGTAGATAGATATTCACATACTGATAGAAAGATATAATAAATGTATATGATAGATATTTCTGTATATATGTATGTGTGTATATATACATATACATCCATATATACATCAATCCATCCATCCATATCCATATATATATATATATATATATATAGATGGAGAGAGAAAGAGAGACAGACAGAGAGAGACAGAGAGACAGAGAGAGAGATCTCCCCAGCACTTAGCACATTGCTTGGCACATAGAGGGTATTCAATAAATGTTTTTGTTTGTCTTTTCACTCCTCAGCTTCTTTTATTATGGCTTTGAACTCATCATTGTGACACAGCATTTCAAACTGGATATCCCATATTCATCTTAAACTCAACATATATAAAATGAACTCATTATTTCCCTCTAAAACCTCCCCTTCCTCCAAATTTCCCTATTCTCTATCTTTCCAGCTGCTCAGATTCTCAACCTTGCAGTCATCCTTGAGCCCTCACTCTTCCTCAGCTCACATATCCAAAGAGTTGACAAGTTTGTCAATGGTACCCTCCAGAATATCTTTTACATTTGGTCCCTTCTCTCCATTTACATGGCTACCACCCTACTTCAGACCCTTACCATTGCCTATTTGGGTTATTGAATTGAAATAGTCTTATGACTGGATTCCCTACCTCACTCTTCTCTCTTTTCTAATCCCTATTTCAAACAGCTGTTAAAGTAGTATTTGTCAAGCATAAATCTTATTATGTCATTTCACTAATCAATAAACTCTGATAATTCTATTGCCTCTAGGATGGAATTAAGAGCCCTTCATAACCTAGTTCCCACATACCTCCTATTTCCCATGCATGACATATTTCTGTTTTAAAAAGGCTGTCTCCTGTGTCTAGAATGCTCTCCCTCTACATTGTTACTTCTTAGAAACCCTAGTTTCCTTAAAAATTTAGTTCATGCTATCTCTTACATGAAGTCTCTCCTGATACCCCAGCAGCTAGTGCCTCTTTCCAAAATTATATTGTTTTATTATACATATATCATTTATTCTTATATGTATACATGTATGCATATACTATATAAGCTCTCTGCATGCAGTAACTATGTTATTATAGGAATTTGTGGTCTTTGTGTCTAACACAGTGACTGATAACATGGTAAAATGAACACTTAATGTATGTTTAATTATTGATGATTGATAGATTGACTCTTCAATCTCCCTCAACACTCATGTTTGACCAGTTCTGAATCTTCTTGATTCGTCCTCCATAATGCGTCTCACATCCATTGCCTTCTCTTCACTCACACAGCCTCTACCTTAGTCCAAACTCTTCTTTCCTCTTATCTGAACTATTGCAGGGACCTCCTAATTGTTTTCCCTGCCTCCAATGTCTCCCCCTTGAATCTGTCCTCCATGCAGCTGCCAAATTGACATTCCAAAAACACAGGTCTAAATGTGGTATGTCACTACTCAAAAGTTTTCAGTGATAATCTATTGTTTCTCAGAAAAAAGACACATTCTCATGTTGAGCATTGAAAGCCCTCCATAGTATTTCTCCTCACCTACCTTCCCAGTCCTAGTTCATATTGCTTCTCTTCATACCCCTGCTGTTCCAGAGGAACTGGAACTACATTGTACCACCAGGTGGTACAATAGATAGAGCTGTAGACTTGCAGTCAGGAAGACCTGAGTTCAAATCTTATCTCAAATGCTTACTGTATGATCCTTGGCTTAACCTCTGTCTGCCTCAGTTTCATCAACTGTAAAATGGGCATAATAATTGTACCTACCTCTCAGAGTTCTTGTGAGGATCAAATGAGATAATATTTATAAATTACCCAGCAGATAATATATAATTTTAATTTACATTTA
Organism: Pseudocheirus occidentalis; assembly: GCA_028646575.1. NCBI lineage: Eukaryota > Metazoa > Chordata > Mammalia > Diprotodontia > Pseudocheiridae > Pseudocheirus > Pseudocheirus occidentalis. The sequence continues at coordinate 99,616,821 of CM053593.1, read as the reverse complement.
ATACATTTAATTTGCTTAATGAACAATTGCTTCCTTCTTACTCAAACTAACTTACTATTTGTCCCCTGTACATGACATTCCATATTTTTTGTACCCACTATACTTTCGCATAAGTAGTTCACCACATCTAGAATGTCACTAGTCACACCAGTAGACAAGGTAGGATTTACCCAGAGATCTCTGAATTCAATCCCAGCATGCAATCTGCTATATCACTGAACTGAACTGAATTGAGAATATGTTTCTTTTCTTTTCTATATCATAAGAAAAGCAAAGATCATATTCCAGTTTAATTTAGACAAAATAGATTAAGATAAATGTTTTGGAAAATATTGTTTCTGCATTTAGCTTTCACTTCATGGTAAGATAAAACTGAATAGTATGTCTAATTTCTTCTGTCTTTCCAGATGTTAACCTTCAGCCCTACCAGATGTATGAGTACAGAATTGCTGCATGGAACAGCCATGGGCAAGGTTTCAGTGATGTTTCCAGGACCACTACAAAGCAGGATTTGCCACAAGGAGTGAGTCCTCCTATATGTACCAAAATGGACAATCAGGAAGCTGCCATCATTTTAAATTGGAAGAAGCCTATTCAACCAAATGGTACCATTTTCCTTTTTAAGTGAAGTCATATCAATGTTCATAATGAATTTGTCATTCTTGTTACTTAAATCCAATCAACAAAGGAATAGCTTTAATTCAGAGCAATAAATGCTGATTAAGCTCCTACTATGTGCTGTTGTAGGGCCATCTTGTTCCATGGAGTCAAAACAAAGAAGAGCCTTAGATAGAAAAAGGAAAGCAAGCTGGAAAGTCCAAATCCTTCCTTCTATAAATGAGAGCTTTGGAAATTTAGTGCTCTACCCTCCAGACCTTGAATTGGGGAGTGAGGAAGGTGGGAAAGTGTTGAATATCCATGGCTAAGTTAACTGTCAGATAATGGCATTTGTCGATCTAGTCATTCTCTACTGTTCTGCCAAATTTATATTCCTAAAGTACTGATCTGAACATGATCCTTACCTACTAAAAAAATTCCAGTGGCAACCTCTTGACTTCAGAAAAGTATTTTTAAAGCTCTCTCTTTGGATTTTGAACCCCTTCACAATCTAACTCCAGCCTACCCTGCTGCTTTCCTTCACATCCTCTAGGGTCCAGAACAATTAGCTTGCTTGCTATTATTGCCTGTGCACAATATACCATCCACAAATACCTGCCTTCATAGGGATGACATTTCCTCACTTTGTGATATCCTATAACCTCCTCACCTTCTTTAGTCTAGGTCACACGTTCCTAACCAGAATAGTCAAGTTACTGGAAGAGTCCTCACTGTTAAAGATGCCCTCCTCCTTCCCTTCTCTTTAAATTACCCTGTGAAAGGTATGCTGATAAATATTTAACTGGCTCTCTAGGGTGAAAAAATGTATCCACATCATACTTTTAAATTTAATCTGCATTATTAACATTTTTCTATCACTTTCTTAAGTCTAAACAATTAAACAATAAATCAAGCCATGATTTGTAGCATTTTATGAGAAGTAAATATGCTGAAAATTTAACAATTGTGAGCCTGTTCAATCTGACTCCAGTATACTGTTGGTCTCAGACTCATCAGAGCAGGCTGACTATCCAACTGAATTGGAGGAGATGGGAGTCACTAATTGTATACCTCCCATTGAAGGAAAGGATCATCAGGCTTTGTGGCTTATCACTCCTTTTTGAGGTTTTCCAGACCTTACCATTTGTCCTGCCTCCATGCTCTCCAGGTCCATGTATTGTAATCTGGTCGACTGATGCAACCCAAGGGTTTGGGGACTTTCTATCTGCCTGGCCACAGATTTTTTCTTTATGTAATGTTTTCCTTAATTAAAGTGAGAGCTCTTTCAGAGCAGGGATTTTCTGGCTTTTAAAATATATGTATTCCCAATGCCTAGTGAAGTGCTTAATAATCATTCATTCATTCATTCCTTCATTCCATTGTCTTTGCATAGGCCATACCCTGTTTCTGTAATGAACTCTCTTCTCAGCTCTTTTGCTAAGAACCTGGCTTCCTCCCAAGCTCAGCCTGAGCACTGCCTCCTAAAGGAAGCCTATTCTGAGTCCCCCATAAATTGCAAATGTTTCCTGCCAGAAATTATTTTGCATACATTTTGTATTTAATTATGTATATTTATACATATTTATGTATGCACACATATATGTATGTGTATATGTGTGTATGTATGTATGTATAAGTAAATGTATTATGTTGTTTTTTCCAAAAGATGTAATAGTATCCTTAAATGTCTTTGCATCCCAAGCACCTAATACAGTATCTGGCACTTGATATTGATATTGGGCTATTAATGCTTGAGATATTGTATTGAACTGAATTAGTAAATCCTTAGTTGTCTGTCTTTCCATTTCCTACACTGTAGAATATTCATTTCAGATGTTTAGTCATAGGCCAGATTCTCTTGGGTCCCAGTATCTTCTTGGGTATGTTTTTGTTGTTGTTGTTATTTTGTTTTGTTTTATTCTAATCAAAGTATAGTTTGCTCAAGGAAGCAAACTTACTTTCCCAGTTGTCTAAGCAAAACAAAATTTGCAAGGTGGTGGGGAGGGAAGAAAATATAGAGTTTACACAATTCGTTTCAAAGTCAAATGGTTATGATTTTGGATTGTCATTGGATGTGCCATTGACCACATACCACCACCACCATCACTCAATGTATATAATCCAGAATTGAATATGTGCAGTTATGTAATGATTATTTCCTCTTTAAAAAATTTCAATAAGCAATATTTTTTTCTTACTTTCCTATAACTTTGTCTCTCTAGTATTTAGGTTGTAGTATTCCTCCTCAAATGTTCTCTAGAATCATGGTCATCACACTGATGACAAGTTTTAAGTCTTTCAAAGTGGTTTGTTTTTATAATATTTATTATCATAGCAGTTATTCTTCTGGTTCTACTCCCTTCATTTTGTACCAGTTCATATAACTTTTCCAAAGTTTCTCTAAAAGTGTCATGAATAATTTCTTACAGCCCAGCAGAACTCTATTACATTCAAATACCATAGTTAATTAATCTTTCTTCCAATTGATGGGTATCCCATAATCTGTAAGTTCTTTTCCCATAAAAAGAGCCACTATAAATGTTTTTTTTCTTCACCTTGAATCACAAGAGTCAGTATGGGTTTTCTATATGATGGGAAATACTTCAGCAGTTCCATACCTATTCCTTAGTAGATAGTATTAATGATTGGCTGGGATTTAAAAAACATCCATTTATGATGATCCTTTTATCTAATGAAATTCTGGGACAAAAAGGTCCCATATCTAGGCTTGTATACAAAACCTTTCTAGTGTGATCTTCCAGTACTCATGCTTTTATGATTTGGTCTTTGGGAATTCAGGGTCCCATTCCCACCAAGGTCGATATCAGGGTAGGATATTAGAATAACAGAATAGCTAAGAATTATGAAAGTGATAATAATATAAGCATAATGTTGGTAAAATAATGTTTTACTCACTAACAAAATTAATTTGCAAAATGACTAAATACCTTTAAAAGTAAATGACATTTCAAGAAGGGACAATTTTTCCTCTTTCATTTAGGTCTCATCATTCATTACATTGTTCTCCGAAATGGGATTGAACGTTTTCGGGGGACAGATATGAGCTTTGTGGATACCGGTGGGATTCAACCATATCAGGAATATTCATACCAGCTAAGGGCCTGCACTGTGGCAGGTTGTACTGACAGTTACAAGGTAAAGTGGACCACTGACTCCACAGCCATAGTAGGATATGTAATATGAAAAAATATCTGAACACCCAGAGTTATTAAGATTATCTTGACAACAGGAAAGGAAGGTTATCCTCTCCTAACTGGTGACAAAGTAAGTGTTCTTGTGTTATCCTAACATTGGATTGAATAGATATGACTGAAAAAAGCTAGCAGTAGGGAAGCTACTGGTGTATATAACTGTGTATTGGTTTTTATATAGACTATACTTTTTGCCCAAGCCTCATTTGTATGAAAACCTAAGTTTAGCTTCTTATTGATGTATACCATATGTGTATATGTGTATGCATATATACAAATATGTTTATATGTATATATATATATATATATATATGTATAGTCATACACCAAAAATTGTACACTCACGTTTTTTTCTTGGTGAAAAAGTATTATTTTAGGGACTATGATGTCTATTTAAGGGCAGCTTTTATTAGGACCAATATGGTAAATGTTTTATGAATGAACCATCAAATTATACTATAAACCAATAACAAAGTTACACCCAAAACTCTCTCAGCACTGCTCCCAAATCTCAGCCTTAAGAGACACTAATTGCCTAGATTTTCCATATGATTTCCCACTTGGACCTGGACTGACTCTCACACCTGATTGATTTCCCTGTTCATCCTGGGACTCTTCTGAAAAACCATCAAAACTGACATGCTGAATATCCTTTCCCAGTCCCAAGATTCCTATAACTAGAAAGATCTGTATTTTTTTCTAAACACACACTCCTTCAGATAGCTCACCTACTTTCTCTTCAAAGCCTGTCTTTGCCACTAACTAGATATGGGAGCTTGAGTAAATCATTTGACTTTCTTGGACCTCAGGTTTCTATCTACAAAATGAGGATGTGGAAGAGGTAGATTACATATGCTCTAGAGTCTTTGCTAGATCTAAAATATTGATTCAATGAAAAGTGCCCCATCTCAAAATCTTTTTCTCTTGAATACATCAGGGAAAATCTTTCAATTGGTTGTTAATGGTCTTTAACTCCTTCAATTTAAAAAAAATCATCACCAAGAGTATTCACTCAAGTGAAAAAAATTAATCCATCCATAATGTGGCAAAAGTTTTCATGAGTTGCTACAATGTAAAAACCTTATCATCTGGTGGCCATCCTTTTGGTAATCTTTATAAGAGCATTGATTCGTGTTTAGTGCTGCAATGGAACTTATACTGGAAGCCAATCTTAACTTAGTAAGAATTGTCAGAACTTCTGCCCCTAATATAATAATCTCTAAATATTCAGGTTACCTCATGATGAATATTGAATCATAATATCATGATGAATTTTTTTAGTGGAGAATATTGTAAAAAGAAAACCAACTGCTTCAGATTTAGACATAGAATGTTGTTAGCACACTGAACTTTCACAGTAGAAATTCCCCATACTAATATACATCCTCAGTTATTCCTTATTTTGGTCTTAAAAGGTTTCTCAGGGAATCATGGAATTAAGTGCCTCTTTTGGAGTGATATACAGCTGGTATGTGTCAAAGGCAAGACTTCATCCAAGATCTACTCGATTCTGAGACTACATATCTATCCACTGCACATGCCATCTTTCTGTTGTAAATAATTTATGTTAATAAATTGTAGATTTATTCATTAATTTTGTTTCATGCACAGACATGCTCTTGAAGAACAAGTATGAAAAATGTCATGAATGAATCATATTGTAGTGAGGATAAGCTAGACACATAGTTAAAGTCAGAGAGGATGGATGGACAGCCAGATTATTGTACTGGGAACCTCATAATGTCAATACAAAGAGTGAAAGGCCTCCAGGAGGTTACCTATCTCACCTCACCTCCCCCACCACCATGTCAAACTTATGGGAAGATATTGAGAATAGTCGCATAAGATGGGCAGGCACAGATACATTGTGGTCTACATTGGTTGAAAGGATTTCCAAATCATTGTGATCATAGATTCATCTGATAATTTAATATTTCTTATTATTCATTTAAATATTAACATGCATATTAAAGGATTAGTCAAGTATGTATACAAATTATTAAATAGACAGCATTGGGTAATAATCATTTTCTTAATAGCTAGCATTAATAGAGCCCTTTAAGGTTTGAAAAGTACAATAATTGTGTTATCTCACTGGATGTTTTCAACAATCTCTTGGAGTAGATGTTATTATTAACTGAGACTGAGATATTAAGTGACCTACCCAGGATCACAGAGCTTGCAAGAATCTGAAGTGGGATTAGAACTCAGGTTTTCCTAATTTCATTCTCTCCCTCTACCTCTACCTTCTGTAATGTTAATGTAATTTGAATTTGAAGATCCCTTTTTTATTGGCAAGTAAGCAGGTACTTAGCACCTTGTTTCAAGTTAACACCTTATTTAAGAGATTTAATTAATATAGAAGTGGTTCATACCTTAAGAGGAAGTTGTTGATTTAACAGGAAGGGCTTGGCTGAAACAGGAAGCAACTGATACTGTCTGTATATAAGGAAAAATTCCAGAGAGGGACAGTCAGAATTTCTTGGGACAAGAATCCAGTGGCAGAAGTTACTCTACTGGAGGGAAAGTTTCTTTCAGCAGCATCTGGAGGCTGGGCTGCTACAGCTACTAAGAATTGAGAAAAGGAATGAAAATTGGGAACTGAGTCAGAATTTCTTGGAGTATCATGGAGGCAGAAGCAGTTGCCAAGAGGAGGCTGAAGAGGAGCTGAGGAGGCTGAAGAGAAAGTCCCCCACCCTCCCAGGCTGAAGAGAATGGTTTTGATTTTGAAAACCTGGATGGAGTGATTTTTGATTCTGGGAGCCAGCCGAGACTTCTTCTAGGTCTGAGGGCCAGCCAGAGCTGCCAAGGGACTGAGGAAGCATGGCTATGATGCTGAGACTTTGTTGGGCCTTGACTTCCTGGGAGAAGAGACTGTGAGGGATTTGAGATAGACTGGACACTGTGAGCTCCAATAAAGAGTGGGAACTACCTGGAGGACTGGACAAGGACCTGGTAGCTGTCTGTCTTTGAATGCAGGTGTCAGTTTGGTGAATCCAGGTAGCATATGGGACCATGGAAGGGTTTCCAGAGAATCTGAGGGACCTCCCTGAGTCAAGCTGAAAGAAGACTTTACTTGGATACTGTGTACTGACTGAAAAGATTAAATTACCAGTGACCTAGGGGTGTAGGGTCTGTGTATTTTCTAATGATTAAATTGTGAATAATGAAGGATGATTGATTGACTAAATGATTGCAATAGGTGATTGATGACTGAATAAGTAATTGATTTTTTTTATAAATCTTTTTTTTTTGCTTTATTTTTTGGAGGGCAGTTGGGGTTAAGTGACTTGCCCAAGGTCACATGGCTAGTTTGTGTGTGTGTGTGTGTGTGTGTGTGTGTGTGTGTGTTAAGTGTCTGAAGCCAGATTTGAACTCAGGTACTCCTGACTCCAGGGCCGGTGCTCTAGTCACTGCGCCACCTAGCCACCCCAGTAATTGATTTTTAACCTCGTATGCCCCATGAGCGGAAAACTTTGACTATTGTGCTTTGTGATTGAATTAAAGATTTTGTGAATGCTTGAGTTACTGAATGATTGTTCTTTGTGCAAAACTGTGTGACCACTGTAGTGGAAAATATGTGGCTATTTTCTGTGATAAGTTTTTGTGAATGCTATATTTTGATTATCTGTGATAAGTTGTAACATTGTGAATGCTGTATCTTGATTTTCTGTGAATATTTTGCTCTGATTTATTGTGGAATAAAGTGTTCACTATACTGTGTAATCAGAACCTTAAAAGCTGTTCACAGTAGCATTCTTCTGGAAAGTTGCTCATGTTTGGCCTTACAACTTCATATTCCTTTACTCAATTTCTCACATACTAATTATGAGAACTCATGAATGTCATTTGATTTTTCAGTGCTCCTAAACAACCTACTAAGATTATAAATTGCAGAATAGTAACTGACTTAAATTGATAGGAAAATGTCCTCACTGGGAATTGCCTACAAGAATGTAATGACAGATACATCCCCCAGTAATATACATAAAGTAATGTTTTCATCCAAATTGATTAACGAATATATATATATATACATGTATATATATATATATATATATATGTATATATATATATATATAGTTTTCAGATCTCACCTCTGATCTATGTTTTTTTTTTCATTTTTAAAATGGAGATAATAATACATCCACCATCTACCTTGTAGGGTTATTATGAGGGAAGCCATTATAACTGGAAAGCATTATATAAATGTGTTATTCTCAGTCAGTTAATTGACAAGGATTTAGCCCATGATTTATGCTGACATTCTAAGGGCACCAGTGCAGGATCAATCTTCTCTTTCTATGTCATAGTTCCTTGATGATGTTAACATGTTAGGCCCTACAAATAAAAAGAGTCAATAGCAACTGTAAGAATCTTAATTTTTAACATGACCATAACTATAGTTTAGGTATTTAGAAGATGATAAAATTTGTGGAGAATCCTATGGCCTACAGATGACCCCAGGACATCCCTTTACCTTCCCCCTCTATACACTGCAAATAAAGGAGTCAGTGGAGGACAACTACAGCTTGAAGCTTGAAGATTCTACATCTTTTGTACCAGGGTCAAAAAATGATTTAATGTCAAGCCTCCTGGGTGGTAGAGACAAGGACCTTATCATATAATTTCAGATAGGGAGGAGGCATAATCTGGGACAGACAAACCAGTTAAATTAAGTAAAGGGACTGGCAAGGGCCAGAAGTAGTAACATTCATACGACCTGGTTCTCTTTAAAAACTAATCAAAGAGGAAAATATCCCAGGCTCCATTTACTTATTAGAGCTAAGCATATTGCTGCTGTATCCCAACAGGGATCACCTGGGAGGAAGAGGCAGCTGTGAAGTTGAGATACTCTGTGCTTGATGCCCAACAGTAATAGCCTTTTCACCTGAAAAGAGGACTGTGACAGCCTCATCACACAAGATGGGAGAAGAGTCCAAATAAAACATTCAGTCAAACCAATCAGTTGCCGTCTGTGTTTGCAGCTGTGTGTTTAACAGTGACTCAGAAGCATCCTGGGTTGTGCCACCATGTAGACAGATGGTGACTGATCAGTTCGACCAAAAGTTATAGTTGGAATGATTCAGGAACAGCCCTGCTGCCGTGTATACAGACACAGCTTGTGTCTCCATGACACCAAAACAATTGATTAAAAAAGAGAAATCGAAGTTAATTCAGTGAAAAATTCAGCCAGTTTTTGTCACTTTTTTTTCAACACTACACAGAATAAACAACTGGGTGATTACTTCTTTTAACTTCTCAGTTGGCTGTCATGTAGATCCAAGCTTCTGCAAACTCATGTTAGAAGTAAAGTAAAGGCTAAAGGGTGATGCTTTCAACCATATTGTGTGGAAGCGAGTTCCAATGTGTGTTTTGCTCCATATTTACTAGTGCTTAAAATGTACAAAATCAGGCTGTTAAAATGCAAAGACACTGATGAACCATATGGAAGAGAGTTATCAAGAGTTCTCTAGGAAGATATTTTGCCAGCCAGATTTTGCTTGTTTGAACCGACTGCCATCAAAATTGTTGTCAACCTGTTGTGATAAATGGTAGTCTTAGACATATTTAATATATTCAAGGTCAGATTTCATTGTTTAAATAGAAGGGGTGGGAGTAGAGGAGGGGGACTGAAGGACTGATTCACCAAGCCCTTGCTAATGATATGCCAGGCCAGATAACAACATTTTAAAACAAAAGTGACATTCTCATTGATCGGGAAACCTAGTGTACTATTACAATAAATTGCTGTTTAATTTCAATGTCTTCAGGTAGTTGCAGCTACCATCCAAGGAGTCCCAGAAAGTGTCCTGCCTCCAGCAATAACAGCCCTGAGTGCAGAGGCGCTGCATCTGAGTTGGAGAGTCCCTGAGAAACCAAATGGTATCATCAAAGAGTACCAGATCAATCAGTTTGGGAAAGGTCTTATCCACATTGACACTAAGGGAAAGATGCAGCATACGGTCACAGGTAAAGAAGACAAAACCTGTGGGGTGGGAGTGGAACATTTTGTTACTTGAGTTAAGGGGAAAAATATCCCAGGGGTGTTCTTTTGAGATGTCAGATAACATCCAAACGATGGGTTGTCTTGACATTTGAAAAGGTCTTATCTAGTCACACACTGAGAAGACTAAGCCAAAATAACAGGTTAAAAAATAATAATTTAATTTCATCTAAGGAGTACATTATGTGATTTTTTTGTACCACACTTCTTAATTATATTTTCCTTGCATTAAGTGTAAAATCAGATTTCTATTCTCTATAGCAGTGATTCTCAACCTTACTAATGCCGTGACCCTTTAATACTTGTATGTGGGCGTATCTGCATGTGGGTGGACCCACCTGGAGACAGATAGAGGAGCAGTGTCTGGGTTCCTAAGACCATCAGAAATGTGTTTTCCGATGGTCTTAGACAACCCCTGTGACCCCTGAGAAAAGGGTCATTCGACCCCCAAAGGGGTTGTGACCCACAGGTTAAGAAACACTGCTCTATAGAGATGGGGAGGGAGAAAGGATAGAGTCAAGAGTCAGTATCTAGTAATCAACTCATCAGATTTAGAATTGATATGCACTTTCAAGATCATATAGTCTAACATTTTCATTTTACAAATGAGGAAACTGAGACTTAAAGACATAAAGGGACCAAGGCTGCACCAGTTTCAGTAGAATCTGCAAAAGAAAAAAAATTTAGCTGTACATATTTCAATTCATTTGAACAAACATTTATTTATTTAGCATTGTGAAGAACGCTATGCTCTAAGGTTAGGGGACACAGTCCCTGACCCCCCCAAACACTTAGGGAGATGTGACACAATCTGGATATTTATATTATATGACACTAAATGATAAATGGACATAATCTACAAAATGGGTAATATTCACATGGATAACTGAGAGTTATATGAACTTGGCATTCTGAGAGTCTATTGTTGGAAGAAATTAAACTATCTCAAGAAGTACTAGAAGTTTACATTTCAAATCCCTCAACAGACTTTAAAAGTTTTTCAAACTTTAAACACTGTTCTGCCAAATGCCTTCACCATAATCCCTGGGAGGCATGTTATTTTCCATGGACACCCAAATACTTGCAGGGACCATTAAAATCATGATGCCTCTAATCAAAAAGAACAAAGAGTAGCTTACCACAGATAATAAAGCAAATTCACCCTTCTCTGACATTGCTCCACCAGATAGCTTCAGTACCTCATAATCAAATGTTCTTCTCCAACATCTGCAAAAGAGACAGTATAAAAGATGTCAAATAAATATCTCTTGACTACAACAACTGGCTAAGCCATTTCAGTCCCATGAGCTCAAGCACTGACACTAGAGTTGAAGAATATCTAATAGAGTCAGGTGAAACATATCTTACATGCTATCATCTAACCAAGGTGCAATTTACCACATGCAGATAGTTAGTAGAATAGTAATTAGATGGCCTCTTTATTTGTCTCACATATTCTGGGGTTTTTTTTCAAAGTGCTTTATCACATGCACTCTCGTTTCTTTCTCACAACAATCTTTTTACTTCTGTAGGCTAGATAGGTTTAGTTACAGGTCCAAGTTTACAGGAAGATGTGGTATAGTGTAAATCTGGCCTCAGAACTAGGAAGATGGAGGTCCAAGTTCTGTTTCTAACCCATACTGGCTATGTGACCTTGGGTGAGTCACAACCTTTCAATACTCTAGGCTTTCTAAGTTGCAGAGAAGGGCTGACTTGCATTGGAAGAGAAAGATACTTGCTGGGAGCTCCCTCTAACAGTGAAATCCCAAGTCCCATCTTTAGTGTTGTGATCATCTAAGGTTATACTATGAGTTAGTAACAGTGATAACCTATCAGCTGCCTCCTAGTCTGCAAAGCTGCCCACAAAGTCATAATCAAGGTGAGAAAATTCAGACTTTACCCCAGGGCATCAAAAAACATCCACTGAGGCATACTTTTTTGGCCCAATGATCTTCTGCCACCATACTATCATATTCTGTTACTTATCCCACAAAAGTCTTGTCCCCGTGGGTCCGATCTTCTCCCAAGAATGGAGATCACCCTTTTCCTAGCATGACTGTACTGGACTGGGGCATACTGAACCTACCCTACCTCAACTCAACTGAGTTTTCCTCTAATGTCAGAATCTGCAATGATAGTTCTGTTGATTCTTATACTGTGTTGCCTTCTATATTAATTAAAGACATCCAGAAAAAGAAAGGAAGGAATAAAGGATGGATATATCAGGTAGGATCATAGGTATGAAATAATGAATTCAAAGCTATGGCATATTAAAGTTTTAGACTACTAAGAATTTCATTAATAAAAACAAATGATAATAATAACAAACAGTGATACAACACCGACCATGTACAGGCATTATGCTAAGTTCTTTATAATTATTATCTCGTATAATCTTCGCAACAATCCTGGGAGATAGATTCCCTCCATTTTATAGATGAAGAAACTGAGGAAAACAGACCTTAAGTGACTTGCCCAGGCTCACAACATTTAGTAAAGTGTCTCAGGCCAGATTTCAGCTTAGTTTCTTCTGATTCCAGGCCTGGCACTCTATTTACTTTGCTCCTGTGCTACTTTGAACAAATTGTCTGTTTCTTAAATCAATTATTTTCTAGAAAGACTTTGAATTTCTCCTACTTGTACTAAATCATGCTTTTAGGGACTATATGACTGGGGTAGATTTTAATGGCACTATTTTAAATTGGCAGTAAGTCTAGGTGGTACAGTGGACAGAACACTTGGCATGGATTCAGGAAGAGCTGAATTTAATCCTGTTTCAGATGCTTCCTTGCTAAAATGGGGACAATTCTAGCATCTACCTTATAAACCTGTTGTGAAGGTAGAATGAGATATTTGCAAAGTGGTTAGCACAATGCTTAGTACATAGAAGCCTTTTCCCTAGGCTTCCTTGGTTTTCAGTCCCCTACTTCCCAACCCATATGATCAGTAAGGCTTGTTAATCATTTTTAGTTATAAGAATTATGTTTAGTTGACTAGTAATTTCCCTAAATGTGTTCTTACTTAGAAGAATTCACATGTACTTAACCGCTCACAGAAGCCATTTCCATTGGCATAAGTTTTTTTAAAAATTTTCATGTAATTCTACTTCTTATTGAATCACAGTGTGGGAGGAGACTGCAGGAAGTTAGTAAGTCTTCCTATATCTTTAGGAAGAGCCAAACATAAACCATCATGGACAGATGTAATGCTATCCATTTTTTAAAGCCTTGCCCCAAACAGTGATCGATATGTCACTGGTGGATAGAGACTAAAAATGTCAGCTGTGTTTAGTAGGGCTTTAGAACTGAACAGTTTGATAGAAAGAATTCACTTCTATCTTTTACTAGATAAGACTCTCTTTGATCACACTCTGGGTCCACCATGGAAGTTTTTTTCTGATGTAAATGATTGTCCTTTTGAGAATAGGGAGCAGGCTAAAATAATCTAATTTATTTCACATTCAATCTCCAGTGTTTGAGAGAAGTACCAACTGGGCCCCTTAGGATACACATTTTGATTTTCTCATCATTTCCAAAAACACTAGCATTCCCCATGCAACAGTTGAACACTAATGAAGCTGTGGCATTATTCTTTCTGGAGACTTCAAATCTAGGCTCTTACAAAGAGCAACAGGGAAAGAGAGCACCTTGCCTCAGCACCATTGTCTCGTTGCTTATTTCTAATTACCTCCAAGCTTGGGAAACACGATCCTGTAAATGCTTTGTGGGAATAGTGGCAAATGTGCTCATCATGTGAAATCCATAAATTGCTTATAATCCTCTCAAGATGTTAAAAAAAAGCATTAAGTAATTGAAGACAGGAAGTCCTCAGTTAATTATTTAGAGGTGTTATCAATGCTTTAAGTAAACTGAACCGTTTTCTGCTATCTCACTGAGTTGAACACCATGGGGACCTAGGGGGTAGCAGCCATCATCTTCTCATATTCTCTAATGCAAACAGCACATGGCAGCTTGTCAATAAAAGACCTTTTTATATCATTTATTACTGAACACTTCCACTATCCTGTACAGAACAATTTGGATGACAGTTATGGCATGGTTACAGTTTGTGCTACTACTAGTTCACAAATAGGCCTGCTAATGCTATGTGGTGGGATGGGGTAGGGTGGGAGGTAAAAGGATTAACTAAGTAATTAGGGCCAAAAGGATCAAAGAAAGGGCAAGAGTGCCCTCTTCGGCAGCAGATGTGATCGTGAGCCTCCTGTCTTTTAATTATAGTGGAACTCAGAGAAGATGATTAACATGCTAAGTTCCTTATAATAATATTTCAAGGAAAGTGAGAGAACTGACCAATCCTAGACTTCCTGGTTAAGTAGGCACTGGGATGGACCAATTCCCACTTCCTATAATTTCCTTTTGGAAGGATGTGTGATTCACAGCTAATGGGAAGACTAGAATCTAAACTGAGAGAGCTACTTTGCACATCATTTTATATGTGGGGGACAGGCTTTAAGCCTCAAAGTAACATAATCCATGACACAGAAGCATTTTATAATGGGGTTTCACAGTGCTATGTGCCAATTATGTCTAACTGGTATGAGTGACAGTTTGATCTGAGACTTCATTAATATAATATAGTAGGAAATGTATGGTGATTTAGATTTATTGAATTTAGATAAAAGAAGAGTAGAAAAAAAAACAATTGAAATCATGATCAAGAGAAAAAATCTCTAGTTTTAACCACTGTATTTCTATATTCTCTTGAAAAACTCATTCAACCACTCCTGAGACTCACTCTCCCAGTCCTCTCAAGGGTCTATCTTAATTGTGGGAAGCTGTTGAGGTCAAAGAGACCATGAACTTTCCCACTTTAGAGAGTACTCATAGTTTATTCACATTGTGTTAAATAACAGGCAATGGCTTCAAAAGACAGAAAAATTGTAGTACAAAATCATCAGTCTGTTTACTACTTCTGGTTGTTTAGAAAAAGAGATTTCCTGACAACTCCAGTGCCCCAGTACTCTTTGACTGGACAGGAGTAGTGCTAATATAATGCTCCAAGCAGTTTTGCCTAACCACCCCCTGAGAGTTCACAGTCTCTAGAATGTTCAGCCTATTTGCACAATTATTTTTGGTTTAAACTTTCTCCTGCATAAGGACCCTGCCTGAATATGAAGAGGAGGAAAGAGTTTAGTATAGGTGAAACATTTTGTGCACCCTGACAGAGTATCAGTTTTAATATATTAAAGCTTTAAACTGCCCTGAAAGTTTTGGGGCTCCTTGTATAAGAATAGTGATACTGTAGCTTTGAAGAAGACATTAAGGTAGTGCTAAAACTGAAGGCCAGCATGCCCTCTCATTCCATGTTAACTTGAATTTTAATATACATGTATTTTGGATTACTATCTGCAATGGGGTTGAAGGTACCCATTGCCAATAGGAGGCAAATGTAGAAATAAGAAGCAGGAATGATATGAAACTACAGTGAGGGAACACAGCTTAGAACACCTGATTTGGACTCTTAAGCTAGGGCAGTCTTGAAGATGTCAGAATATTTTCAACAAGATGAAGCAATCAGGAAGTATAATTGGGAAGGACCTATTCATTGGAAGGAGAGAGAGAGAAAGAGTAAGGAGAGAAGAGGAGAAAATGAGAGAATGAGAATATCTGGGAGGTATAAAAGAGGATATATGGGGTTTTAAATTTATATTAAATGCTCATCAACTGAAATTGGATCATCCAGCTACCTGCAAGGAGAAAATGACAACCAAAGCAGGTCAAGAAATGAGTTTTTGGAAGTAGTGAAGTAATGATCATGATGGATGTTGCTAGAGGAATTACCAAATGGAAAGGATGACAACAGATGTGTTCTCGAAACATTCCTAAATGGATTTTATGTGTAATATCAGCTCACATGTATAAGGGAGGTTTATAAAATATAGCCAGATTTCATAGTAATTCTGTACTCAGAATAGTAGTTAAATAACTTGTGTTAATGCCCCCATAAAAAAGTCCTTTTCTTCTCTGTGGCTCCCGTGGTGCCCTGATGCCAAAAAGGGTCCCCAGCAACAAAAATACATGGTGAATCATAGGTGTTTATTAAATTGAAGAAATGTTTTCTTTAGTAGAATTTTTTTAAAACACCATTAAACAGTCTCTTGGCTGGCTTCTTTCTTTCAGTGCATCTGTTACTGGAGGGAGCATCCAACATAAAACAGAGAAGCAGAGGGAGATGGGGAAACAGAGAGAAAGAGAGAGAGAGAGAGAGAGAGAGAGAGAGAGAGAGAGAGAGAGAGAGAGAGAGAGAGAGAGAGAGGGAGGGAGGGAGGTCTGGCATGGTCATAATAAATGGACTTGTAGATGCGGAAGACACTGGTTGCTGTCACTGAACAACCACCACCTCTCCCTACTATTCTTCTCAACATTCTCCTTTAGAGTCCCCCAAACTCCTCCCATAGCCTATAAGTGAAAAAGTACCCTCTTGTTTGAGGGTTAATCTCTTTCCAAACCTTGAAGAACTATGAATCCCAGGGTCTTTCGTGGCCAGTGAACGCCTTGCCAGGGGTTGTTATATAAAACAAATTACTTTTTAAATACATCATGATAAGTCTCTTACACTCTTGCATTCTCTTACAACTATTCCTTTCTCTCACTCTCTATTCACACTACTGCTACATCAACTCAGATCTTCATCGCCTCTCTCCTGGATTTTTCTAATAACTTGTTTGAGGGTCTCCCTGTCTCAAGTCCCTTTCCCTTCCAAGTCATCTTTTAAACAACTGCTGAAGTGATATTCTTGAAGCCTGCACAAGTCCGATCTCATGATCTCCATGTTCAATAAATTCCATTGACTCCCTATTACCTCTAGGATCAACTACAAACTCCTTGGTTTGACATTTAAGACCATTTGCAACCTAGCTTCAATTTAACTTTGACATCTTATTATATAATACTCTCTTAATGTACTTTTCAATCTAGCCAAATTATCCTTCTTCCTATACCTTATATATGCATTTTGAATTTCCATTTCCTGCCTATTATCTGCCATGTCTAGAGTGAATTGCCTCTTCTATGCTTTCTCTTAAAATCCCTTGTTTCCTTCAAAGCTCACTTGAAACCCCACCTCCTAGATGATGCCATTCTTCATTCTCACCAGATGCTAGTGATTTCTCCTCCCCATTACTATATATGCGCCTTGTATATGTTGATTTCACATGTAATCATATGTGTAAATGCCATCTCACCTGATATGACTATAGCAGTGGTTCTCAACGTGTGGGTTATGTTCCGTTTGCAACAATGAAAATACATCCTGCATATCAGATATTTACATTATGTTTCATAACAGTAGCAAAATTACGGTTATGAAGTAGCAATGAAAATAATTTTATGGTTGGGGGTCACCACAACCTGAGGAACTCTATTAAAGGGTTGCGGCATTAGGAAGGTTGAGAACCACTGGACTATAGGGACTTTTTGAGTTTTTGCTTTCTATCCAAAGTACCTTAATACATGTTAAGTGCTTAGTAAATGTTTGTTAATTGGTGAAAGGTGTTGAACAGTTATTTAAAAAAAACAACAACAGTATTTTTTTTTATCAAAATGACCAAAAGCACACAATTTCAGAAAGGTGAACAATGTCAGAGGCTGTCCAGTCAAACTTGTATCCACTTAAATCCCCTCCATAATATTAAGGTGTGGAGATTTTTTTTGCAGGTGTAGCCATCACCTCTAAAAGGAACCTATTTTTTTTCTGTTCTTTCTGTTATCCTTTTTATTTTAATTTTCAGTTCACAGAATATGACAAGCATTTCCATAACACAGTACGATAAAAAAAATGATTGCATATGAAACTGCAAATCTGCCGTGTACAACTTGCTTTTCCCTCCAAATATACAAGTTATCATGCAAATTTCTTTTTTTCTTTTCCTTTTGAACAGCTTTAATTATTAAGAATTCTTTTCTGACATCAAATCTGAATTTACTTTCTATGTTATCTATGCTTACTTCATACTTCTCATGCTCCCCTACCTCACCAAAAAGCACATTTACTGGATCACTTCTGCATCTGTATTTTTTTATATGTAATTTTTCTTTTAAATGGGGCACATGACTACAGTTTCTTGTGAGTTTGAACAGTTTTTAGAGGTTCTAATGTTGAAGGACTTCCCAGATAGAGTTATGCCCACAGTGATGTCTCTAAGCAATATAAAGAGAAGGCTAAGAAAGGAGGTCATAATGACTGCTATCAAACTCAGAAGATGACCAGTTGAATTTGAATTGTAACAAGTGATTATAACAAGCAATTGTTAGGCAAAGTTAATATGTGTTTGTAATGTCCGTGTAACAAAAATTTTCATCCTTAACCTGGATCTTTCAGCACTTGAAATAATTACTGACCTTGCTGGAGTCATGATCATGGAGGAGACAAACAACATTGGAAATAGTTAATTGACTGATGGGATAATATATTCCTTAGGACTCCTTGGCAACCTTTTGGAAAAACAGCAGATGATACAGTAAGATAATTGACCGGATGTCTTAAAGGAACACTTATAGTCAGAAATCTTGAGGGACAAAATGTCTTTTACTTAAATGTTCATCTGGAGAATAAACATTAGAAAGCAAGCTAGGTTTTGTATTATGCATTAGTTGTAACTTGCATAGGCATGGATTTTGTTTCCCAAATCATGTTTTTATGATCCATAGCAAGACTTCTGCATTTCTTTTTAACACACATTTACTCTTTAAAGTGTAATTATAATGAGTCTTGTTATATTATGCCTCTTTCCTTTAAAAGAGAACATGATTCCCTGTGGGGGAATTCAAGTAATTTGCTGCCACAGTAATCTTCCCTCTCCTGAAATGTTAAATACTTGGCTTTCCTCCATGTATTTTCCTTTCTCTGCTCTACAACTGCCTTTCCGCCCTTCCTTACTTTTATGCTAAGCATTTGAGTGATGTTTTCTTTTCTTCTCCTACTCTAGGACTTCAAGATTAGTTATAGGCAAGACTGACCCTCTGAGACATCTCTCTTTATTTCTCTCCTCATCCTGTTCAATTCATGAATAGTTTTCATTTGCTATTTTGCCTTTCTTGCTGTCTTCTGCTTAATACTGTATTTCTCTTATACCTTGTTTTACAGGCCACCAAAATGAGTTTCCTTAAAATGACAAGTTATTTTTTGTTGAACTGGGTAAAACACATTGGCTTTATGGAACCTAAGGATTTATAGGGATGGAAGGGGTCTCAAAAGATTATCTTGTCTGCTTCAGTCATCTCTACCTGATGGCTGTCATTGCTGTCTTAAAGCTCTTCAATGTAGCAGATGTCACAGTAACATCTCTTGACCATTAAGTTTAAAAAAAAGAGTAGCGCATAAGAATTAGTACATTCCCCTTATTATCAAAACTTCATTCAACACCCATATAGTTCATGCATTATAGCATATGCTGTGAAATAGGAATTTTTCATAAATCGATTTCCTGTCTGAACAGATTATACTTTAAAGAAACAACTTACAACATCGTAAGTAGAAATGACATTATTGCTGACAATTAAGATATTGGAAGCTATATTTCTATCTGAATGAAAGAAATCTTACAGAGTTCCTGGCAGATTCATATGTCTACACAGTTGCTTTTCTAGTTAAACTGATTCAATTTAAGAAATAAATTCTTTACAATTAGGCCATTTGACAGTTACCAGTACTAGGCAGAGTATCCAAGAGTACAAATGACTAAAATATTCAATGTCTTTAAAAAAAAATAAAACAAACCATGACAGTCTTAGTCCTATTCCATTGGTCCCTTCCCAACAAACTGACTTGAACCTGCTTGAGCTCAAGTTATTAACAGTGGGGGGGGGGAGGGGGGTGGAGCCAAGATGGCAGCATAGAAGCAGCAAAGCACCACAGCTCCCACACAAACGTGCTAAAAATCTCATAAAATGGGACGCTAAACAAATTTTCAAGCTCCAAAACTCTCCAAAAGA
>CM053593.1:99578712-99596552 GCA_028646575.1 Pseudocheirus occidentalis | reverse complement strand
GGGGTAGGGGCAAAAAGGGGAGAAAATCTGTAACTCAGAACCTTGTGGAAATGAATGATGTAACCAAGAAAATAAATTAAAATTTAAAAAAAAAAGAAAGAGTAGAATAAGGGTACACAAAGTGTGATCCAAAGACAACTGAGAGTCATCAAGGTCAAAACTATTTTTATAAACTACTCAGACATTACTTATTAATATACTCCTCCCTTTTCTAACTATATATCTATGTGAGGCAGAATTATCTTCACATATTTCAACCAAAACAATATATCACAACAAACTGAATGTAGAAGCAGAAGAAAATCCAGTTGTCTTCTGTTAAGCCAGACATTAAAGGGATTTGCAAAAATATATAAAACAGTGCTACTTTTGTCACTAATTTTTGTTTGAGAAGTTTTTTTTATTAAAATATGTTGTTTATGTTAACGAGTTTATTATTATTTTAAATGAAATGATAATTTTTTTAACATGGCAGCAAATTGTTCCGAGCTTTATTTAACATTAGGGGTGAACGAGGAAACTGTTTGGATAAACGCTGAGTACAGTTACTATATATCAATCTTTTTTTTTTACAAAACACCTGACAAAGGCATTGTTGGCTCAGATTCGGGGCCCGCTGGCCACCTTCCAATCTTCCAGTTTGCCCAACTTCAAAAGGGCTGCGGCGGTGCCCATGTACATGCACGCTGCTGCCCCAGTGGTATAGTTGTGCATCCGGGCTCCGAGGGTCAGGCCAGCAGCGCAGCCCCCAAAGAAGTAGTTCAGGGGGTCATCTGGCTTCTCCCACAATTGAGCACTGACACAGGAAGTGATCCCAAATATGGCACCTACAGCAGCCATGGTGAGTGTAAATTTCCCAGCCCTTAATATTCCTTCAGCAGTTGACTCAGGTGGGACAAACACAAGGTTGTAGGCCGATGCCACCAAGCCAATAGCGGCACCCATCTTGGTGGTAACATAAGCCTTGCGGTGGCATTCTGTACCATCGGGGACGTCCTGAGTACTCCTTCACCGGCACAGACACCATGATCACCCCTACTCCCCAACCAAGGACAGCTACTCCAAGTCCGGAGAGAGGTACGCATGCGCCGATGTCAGGCCTGAAATGCTAAATTTTAAAATTTTATCATTTTTCATTTCAAATATAATAAAGATTAATATGAAGCACACAAACAACAACAACAAAAAAGATATTAACAGTGACCAATTTAAATTTTGACAACTATAAAATCAAGCTAATTGGGTTTCTTTCCTGCAAGACTCTTTCAAATTCAGATGCAACTTACGAATGCATGGGTCCCAGAATATAGTTGTCTATTATTTGTAGTGTTGACTCCCCTCCACCCCCCCACCCCACCCCATCTGATTTGTTTTTCCAGGTGATGTAAAAGCAGATCTGTTAGATTAGGTATAGCCAGTTGCTTTTACCCTAAAGTGTTACTTTTTTCTTTCTGCTTCTATCCCTTGTTGCATATAATTATCTCAGATAATCATACATTTGGAATTGACAAGTTCCCCAAAAGTCTTTCAATTCTACCCAAATTGAAATCATGAACCCCATCTACAACAATTGCAAGAAGTAATCATCCTTCCTCTGTTCAAGGACCTTAAGTTAACAAAATCACTCTTGATGTGACCCATTATGCTTTTGGAGTAATTTTTACAGGAGGCGTGGATAGAGATCATTTGACAAGCTCTAGGGTTTTAATGGACTGCAAGCTCAATATGGGTGCAACATGGCAACCTATAAAGCTAATGAAATTTTAGATTGTATTAATAGAGACACAATGTCTGTGCTGAGCAAAGTGGTAATAGATCCTGGTCTAAACTAATTTATATTCCAAAGAGGCCCTTAAATAAAAATTTACAAAATACAAGTGGAAGAAAATAATAAAAAATGCTGCACAATTGCAGCATTATCATGGGGCAGGCAGGTGTAATTTCTTCATTATTCTTTAAGTATAGTAAGTAATACTATGTTTTTAACTGAATAATATGAATTTCAAGGTGATTTTTAATGTTAAATATGTAGAAGGTTCATTTTCTTGGTTTCTTTAAATAGGCAAGATATTGGCCATACATTTAAATATTTATGGTAAATGGAAGAACAGTTTCATAAAGCATACTTTGTCATTTGAAGGAAACCTGATCATTTCTACCTTGACATTCCATATCTGGACTTTCTTTGGCATTCCTGTGTCTGACTTACATTGGTTTTAGAAATAATTCATGGAGAACAAACATACTCAATGAATGGTTACTTGCCCAACTACAGTATCCCTGAAGTCATATTCCATCATTATGTTCTTTATGGGAAGATAAATGGATGGCAATGAAATTATTTCTAAAAATATTTGTTGAATGAATGAATGAATGAGTCAAGTTCTGGTTTTATATACTTGAGTGGCCTTTTACCAATTTTTGTCCTTCTCTACATAACAATTTGAAGTGGTTTTTGTTATTTTTATTAGCTGATATTTAAGTGAAGTGTCAATTATTGAAAGACACACTGAGCAAAGCAATACAAACATAGTAGTGAAGCAATCCTTGCCCTCACTGAGCTTGCTTTCTATCGTGGGAGACAAACATACATATGTAAGTAAATATTAAATAGATATAAAGTAATTTTGGGGAGATAGGGCAAAGTACTAACGGGAGAGGCAAGACCAGAAAAGATTTTGTATAGAAGGTAGCACTTGAGATATTTTGTAGGAAACTTGGAATTCTGAGGGGTATAGGAGAAAAGGGAGGACATTCCAGGTTTGAGGATAGTGGATGTAAAGGATGTGGAGACTTGAAACAGATTGTTGTATATTAGAATTAGTAAGAAGATCAGTCTTCTGAGTAGATGAAAGGAGTAATATGAAACAAAGCTAGAAAGGCAAATTGGGAACATATGAGGAAGGTCTTTAAATGTCAAATGGGGGTTTACATGTGATCCTAGTGGAAATAGGGAAACATTGTCATCCAAATAAAGGTTACTCTAACCTGATATAGGATGATTTTTCTCTTTGTTCCCTAACATAGCCATTCAAAGGAAACAAACAAACTTCTGGAAATACTGTACATGTTAATGGGCCAACTAGAATACACAGACATTTCCACAAAATGGATAAAATTGAGATCATGTTACCGGTAACTGAAGGAAAAGTAATTTTTGGTCAGGAGTATGCCTCAGCTTAGCACTTCACTTTGAACAATCATAATAGAATCTTGAATTTATAAACTAACCTACATTTAACATAATTTAACAGACACATATTGAGCACTTTGATTGAAAGATTGAGGTTTTACATCTAGAGAATAGAATAAGAATTTATAAAGTGCTTACAGTGTGTTAAGTATTGTGGTAAGTACTTTGCAACCATTATCTTTTATTATTAGGGGAAAATGTCTTCTTCAGCTAAGTATTAATCTTTGGGAGTAGTTAGATGGTAAAGGATAATACGGGTGAGCAGCTACACTAGGTATTCTGAATTAGAATGTCTTAGAAGATGTTATGTCTGCTCTCAAAGAGCTTATAATCTACTTAGATAAATAATTCATACATATAGTAATTTGACCAAAAAATAAAAAAGGACTGATAATGTAACGCAAACTTATTTCAAAAAGATATGTTGCACCTTTAGGGTCCTTCTCTCCCAAAATAATAACTCCTATTTCAGAAGCAGTTCAAGGATTGCAAAGCACACAACAATATTATTAGGTAGTTATCTCTATTAATTTTATTTTCATTTTATAGATAAGTAAACTGAGCTCATTAAGAGGCAGAGTAGCAATGGGAAAATGTCAGAGCCAGGATTATAATATAGGTCTCCTGATTCCAAATACGGTATCCTTTACTTCAAATTATTTGAACCAGTTTATTAATGCTATATAAACACTTAAAAATGGTTTCTCAAAAACCAAGGGAAAATATGTTCTGAGTTTTAGTTTTAAAATGCTTTAAAAACTTTAAAAGTCCTTTAAAATGCTAGTTATAATCATCATCATTAGCAAGTCAAACCCTGCTGTTGTCGAGTCGTTGGCTGAGGACACATACGAGCAAGCCATAAGATTGCTTGTATTACACAAGAGAAACCCAGGATAGATAACAAACATGTAAAATTACTGAAACAAGTTCAATTGCATATCTTTTAGGCATTAATTCACTTGGAGTCTATGCCTCTTTACCCCTAAGCTCTGGGGTTATATCTTGGGAGTTCAATCTTGAGAGCTTTTTCAAAATTAATTGGTTCTTTTTACCCACAACCAATGTTTCCCTTACAAATCTCCAAATACAGTTTGGGTCTCTGTCCCCATCTAGACAAAAAAAGTCCTCAACTCCTCTGTAAGCACACAAAGTGACAATGTACATTTGGTACACATCAGTCTTTATTTCACTCCACAGACAGAATGAAAAGCACAATAAGGATTCACAGTAGCCTATAAATAGTCATTGTAATTCTCTTTTCAGTGAATCCCACTTTCAACTACAGGGATGTATGTATTCCTCCAGAATCCTTATGATTTGGACTTCTTGCAGAAGAGAAACTGAATTTGAAAATTACAAGAGTGTCAACTCTAAAACATTAATGAATCTCTTCTTCATCTAAGGGACCCACAGAAATATCTAGCCTTATACTGTTGTCCTAAGGGCTTGAATTCCCTTTGAAAGGGAAACAAACTTAGTGTGATTAGAAAATGAATTTTGCAAAATTACAAAGAATAAAGTCAGTCCCAAAGACGACATATAAGAACAAAACTCCTCCCTACTACTTTATAGAGCAGTGGGCAGGGCAGTAGTGGTGGTGGCAATCAACAGGTGTGTAACATTGTATATCTTCTCAGATGGTTTTAGTGTATAAGTTTTGCTGATTTTATTCTCTTCTTTTCAAAAAAATTAATTTTGTGTGTGCTACTCGACTCTATTATTAATAAATAGTATTCTGTATTATTATGGTAATTGACTCTCCTGTCTTCAAGATTATATCCATACTTGTGATATTTAGTAAACTTTTCTTTGTCTTTTTTTGTGTACTTACCATATTTTATATTATTGTATTCACATTCATGTCATATCTTCCCTATTAGAGTGGAGCTCTATGATAGCAGGGCCTGAGTCATATTCATTTTTATATCACCTCTCCTCTAACTATTCCTTGTACATAGTAGCTCCTTAGTAATCATTTGTTGAATTGAATTGTGTTCATCAATATGATCTATTTTTCCCCTTGTTTTTTTGTTTATTTATTTCTAGGTCTCTCTGCTTACACTAACTACAGTTTCACACTTACAGCTTGTACATCTGTTGGATGTACTACTAGTCAGCCAATTGTGAGCCGAACACTGCAGGCTGCTCCTCAGGGTAATGAAACAAAATTTCTATAATTGGGGAAAGGGAGAGTTTGCTTATTATGACTTCATACTAACTGTATTATTATTAACTATTTGCTAAGTCATACACATATTAGGCACTTCAATGCTTGATAAATTGTTGAAAATTGTTAAACAAAAATTTTTATGTTCTTATTTATCAGTCTTTTGTAACCTATTTCATTTATAAAAGAAAGTATCCTTATCATTTCCTTGAGCCCTTCAGACTTTATGGCCTACTATAAGAAATTTAAGTGTGAGATTGATGAGAAGATCAATAATAATTATGTAACTAGTTTTCCCACAGAGGTGCATACATTTCCTAGAATCATATGTAAATTCAGCAGAATGTAGAACTTTAGAGATAATCTCATTCATTTGCCTTCTTTTACAGATCATAAAGTACAGAGATGGTAGGTAGACACCTTAGAGACTTTCTAGTCCAAATCTCCATTTTACAGATGAGGAAACTGAGACCCAGAGGGGTTGAGACCTGCACAAGATCACACATGTAGTGAGCTGCAAAGCCAGTATTCAAAGTCAAGACCTTTGATTCCAACTAGTGACTAGTCCAATATAAATAACAAAATCTTACATATCTCCTACATTGGCTATGAGGATCATATGAGATAACAGTTGTACAGTACTTAGCACAAGGCCTGTATAAGCACTATATAAATATTAGCTATTATTATTGTTATTATTTATTGTTATTATACTGTAGTCTCAGTTTAAGAACTTTTTTTTTGCTTTTTGGAGGGCAATTGGGGTTACTTGCCCAAGGTCACATGGCTATTTTTGTGTGTGTTTTAAGTGTCTGAGGGCTAATTGGAACTCAGATCCTCCTGACTCCAGGACCAGTGCTCTATTCACTGCGCCACCTAGTTGCCCCCAAAATTCCTACTTACATTTTTTAAAACTTATTTTTGGTAGGGCAGTTGAAGTTAAGTGACTTGCCCAAGGCCACACAGCCAATAAGTGTTAAGTGTCTGAGGCCGAATTTGAACTCAGGTCCTCCTGACTCCAGGGCCGGTGCTCTATTCACTGTTCCTCCTAGCCACCCCAGTATAAGAAATTTTATGTAATTGCTGTCCCAGTTCTTCTATCTATAATTTAAATAGAGTGACTCGTAGAATAACCAGAAAGAAGATAGAGGAAAAATAGAGAAAGATTGTTTTACAAAACTAGCAGCTTTTGTGTAACCAGTAATTATAACTATAACTGTAACTATATATGTATACACACACAGAGGGAAAGATATACACATATATATATATACACACACATATATGTGTTTACATGTATGTGTATAATTTTATAAGAAAGAAACTAAAGATGAACCCTTATGGAGAGATCATACATTAAGTTTATAGTGAATTTATATGTCTACTATAGCCTATAAAGTTAAAAGCACTTGGCATGTCTTTGTCTTATAAGTAAGCTCCTCTCGTCAATGAGCTGGTATTCCTGTGGAAGCCCCTATGTAATATAGGATGCCATTTGGTTATAAGAGGTAAATTTCTTAATAAGATGTAAGCGATAAACCAGTTAATTTGTTAGTCTTCTCTGCTGTAGTTGGGGAGTATAATCACTGGTACTTTGACTTGGGAAGACTGAGGCATATATGATTTACTGAGCAGACAGTTATAAATTCTGGAATGAAGTCCTGTACTTTATGTCCATTACCCTTTTGATGATAGGGATTGCTGTACCTCAGAATATTCAATCTGAACTTCCTACTAGTAAATGGGGAATAAAATGGAAAATTCCACATACTGGGCATATGGCTCCTCACCAGGATTTCACTAATGATATTTTCTATATAAAGAATGTTGCATGTCAAAAAGCTGAGTGTTCCTTTGAAAGTAAGAATCCTGCAGTGGATTTTTTGGAAAGGGGAAGTATCAAATGGATACTCTGATGATAATGGTTAATTTCTGAAGGATCCCTCTACCAATTTTGGCTGAAACTCAAGCCCTATAAAATGTCAGGGTTTCCTGCTCAAACCCAATATAGTTTATTTCCTCAAATTCACACATTTGAATTCTATAAAAACATGAATCTCTTTTCCCACCTATACCAACAAAATTTCTTGAAAGATTACTGATTTTATGACCTAAAAATTATAGCTTTCAACAATGCAGGAAATCATCAGAAGTGAAACGTTGACCTTGAGTTGTTTTTTTATACTTTGTGGTCTTTCCCTTTAACACAAATAACTATGCAAAAGAATAATAAACCATGGTGGGGTTTTTTTACTCCAGAAGAAACATGGATTTAGAATCTATTACCTATCAGTATAAGTGCCATTTGTGAATAACCTCCATGCAAAATAAGTGTGAGCTAGATACATAACCAGAGGGGCCTTAAAGGGACAAGGGAAAAGTTAGGTTGTGTTGCTTTATGGTAACATAGTGACTAAAGAGTAATGTCATTTTAAGTTACTAGCTCAAGTACCACTAATTTTAAGATACCAATTTTGAAATGAGCCAGACTAAATTTGAAGGCTTAACGTATGTGTTTCCTAAAGGAATAGTGAGTACATTAAGGAAAGAATTCATTCCTTACCAGCCTGATCTTTTCCCACTACTCACCCACTTCTCCCCATTTCTGTGCTAAAACAGTAGTATAATGTGAAATGCCACAGGACTTGAGTTTTTTTGCCCTCTACAACTTCATTTTCATAGAAAATGTAATACTGCTAAATCAAATATCTTCTGTCACTCAGTAGTGGGAAAACTGTGAACGGAATAATAATTAATTATTTTATGACTTCACAGTTCTTTCCTTCACAAGTAGCTTTATGTTGCTTCACAGTTGTGACATGTAACATACAGAAATCGTTTCTTTTAGTATTGACTGTAGGGAAGAAAAATAACAAGATGGCAGGAGGGAATTCTATGTAGACAGAAGGTAACAATGCAACAGTTTTAGGTTGTCTCTGCAATATAATTCTCCCTACTCAATCATCCCCACATATAAGGCCATTCCACCTTTAGTCAGAATTGTCACAAGCCATTGAAAATATGAAACATAACTTCTGGTCTGAACTGGAAGCAAACCAAATTTCTGTGGCATTCTGTACTTGCCTGGTAAAATTTCTAATTTCTATCAGAATGACTTTCTATGTAAAAAAGGATTATTGATGCATTTTTAAATGTGACTGAGTATACACATACAATCCTAAAACCTTTGGGAATAAAAAACAAATATGTGACTTCAGGAAACATATGTACTAAATTCTTATATTTTGTCTTTGGAGTCAATATTAGGTCATGTTGTTTCATCAGAGCTGTAATTGATTTGTTGAATAAGGTACAACTCTTAGGGGAGAAATAAAATCTAGAAATAAAGAATGCCCTGTGAATCATACTATTTTGCCCAGAAATTATCTATCAAATGAACTCAAATTTCAAACTGAGTCAGTTTCCCCAAGAGAATGGACTATTCTATGGGTACCAATTTCAGCCTCTGGCTTGAAATACTGAAAAACGTCTGAATATTCTGAGCTTTCCTTCCCAAAATATACATATAGACATTAAACAGTGGACAGAAAATATCTTCCATTAAAAAAATAATATCCCCAATTATTTCCAATGTTGTAGAAAAACAGAAATGTAAATCTTTCAATGATGATAAAAATGTGGGGGATTTGGTCAACAAATAACAGTAATGTTGTTAGTTAAGTCAAAGTGTATATTTCAATATGAAATTTTATTTTATCTCAACAAAAATGCTATTTTATTATTAATAGGAGTCTGGTCAATACCACGTCACATTATCATCAACTCTACAACTGTAGAATTATATTGGAATGAGCCAGAAAAACCTAATGGTCTCATTTCTGAATATCAATTGCATCGTAATGGAACTGTGGTCTTTCTGGGTGGCAGAGAAGATCAGAATTTCACAGATGACAGCCTGGAGCCCAATAGCAGGTAAACACAAGAAAAAAATAGCACTAACTGTCCACAAAAATTTTTGTGTGTAAGGTAATTTTTTTGGTGCAATTTTGTTTTATTGAGGATCAAGGATAGGAAAGGAAAGGATGTATTTCTTCCTCTGGGAAATCAGAAAAAATACTTATTCTTTAACAAAAAAAAAACATTGAAAAGATCCTTGCTAAGTAGACTTCTCATGTGAAGATTCTTCTAACAAGAAATCACTTATTATCAGAACTTCCAGAATCTGTTAAGAAAATGCAAATATGTAAATAAATAAGTAGCCAATTATTTGAATCAAATATATAAATTGGTAAAAATAAAGAACTGTAGCTCTCTCATCTTCCAAAACCTAAAATCACATAAAATGGAGACCAAATTATGATGTTTTACTTCTGTCATTTTCTTTGCATTTTTTTTAACCACTTCACTGTGTGTGTTGAGACAATTATCATGGTCTACTTTTCTGTACATGATCTTTTGAATCATTCAATTATTCAGTGATAAAACAGCAATGAATAAGGCTGCAACAAAGAATTATTAACCAATGAGTTTGATAAATTTAGATATTTTCCTTATATACCAGAGTTGTTTTTTTTTAATCTGAATTCTCCAGAATTAGCTGAACTCAAATCTATCAAAGGAGGATGGATCTCCTCTGCCTACTCCCTCCAAATTGAATATTAGCTCCTTGCGGGGATGGATTGTTCTATTTTTCTTTTTATATTCCAGGTGCCTAACACAGGTTCTTAAACATAATAGGAATTTAATACATGTTTGTTCAATTGAATTGTATTGACCCCGCTATTCTCATCTCAGGGCCTTCTATACTCAGGCCACCCTGATATTCCTTGTCTGTCATGCTAACTGAAATATGGAAGAAACAAAGAAAGCAAAAAAGGCAGGGAAAACAGTATTCAATGAAGAATAAAGTCCTTGACTGAATATTTCAGTTTCAGTCATAGCAAATCTAGCTTAGTTGATAGCAAGCACTTAATTTACCACTTATATGATCTAGGTATCCAAGTAGCAAACAAAAGACCTCTAGAGATAACACAAGCCTCCTGTGCCTTTTCTTACCAGTTTCCATTCCTTTCTTTTCTCCCTAGTTATGTCTACCAACTAGAAGCCTGCACTGAAGGGGGCAGAAACACTAGTGATGACTATGTTCTACAGACTCCTGAATCAACCCCAGATGAAATACATGCCCCATATAATGTCACAGTACTTGACCCCTATTCTATATTTGTAGCCTGGAGTCCATCAGGTAAAAAAATAAGACTATCTCTCTTCTGAAGATATTTTTAAACATTACTAGAAAGAAATTAAGTATGAAGATGAAATCCATTATAAAAGCATATTTCATTCTGTTTGGTTGCTTTCTAATTCCCAAGACACAAAATAAATGATGTCATCACAAACCAAGATATTTAGAATCATCAAAAAGAAAATATTTAATTGTGTTATGTCAAATCGGTGATGTTGCAAAATACTGAAATATTTATTTCTTTAAATCTATGTCCCTACAGGATACTTTGTCATACATAAACCATCTATGATAAAACCTGTAATAACACTAGAAATTCTCTTCTATTGGGTCTCTAAAGAATGGAAGTATATTAAATATATTTCGTTCATTTATATTAAATATATTTCATTTCATTCATTCAAATGCCATTTCATTTTCAGTCATGTAGATGGAAAATCAGGAAAGAAAAATGATATCCACTTAGGATATTTACTTATTTATTTAGGAAGCTTGAGATGTTTTTTATAACTAAATTTTCATGTTAATTAGTATGTTTGAAAAGTATATTAACTATTGTATCCCATCAAGTCTAACATTTGAAAGAGAAATATGTGACTCTTTTTCCAATCTAGAGTTAAAAGGAAATCAAAACAAACTTCCTTTGGTCAATTTGGTCATTTCAATTAGGAGAACAAGTCAGTAAAATAATTACTCATACCTTTTCTTTACCTGAATTGGTCATGGGATCCAGACCTAGAAAAAAAAATTAAAGGTCATGTGGTCTAACTTTCTCATTTAATAATGAACAGAACTGATGCCAGAGAAGAGGTCACAAAAATATTAAAAGCACAGCCAAGATTCACACCCATGTTTCTGACTCCAAATTAAATATTTTTCATACTTATCACTGAAGTAATATACATAATATTATATTTTATATGTGGTTTACATATGCATAAACATATACATAAGTGTGTATTTACAAATGTGTAAGTAAAACACACATATAGATAAATATGTGTGTATATACACCATATGACCATATAAACACAGCTTTATGATTAACATATAGTGCTTGGTTTGAGAGGATACAATTTTCCAAAAGTCATCATCCTAGTTATATTATAATCTAAAACCTAAAACAGAGAAGGAATGATTTTAGCCTCAATTCTGTACAGTTAAAAAAAATGAGTCAAAGGCGACATAAGTAAAAATTTATTTAATTTAGATGTTTTGAAAGAATGATTCTTAGCATCCTCATTCTCATGTGCAACACTTAGTCATCAAAGAATTTCAAGAGAGGCCAATGTAAGGATTGACATCAAATAAATGAAGGCACAAAAAGGGGAGGGCATGTTGGTCAAAGGGGGAAAATGAAGGTTAACTCAAAGGGAGCCCAAATTGTCCATTGACATTTTTTTCTGATATCAAGAGAAATATAGGAAGTTCCTCAGAACATTGAGGGTCCCCCCATTTTGAACTTATACAAAAATATGGGCAATAATCTCTAAAGATAGATGGGTTATGACCTACATCTTTGGAGGGAATACACACATTGTTAACTTCACTGATCAATTTGAGTATTTTGAATATGTAATTTTTGAAGAGTCATATTAAATTCATTTTGTCAGATATTAAATTAAAAAAAAAGAAAACTGACATCTGTGTAAAGAGACAGCTAGTTGGCTCAATGGATAGAGCTCTGGGTCTGGAGTCATCATGATTTGAGTTCAAATATGCCTCAAACATTTACTAGCTGTGTGGCCCTAAGCAAGTCATTTAACTACTATTTGCCTCAGTTTTCTCAAATATTAAAAAAAATGGAGATAGGAGTACCTATGTCCAGGGTTTTCATGAGGATAAAATTATAGAATATTTGTAAAAGATGCAGGGCACATAGTAGGTACTTTAAAAAAAATACTTGTTTCCTTCTTTCTGTTAAATATATACAACACCTTTTAACAATAAACTCACTTAAGAAAAAGCACTAGAGGAAAAGAAATAGTAAGATTAAAAGAAAGAAGAAATAACTTTTTGTATTTG
Source organism: Pseudocheirus occidentalis (assembly GCA_028646575.1). Taxonomy (NCBI): domain Eukaryota; kingdom Metazoa; phylum Chordata; class Mammalia; order Diprotodontia; family Pseudocheiridae; genus Pseudocheirus; species Pseudocheirus occidentalis. Next base: position 99,583,964 of record CM053593.1, on the reverse strand, counting down.
CAAAATCCACAAAAGGAAAGTATCTCTATTAGTGCTGCTTTTCAAAAATAAAAAAGAAGCAAAACAGTTTTTATACATGAAATGGATGAATACAACTAGAACTTATAACATTGTCTTAATTTCTACCTACATTTGTCAATGTGAGTATTTTTGAAATCCTTTGTTTTCTGTGATTCAATTAAAAAAACAACCACACCCTAAATTTCTGTTTCGAAAAGTGGTCAATACAACACCTCATTTTAGTAAGAAAAGCATTTCTTCAGAATAGTAACTATGCCATAACCAACTTTCATAGCCTTAGCTCTTCTCAGCATTGCAATGATACAAGACAATTCCAAAAGACTCGTGATGTTTCCATGTTATCCACATCTATGGATAGAGAAAGAACTATGAAGTCTGAATGCAGATTGAATTTTGTTCTTTCATTCTCATTTTTCCCTTCTGTTATGATTCTTCTACTACAACATGACTAATGTGGAAATATGTTTAAGATGATAGTACATGTGTAGCCTATATCAGAATGCATGCTGTCTTGGGAAGAGGAGAGGGAGGGAAATGGTGAAAATGTAGAAGTCAAAATCTTATAAAAGCAAATGTTGAAAACTAAAAATAAATAATAAAAAACCATTATTCAATTGTAGGAATTGGGAGACAACTTTACTGTACTGTTTGAAGCTAGCCTTGTGCGGCTGGGAATCTGAACTACCTCTGTCTGCAGCTTAGAGACCCTTAACTAAGGACACAGATCATATGCAGACCAGAAATCCAATTCTGTCTAAAGACTGATGCAAGGAGATTTCTCACAATTATAAATCTCAAGCAACTCATATGTCTTATCTGAAAACTGGCCCCATACTAATCAGTCAGTTATGGTTCCCATGTTTTTTTATTGTTTATAGATGCTTTGGGAGGGGCACCTCTTTTTCTAAATTCAGGGAATTGAACTTCCCTATTTTCCACTCCTACCTTGGAATGTCCTTAATCTTGCCTCCATTTAGAAATCAAATTACACATAATGCATCATTTCCTTTTTAATTAATTTACCTTTTTTAACTGTTTTCAATGTGTAAAAATCTGTCTCCCCCTATAGTCAGCATCCAAGTCAAAGCTAAGGAAGAGGGTGGTCCTAGTTTGTTGAACAATTGGCATGAATTGCTTAATGAATTGATATGCTCAGAAAATTGAGGGGGGAAGAAAACCATTGCTTATATTCCTAAAACAATATTTGCCATGTGACTTATAAAAAATATCACTAATGAAGACTTTAAGAGATGAGGATCAGGGTTTATCCATTGTTCTGAATACTGAATGAAATCAAAACTGTATCTGGTCCTTGATCTAGAAGATTTAAACCTCTAGTGCACAATGCCAGTGATTCAAAAACTAAAATTAATGTCTATTTAAAAATTCAGTATAATAAGCAAGATTTGGTCAACCAAGACACCTGTCTCACTTTAACTAGTATGCAAAAAGTTAATTAAATATTTTTTTTAATTTACCAAATGGCATGGTATAAAGAGCTTTCACTGATTTGTAAAAACTCTAGAGTCTATGTCCATATGACAACATTATTTTATTAATCATTATTTCTAGCCCTTATACTTTGATGCTTTTGGGGGGGAGTGGATCATGATCATGTATTCTTTTAATAGTGTTGTTTTTTTGTATCTCTTCTTCCAAAATGTCTTTCCCTTCATTATATTTATATTGCCAACCGGGTCTTATCTTTTTTTTTACTTCTTTGGAACCATGGATTTAAGTTTTCGTCTTCCACTAATTGTCTTTGTGGTACACACATTAAATGCTTCCACTTATTCATCTTTAAGTTTTCTCAAGATTCTAATCTCTCTTTTGATCCGTTGAGGATCATATCACTGCATTTCTGAGACTTCAGGAGAATGCGCAGAGTTCTGCATTTCATCAGATGTAGGTTCAATTTTATTTGTCTTGCACTATTTATTCAGAGATATTTGAAAAATTTTAGGATTATTCTTTCTAATTTGAGTATCACCCCTGTTGATTTATCTGCTTGTTTTCTAGATTTTTAACAGAATTTTCTTCTTCCTGAGATCTTTGGTGGTTTAAACACTTTTTCTCTTATAAATTTCCTTTCTGTTCACTTTCTGACAGTTCTTCTTCTTCTTCTTTTTCTTCTTCTTCTTCTTCTTCTTCTTCTTCTTCTGCTTCTGCTTCTGCTTCTTCTGCTTCTGCTTCTGTTTCTGCTTCTGCTTCTTCTTCAGCTTCTGCTTCTCCTTCTGCTGCTTCTTTTTGCTTTTTGGAGGGGGAAGGGCAGAGCAGTTGGGGATGAGTGACTTGCTCAAGGTCACACAGCTGGTAAATGTGAAGTGTCTGAGGCTGGATCTGAACTCAGGTCCTCCTGACTCCAGAGTCAGTTCTCTATTCACTGCACCACCTACCCTCCCCAACTCCTCTTTTGCTGTTAAGTTTCCCTTTGGGGGCTGGACTTCAAAGATATCTCAGTCTCTTTTCATACTGGGAATTTGCTTTTCACTAAGCTCTGGCTTCTATTTTCTGTAGCTCCTAGGGGAACAGGTCTGGCCACAGCTGTTACCCAGACCCTTTTTCTTCAAACCCAGTGCTGTCCTGCACACATTAACCCTGTTGCCTCATTTTTTTAGTAGTCTGGCTAAGCCCATGTCTGATGCTTTTTTTCAGGTTGTAGGAAGGGTAGAGTGGTTCAAGGTAGACTTTTTGCCTACTTAAGTTCTCTAACTTAGTGGTTTCACCAGACAGAAAGTATACCCTCACATACATCTCCATGTGTGATTAGACATGAATTGAAGTCCATTGCTTGTTTCAGTAAGAATCTAAAGTAACAACAGGAGCAGTATGCCAGCTCAGACAGCAGCATAACCCAGTGATTTGGTTTGTGTTTATGTGTCCTGTTAATATTGAGCCAGTGGGAGAAAAGTGCTAAGTTAAAAATTAGTATTCTCCACTATTAATTCATAAGGCTGTTACTTCTTAAAGGTGGTTTTATAGCTCCCATTTTAGCTCTTATAGATTAACTAGTATTGAATCAAAAAATGTTTCTACTTAGTTAAGGTATTAGACCTAGGATGGGGTAAGTTTCAGCTCCCCTGAGGTGACTACAGTAGCTATAGAACAAAATAAGTGGGGGAAAGAGCAATCCTTTCCTTAGGAATTCTCTTAGCTTGGATCTTCCACTCTGTGATGCCTGTGGAACCAATGATAGCCCTCAATACCTCTCTTCTCTGCTACAGTCCAATTTTTCCTTTACCTCTCAGAAGTGGGCCATAAATGCAATGCTTGCTCTAGCCTTGAAAATCCAGATCCTCAGTTAATCTTTAAGATTGCAGTTTTGAGGTTGCTTCTTCCTTTCATCCAAATTGCATATGGATGAACCTGTGCTCTCTCACACAATGTCTATGATTGATTCAAGAATGTATATGTGGGGGCAGAGCAAAGATGGCAGCGTAGAAGCAGCAAAGTTCCACAGCTCCCACACAGCCACCTTAAATACCCAGAAAATATGACTCTAAACAAATCTTAGGGTTCCAAAACAAAAATACAGTAAACACATTTCTGGCTGAAGGCAGTTCGGCAAGAAGGACTAATCTCAACAGGCTGGGAGTCAAGGCCAGCCCAGCCCAAAACCGCAGCCTGGCCCCAGGGCAGTCAGGAACAGCCTCAGACAGAGTCTACAGGAGAAAGGGTCAGCAACACCTGTGGCAATCTCCACACCTATCAAGCCAAAAAACATAAGGCTAAGAAAAAAGTTAGCGGAACTCTGGTGCTAAAGGCTAAAAAGTGAATCTGAACGAATTTAAGAGTGACAGAACCCATTGTGAGACTGAGTGTGGCAGATTCCCAGGCCAGGAGAGTGCCTACTCAGGTTGGGGTAAGGAGAACACTGAGCACAAGGGAGCCGCACCAATGTGGAGCTGAGAGCAGAGTACAGGAGACAGAGAAGAGGCTCCAGCCAGACAGCAGACTCACTGTAAGGGGAGAAAAGGAAAAGTAGAGGTAGAAGATGGTAAATTATGTCACAAGAAGAGGCATAAAAACCATACTAAAGTGGAGATATGGGACAGAAGGAGTTGAGTATCATATGATCATTACTCCCATTGGTTCTGATTTAAAGAGGGATCAATACAAATGCCTAAGTTTAGATTCTAACATGAAAAGACACAAAAATTCATAACAATAGAGGGAAAAGAGGGAGGGAGAGGAGCAATATATGAAATGTGCTAGCATTGGTTTGGGTTCAATGAGGGAATAACATATTATGTTAATAATAAAAATCTATTGTACCCTACAGGCAGTAGGAGGGATAAGGGGGTAGGGGTGTAAGAAGGGGAGCATATTTAGTAGGGAGGGGTAGAGTAGCAAGGGGGAAGGGTAATAAAGAGGGGGTGCACAGAGAGGGAATACTGAGGGAGGTGGTAGTCAAAAGGAAAATTTTTAAGGAGGGAAAGGGAAAAGGAAGACATAAAGATATAAACAGGGGAGGGAATAAAATGGAGGCAAAGTCACAGAAAGTAATCATAACCGTGAATGTGAATCGGATGAACTCCCCCATAAAACAGAGGCAGATAGCAGAATGGATTAAAAACCACAATCCTACAATATGCTGTCTACAGGAAACACATCTGAAACAAGGGGCAACGCACAGGGTAAAGCTAAAAGGATGGAGTAGAATATATTATGCCTTGGAAAAAGCAAAAAAAAAAAGCAGGGGTAGCAATTCTTATCTCAGATAAAGCAAAAGCTAAAATAGATCTAATTAAAAGAGATAAGGAAGGAAACTACATCCTGCTAAAAGGCACCATCGAGAATGAAGCAATATCATTACTTAACATATATGCACCAAGCGGTATAGCATCCAAGTTCCTAGAGGAAAAGTCAAGGGAACTAGAGGAGGAAATAGATAGCAAAACAATACTAGTGGGGGACCTCAATCTCCCCCTCTCTGAACTTGATAAATCTAACCTCAAAATAAACAAGAAGGAAGTTAAGGAGGCAAATAGAATTTTAGAGAGGCTAGATGTGATAGATCTCTGGAGAAAATTGAATGGGGATAAAAAGGAATATAACTTCATCTCAGCAGTACGTGGCACATTCACAAAAACAGACCATGTACTAGGGCATAAAAACCTCACAATTCAGTGCAGAAAGGCAGAAATATTAAGTGCATCATTCTCAGATCATGATGCAATAAAAATTATATGTAATTAAGGGCCATGGAAAGGTAGGCAAAAAACTACTTG